>OY979694.1:140886447-141495166 GCA_963855945.1 Thereva nobilitata
AATTTTTCATTTTTTTTCTCAGCACAAAAAAAACTATTTTTTTTTTCGACTACTAGAATTTAAAAAATTTTTCTCAAAATTTTTTTGTGTGAAGTAATTTCATTAATTAAGCCTGAACTTTCCGATAGATGGAGGACCATTAAAAGGGAGAAACTTTCGGTAAATAACCGACCGTTACAGAGGGGAATCTGATCATCGATCCTAAAGGTTAACTAAAGGTTTGATGATAATCCTATGCTGCCGCCACCAACCTTAGAAGAAGTTAGCAGAGCCATAAAACAACAAAATGCAGACGGCGACGACGGCGGAGCTGGCTAAATATTGAGGGCCTATGTTCGGAAACTGTTTCCGGTATTTGAATTTGTAAATATTCCCGACCTTTTCTTAATTTCAACATTTTATTTCTAATGTTTTCTGTGGGGCTATGTCTATTATCATATTCAAACTCCATAGCATTATAGATATCTGCATCAGTATGTATTAGTGATCTATCATTATCTTCATATTTTCTGTTTCTGAATATGTGCGTTGGTCATTTTTTATGTCTAGCAAGACTCGACGAATGAAGGTCTTGTTAGATTCCATGCAATCAAACATAGTGATTCTAAGTTACTGCACTTCGAGCGAGATCAATATTTATATACCACACTTTCCGAACATGCTAACAGCGAGAACAGTTCTAGTAATATTTTCTCTAAGCAAGTGCAGATGGGTAAATATGAAGAGAGTCAAACGGAACCAAATAATAACAAAAATTCAATTCTTGCAACAGATCAGAGCTCAGATTCAGAGCCAATCACAAAATGAGCAAAGTTTGTTGAAGATGTAAATAAATATGATGAAAACTGTGGTAAAATTCGCCAATACTTTGTAAAAACCAAGATGATGAGTCTCGTATACTTCTGAAGAAGAAGATGATGAAAATTTTCAAAGTTCGGCTTTAGAATCACTTAACGAAGTTCCAACTTTCGTCAATATCGCTGCAAACACCCTCAATTATATATTCAAGATGATGATGATGAAAATTCAAACTTATGCGGCCCCAATGAGCTGGTTGATAGATTGTGATGCTTAGCGTCAACTAGAGAAGGAAAAGAAATATTTTGGATACTTAAATAGCTGGTTTCTTTTATCATGATGCAATCACTTTTTCATTTGTTTTGTTTAGTCGAGTTGTTAATATTTTCCGGCTCGGAGGCACGTAAGCTGGTCTAATAGTGCGAAAAAACTTTTTAAATTGTCACTTTCGACCACGGAAAATGGTAAGTTATATTCAAAAACAGTTATGCAAGAGGCATATACTTCTGCTTTGAGGAGCGAGATGTTACTATTTATTGTATTCTTTTTTAATCCATTATGTATATACTTCTCATTATTAGCATAGGGATGAACTTCTGATTCCAAAATTGAAGGCATTACCTACAATAATACTTATCTTAAATTTCCAGAGCTAAAATTGGCAAAAAATACAAAAATAGTTTTATCCTGTTCATTTATTTAAAAATGCCCTCTCAGCAAGCAAAACTACTTACAAATCTTAATAAAAAATTAGTATAGCATTTTAAAATTTGTAAAGAATACATTTAATTTTATTTCTAAACCAATAAAATGAAAACCATACCTCATCATTGTTGGCAATTAAGAAGGATTGATCTAATATCCATGCCTCCATTTGGTCATTGTTATCATCATAATCATAATCCAACACAATTTCTTCAATTACACCATTTACTGACAAATCTGTTGGCGTCGCCGTCGGTATGGGCGCCTCGATGGTTTTGCTGTTTTTTCTTCTTTTTTTCCACCATCATAAACTAAATTTACGGAATTTTCAGATTCAGTGTCATCAGAAACCGAATAAGCTAAAAACCTTTTCCTACGAATACATACATACATACTTATTGAGAAAATCCAGTTCATCATAAAAGTTATAAGCTTCGGGACCACGATTAATTTGGTCTTCTTTATTGCCTTTGCTTGTTATTGTCGTCTCCGCAGCATCTCCACTTCATCTTGTCCCTAAACGGGACTCACATGATTGGAGGCCATGCGGCGACTACCGTCGCCTCAATGCTGTCATTGTGCCGGATAGATATCCGATCGCGAATATACAGAATTTCCCCGTGAATCTTCACGGTTGCACAATTTTTTCGAAGGTTGACTTGGTACCTGCATATCATCACATACCAATCGTCCCAGAAGACGTGCATAAGACTGCACTCATTACGCCATTCGGCCTATATGAGTTTACCCGTATGCCATTCGACTTACAGAATGCAGCTCCACCAACAGAACGGAAGTACTCTACATTCGATCGCGAACTTCTCGCAATCTACGCAGCGATCAAACACTTCCGTTACTTCGTCGAAAGCCGCAATTTCGTGGTCTATACTGACCACCACGGTATACAGAAACAAGGTAATGTAAAAGACTGAATATCGTAGAATATCGTATTAGTGCGACGTCACTCGGCAAGTCTTCCCCATACAAAATCGAAATTGTTGTTGTTGTTTTCTGTATTAACCTTGCCGGGTGACGTCGCCTTTTTCTACGATATTCGCACTTACGATACGATATTTCGTCTTTTACATTACCTTTGTTTGCGCCAAATTCCTATACTTGACGGAATATCTATGCTATTACCCAGATCCTATATCTGTGCAATAACATAGATTGTATCACAATATTGTTTATCTATTATTCAGGTACAGTACCTGCAGGGGCGGCGCGTGGTTTTTTTGCGCCCGGTGCATTATGCTATATTGCGCCCCATCAGCTGATCATATAAAAAAAATTTTTCGTCTGGGTCGCAAGGACGAACAAGCGGAAAATACACAAGGCACTTCTAACTTGGTAGCAATTTGCTTGACTTTTTCAATAACTTCCTGATATTTTGGACCACATGATGGAAGTGAAAACTTCTATGGCCATTCTGTATTTCCTATTCAATCTTAATATTACAGGAGGATAATGGTCAAACAATTTTGTCTATGAATGTGAATGCATTTGAAATATTTTTTTTTGTGGACTTGGAAACACATTTTACTAGACAAATCATTATTATTTAATTATACAGTCGTTATACAGGTATTAATGCATTTTACTTTTTACAAAATTCTGGTGAAGTGATTTGTTATGCATACCATACATATTGCCAGCGCATTTTCAATTTTCTATCATTGACAAGAAATTCATTATTTCCGACCTTAAACACCTCTAAATAGCGATTTTCGGTGAAATCGAATCGTAATTGCCAAAATCGTACCGCCATATTGGCGCCGCCATTTTGAATTTTAAAATTTTGACCACAGATTCGCCATTTGTGACCTTAAAAACCCCCCGATACTGAGTTTCAATGGATTCAGAACACATTTGCAAAATTCATCTGCCATATTGGCACCGCCATTTTGAATTTTCAAATTTTGAGCACAGAATCGTCATTTGCGCTGATAAAAACATCTTGATACCGATTTTCAATATAATCGGAACACAATTGCAAAATTCGTCCGCCATCTTGGAACCACCATCTTGGTTTTTTTTACAAAGTTGTCAGATGGCATTGTCATGGGAACTCAATGTGTGTGCAAAGTTTCATACAAATCGGTTTAGTAGAAGTAGTTAAAAAAGCTGTCGGAAGATTTGAACCAAAGAAACAAACAAACAAACGAGGTCAAGCTAAATAAAACCATTAAAAAATCCATAATATGCTCTAGTCTTCCAAATAAAAAAAAATATATAATCAAACATAAGAATATAATAATACATAGTAATATAGTCTAATAATTTATAACACTTAATACAAACTAAAACCCCCAAAGGCAAATTTTTTCTCACATGGTACGGTAACGTGATGATGGTTCGTTAGCGTGACGCGAGTTTTTAGTTTTTCCCCGGGCCAAAAAGTGCCCAACGTGCCTATAGAAGTTTTCACTTCAAAAACCTTTTGTGGAATTTAAAATATCAACTGCAGCAGACATTTGGGCTTTGTAAGTATATTTATTTTTCTAAAATTCACACTAGATTACTAGGGAACAAATTAAATTTAACTCAGTAATTTTATTTCGTAATTCTGCTGTATGTTTCGATACGGGTTCCCTACCTGAACGAGTTCTACCAACGCCTCGTAGACACCATCTAATTGACGAACTAATCGTTTTAACGCGTCTATGCTACTTTCACTACTAGTCTTACTAAGCTTGTTAGTGTCTTCTTTTTCAAAATAATAATCTTTTAACCGAACTGGAGAAATAAGCATATAAATTTTGAATAGTATCAAAACAAGAAGTTGCCTTTAGAAACATACGTTTTTTTCGAAGTTCACACCTATTATCAAACGATGCATCAATGAAGTATATTTGCCCGGTATACCATTTTCATAATTCGCGGCACAGTAAAATATTTTAAATTTCGTAACATAAAAACAATAAACAAATTAATTCCAATAAAATATAAATATCAATAATATAATTTACAAATGTATTACCTGAAATTAGTAATTTAATAATTGTTATTAAATCTACAATATTACTTTTATAACTCAACATTTTAAATCTAATAAAAATATTTCACTCAATTTTCTCTTTATAAATTCTTCCACAGAAACAGGCACAAAACTTAAATTTGCACCATCAATAACTCGTATAACATAAAAAAATCTACATATTAATTTGTTAGACAGTCGCAAGATATTTAGAAATCGCAAGATATTTTGGTCTCATTTCGTTTATTTACCTCTTTGAACAAATCTTGGAACAAAATTTAAAAGTGCACCAACAGCGCCCCGAAGTTTATATCAAACATAGTAAACAGCAATACACAATACAGAGCCATCGGAACAATTTTTTCCTTTGTGTGAGTTGATATGGTGCATTTTACAAACATTTCAAAAAGTGCTCCAGCGTAGTAAAAATGAAATTATTATGTGTTTCGTCTCCTTCATTCCACTGGTTAATTCTGTATTTACATCTCACGTTCAAATTTGAGAACATCAGTAGAATGAGAGATTTTTCTCTCACTTGGTGGATATTTCTCCGGAATTTTTACTTCTGCTGATTCTCTGGACAGAAATTATATGAAAATCACGAAGCAAAAGTCTCGAGAGGAAGTAGTACGAGAGGAAGTAAAATTTCCAGGTTTTTTTTGCATGGAATTTGTGTTGTGTTGTTACATGAGTTGAAATATAGAATATTTTATTGGGAAAATGAACTGGAAAATTAAGTCGTGTTAATAAAAATGAAATCCTTTAATATATGAAAAGGATGTAAGAAAAACATTTTTAAACATTTTTTTTTCAAAGTTTTAAATTTTTTTTTAAAATCTGAATATCTGAAATAACGCCCCCGTCGAATAGCGCCCGGTGCAAGTGCACCATTCGCACCTATGAAAGCGCCGCCCCTGAGTACCTGAACAATAAGTTGACGACTGTTTTTTATGTGATATGTTGCCCAGGTTCATTACCTGTGCAACGATTCTGGCTGAAAAGTTATTAATGCCGAAATAAAACGACTGACTTGACTTGAAGATGTCTGAATTAAGACTGAATTTATTTAAACCTAATTGTAATCATGTCAACAAAACTTAACTTAAAAAACTAACTTAAATTGCTGATAAAAGTGAAAAATGAATTGAGTGCACATGCACCTTGACCTTGCTTTCTTGGTGCAAAAGGCTAGACGCTAAATCAGCGTTTTGCGCCAAGAAACAGGTGCATGGGCTGGTGGATGTAATGTGATCTGTGTGAAAAATTTATTTTGATAATAAAAATTGAAGGTGGGAAAATGAAAATTTGCATGACTTATAAATTAATTCTAGTTCTTAGAAATTAAATTAGATTAAATTAAATGGGATTTAACATTCTCCCCCACTTTGAACAGCCTCGCTGTTTAAGTAAGCTGAAGAAGAAAGTCGAAATTCGCTACTTCTGCATCGCGGTGCTGGTGTTGGTCGTCGAGTTGTTTTCCATTTATGGTAGCCCTTCCACAATAGATACCCGATCATGGCAATGACCGCGATGCTTGTACCATAGCTCACAATATGATGGTGTGTGATGGTTGGTGCATTCAATAAAGGGGTTGATTCCTTCTGCTGCAAGTCACGAATTTGTCCCTTCAGGTTGGATAAGTCGTCGGCGATCGCTGGATGTAGCATTGGTGGATACGACAGGTTTAAATGCGTAATTGGTGCTAATAGATCGGTAAAATTCCTTGATGGGATGAGGGCGGTGTTGAGCGTGGTTGAGTACAGATTGCGTCCTCGGATGGTGGTAGAATCGTCCTTCAAAATGCAGCCATTAGAAATAGTGAGGAGTCCAGAGCCACCTAATGTTCGTTGCGAGATACTGCTGCCACAGAGGACGGTGATAATTGTATCTTGGTTCATCACGTAAATCCATTGGTTTGGAGTCCGAAGAGCGATCCATCGTTGTATTGTAGGAGAGATGGCGACCTTGCATAATTTCAGGATTGGCTGATGTATGAGAATGTGCAGTTCGCACGCTCCAGGCTGGTTGCTCCTTTTGTACAAAGCATGCCGTGGTCTGCAAATATGAGCAGATTGAGTGGTAGAGCACCCTGCAAATTCCTGTTGTGAAAGCGGTGCGTAGGTGTCACGGTGTAGGTTTACCATGAAAAATTGTGAGAGCGGTTCGATGGTGTAGTATGTATTATTAATCCGCATGGGGATCGGAATGACATGTAGAAGCTGATAATTCTCGGTCGATACTAATGGGACCTTCAACCTGAAGATCATTTCTGTGGCGGTCAATCTCCATTCGATATTGATTAGGTTGTACAATTCCAGTAGATTGTTGTTGGCAGCATGTACTCTGAGCGTTGGTAGTGTATTTCCTTTTATGACATTGATCTGGGCCTGAAGTTGTGTAGGGGTCAGGATCATTGGATTAATTCTCCCCTGATGTGTGTCTATGATGATATTTAGCAATGCGGATTGTATCCGTTGGTACTTGGTGCTGATGAGAAGAAGCTGTATCGATAAGGTGTTGAAGAACTCGATTGTTCGCTGCTCTCGCATATCTTGGTGTATGGAATCGATGACAGAGTTGGTTTGGTTGGCATACTTCTCGAATTCGTAGATTTGACGTTGTGTCATCGCATTAGATGAATTAAAAATATTAACCGTGGAGTCGACAATCGAGGTTTGATTTTTAAGGAGCGCAAGTAAGTGCTCTTGATTGCTCTCCAAGTTTTTAATGGTTTGTGACATCTTCTCAGCGTATTCCGAGTCCAACACTCCGAATAACGCACTTGCCATGTTTCCAACAAAATTGAGTGGTGCTCTCTTCTTCCTTCTAGAAAAGTGTGGAGTTAGAAGATCGTTGGAGTTATGGATTTCGATGGTTGCTGCTGCAAAATGTGCTACTGTGTCGTTGCATGATTGACAGCATGTCATGGTCTCACACAGTTGTCTTAGTCGCTCCACCCCTTTTGTTATTAGGTTGAGCTCTTGGCGATAGGTAGTGAGATCGAAGAATACTACTAAGTCCCAGTCATCTACCGCTAGGTATGTGGATCCCAAATCCTCAAAGTATAATCCTGGTTGATTATTGAAGGGTTTCATGATGATCTCTGCTGTTCCAAATAATGGTAGGAGCAAGCAAGTCATTAATAATAGGCTGAGAGGTGACTGTGTGCGACGACGTTTATTACTAGATGACCCTGGCTCTTCTGTTCGAGTTACAGGTTGTATTGCTGACGATTCCTCTGGTGGAAATGCATCCTCTTCGTGAGTTGTGGTATTGTCCGAAGGCGCTTCTTGAGACTTTACAGGTAGCGGTGCCATTTTATGGATTGGTCGACGCAGAATCCCATTGGTGGTCTTGACATCGGCCACTCTGACGAGATTATCTCGACCCTTGATGGTTCTAATTATGCGTCCTAACGGCCATGACAGTACTGGTATATTGTCTTCCTTCAAGATCACCATTGTTCCGGGTTGAACGTTTTCACTACATTTACTCCATTTGTACCTATGTTGTAATTCGCACAAGTATTCCTTCGTCCAACGTTGCCAGAATTCATTTTTCAAGTGAGCTACCAGCTTCCATCTGTAAAGGAGGTTTCCCTTTCTTGGTTCTGCATGCGGATCGACATTATTGGTTAAAGGTTCGCCAATCAAGAAATGGCCAGGTGTGAGGGCCGTAAGGTCCAGTGGGTCGTTCGACAATGGTGTTAGAGGTCTAGAGTTTAGAATCGCCTCTATTTCGACCATGATTGTCTCTAGCTCTTCATATGTAAGAGAGGCTGCTGACACGCTTTTATAAAAAAGCTGTTTCGCAGATTTGACTGCCGCCTCCCATAATCCGCCGAAATGAGGCGATCTCGGTGGAATAAACTTAAAATCAGTGCCTTTGGTTGCACAAAACCTTGAGATGCTATCTTCGGCCCTTTTCGTGTAGATACACTCTTCCAATTCTTTCATCTGGTTCTTGGCGCCAACAAAATTTGTAGCGTTATCGCAATATAGTTTCTTACAATTGCCTCTCCTGCTGGTAAATCTTTTGAGAGCTCCAATAAACGCCTCTGTGGTGAGGTCGCTCACAACTTCGATATGCACGGCTTTAGTTGCAAAGCAACAAAAGATAGCGACATATGCCTTAGTAGGGCCTTTTCCTCGAGTCTTGTAGTGGATGCGGAAGGGACCACAAAAGTCGACACCTGAATGTAGGAATGGTCGTGCTGGTTGAATTCTGTCAGGCGGTAGATTGCCCATAAGCTGAGAGAGTAGTTGAGGCTTTGTTCGGCAGCACTTAACGCAGTTCTTAACGACAGATCGTGTAATTGTTTTTCCCTTAATTGGCCAAAAGCGTTGTCGAGCGAAGGCAAGTAGTGCTTGAGGTCCTGCATGACGATTGAGGTGGTGCAGGTGGTTGATAATTAACTTGGTAACCTCGTGTGGATAGGGTAACAGCATCGGGTGTTTGGCGTCGTACGAGATGCTAGCTTCTTCTAGTCGTCCTACGACTCTAATCAGTCCTTTGGTATCAAGAAATGGGTTGAGGCTTACGAGTGAGCTGCTGGTGCTCACATATCCTGATTTTTGAAGTTGCACTAACTCTTCTGGGAACCCTTGGTGCTGTGCATCTCGTATAATTATGATTAATGCTTCCTCTAATTCTTCCACTGTTAAAGGACCATTGAGGCGTCCTGTCGTCACTTGGGCTCGACAATTCTTTATGAATCTAAGTGCATAAGCAATGGTGCGTTGCATGTGGAGAAATGAATTGCGATGATCAAATGTACTGGTTATGTCTGTGGTGACTGTAGCTGTCAACGAACTACTTTTGGTGGATTTCTTCTCCAAATCTGTTTCTTCGACTACGGATCTTGTTGGCCATGCTGATTCAGGAGCGTGTAAGAAAATGGGTCCATAGAACCATAAATTACATTCTTGTAATCGTTCAGGCGATACACCTCGAGAAACTAGATCAGCCGGATTGTCCTTTGATGGAACGTGTCGCCATTGTTGGGCCGTGGTCAGCTCATGAATGGTTGCGATGCGGTTAGCGACGAACGTGTGGTAATTGGCAGATTGAGCGTTTATCCATGCCAATACAATCTGTGAATCAGTCCAACAGTAGCATGGGTCTTGCCAATTTAGGTCCTGACGAACTCGATGAAGGAGCTGAGCAGCCGTCTTTGCAGCACATAATTCCAGGCGTGGTAAGGTGATGGTTTTGGTCGGCGCTACTCGGGACTTTGCGCACAGCAGTCGCACTATGATAGTTCCATCTCGAAGAGTGGATCGAAGATAAATTGCACTGCCGTAGGCCTTCTCGGAAGCGTCCGCGAATGCGTGAAGTTGCTTGTTCACTGTGTTTGATTTGGACAACACGTGTCTTGGAACTCTAATCCTATCTAATTCCTGTAGATTTGTTCGGAAGTGATTCCATTGTGTATGAAGATTCATCGGAACTGCTGCGTCCCAGTCAAGTTTTAATGCCCACAGAGTTTGCATGAATATTTTTGCACTAACCACGACAGGACTCATCAATCCCAGCGGGTCGAACAAGTGGGCGATGTCTGAGAGGACTCGCCTTTTAGTGACAGCCTTATCATCCGTGGATTGCCTAGTCGTGATCTGGAACTCGTCTGTCTTGGGTAACCATGTCATGCCGAGGGTTTTGACTTGACACTCATTATCGTCGTGAAACTCAAGATGAGAAACTCTGTCTTCGGCTGGGATACCGGCCAGTAATTGGGGATGATTGGCGCACCACTTTCGTAGTTTGAAGCCTGCCGACCGCAATAGTTTGTCCAATTGCTTCTGTTTTTCCAACGCTTCAGCTAGGCAATCTGCTCCTACCATTGCGTCGTCTACGTAAAAGTCTTCATTAAGGCTTTCTGTCCCAAGTGGAAATTGCTCTCTGCCATGTAGTGCTAAACGTCGTAAACACTTAATGGCTAGGTATGGTGCAGTTGTTACTCCATATGTGACCGTTGCGAGTTGGTAGCATCGGACACGCTCATTCTCGTTCTCTCGCCACAAGATGAGTTGGTATTTCCTGTCAGTAGGTTCAACTAGTATCTGTCGATACATTTTTTCAATATCGGCAGTGAAAACGAACCGCGGTAGTCGAAAACGTAGTAGAACGGAGAAGAGCTCATTTTGAATTTTGGGTCCAGTATGTAACACTTGATTCAACGATTTCCCAGACGATGTCCGTGCAGAGGCATCAAAGACCACTCGTAATTTTGTAGTGGTGCTTTCCGGTTTCAAAACGCAATGGTGGGGCAAAAAATAATGTGGTTGTCCTTCTGGCATGATGACTTCTTCCATGTGTCCATGATCTCGATATTCTCTCATGAATTCGACATACTGATTTTTAAGTTCGGGTTGGCTTCGAAATTTTCGTTCTATGGCGCGTAACCTGGCAAGCGCCATTTCCTTTGATTCTCCTAACGCGGAAGGATGCTCTGAGAATGGCAAACTGATCACGAAGCGTCCCATGTCATTTCTTTTGGTAGTTTGGTTAAAGTATGATTCGCATCGTCGCTCTGCTGCGCTTAGGGGTATGACGCTAGTAGTGGGCTGAGTGTCCTCTAAACTCCAGAATTTTTCCACTTGTTCCTTGAGCTTGTCCTCATCCTCGGTACAGATGCCGCAGACAAGATCACCTGATGAGTTCATGTTGTGAAGTTTTCCGGCAACAATCCAGCCAAAAACAGTATTCTGCAGTATGGGCAACTCCTTGCTCATAGTGATTTGACCGACTGTCAAGAGGTGATAGTATATCTCCGCTCCTAAGAGCAGGTCAATTTGTTTTGGTTTGAAAAATTCTGGATCTGCGAGTTTGATGTACTTCGGAATCGGCCAATTGGTTGAATTAAGTGGTATAGCCGGTTGCAATGATGTTATTTGCGGCAATATGTTTGCCTCCACGACTGCTGAGAACCCATTTATTCTGGATTTAATGACACAGGAGACACTACGTTCGGACTTGCCTACTCCAGGTAATATCCCTAGAATGCTGACTGGCCTCGACAGCTCGTCTAATTGCAGCTTCTTTACAAACTTTTCGGTGACGAAGCTAAGTTGGGATCCTGAATCTAAAACTGCTCTGCAGCTGACTTCGGCGCCATTCCTGCCTTTTACTATTAGATTGGCAGTGGCCAAAATGACGTAACCTTCTCGTTGTCTCAATGTTTGTACTGCTAAGGTGGTTGATTCCGATGGGAAGTTCGGGACCTTCGATAAGTATGATTGTTGTTTTGCGGTGACTGGGGTTGCTTGTGGTTTCGGTCTTGTGGTTGACTTTGAACCGTCAGGATGTAGCAATGTATTGTGCTTTTCGCTGCATTTGGTACATGATCTTAAGCTGCAGCTGCTGGCCGCGTGCCCTTCCCGCATGCAATTTAGACATAAGTTATTTTTCTTTACCCAGGCACAGCGTTCACCGGGGTTCTTCTTTAGAAACGTGGGGCAAGCATAGATGTGGTGGATTTGTTTGCAAAGCCTGCACTGACTTCCAGATCCTGCTACTGCTGCTAATGTGGTTGTCCTTATGTTCTCTCCTTGGTGGAAAGACTGCACTGAGAAAAAAACAAAAATTGTACCAAGTCCGCCAAGGAATTGGAGTAAGTTCAGTTTCACCAAATGAATAATGCTTTATACCAATCTTAAGTAAGCTAAAGCAAAAGAATGCGTTTTTTTGAGTCAATTCCGCGGCGGAGTTCCTATTGAAAACTTTACGCAGTTGAATTTATTGCTGTTCGTTTGAGGAAAGGGCATTTATTATTTCAATTAATAAAATGTACTATTTGTTAAAATTTAGTCTAACATCTAGCTAAAAGAAACAACACGTCATAAAAACTGGACCGTTTTTTCATTATCGGGACTGTCCCTGTCGCAGGTCCCTGTAGAGGTAGACGTTTTTTTGGTTGTTTGCTATTTGTAACTACCCCTAATATAATCAACAGTGGCTGTGTGCAACTTTTTTTCTTCAAAATGTTAGTTGACTCCGTGCAAAGATCCCGAAGACAGGTTCGAGTGGAATTTCCAATCAGTGAAGTGAAAAATTAAACAGTGAAACAGTGGATTATTATTGTGAAGTAGGACGATTGATGTGTCTGCTTGTGTGTAGAATTTGCAACATGTGGAAACTTTTTTTTATTTGCGTAGACAAATTTTGATGATGGCTGGTGGGCAAACTTGGGATATTTAATTAAATGCAATTTGAAGGGCTTGTAAATTCGTTTAAAGGTAGATATATTTTTTTAATGCCATAGACTTTTAAAATACTATTTACAATTATATTTTAAACATAATCGCGAACTTACCTGACTAATTTGTTATATACAAATATTTTGTTTTAGATCAAAAAATTACTATAGATCCTATAAAGCTGCTAACCGGACCCACAATAGCAACTCTTATTCCCGTAATCGGTTATAAGATTGATTTCATCGCCAAATGGACAAGGTCAGCTTCGAAAAGTTAACCATATATCCAAATCGTAAGTAACTTTGTACAATATACACATTTTTTGTTTTTATATGAATAATTTTTTTGAATATTTGATTTATTTTAAAGGTAAATGAAAACAGAAATGGTGAAGGTTCAGATGAAAATCTATCATCAAAGTTGATCTCCATTCAAGAAAATCATCACCAGTAAAGCTTGAAGGTCAAAGCACCTTATTTTTTACAAAAAACTTTTGTATATAATATTTCTGTAAATGGTTGTTTCAAAGAAAGTTTATTATAAAATATAAAAATGAAATAGTTAATTTATTGTCTTCTGTTATTTATTTGCATAAAAAAATTATCATTCACATAAATCTATTAATAAAATAGTTTTAGTGATTATAGTAATAGAAAATTTCGATTTATCGAATCCGCTCGAAATAGAACCTATCGAGGGATATCATTTGATGGACCGCAGATTTTATCGACTCAAACATTTTTAACATCCTTTTAAAAGTATTTTAATTTGAATGAAATTTTTTCAAAATTAATCGAAATATAAAAATATTCAAATCAAATGCTCTGCGACGTTTCTTAATCATCTATTGTACTTCATGCAATTGCGTATAACATAAAATCAACGGGGTTATGTTATTTAACGAATTCCGGCGGGTTTCTCCCAATTCCTCACGGGATTGACACCATTGCGTTGTCAACTACGCCAGGAAGTTGAGTTAACCCCTATGCTGATTTCGCCGTATCCAATTCCGTAGCGGAGTTGGGATAAGCGAGAATGATTTGAATGCACATCTCCTTTTTCTCAGTGTGGTTTTTCCCCCTAGCACTTCTAAGGACTGGAATCGTGCTTCTAGAAACTCCAGGACTGCTTTCAATGAGTTCAATTCCTTCGGATGGGTGAGGGATTGCTCATACAATGCCTGGGTGGTTTTGTCGAACTTCTTCGTCAATATGTGGACCAGCATAGCGTCCCAGGAATCCACTGGTAGACCCAGATTCTTGAGGCCATGTACGCATTCCTTGGTGCTATCATGTAGATTTTTTAACGCTGCACTGGATTCAAATGAAATCGATGGAAGCGCCAGAAATTTGTTTAGAAGCGCTGTAACCAACAGACGCTTGTTGTCGTATCGACTGCATAAGATGTCCCAAGCCGACATGTAGTTTTTTCCTGAGACTGGAAGATGTTGGATTAATGAGCGCGCTTCTCCAGTGAGATTGGTAATTAAATAAAACATTTTCTGTGCATTACTGAGCGGCTGTGTATGGATTAGCTGCCCATACAGTTCTCGAAACTGGATCCACCGTAAATAGCTCCCATCAAAGGTTGGCAGAACTATTTTTGGTAGTTTAAATTGGGTGGAAGTCGGTTTATGGTGAGATTCGGACCCATGTTCATCCAATCCTCCTTGCAAAGTTATGACTGTATCCTGTATCCAGTCTAGTATGGTGTGGTAATAACTCAGCTCATACCCATGTGGAATTTCAACGTCTGCAACTTCCCATATGAGTTGGTTATTCTGTCTGCATTCTTTCTCGTATTGACGCACCAAATCTAACTTGACCTGGTAAAAGGCCCTTGAGCTGGTGTCTACCAGTTTTTTCTCCACCTCTTGTAGGATGTGAGTGATGGTCTTGAATAAAGCCCTCTGTCGCTTCACAAGTTTCAATAAAATATCTTCCTCTTCCTTGGGCGAAAGTTGGAAATCATGGGCTTGCGGCGGCCCTGTTTTAATTGGTTCAGCTATTTGTTGAGATGTGCTGGGGCCTGGTTGTCCATCTTTGGTGCTTGTTTGCATTTCCTGGTGTAACTGAAGTAATGTGGCCTTCAGTTTCTGATAGACCTTGGCGATCTCTTCGAAAAATTGGTTTTCGAAATAGGGATGGTCGGCGTCGGTGGAGGCCAGCGGCATAAGTTGCCGATGGTTAGATTCAAATTTAGCCCATAGCTCCTCTAAGCGATGGAGTCGAGTCTCTATATATTCTGTGGTCTTCCTGATAGACGAATCCTTATTAAAATTTCTATACAATTTGTCGATCTCGGTTCCTATAGCGCTTTGTTTAGCAGTCAGATCTTCCATGATGCTAGGAAAAACTTTTTTCTCTTGAGAAGTTTCTGCTACGTGATCTTAGGCGATCGGGGTCACCAAAATGTTTGCGCCAAATTCCTATACTTGACGGAATATCTATGCTATTACCCAGATCCTATATCTGTGCAATAACATAGATTGTATCACAATATTGTTTATCTATTATTCAGGTACAGTACCTGAACAATAAGTTGACGACTGTTTTTTATGTGATATGTTGCCCAGGTTCATTACCTGTGCAACGATTCTGGCTGAAAAGTTATTAATGCCGAAATAAAACGACTGACTTGACTTGAAGATGTCTGAATTAAGACTGAATTTATTTAAACCTAATTGTAATCATGTCAACAAAACTTAACTTAAAAAACTAACTTAAATTGCTGATAAAAGTGAAAAATGAATTGAGTGCACATGCACCTTGACCTTGCTTTCTTGGTGCAAAAGGCTAGACGCTAAATCAGCGTTTTGCGCCAAGAAACAGGTGCATGGGCTGGTGGATGTAATGTGATCTGTGTGAAAAATTTATTTTGATAATAAAAATTGAAGGTGGGAAAATGAAAATTTGCATGACTTATAAATTAATTCTAGTTCTTAGAAATTAAATTAGATTAAATTAAATGGGATTTAACAACCTTGTTTCTGTATACCGTGACTGACCACAAGCCATTCGCGCCATTCACACAAAGACCGAACGATCCCCCGACAGACCAGACATTTGGGTCTAATCTCTCAATTTACCATAGATATCAGGCATGTGTTGGGTAAACAAAACGTTGTCGCAGACTACTTGTCGCGCTCACCTGCCTACACTAGCTCAGGCTCAACAAGGTGACACAGAGTTGAAGTCTATAAAAGAACAACGCAGCAACGGCTCACGGGTAAAACTAGTTCTCACACCAATACCATTTACCGCCCATCAGGTGTGGTGTGAAACTAGTATAGGCATTCCTAGGCCTGATATACCCACTGCCTTACGTAGACTAGCGTTCAATTCCGAACAGAGTCTCTCTCTCGTGCTACAAGACGAGCCGTTACCAAGAAATCCTTCTGGCCATCGATCAATAAAGACTGCAATGAGTGGTCTCGATCATGCCAAGGTTGCCAAAAGTCTAAAGTTTCACGGCATACCAAATCTCCATTTGAAGCTTTCAAGCTTCCAAATAATAGATTTGACCATATCCACATGGATATAGTGGGACCCCTACCCCCATCTCGTGGATGTTTTCCCCCTAATCTGGTGGTGTATCCGCACATTTTTATAAATTTGAGAGTTAAAAAATTTAAAAAAATAATAATAGCAATAAATATTAATAATGGCGACACGTGTTTTGCGGTTCTTAGAAAAGGCCACAGCTAACGATCTCAAGGAGAAGTTGGCTCAATTAGGGGAAAATACAGTTGGTGCTAAAAATGTGCTTAAAGTGCGTCTGGAAGATTCCGTAAAAAACTTATCAGAGGAAGAAATTGATATTCTTTTCCCACCCAATTTATTGGAAGTTGAAGAAAACGTGCAATCAGTTGAACATGAGGCACACCAAGAAACTATAGGAAATAGCGAGGACGATAACGGTTTAAACAGAGAACTACATATATTACGGGAAAGATTGTTAAAAAAGCAGGAAATATCCAAAACTCCCAAGACAAATTTCTGAAATAACGGCAGAAGATGATACAGTTAGCACAAAATCAGGCTTTAATTTCAGGGATGTTGAAGAATCTTTAAATCAATTTAATGGAGAAGATAACTGCATTATAAAATGGATAAGAAATTTTGAAGAGACTGCTGAAGTTTTTGGATGGCACTTAAAAACCTGTTATGTATACGGGAAGCTGTTAACGACTGGCACTGCAAAATTATTTCTGAGAACCACGTGTTTAACATCTTGGTATGACCTTAAAGAGGCATTGATAAAGGAATTTACAAAAAAGGTCACTAATGCAGAGATTCACAACCAACTACGAAGCCGTAAAAAGAAGCGAGAAGAATCCTTTCAGACCTATGTTTTCTCGATGCAAGAAATCGCATCATTAGGCCACCCAAATTACTCTAGAGGTCGTAAATTTTAAGTTATTGAGACGATCCCTCTAGTCGGATTTTGAAATTTGATTTCTTATTTTTTTTAATTTATAATAAAAACTCTAATTTTTACTAAAAAATACTTTTTTTTCTATTATATTTGAGTTTTCGTAACAAACTTTTTTTTTAAAATCTTCGTCTTTTAATCAGCTATTGATCTGTCTAGATGGATTTTTGATTTAGTTGTTGACAATTGTTAAAATTACTGTCAAATATCAAAAAATACGTGTTTCTGTATTTTTGTTTTGTCCGTGTTTCCGTGTCTACATGACTTACCTGGGTCTGTTTACCTCCCACTTGTAGCTGTGTGACTATATGGCTGTTAAAATTGACCTTATTTGGTACTTTTTGGCAAAGCTTAGGAGAAAAAGTACTAAAAAATTTCGAAATAGAGCCAATTTTAACATTAAAATTGCTTATAATAGTACAGTAAACAAAGCATTTTAATTTGCACAGTCCGGTAACAGCAAGATTACGATTTTATCCTGTTTGGGGTATCACCAGGAGTATATTCTTAAGTTTTGAACCTCGTGAGCCTTGTGCTACTTTTGTTATAAACAATTAAAGTTTTTTTACCGCGTTTTTCGAGCTTAAAATGTGAATTACTCTGGTTCTATAAGTCGGATCGGGGCAAACTAAATACCAGTCTCTTCGTAATAAAAATGCCAATAAATTCTGGTTGGTTTCAAGTCTCTGAAGTACGTACATAACCTACAAAATTGAAAAAAACGAGAAAAAACAGTATTTTTTTCATTTTAGTGCCCAAGACCAATTTGCATCAAACTTTCAGAAAATATACTTTTTGATATTATAAAAAGACTCTGAAAAGTTGGTGTCAAAATATTGAACTCATCCGCCAAAATTGCATTTGTTATCTAAAATTTGAAAAGCCCGCCATTTCATGCCATTAAGTCCAAAATGAAAATTTTTGTTTTCAAAATGTAGATATCGACGCCAGCTTTCGAAAGCAATTAAAAAGAAAATTTTTTATTGTAATTTTCGTTACTTTTTTTTCATTTGTTTATAACGCAAATAACAACAATTGCATTTTTTCGGCCATTTTTAAAAATAAATTTAAAATGTTTTATCAGATCTGGTAGAGAGTTTTGGGACCTTTAATTTAAAAAAATAAATTGAATATTTGTTAACGTGAACTCGTATTGCGAGCGAAAAAATATTATATTTAAAAAACCAGTTGGGGGGGGCTTGTAAAGGTTATACGCCATTTTGTGGTAGCCGTCATATTGGATTTAAAATAAGGTCACATAGCTTACTGTATTCTACTCGTCATACTCTTTCATTTGATAACCATGTCGGTGGGTTGTAAAAAAAAGGAAATCCGCCATTTATTTTGGATGTAGCATAAAATTGAATATACTATATTGTACTGTCTTCAGAACCAAAGGTGTGTGCCAAATTTGAGTATCCCCGGATATCGGGAAGTGGTGGAAAAATCGATCGCAATATTTGTTCCCCACAGAGAACGAAGTTAATATAAAGCAATAAGTTAAATATCTCGAGTTCACGTTAACAAATATTCAATTTATTTTTTTAAATTAAAGGTCCCAAAACTCTCTACCAGATCTGATAAAACATTTTAAATTTATTTTTCAAAATGGCCGAAAAATTGCAATTGTTGTTATTTGAGTTATAAACAAATGAAAAAAAAGTAACGAAAATTACAATAAAAAATTTTCTTTTTAATTGCTTTCGAAAGCTGGCGTCGATATCTACATTTTGAAAACAAAAATTTTCATTTTGGACTTAATGGCATGAAATGGCGGACATTTCAAATTTTAGATAACAAATGCAATTTTGGCGGATGGGTTCAATATTTTGACACCAACTTTTCAGAGTCTTTTTATAATATCAAAAAGTATATTTTCTGAAAGTTTGATGCAAAGTGGTCTAGTTGACGGTCTTGGGCACTAAAATGAAAAAAATACTGTTTTTTCTCGTTTTTTCAATTTTGTAGGTTATGTACGTACTTCAGAGACTTGAAACCAACCAGAATTTATTGGCATTTTTATTACGAAGAGACTGGTATTTAGTTTGCCCCGATCCGACTTATAGAACCGGAGTAATTCACATTTTAAGCTCGAAAAACGCGGTAAAAAAAACTTTAATTGTTTATAACAAAAGTAGCACAAGGCTCACGAGGTTCAAAACTTAAGAATATACTCCTGGTGATACCCCAAACAGGATAAAATCATAATGTTGCTGTTACCGGACTATACCTATCTTTTCATTTTTTTGGCCTTTTTTTACTGCACTATAATTCCAAAAATAAAAGCCGTAGTATAAAAGTTGACCAGACATTATTCATAGGAAATTGTCCAAGCTTTCCAATTTTGGAAAAAAAAATTAGTTAACAAGGTATTTTATGGAGGAAAAGGTGGTTTTGGTTGAAATTTTAGTTAAAAAAACTGAAATTTTGCCTTTGATGACTCATTACTCTGGAAGTTGATAGGGAGTAGATGCTGCTACCCGGCAGAATGGGCTGGCGTAGCAGCATCTACGCTGATATGCGCCCAACTACGCCGGCGTACATACTCCAATAAAAATGAAACGCTCCATTTATTGTCTAAACAGTTTTTTTTATTTTTTTGAATAAAATTTAAAGCGACTTCATTGATATTTACGTTTAACTACTGCTACACCACAATTTGGGCTGGGGTAGCTGCAATTACGCCGATGTGCGCCCAACTACTCCGGAGTACGTACTCCAAGGAAAATGAAACGCTCCTATTATTAACGGGATCCCAGATACAAGTCTGAATAAAATGATACTTTATAGTGCCAATACCTTAAGTGAACTTAAAAATGTTTTGAGAAAATATGAAAAAATCAAGATCAACCAATTCATTTACGAAAAAAGGCACTCTATCGAAACGAAGAATGGAAACAAAGTCAGATAAAATGTTTTAATTACAACGAACGTGTTCACGTGAGTAGTAAGTGCCCAAAACCCAAACGAACCAAAGGTTCCTGTTTCCGTTGTGGTCATCTCGGACACGGATCTAATGAGTGCACAAGGCCCAGCCAGGTGATGATGGTATAAAGTTGTCGAACACCAAATGCAGACAATCCTTCTGGAATAAATAAGTATGAATCGGTTCCGTTTAATAATTTTGAATTTTACATTAGGTATGAGTTCAAAGAAGACAATTCTTATGAGTGCAGTGGAATTAGTTTTATACAGGAGCGTATTTTGTACAATTTTCTTTAAGGATAAATTAAATAATTTAAAATTATTCATTGTTAAAAACAATAGTACCTATGAAGTATCCTGTATCCTGTCGAGACTTTTTGAACTTAAATGATCTAGAATAAGATGTCGCCAAAAAATATTACCTGAGGAAAAGTTAAACAATCGTGCTCAAATAAATAAGGTTACAGATGATTTTGCTCAACAAATTTTAAACATAAACGCATTTGACGATAAGGTCAGTCTACATTTAAATACATATTAATGATAAAATGCCTTTTGATATAAAGAAATCGGTTCTCGGTATAGTAACAAAAGCGAAACAGCTAAATTTTAATAACTCTCCAAAAATTAATAATCCTCTTGAATTAAATGTTAAATTGACTCGAGACATACTTTTTTATTGTACGCCACGACGATTACCTTATACCTACCCAAAAGATAGAACTCAGAAAAATATTAGATGATCACTTAAAAAGGAAAGTTATACGGGAAAGTAACTCTCGCTATGCCAGTCCGATAGTGTTAGTGCAGAAAAAGAATAAAGAAACTGGAATGTGTATAGACTTTCGCGAACTAAATAAATAACTTTACGAGACAACTTACGAATTTATTTCTACTAGGGCTGATTAGAGCATGAATATACAACTTTCTATTAATATATAATTTGTTTATTTTTATTTTTATTTATGGTATTATATTTCTAGTTTATTTTTATTTTTATTTTATTTTCTTTTTCTTTTTGTTTCCTGTTCCTGTTTGTTACTCAGTAAGTTATTTTTAAGTTTTTTTTTTGGTTTTCCTTATTAAGTTTTACTTAAGTTTGTCCAATTTTGTTAATTAATGTACTAATTTTTAAGATTCTAATCTTTGTACATGTATTTGCAAATAAATAAATAATAATAATAATAATAATGACTATCCCTTACCCTTAATCTATGACCTATTCCGACCGACTTCGTGAGAAAAAGTACTTTTCAATAATTGATTTGCGTAGTGGTTTCCACCATGTCCCTTTAGCAGAAGATTCTATAAAGTATACAGCATTCGTAACCCCATTGGGGCAATTTGAATATTTAAAAATGCCATTTGGTCTAAAGAATGCGCCATCTGTCTTCCAAAGGTACATTAATAAGATTTTCAAACAACTTATTGATAAATTATTTGCTTATATGGATGATATGTTAGTTGCGAGCGTAACAGTTGAGTAACATTTAGATATTCTTAAAAAAGTCATGGAATTAGTAAAGGAAAATTCTTTAGAGCTAAGATACGACAAGTGCAAATTCCTATACGAGGAAATTGTATATTTAGGATACATAGTAAACGCTAATGGGATACGTCCTAGTTCACAAATTCGAGAAGCAATTACAGAATTTCCAGTGCCAAAATGCCTTAAAGATGTGCATAGTTTTTTAGGATTATTTTCATATTTCAGAAAGTTCATCCAAAATTTTGTTATTCTCGCTAAACCCCTTTAGCCGTGTTTTTTTAATGAACTATATAGTTCTTCCCCATACAAATCTGAAAACCCAGGTTTTATCGAGGTCTTTATCCAGGTTTTGGGAAATTTAAAATTTCCCTTTCTTTTCGAAATGTAGCATACTTACCGTCTGTGGGAAAAACGTCATTTAAAATAAAAACAACAGGGAAGTGACGAGAGCAATTTGAAGACATGACGAAACAAATAATTTATTTTTTAGAAACTTATTTATTATATTCTAGAGGGGAATTCGTGTAACAATTGTTTACTGACACGCAACTTCGGACTAATTTTAATATATTTAAAGCACTGAAGATTGCGCTTAGTGAAATTTCCCTTGTCGTTTTTTTAATGAACTGGATCGAAGACCTACAGTATTGGCCAATACTAAAGCACCCCCCTAAATATTTCATAAATTTTTCATTATTTTGATAAAAACTTAATAAAAACAACTATCCAATAATACAAAATTTATATCTAAATATTTATTTATATATCTAAAATATAAAAAAATTCAAAAATTATAACATAAATACTCCAGCCTTACAATTCAAACTATACAATGAAATGATAAACTATTGTACCAGTGGACAAAACTAAAGCACCCCCTCAATTCAATGGAAAATTTGCCATAGCGACTACCTAAACTTTACGCTCTAAATGATTAACGGTCAGTAATATCGTGAATGATAACAAAGTACGAGGCAGCGGGACGAGTTTCACCTTTTCATTCTGGCGGAAGATCGAACAAAACATATAATAGGGAGGACTCTTTGCTAAAAGATCTTTAAATCCTGATATATCCTCAGCACAACTTCCTAAAGATTTCGGCTTTGGAATAAGTCAGAGAACAATCCGACGAAGACCATGAAGAAAATATGTGAAATATTGATGGGGGGTGCTTTAGTATAGTTCATTAAAAAAACACGACTTCTGACCTTCTGCATAAAGATGTTCCCTTTAGTTTAGGTAAAAAAGAATTAGAAACTTTTGAAAATTTAAAACTGAAGCTTTTAAAATCTCCTAACTTAGCAATATATAGCCCCCATAACGAGACCGAGCTACACTGCGATGCGAGCAGTATTGGTTTCGGAGCAATTCTCATGCAACGTCAAAGCGATGGGAAATTTCACCCTACTTTTTATTTTTCAAAAAGGCAACAGACCAGGAATCCAGGAAGCTATGAGCTCGAACCTGTATCAATTATAGCTGTGTTTAATGAGAACGAAAAAACCCAGAGCAGCTCACAGTAGAGCAGCTGCCAAAAAACAATGAAGTAAGTTGGAGCAATTCAGAGAAAGAAATCTCATGAAACACTTTCCGGCAGCAATTCTCAAAGTGAGTTGTCAGAAGTTCAACCTGACCGTTTTTAAAGTGAAAATTTTAATTTTAGTTCTTAATTTATTTAAAATATTAAATTTAAACCCTTATTGAGGTCTGGCGTGAAACTATTAAAAAACTGTACTTCATTTTACTGTACTGCAATTTATTTTTAACAGTTTTCGCGGTTTTGTGACAGTTGACAAACAGCTGATTGCTTTCCCGAGTTAGCTCTACCAAAAAAGGTAGAGCAGAAAACCGTGCTCTAGCTCAACTTAGAGCAGGCTCATGAAACACAAATCAGAGCAACTTCAGGCAAATTAGAGCAACCGAATTGCTCATGAAGCACATTTTCCTGAGATATCTCAACCTAGAGCAACTCATTAAACACAACTTATATATGCTTTGAGAAGGTTCAGAATTTATTTAACAGGCATACATTTCAAAATAGTTCGTTCGCTTTCAAGTTCGCTTTTTCTGACCAGCTGACTGTTTTAATTTCATTTTGTGTCACCTTACTGTTCCATTTTATTTTCGTTTCACCCGCACTGGGAGCCGACGGGTGATAGGACAATTTTCAGGCTTCAGTTTTGTTTTCGTGAGAAATTTATTTTGTAAAACTTTAGGAGCAGCCATGAATTTGTCACTTTTATAAAAATCACAAACTGTTCCCGTACCGTTTGTTGCACCTGTCATAAAAACGACTGGACAAAAAGCGAAACGTGTAAACAAATGTTCGCTTTTTCGTTCGCTTTGTCGCGCCTCAAAGCGACCCGTCTGAACAGGCTCAATACATTTAAATGTTCCGGTATAGCATTCAAATTTACTATCCATAATTTACGCCCCGTGTGAGTCGCTAGGAGTTGAATAAAACCGGTTTTACTCACCACAGTTATGGCAACGTGTGAATATGCCCATTAAATGGGCCTATTCACAGCGCATATTCATGGCGCTTAAAACCGGTTTTATAGATGAGAGAGGGAAGGGAGCGGAAGAACTTAACGAAACATTTTTCACGCAAAACCAAACGCGTGAAAACTAGCACACATATAAAAAGTTACTTCTATCTCTTGCATTCTTTAGCTCTGTTTTTCTCTAACAAGTAAATTTCATCTGCAATATATTTAAATGTTCCTGTATTGGGCTCTTTTACACGACCGGACACCGAACAGACAAAACGAACGAACAAACTTGGGTTTATGGGAAAGAGGGTGAGAGAGGGGCCGGTTTTCCATCGTCCTCTTTCACCCTCTTCCCAATAAACCCCAGTTTGTTCGTTCGTTTTGTCTGTTCGGTGCCCGGTCGTGTAAAACCGGCCATAGCATTCAAATTTACTATCCATAATTTACGCCCCGTGAGAAAAACCATGGAGAATATACAAGGAGGAAAAACTCTTATGGGGAAAATGACAGGAAATGGATGGGTAGAAGAAACTAAACTTCTAGTTAATTTTTGGCCACAGATGTCGCCTTTGTCCGATGTACCCCACATGAAATTAATAAAAATTCATTGAAAACATCAAAAATTGATTAATTACGAATAATCGCATTGATATAAATTGAATTTATAAGCTGGTAAACAGCTGTAAGCTGGTAAACGTAAAATATATTAGTAATAAACGAACTTTGCCATGAACCGGATAAATACAATCGGCCATGTTTTTTGGGGTACATTTGACTGCAGCGCCACCAACAGATGCAAGTTACACTATCCATCACTTCGTTAATTACCCCCATACACAAACCGACTTTTTAGGCAAGGGGTCGCAGCGAAGTATGCAAATTACACGCATGGCATATACTTCCCTGCGACCCCTTGCCTAAAAAATCGGTTTGTGTATGGGGGTAATAAACGAAATGATGGATAGTGTGACTTGCATCATAATCAAACGAAAATTGACAACCTGGAGTTTTATCTCCTTGTATAGCCTCCATGAGAAAAACCTTAGAATAGAGAACTACAGGAAAGGCCCTCGGGTATACAATCCGTGTATGGGAGCGTAGTGAAATCGCTATTAGACAACTGTCAAATTGGTACAATTTCTTGTTAGTTAACTGTCAAATTTTCCCGCGGCACTTTCTTTAAAACGAGTTTTTCTATAAAATTTATTTACAGTTTTTCGCAAAACTAATTAAAAAGAAGAAAGAAAGTTTAAAGAATTTGTTTTTGTCAATTAGAAGTTGTTACGAGTGAATTTTCAGTGAAAAAAAGAGCAATGAAGTGTGCAGTTTGAATTTCACTACGCTAAAATTCTCCGAGGGCCCTTCCTGTAGTTTTGTATTCTAAGAGAAAAACGTACCTTCTGTAAAGCTAATGTCAAAAATATAGTGTATAAGGCACAGCAAGATATTTTAACGCCAAATAACATATTAGTAGGGAGTGTTCATTCATAACTATTTTGTAATTTAATAATTCGTTAATAGAGGCCACCGCAAAATTTTTTAAAAAAATGCTATTATTTTCTGCAATTTAATAATTGAATAGTTTATTTAAAGCTAAATGTTGCTAGCGGAACATCATTGATTGTTTATTATTGAAACAATCCTTTTCTTTCTTTAATTAATAAATCTTTTTTTCTTTAATTAATAAATCATATTCTTGGATTACGACGAACAGATGTCGCCAATAGTAGTCATTCCATACAAGGGCGGATCCAGAAAAGTTTTTTAGGGGGGGCGATCTGAGTAATAAAAAATTTTAAGGATATTTATTATTTGTAATGTTTATATGTCAATGAACTTGTGAATATTTATTTAACTACACTGTTTGAATGCTTCTACTTCGGGATATGTCTAAGAAATAAAATGAAATCTGAGTGAAATGAAAAAGAGGTTGAGGCTGTAAATGCACATTTATCTATAATGATTTGAAAAACCATTTTTATGCATGTTCGTGAATTACTTGAATTGCTCCATCACCTTAAAAGAAAACAATTCGCAGAAAACTTTCGCTTTTGGAATATACAAATTAATACAGATAGTGTTATTGATAAATACGCCAATACTAGAAAACATAGGAACGATTTTGTTCTATAAATTTATTTTATAAGTTTGATTATTAAATTTATAATAAATAAAAGTAAAAATTCTAGTTATTAATTTCATTTAAAATTCAAATATAAAGCTGAAAATTTTACTACTAGGTATATTTCTCATAAAAAAACTTTAATTTTTTTTATTTTAGGGGGGCGATCGCCCAAATCGCCCCCCTGTGGATCCGCCCCTGATTCCAGAACAAGTGATGGAATGAATATTCCACACGGGTGTGGAATGCTGCTAATTCCGTAACTAAAAGTAATATCAGAATGCCTGTATTCTAACAGAGGCGTAGAAAAAAAATTTTTGTAATTCTTTACAACATTAATCCAATCAGAATGGATCTAGAAAGAAGAATCACTTTTGAAGACGGTGCCAGGTTGACTTCCATTGCACTAATCTTGCTTCGAAAATTGTTTTCATTTCTTTGTTAACCTTATGCACTTAATACATCGCCCCGAAAACAGGTGCTAGCACCGTCTTCAAAAGTGATTCTAAAAAATCAAAAATGTGTATCTATTTTTCTCCTGCGTCTGGTAAAGTGGAAGGAACTCTGCACAATATTCCCAAAGGGAGTAAACCCTTCGATGCACTGCATATTGACAACTTTGCGCCTTTACCGCCTACAGCTAAGAAGAAATATATTCTTCTTGTGGTTGATGCTTTTACGTTTACGAAACTCTATCTAGTAGGATCAACAAAGTCGAGCGAAAAAACTTATTTTTCAAACTATAGTAGACCTAATAAAATAATTTCGGATCGTGGTTCGTGTTTTGCTTCCAAAGATTTCATAGATTTTTTGGTAGAGTACAATATAAATAACGTGACCATTTATTTTTTGCATCAAAACGGGACATCGGTTTATTTTTCTCAAATAGTCGGGCCGATTCATAAAGGAAACTCAATTTTGAGAATAGCCTAGGTTCACATTAAGAAAAACCAAATTTTTTTAATATTTTTTTTTATTTATCAAAATTATTTATTACAAATTTGAAAAGTTAAGCAAGATAAATTTTTAGTCATTTTTATATTTATCAGCAGAACAAATTTGCTGTAATACAGCTGGTGATGATTTTAACTAAGAATAAAATTCTTGGCACGTGTTTTTAATGTTCACCTTCAATTTATTGCCATAAGGACCGGAACCTGTAATAGGGTTTTTTCAGACGTCCACAATTTATTCATTAAAGGAAAGAATCTTTCTATTGGTGCATTTGTGCCGGACAGACATAAAATATATTCAATTCAAAGATATTCCATTCGGTTACTTTTTGGAACGTGACGTGATGTAGTGACAAATTAATGAAAATTCGTCAAATACTTCTGTATCTTTGTTTCACTCAATATATCCATTTTCCAAAAGCCAGTCCACAGTTCCAAATATTCATGACTTGTTTCTGTAGCGGTACTTTTCACAAACTCTTCGTCAATATCAATGCCATTATCTTTCAATTACACCATCAAACTACGGACTGTATGAGGCGCAAACTGATTAGTCTGTTTCTGAACCAAATTATGTTTTAGTTGGTTCCATTTCTTTTGCAGCTTCAATTGCCGATAAAGACTGACCTTCAACGTTCAATACAGGTTGATGAAACCTGCAGCAGATTTTATTGCGTTGTGAATTATATTAGGTCTTCATCCAATACCTATTAATGGTTTTCCAGAGATGGTTGTAATTTCTCTAACACATTATTAGTTCCTCGCCTAACTGCACCCCCAAAAATGGACGTTGGCATTGCCCCATAAAATGCCACGACTTTTGCAGTCAAACTCTTCTCTGTCAACACTTCGACTAAATAATTAAAAATGATATCAGAAGTTTCACCTAGTTGATCTTGGAAGTCTAAAATTTTTACGTGCAGACCTTCGTAAGGTTGAAAAAGGCGCACCAGAACAGGATATATTTTCTATTTACCGTGGTTTCATGCGTCGGTTGAAACTGTAATACATCTGGACTTACCAAGCTCCTCTTTTAACTCCTTGCCAAAACATTTGCTACAATAGCGTCTGTTTTCGTACCATCTAAATTTCTGATCGAAACATGATTGGATTGACGCAGAGCGAAAACTGTGGGTTTCTTGTATTGTGTGATAGGCCTAGACGCTTTCTGCCGCGGCGATATCCAAATCCTTCGAAGTTGCCTCGCTTTTTTGAAGAAGTTCAACATTGAAGAACTTGAAGCAGCGGCACGATCGGCATTTTTATGTTTGTCAGACTTTAAATGCTGTTCAATATCACCTGCATACTACTATGGGAAACACTAATTTCTGTGCGACACTTATCACATCTGACATCCGAGGGAGTATTTATTTGCTTAATAAACGGGTATTTTGCTTGTAAATTAACATTGAAAGTAAATTTGCGTTTTGGCATAGTGAAATAAGATTCCAAAACAAAAATCTTAAAGTTAACTACCACTACAAATATTACGCGAGTTCAAACAAACAGAAGCCAATAACAAATCGTGAGAAGTGCACATGAAATGAATGATGCAATCATAACATACGGCGCCTCTCCTCTATCCTTTTTCGGGCGCGACGGATCGGCTATCATCGTCGACCCGCTGCCTGCACCGCCCGTTCCCGTTCAGCCCGCCAATTATCGCGCGGTTTCTGAAAACGGGACAATTTTTCGTCCCGAGTTTTTTTTTGGGAGACACCGGGACGAAGAACCGAAAAAAGGGACGGCCCCGTTTAAAACGGGACGTATGGTCACGTTAAATATAAAGCATATTAAAGTCGCAATATGCTCTCCACAATAAAACGATCATGTCGAAAGGGTAAATCGGGTAATAACACCAATGTTGTCGAAAGAAGAATCGGACGTAAGCAGTACTGGCAATTGGTACAAAAATTTACCAAAAGTCGAGTATGCTTTTAATAATACAATTTGTAGAAGTATAGGTACGGCTCCAAGCATTTTATTGTTTGGCGTAAAACAAAAAGGACAACTTTGTGACAAAATAGTTGAGTATGTCGACGATATAGTTCAAAAAGATAATACAAGAGATTTGGATCACATTAGGAATGTCGCTTCTGGCACGATTATTAAAAATCAAGATTATAACAAAAAATATTATGATACAAAACACAAACAACCGCATAAGTATAAAAAAGGAGATTTGGTCATGATTAAAAACATCGTAACGACTCCCGGAATTAATAAGAAATTCTAACCTAAATACCGTGGTCCTTATTTAAAGTTTTAGCAAACGATAGGTACATTATTCAAGACCTTGATAAGACCTTGGTGTTGAGTAGAATTTCATACAAAGGAGTATGTTCTCCCGCTAACATAAAGCCATATATAAATCTGGAAAAAACCGAAGTTGGAGCACGGATATATAGCTTTAATAGAGTAGTTAAGCAGACTATTTGTGTTTTTTTAATTTGTTCTATGTAATTTTAAGGAAAGAGGAAAACCAATTTTTATATATATATATTTACTAGTGATAAATGTTTTCTTAATTGTTAAAATCGAAGAGATTATATTTCAGGTGGCTGAATCTGTAGTAGTTTTATGCCCTAAACACAATGCACATACGTGCCACTGAGAAAAAAAATATGAGTGTGCGTAGGACCACACGTTGGAAGTGAAAACTTCTATGGCCGGCCAGTCTATATTTCCAAATCAATCTTAATATATATACATAATATATACCTATATTTTTATATTTGTTATAACTATACTTACATGAGAAGGATTGATGGATACAGACATTTTAACATCAATTTAGGATAACTAATTTAATGCAGTCAAAAGTAGTTACTCACTTCCTATAAATATAATGAACGATGTACATACATTTTTGGTATCCGATGAGTCGCGTGGAAGGCTAAACCAAGCTTCGTAAATGCACGATTAAACTTTATACCCACATACTAATTTTCAAATGTGTGGATTTCTATGGCCATAGTACATAGTGGATAGTACATAGTGCATACATTGTAAATAGTACATAGTACATAGTAAATGGTACATAGTATATAATACATAATGCATTATACATAGTACATAGAACATAGTACCTAGTACATAGTACATAGTACATAGTACACAATACATAGTGTGATGTTACCTAAATTAAAATAAAACCACTACGTTTTCGGTAGGTAAAATGTCTTTTATTTATCGCAGCATCCAGCAAAAACTTATCCGCACGATACCCAATTCTCTTTTCTTTCTAATCAAGGAATTCCTTACGTCTTGATTTCCGCCCTTTCCTTCTGAAAAAACTATTCGCAATTAAACAAAATGGTCGCTGCTTACTAAGTTGCTTAAACGAATACAATATGACAGTACATCTAAATTCTAAGTGTTTGCAACTAAATTAACCTGGATTTTCAACATTCTCCCACCTAAGTTAATGCAAAGAACAATTTAATTAACTTACATATTATCAAACAAACAATATTTAAATGAATTTACAAGTTCAATCTGATGGGAGGTTTAACTAATCTACCACTACGTGTAACCTGTTGTACAGTAGAGCCTGCTTCAAACGCTCCATCTCCCTCCTCATCTGGTAAAACGGCTGGGATATCGGATGTATGCGTCGTCTTTGCTTCTTTATCACTCGATATGACATTCATTTCTAAAGGAATAATTCTTTGTATCGGCCGCAACATAACACCGGCAGCAGTTCTCAGCTTAACAAGTCGTACCGCACCTTCACGTCCAGGAATTACCTCCTCTATTCTTGCTAGTGGCCAATCAATCCGTTTTGTGTTGTCATTTTCGACAAGTACCAATTCTCCTACTCTGACATCTTTCGGTGGAAATTTCTTCGCAAAAAGCGTCAAACGTCCCAAATACTCATTGAAAAATCTGACCTTTAACATTTCTCGCAAGCGTTGGCGGTATTTGCCGCGTTTGCCTAAATTAGGGGTAACTTCAATAACATCTAAATCGGGCACTCCAATTTCTCCAATTTCTTTTAAGAATAAATCGGGTGTCAGTGGCGTCAAATCCGATGTATCTTCAGAAAGATACGTCAGAGGTCTCGCATTAATTACGGCTTCACATTCACATAGGACAGCATGCATCTCGTCAAAATCTAATGATGTCTTACCAAGGACTCTGCGTAATAACTGTTTCAACAAACCAACAAGGCGCTCCCACCATCCTCCCCACCATGCCGCAGTGGGCGGATTGAATTTCCATTTAATCTTCATTGCCACTGTTGTCTTTTCTATTTTACTCCAGTCTATTTTTGACAAAGCATTAGCAGTACCCACAAAATTAGTACCATTGTCGGTGTATATCGTATTCGGTCGTCCTCTTCTGCTGATAAACTTACGCAGGCACAGGATGAATCGTTCTGTCGACAAAGAAGATAACAGTTCCAAATGAACCGCTCTATATACCGCACAGGTAAATAAACATATCCATACTTTCTCATAAACTTCTCCACCTTTGGTTTTCAGATATAGAGGACCGGCAAGATCTATACCCACTATTTCAAATATTTTAGCTTCACGAACCCTATCGACTGGTAAAGGTGGTGACTGCACTTGTATCCTTTTGGCGGTAAACCGTTTACATACGACACATTTATTCAAAACTGATCGGACGGTTCGTCTACATCCTATGACCCAATAGCGTTTCCTTAAAATAGTCATCGTAGTTTGTATACCTGCATGGCATGAATCTAGATGTTCTCCAAATATCAGTCGATAAACAACTGGATGTTTGTTGTTTGGTAAAACCACTGGATAACAAAAATCTACGTCGTATTCTCCATGTGAAATCTTGGTCTTCAGTCGAATAAGTCCATCCGTTCCCATAAATGACTGTAAACTTGACAAACGTGCGTCACTTATGCCAGAAAACGAATCTTTTTGTATCAACCATAGCGTCTTAATTTCCGCTTCCGCATATTCTTCCACTGTCAATTCACCACATCTTTTGGTACCACCTCGCATTAAACAATTTTCCTTAAATCTTAAAATCCATGCAACTAACCGTACGATCTGTCTATATCTGGAAAAATATCTGTAATACCAGCCATCGCCCTCTTCAGTACAAATCATCGCTGTTGAAGATATCACGGTTTTCCTCTTCTCCTTCTTTATTTCATTTTCATCAAATATAAGGTCATGTGAAGGCCAGGCATTAGGAGATTGTCTCAACCATGCTGGACCATTCCACCATAGAGATTCTATCAAGTTCTTCCCATTACAACCCCTAGAGGGCAAGTCAGCAGGATTACATGTACCCGGAATATATCTCCATTGCTCCTTAGAAGTTGTCTCCCTGATCTCCTTTACTCGGTTTCGTACGAATACATCCCACTGTTCGTCACGACCAATCCACGCTAGAACTGTGGTTGAATCACTCCAAAACATGGTTTTTACAATAGGGATGTTTATATCTTCATTAACATTTTTTGCTAACCGCACACCAATATTAGCCGCTAATAATTCTAACCTCGGTATCGTCATCCTTCTGCACGCTTTACTGATTGGTGAAATCCTGGCCTTAGCTTGTACCAATTGTACATTTATGTGTGAAGATGTCTCGGTTCTCAGGAAAATTACTGCGGCATACGCAAATTGGCTAGCATCACCAAAAACATGTAGAGTATACTCTGCTAATTCGTTTGTAGATATTAGCCATCTTGGGATATGTAGCTGCTTCAAATACATCAAACCTTCCTTCCATTTTAAAAATTGTGCTTTTTCATGATTCCCCACTGGTTTATCCCATCCGATATTCTGCGACCAAATCTGTTGCAGCAACAACTTCGGAGTTAGCAACAAGGGGCATGTCACACCAATCGGATCAAAGATACGGTGTGTTGCGGACAATATAGATCTCTTGGTTATCTGCGAAAAATCAAGAGAATTTAAACTTTCCAAACTTACTTCTAAAGTATCTGTTTTTCGATTCCACAACATCCCCAGCACCTTAGAGCAGTCGTCCGCTTCGTCATTGACCGAAGAAGTATACTCCCACCCTCTAAGGTCGAAACGTGCTTGCTTCATAATTTCCACAGCTTCCGTCATAAAATTGCTCAATTCTTTTTCATCGGCGACGCTGGTCACACAATTATCAACATAGAAACATTTCAATAGATTTTCTATTACAGCTGGAGAATACGGTTGCTGACCTTCGAGACAATTTTTCAACATTTTCTTCAGATGAAATTGGATCACTGCACCTAACAAGAACGGGCTGCACGAAACTCCAAAGACCACTCGTCGATGTCTATATATCTTAAGCTGGTTTTCGCTGTTATACCATAAAAACCGTAGAAAATCCCGATCCTGATGAGAAAGACTAATTTGTAGAAAAGCTTTCCTTATATCTGCTACTACGCCAATCTTCTTCAGTCGAAATTTTATTAAAATAGAGGGTATCAATTCTATCAAATTGGGTCCTTTTTCCAGACAACTATTTAAACTGGGATTGCCTTTCTCTCTCGCCGAAGCATCAAACACGGGACGTATTTTCGTTGTACTATTTAATTTGATAACTGCTCTGTGTGGTAAATAATGTGTTCTTTCCTTAGGATGCTCCGATGATACCTCTTCAATTATTCCTTCATGGATCCATTCGTTTAACACCGCTTCGTATGCTTCATAGTGTTCACTTGCTTTCAGCTTTTTAATAGTAGCCTTTAATCTTTTTGACGATAGTTCATAGTTACTAGGCAGCGGTGGATGATCTTCTATCCATGGTAGATAAACCGAATATCTACCTTCTTCATCGACTGCTACTGTTCTCAAAAAATGTTGTTCTGTTTCTAACTGAAGCTCTTGTTTTCTTTTCTTCTCTACTGGATCCATAATACCTAGCACATCTAAGGCCCATAAATCTGAAATATCTGCATTATTCACCATCATCGTTGTTACAATCATTGCAATATTTTTTGTCTTAGTTTCTTCAGGAAGGCATCCAATTAGCGTCCATCCTAACTTTGTTTCCATTGCAACTAAGTCCGTCGATATTTCATGTTGTCTACCGGTGAACAATCTGCCTGCAACATCAGCCCCTAATAGAATCTCTATAGGTTTGTCTTCGAAATCCGTCAAATAAATGCTATGTTTCTCTAGTTCATGTATCCATGGTCCTGGTGTTATCGGCTCTATTTTCCCACATATGATTTGTTGGTCTAGTACTTCGAACTGGCAGTAGTACTTATCTTCTATGTCCGAGAGTTGAATTTTGAATACTTCATGATCTATAACACTAGTGTTTAATCCTGCGAACAAATCATGACGTATCCTTTCTTTTCTCACTGGTTCATACTGCATATCAATAACGACATCTCTTAAAATATAAGATCTATGTGATCCTGTGTCAATTATTGCTCTTGTGATTCGTTCCGAGTTTTTTCCCCTAAGTTTCACCAGAAATGTTTGCAACACTACTTTACAGGTAGTCACCATATTTGCTAGCATCTGATCACTTCTCTCTAACTCTTGTCTCGTATAAGGCTGTTGTACTTTAGACACCTGGCCGCATATAATAGTATGGTGTGTTTTATCACATACTGTACACCTGAGTCTGTTTCTACAGACAGCCATACGATGACCTCTAATTAAACACCGATAACAACAACCTTGTTTATTTAAAACACTCTTTTTCTCTTCTACCGACATATTCTGAGCCTTTTTGCATTCTGCACTAGCATGTTTGTCGCTACAAAACACACATTTAATATCTTTTGCGGTAGTTAATAAGCCTGTGGCAGTGGACATATTTCGGGCAGTATTCCTAAATTTCATGTTGTGATCCTTCTTCATATATTCTTTTTCCATAGAGATGTTTGAGACGCCGAAGCCTGACAAAGCTAATTTAATCTTTTGTTCATTTTCTAATTCTGACTGCAAAAACCTCATTAATCGTTTCAACCGATATCCAGGTACATCAGTTTCTTCAATCTCACTTTGTTCTTCATCTTTCAAAGTGGTTTCTTCATGAACAACATAAAGACTGCTTCTCTGCCATGTTCTTAAAACGTCTTCTGGCAAACACGACTCTACCAAAGGCATGAGCATTGAAGCGCACCGGTCTGTTGTCACCTGCAGTGTCTCTAAGGCTCTTAACTGAGACTCTAGTTTATCATACAGCGATGCTAATGACATCTTTTTTACCGACATAGTGTTCTGTAAAACTAAACCCAGTAGATCTCTGACATATACCTCTACAAGTAATTCTCGCTGGTAGCAGGAAAACTTTCCACTAATTGTCGTGCTGTGGAACCCATTACGGTTGCTTGGATTAGATACTGGAACTTATCTCCATTATCAATTAGTGGATCCTTGTCTATTTTCCCGAACTGGGACCAAAAAGGCAGCCAATCTCTCAACTCGCCACTAAATTTCTTCAGCTCTAACACTGGTAATTTAAATTTGCGTCTATTCTGGTGAGGGATATCGCTGTGGGTAGATGATCTTTCGCTAATAAGATCCATCTTTTCTTCTATTTCCAATCTGTTGACTTTGGCTTTTAACTTATTGAATTTGAATTCATATTCATCACAAGCCAATATCTCGTCGTCGAGATCAGATTCCTTCATTGCTGAATCTTCCAGTAATGATTCTCTAATATTTAAATTAATTTCTCCCAGCTCTTCTCTTTTTTTCTGCAGAAGTTCTAACAAGGCTTTTACCTCTGAGAAATCTCTTTCATCCGCTAAAATTGCCTTTTCCAATTGCGTTATTTTCTGCGTGAAAACTCTTCTTAGGGAACCACGTGTCTTGATAAGTTTTTGCCTGTTTTCGGACATTTTGTAACCTACCGTCCTGTCACGGTCGCCAAATGTGATGTTACCTAAATTAAAATAAAACCACTACGTTTTCGGTAGGTAAAATGTCTTTTATTTATCGCAGCATCCAGCAAAAACTTATCCGCACGATACCCAATTCTCTTTTCTTTCTAATCAAGGAATTCCTTACGTCTTGATTTCCGCCCTTTCCTTCTGAAAAAACTATTCGCAATTAAACAAAATGGTCGCTGCTTACTAAGTTGCTTAAACGAATACAATATGACAGTACATCTAAATTCTAAGTGTTTGCAACTAAATTAACCTGGATTTTCAACACATAGTATATAGTTCATAGTAAATAAGCATAATATTCAGTACATAGTACATAGTAAATAGTACAGAGTATATAATACATAATGCATTGTACATAGTACATAGAACATAGTACATAGTACATAGTACATAGTACATAGTACATAGTACATAGTACATAGTACCTAATACATAGTATATAGTACATAGAAAATAAGCATAATATACAGTACATAGTACATAGTACATAGTACATAGTACATAGTACATAGTACATAGTACATAGTACATAGTACATAGTACATAGTACATAATACATAGTATATAGTACATAGTAAATAAGCATAATATACGGTACATAGTGCATAGTAAATAGTACATAGTATATAATACATAATGCATTGTACATAGTACATATAACATAGTACGTAGTACATAGTACATAATACATAGTATATAGTACATAGTAAATAGTGCATAATATACAGTACATAGTGCATAGTAAATAGTACATAGTATATAATACATAATGCATTGTACATAGTACATAGAACATACTACATAGTACATAGAACATAATACATAGTATATAGTACATAGTAAATAGTGCATAATATACAGTACATAGTGCATAGTAAATAGTACATAGTATATAATACATAATGCATTGTACATAGTACATAGAACATAATACATAGTACATAGTATATAGTATATAGTACATAGTAAATAGTGCATAATATACAGTACATAGTAAATAGTGTGTAGTACATAGTACATAATACATAATACATAGTGCATAGTACACTACATAATTCATAATACATAGCACATAGAACATAATAATTAATACATAATAATTAGTACATAGCTCATAGTACGTAGTACACTACATAGTCCATAATACACAATACTTAATATATAATATTAAATATATAATATTCAATATATAATATTTAATATATAATATTTTATATATAATATATAATTCATACTACATAATTCATACTACATAATTAAAACTAAAACCCCCAAAGGAAACATTTTTCTCACGTGATGGTACGTGCGCGTGATGGCACACAAGTGTTGGGCAAAATTTAATTGTTGGACAATTAAAAATTAACAATTAATTAATTAATTGTAATTGTGAAAACTCGCAATTAACAATTAATTAATTGTTAGTCGTGAGTTTCCACAATTAACAATTAATCAATTGTTAATCTTTTTAATGGATTTGATTAAAAACTAACAATTAAAACTTATTATTGTATGAAAAGCGTAGTGTCGCACCAGTGATCGCAGAGCTTCGAAATTTTGCCCGAAGGTCCGTCTGGGTCTCCCATGATGCACCTCGAAGCCCGATTTTCGAAATTCAAAATGGCCGCCACAAAATGACCGAAGTTCAAAGTGGCCACCCAAATTTGCCAATTATGTACCGACTTCCATGAAAATCGGTATCTGGAGGTTTTTAAGGTAGCAAATAACGAATTTATGATCAGAACTTATAAATTCAAAATGGCCGCGCCAATATGGCCGACGAATTTGCCAATTGTCTTCCGATTCCAATGAAAATCGGTATTTGGGGTTTTTTAAGATAGCAAATAACGAATTTATTATCAGGACATAAATTCAAAATGACCGCGCCAATATGGCCGACGAATTTGCCAATTGTGTTCCGATCCCAATGAAAATCGGTATCTGGGGTTTTATAAGGTAACAAATAACGAATTTATGATCAGAACTTATAAATTCAAAATGGCCGCGCCAATATGATCGACGAATTTGCCAATTGTCTTCCGATTCCAATGAAAATCGGTATTTGGGGTTTTTTAAGATAGCAAATAACGAATTTATGATCAGGACATAAATTCAAAATGGCCGCGCCAATATGGCCGACGAATTTGCCAATTGTGTTCCGATCCCAATGAAAATCGGTATCTGGGGTTTTCTAAGGTAACAAATAACGAATTTATGATCAGAACTTATAAATTCAAAATGGCCGCGCCAATATGACCGACGAATTGTGCCAATTGCCAATTGTGTTCCGATTTCCATGAAAATCGGTATCTGGGGTCTTTCAAGATAGCAAATAACGAATTTATGATCAGAACTTATAAATTCAAAATGGCCGCGCCAATATGGCCGACGAATTTGCCAATTGTCTTCCGATTCCAATGAAAATCGGTATTTGGGGTTTTTTAAGATAGCAAATAACGAATTTATGATCAGGACATAAATTCAAAATGGCCGCGCCAATATGGCCGACGAATTTGCCAATTGTGTTCCGATCCCAATGAAAATCGGTATCTGGGGTTTTCTAAGGTAACAAATAACGAATTTATGATCAAGACTTATGAATTCTAAATGGCCGACTAATTTGCCAATTGTCTTCCGATTCCAATGAAAATCGGTATCTGGGGTCTTTTAAGATAGCAAATAACGAATTTATAATCAAAACTTATAAATTCAAAATGGCCGCGCCAATATGAGGGACGAATTTGGCCAATTGTGTTCCGGAACAGCCTTATTTATCAAATTTGTTAACGTATGGCCAAGGGCAATTTGTTGGTCTCGATATTATTAAACGGTGTTTCTCCCTACTTCAACTGTATGTAGGTTGTCCAAGAGTTGGAAAATCTGAAAATCTTCACATCTCAGCTCCAAATGGAAGAACATTGAACATAGTATCCTGAAGCTGCATTCGGGTCAGAATTTATCAACAAGGTTTCCGGGAAAGATTCTCCAATACGGGAAGGGCCTGGCAACTGGGTAAACAAATAAAACCTGGGTCAATGACATTGCAGAAGAGAACCATGAGCAATATCCATCTGTAGTCACACTCATCCGTACGTGACTCCAAACGTATAATGTCCATCACCGTCAAAAGCCCATTTTCAAATCTTGAATTAGCATAATCCTTTATTTTTTTTTTTCAGAATGTAATAATATTTTTTGGATTATTTAATGTTTAATTTATTGTATGGACTGCCTCCCCTCCCCAAAACAAAGATTACAGCATGAATAAGAGTGTGGATCTGACATATTTTCGTGAGATTATACTATGTAGCTAACAATTGTTTACAAAACCGCCATTTTGAATTTTCAAATTTTAACCACAAATTCGTCATTTGGAACTCTTAAAGCCCCCCGAAACTGATTTTCAGTACAGTCGGAACACAATTGCCAAAGTTAGTCCGCCATTTTGAATTTTCAAATTTTAACCATAAATTCGTCATTTGGAACCCTTAAAGCCCCCCGAAACTGATTTTCAGTACAATCGGAACACAATTGCCAAAGTTAGTCCGCCATTTTGAATTTTCAAATTTTAACCACAAATTCGTCATTTGGAACCCTTAAAGCACCCAGATACTGATTTTCAGTACAATCGGAACACAATTACAAAAATTAGTCCGCCATTTTGAATTTTCAAATTTTAACCACAAATTTGTCATTTGGAACCCTTAAAGCCCCCAGATACTGATTTTCAGTACAATCGGAACACAATTACAAAAATTAGTCCGCCATTTTGAATTTTCAAATTTTAACCACAAATTCGTCATTTGGAACCCTTAAAGCGCCCAGATACTGGTTTTCAGTACAATCGGAACACAATTACAAAAATTAGTCCGCCATTTTAAATTTTCAAATTTTAACCACAAATTTGTCATTTGGAACCCTTAAAGCGCCCAGATACTGGTTTTCAGTGCAATCGGAACACAATTACAAAAATTAGTCCGCCATTTTGAATTTTCAAGTTTTAACCACAAATTCGTCATTTGGAGCCCTTAAAGCCCCCAGATACTGATTTTCAGTACAATCGGAACTCAATTACAAAAATTAGTCCGCCATTTTGAATTTTCAAATTTTAACCACAAATTTGTCATTTGGAACCCTTAAAGCCCCCAGATACTGATTTTCAGTACAATCGGAACACAATTACAAAAATTAGTCCGCCATTTTGAATTTTCAAATTTTAACCACAAATTCGTCATTTGGAACCCTTAAAGCCCCCAGATACTGATTTTCAGTACAATCGGAACACAATTACAAAAATTAGTCCGCCATTTTGAATTTTCAAATTTTAACCACAAATTTGTCATTTGGAACCCTTAAAGCGCCCAGATACTGGTTTTCAGTACAATCGGAACACAATTACAAAAATTAGTCCGCCATTTTGAATTTTCAAATTTTAACCACAAATTCGTCATTTGGAACCCTTAAAGCCCCCAGAAGCTGATTTTCAGTACAGTCGGAACATAATTGCCAAAGTTAGTCCGCCATTTTGAATTTTCAAATTTTAACCACAAATTCGTCATTTGGAACCCTTAAATCAAGTTCACATAAAATTTAAGAGGATTATACCTGTGACACACTATAATTTCATTATGATGGTAACTTTCATTATGATGGTCAAGGAAATGATGGGGTGACACATTACACTTTACTTTCATTTGCATCTGGCATATCAAGTGAGGATATAAACCTGCGTGTTTTTTGCTTTAATTTTAAGTTGTTTTAATTTGGAATATTTAAAAAAATATTTTTTAAAGTAGTAAAAAAAATATCCTTGCAAATTGTTGCTTAACAAACGTAAAATCAAATTATTTTATTTTAAAATGTAGTTTCCAATTTTCCAACAGATGTCACTTAACCGAAATTACAGTCCAAATGAAAGTAAAATACTTTCATTTTGGACTTTCATTATGGTGGGTTTTTGCCACGATAATGAAGGTTACTTTCATTATGATGGTATATGTGTCACAGGTATTAATTGTTAGTTTTAATTGTCTTTAATTAATTGACTAAAAAATTAATTGCGATTAATTTAATTGCAGTTAAAATTAATTGCAATTGATTTAGTTGCTATATACAATTAACACGGATTAATCCAAATAAATTAATTGTGGGGTGCAATTAATATTTCAATTGCAATTAATTTTAACTGCAATTAAATTAATCGCAATTAATTTTTTAGTCAATTAATTAATTGATTGAAAATTTAATTGATTAATGCCCAACACTGGCCACACAAAAAGTGCGCGTGACGCGAGTTTTTAGTTTTTCCCCAGGCCAAAAAGTGCCCAACGTGCCTATAGAAGTTTTCACTTCAAAAACAAAAATTGTACCAAGTCCGCCAAGGAATTGGAGTAAGTTCAGTTTCACCAAATGAATAATGCTTTATACCAATCTTAAGTATGCTAAAGCAAAAGAATGCGTTTTTTTGAGTCAATTCCGCGGCGGAGTTCCTATTGAAAACTTTACGCAGTTGAATTTATTGCTGTTGGTTTGAGGAAAGGGCATTTATTTTTCAATTAATAAAATGTATTATTTGTTTAAATTTTAGTCTGTAGCTGACACAATAATTTATGCATACTAAGATCTAGCTAAAAGAAACCAGTCGTCATAAAAACTGGACGGTTTTTTTGATGTGAAACATCTTTGCGCGCGTTGAGAGTAATTCTTCAAGGTCGGGAACATTTTGTGGGAACGCTTTTTAGGGAACGCTTTATAGGGAACGCTTCGTTCCAATCCAATTTTCATTCCGGGAAACGGAAGATCTAGATAGCTAGATTGAGGAAGACAGAATAAGACGGAGATTTTAAAAAAAAATAGTAGCACCAAAGAAAAGTGTTTATATGCCGCGAGCCAGACATGACGAGCCAGACATAGGCAGAATGGAACAAATGGTTGAGTGGTTGCCTTACGACGTTGATATTCCAAAAAGTCGCGGGTTCAATTCTTGATCTCGGCATTTGAATTTTATTATTTATATTTAATGGTTTTATTTGTTTGTTTGTTTGTTCGGTTCAAATCTTGCGACAGCTTTTTCAACTACTTCTACTTAACCGATTCTTATGAAACTTTGCACACACATTGAGTTCCCGTGACAATGCAATCTGACATTTTGTTTCAAGATGGCGGATGAATTTTCCAATTGTGTTCCGATTCCATTGAAAATCAGTATCGGGTGGTTTTTAGGGCCACAAATGACGATTCTGTTGTCAAAATTTTGAAAATCCAAAATGGCCGCGCCAATATGGCGGATGAATTTTGCAAATATGTTCTGAATCCATTGAAAATCGGTATGCGGGGGTTTTTAGGGCCATAAGTGACGATTCTGTGGTCAAAATTTGAAAATTCAAAATGGCGGATGAATTTTGCAAATGTGCTCTGAATATGTTGAAAATCCGTATCGGGGAGTTTTTAAGATCTCAAATGACGAATCTGTTTTCAAAATTCGAAAATTCAAAATGGCGGCGGCAATATGGCGGATGAATTTTGCCGATGTGTTCTGAATCCATTGAAAATCGGTATGGGAGGGTTTTTAAGGTGACAGTTGACGAATGTGTGGTCAAAATTTGAAAATTCAAAATGGCGGTACGATTTTGGTAATAACAATTCGATTTCACTGAAAATTGCTTTTTGGGTGTGTTTAAGGTCGGAAATAATGTATTTGTTGTCAAAATTAGAAAATTCAAAATGCCGCTGGCAATATGGTATGTAGCATTGAGTCGCATAAGAACTTTGGAAGGGCTATGTATTGAGGAGCTTGATTGTGAGAAATTAACAGGTAAGAAACCGTGCAACAAAGATGCAATGAAAGAGTTGGAAAGGATGAGAAGTTTGCATGATGATACGAGCCAAAAGCCAAACTAAAAACTAGAAAATAAAAATAGGTAAAAAAAACTTTTAAGTTAAATGGTTTTATTTGAAATCATAAGCTGTACCAAAAACTAGAAAATAATTAGAACACAAACATGGGCCTTCTTGAGATTCTGACGTCTGGTAAGAAATCGTGTAATAGTAGCCATGCTGTTTTCTCATGTCGTATGCCAAGGGGCACTTTAAGTCGCTGCGTCGCGTCAGCGGATTAAGTAATAGTCTGAGACTTGTAACAGACTAAAATAAAAACATGGAGAGCATAAAAATCTGTATAACGACTGTATTATTAAATAAAATCGACTTGTCTAGAAAAATGTGTTTCCAAGCCCACCAAAAATATATTTCAAATGCGGTCAGACATCATGGTCAAAGGTCATCAACAGCAATGGTACATTTTCAACACAAATCGGTGTGTAAAAAATTTACGGCTTTTTTACATCCCAAACGCAAAATTGCTGTGCGATAAAAGAGCTCCAGAGCTGCTTTTCCCTTTGCGTTTGGGATGTAAAATGGCCTTTATTCTTACTAATTATTCAATTTAAAGAAAGATGTTTCACATCTTTCACGTGCACTGGTTACACGCGCTATATTTTTAAATATGACCCCGTTTGAGTTCCATTTTCAAATTTTCACTGTTTCTTTAGAATTGAAGTAGGAGCACGATGATATTTTTTTATTATCGGGACTGTCACTGTCGCCGCCTGATTACCTGCAGAGGTAGACGTGTTTTTGGTTGTTTGCTATTTGTAACTACCCCTAATATTATCAACAGTGGCTGTGTGCAACTTTTTTTCTTCAAAATGTTAGTTGACTCCGTGCAAAGATCCCGAAGACAGGTTCGAGTGGAATTTCCAATCAGTGAAGTGAAAAATTAAACAGTGAAACAGTGGATTATTATTGTGAAGTAGGACGATTGATGTGTCTGCTTGTGTGTAGAATTTGCAACATGTGGAAACTTTTTTTTATTTGAGTAGACAAATTTTGATGATGGCTGGTGGGCAAACTTGGGATATTTAATTAAATGGAATTTGAAGGGCTTGTCAATTCGTTTAAAGGTAGATATATTTTTTTAATGCCATAGACTTTTAAAATACTATTTACAATTATATTTTAAACATTAATTTGTTATATGCAAATATTTTGTTTTAGATCAAAAAATTACTATAGATCCTATAAGGCTGCTAACTGGACTCACAATAGCAAATCTTATTCCCGTAATCGGTTATAAGATTGATTTCATCGCCAAATGGACAAGGTCAGCTTCAAAAAGTTAACCATATATCCAAATCGTAAGTTACTTTATACACATATACACAATATACATAATTTTTGATATTATTTGAATATTTTTTTTTGAATATTTGATTTATTTTAAAGGTAAATGAAAGCAAAAATGGTAAATGAAAGGTAAATGGTGAAGGTTCAGATGAAAATCTATCATCAAAGTTGATCTCCTTTCAAGAAAATCATCACCAGGAACGCTTGAAGGTCAAAGCACCTTATTTTTAAAAAAAACTTTTGTATATAATATTTCTGTAAATAGTTTTTTCAAAGAAAGTTTATTATAAAATATAAAAATGAAATAGTAATTTATTGTCTTCTGTTATTTATTTGCATAAAAAAATTATCATTCACATAAATCTATTAATAAAATACTTTTAGTGATTATAGTAATAGAAAATTTCGATTTATCGAATCCCGCTGGAAATAGAACTTATCGAGAGATATCATTTGATGGACCGCAGATTTTATGGACTCAAATATTTTTAACATCCCTTCAAAAGTATTTTAATTTGAATGAATTTTTTTCAAAATTAATCGAAATATAAAAATATTCAAATCAAATGCTCAGCGACGTTTCTTAATCATCTATACATAAAATTAACCGGGGTATGTTATTTAACGAATTCCGGCGGGTTTCTCCCAATTCCTCACTAAATTGACACCATTGCGTTGTCAAGTACGCCAGGAAGTTGAGTTAACCCTTATGCTGATTTCGCCGTATCCAATTCCGTAGCGGAGTTGGGTTAAGCGAGAATGATTTGAATGCACATCTCCTTTTTCTCAGTGTGAGACAAAATACATCTCACTAAATACAAAAATTAAATGTCTAAATATCCCACCTCGGCAAACATGTCGCTGACCTGCTCACAATACGAAGATCCAAGACGGGATACAAAGTTTGTTATAATGGACCAGATGGAATTAAAAAATCTAACAAAAATGGCTAAAATTGCATTAATTGCGTTAATTATGCGAGAAATGCAAAACCCATCGTTTATAAAAATTTAAAAAAGTCAACAAAAAGTAATAACTTGTTAAATTTGACCTTAAATATGACTTATTCTACTCGATAAGGCTTATATAGTTTATTAGTAACTTTTTTCAATATCTCTGAAAAGCGCATTACAAACACTTGACACCTATAAACTAAACAAAACGAATTTTTTCGCATGTCAACCATTTAAAAGCGCGAATACCAGATATAAAAATTGAATTAAATCTAATTTTGTATTTGGTATAAAATATTTCTTGTCTCTTGTATGCGAATTGTGAGCGATGACATCTCTTGTATCATGTATTTTGTCTCCCGTATGTGCATTGGGCTGTTTCACATGATGGCTCCTCTACACGTTGGCCAACATGTGTGCCAATGATTGTGGCAAAATGCCCAACGTGTGGACGCGGCGGCCATAACTCTGCCACAACCCTTTCATCACACCACAAGGATCTCGTGCCAACGCAACATATTGGTCAAAAAATCACATCACACGGATCTCGCGCCAACGTGTTGGCCATCACTCCCCATCATTCCAATACATACCAACGTGAGCCAAAACCCCGCTCTACACGATGGCCAAGGCATTGGCCGCAAACACATTGGCCAACGTGTAGAGGAGCCATGAGACGACGGCCAACCACTGACATATAGAATGGACTGCTCATCAGGAAATTTTCATGGCACCAATTCGTTCCATAGTTCCATATAAACACGTCAGTTACTTTTGTAAATTAAAATTTCTTATAATCGTTTTTGGACGATGGGAACAAAAGAAATTTTTGTTAGAAAAAATTAGAAATGCAATTTTGATGTTATTTCCCTTTTAAAATGCATTTTCTCAATAATTACAAATATTTATGTTAAACCATGCGAGTTCTCTGTCCCTGTTTCATCTAAATGTCAGTGATTCCGGGTCTTATGGCGAAACGAGACAGAAATAAAAAAAATCACTATACCCATCTATTTTTTGTAAATATTCTGACATTAGTTCAAAGGAAAAAATGAAATCAAGTATGGCAAGTTTAATATCGTGCAACCGTTGCGGCGGTTTTATTTTAAATTTCGCTTAAAATCAATCCAGAATTTTATTTACCGTACTTATTTTACGACAAAGATAAAAAAGTTATCGTGTTTTGTGGTTTATTGAAAGTCAAGAGTAAAAATATTTAAGAAAATGGAAAATTATGCAGTTTTGAATGTCAAATTTTACTTTTACAAGTTTGGCACTATCTGATTTCATTTCTGCCAGTGAATGCACTGAACTTTTAACACGAAATTTAACAAAATTTGAGTTCTGTGACAAAGGGGGCTTATGGATGAGCGAGAGGACTATACTTTTCTATACCTTTTGGTGCCATGAGTTTGTATGGGCTGTTTCACACGAGACGACGGCCAACCAACAAAATCTGCTGCCATCGTCCATTCCCTTTTGAAATTTGACGAAAAGTCGTACGGGGCTTTCACACGGGCCAATTTTTCCGACCAACTGTACGTCAGAATGCATTAGCTTATTGTTGTTGTTTTTAATCTTAATTCTCCCTTCTGCTATTTCTCTCTCTTTTCTCCCAGAAAGAAAAATCAACAACAACCACACCGATGTCAAAAAGTCGTATCGAAAATCGTGTGAGAAAGTTGGATGGGAAAATCTTCCCTCGCCATAGTCCTCTCACACCCTCTTCTCTAAAAATGACGTTTCCGTACGATATTTGTTGGTTGGCCGTAGTCTCGTGTGAAACAGGCCTATGGGAATAATGTCTGATGAGCAGTCCATTATTATATGTCAGTGCGGCCAACCAACAAAATCTGCTGTCATCGTCCATTCCCTTTTGAAATTTGACGCAAAGTCGTACGGGCTTTCACAACCAACTGTACGTCAAAACGCTTTAGCTTATTGTTGTAGCTTTCATTTTAATTCTCTTTTGCGTACTTTCCGAGTGAAACAAAAGTCATTTCTCTTTCTTTTTTTCTCCCAGCAAAAGGAACAAAAAACAACAACAACCACACCGCTGTCAAAAAGTCGTATTGAAAATCGTGTGAGAAAGTTGGATGGGAAAATCTTCCCTCGCGTCGTCCTCTCTCACCCTCTTCTCTAAAAATGACGTTTCCGTACGATTTCGGTTGGCCGTCGTCCCGTGTGGAACAGGCCATTGTGTTTAGGGCATTAAGAATCGATTGTAAAAACAATTGGGTGGTGCTACACGGAGACTCGAGAAGTCGTCCGAAATCAGATTTGAGTCTCATTATTTAATGCTACACGAGGCTGTCTTCGGCTTAGAATAATTCTTTACCCTACATGAAAGCTTTGACTGTGTGTGTATACCGCGGTCATTGTTTACATATGAGAAGGGAGAAGAGAAAGAAATGTGCGTATGAGTTAGTTTTCACCCCGAACATTTTTGGGTGAAAATTCTTTCGTTAAAGTTTCGTCATGTGCGTCCTTCTTTCTCTCCTCTCCTTCGTTTTTTTCCTATAAAACCGGGTTTTTCGTACGGCTTGAGTCTCCGTGTAGCACCCCACATTGACTGTAGTAACGGTATACGAAATCTAGAATTTGCATCAGGCGCTGTAAGTTTTGACTACAGTCGGCAGTCTGCAATAAACTCTCGTGAAATCAACTTGTTAACTTCCCAGTAGGAAGTTATTGTAATCGGTCCGAAAATCGGATTCGAAATTTTCAATGTAATTACACGTTTCAAGGTCCCAATAGCATTTTAAGCAAAAATTTGAGAAGAAATATGTGTGTGTGTGTGTGCGTACGTGTGTGGTCATTTTTTCCTGCACGATTTCGCGCGAACCGAAAAAAATATCGACTTCGTTCAGGTGCCGTTCGAAGCGTGTTCAAGGAAATATGATCTGAAAAGAGTTTCATAAAAATTGGTTGAGCCGTTTTTTTGTTTGAACGACTTAAGTGATTTTTGTACCGGCACGATTTCGCGAGAACCAAAAAAGATTTCGACTTCGTTAAGGTGCCGTTCGAAGCATGTTAAAGGACATATGATCTGTTTTTTTGTTTGAACGACGTAAGTGATTTTTGTACCAGCACGATTTCGCGCGAACCAAAAAAGATACCGACTTCGTTAAGATGTCGTTCAAAGCGTGTTAAAGGAAGTATGATCTGAAAAGATCATTCATAAAAATCGTTCGAGTCGTTTTTTTGTTTGAACGAATACTGGGAAGTTAATCTTGTGGACCGAAAGGGTCAAAAGCCACAACCCAACTAGTTTTGTTTTGTTATTGTTCGTATTATTCTTTTGTGTGATATACACCCGGGAAGGCACTACAATTGTAAAAGCAACTTGCTGTTTGCACAATTACGTTTTATCAAAGAGTAATAACAGAGAGTGGACGGCCGTAGAAACTCAAGAAGAGTGCGAGCCTACGCGCGCATTTGTCGATACTACATTAACAAATCGAAGGTCGCCCAATGCTGCAATTCAAATTCATATTGAGTTCTTGAGCTATCTCATTCCATGCTTCAGACTTTTTTAAAACATTTTTATAATGTTCGTGTGAAGTATCGAACAAAAACCTGTATTTACGCACATGTTCAATAAAAATTTCAGTTTTGTCACTCATTTTGTCTGAAAACGGCAAGGCGGTCATTCTAAAATCTGTAATTTAGTACAACCAGATCGCTTATCGCCACGACAAAGTCGAGCAGATGGCGGTAGACCGCGTTTTGTTTGACATAGCTAATGTCAAATTGTATAATACAACTAGACCGCCTCGGTCGGAGATCGCTGCCAGCAGCGACAGACCGCTTTCTGTGTGCCCAAGCCTTATATGTCTGTGAAAAATGAACACCACCAGTAAAATAGTGCCGCTATCTATCTTTGAGAGTCTGAAAATGACTCTCATGTTATAGATTTCCGGTTGGTCAGAACCGACTATTTTGTTTATTAACAAAAATGTTAAATTTTATTTAATTTAAATTATTAATTATTCTATACCAAATAAAATGTGATTCGTCTCACATTTATGGTTTGGTGTTTTATTCACCATAATACGACCAATGTCATGGCGGACTAGAATTACCCTCCATCTGCTCCCTTAGTTTGAAAACATAAAAAAAGATTCTGTGCTTTCCACACTCGTCACCCGGAAGTGGAAGGAAACAAATCCTAAGACAATTGCAGATCCAACTACTACAGATCATTACGACGGCTAAACTTGAAATTGTTACAAAAGAGTCGACAGAAATAAAAGAATGCAAATAATTGATTACTAATGGATTTTTTTATATTGAAGTTCAGCTCAAGAATCACCTGTTGCAATGTCTACTAGTAAGCTTATTTCTAAGGATCGAACAATTTACGTTTATGGGGAGTGACTACGATGTTGAAGAAGATGGCTATGAACGTTGCGTTGGAACCGTTGCCATGTGTAGGAATTCGAAAATATTCTACAGTCGAACTGTTATTTTTAGGAGCGTATTCCTAGTCTGTAGCGTGCACGAAAAAGCCTTCGCTCAAGGGGTCGATGGTGCAGGAAATAACGTCGTTGCCGATGGCAGTTTCTACCCTACCAATTTGGTTCTACCCTAGCAACTTCCAGAGTTATGAGTCATCAAACTCAAAAATTTAGGTTTTTTAACAAAAATGTCAAATGCAACTACGTTTTACTCCGAAAAATACGCAGTTAACCAATATTGTTTTTTCCAAAATTGGAAAGCTTGGACAATTTCCTATGAATAAAGTCCGACAATTTTTGTGTTACGGCCTTTACTTTTGAAGATATTAGCAAATTTTGATGTTAAAATTGGCTTTATGAGCTTTGTAAATTTAGCGGGTACACCCTGTTTATTAAAATAACTTCAAAGCCACCCAAGTTAACAAATTTGGTATTTTATAAGAAAAAGAAATGAAAATAATTTAAGATTTAACCGTGGGCATTTTCAGTAATTCAGGTTGCGTGCGCAACTGACTTATTCAGCAATGGAAGTGTGTTGCTGAATAAGTCAGTTGCGCACGCAGCCTGCATTACTGAAAATGCCCCGTATTTTTATTTCAAATTTCACGTCTGTCGCAAGTAACTCCCGAAAAGTTTCTAGCGTTCTTTACACAATTATAAATTTCTTATCCTGAAATTTACGACTACGTCAGCAAAAAGAAAAACATAAGGTCTGTTCCCGAACCTGCAGAAAGTACAGAATCTGTCAGTTGCTTCGAATTACTTAACAGAATTCTGTTCCCGTACTTTTACTGCAGCCGCCATATTCATTTCCCCACCCTGCAGTAAGAAGCAGAAACCTGCAGTAGCTACGAGCTGCTGTAACCTGCTGCAGCTTAGATATTTGAAATATGGCAATGTCAGAACTGTCATTCCCGTGTTAAAACTGCAGAAACCTGCAGAAACATGTTCCTGTACTTTCTGTACTTCATCCCCACCTCTCAAAAAGCAACTTGCAGTAAATGGCAGAATGCAGAAAGTACGGGAACAAACCTATAATTTATTTCTCATTCTTTTCTATTTCTGGGGTGGCCAACCCGCGGCCCGCGGGCCGCATGCGGCCCTTCGCAGGAAATTGTGCGGCCCGCGAGATTCAACAAGATTTGACAAAATATTTTTTGCTAGAAGGTTCCAACATGTGAAAAAGAATAAAAGAGCCAGCTATGAGCAATGATTAAAATTCACAGCCTGCCATGCATAATTGGCTCTCGAGGTGCACCGGGTGACCGGGTTGATGGATAAAAATCCAAGTAACTGCTTTTTTCGGTAAAAATTCAATATAAATGCCTGTAGTGTCAGGGAGCTAGCAGAGAAAACAAGCATATTTACAAGCAAGCAAACTTCTTTCGTCAACATCGAGCTAGTGTGTTATGAGTGCAGGATTCTTTTTCTTCTGCTCCTTTAATCTCGCATGGGACATAGCGCGGAAACAGTTGCCCTCCTTCTACCGTCTTTTGGTAGGGTTCTCCTCCACGTTATTCTAGGTTTTCCAACTCCACGAGTTCCTTACGGATTCCATTCAAGGGCCTGCTTGGCTAGATTCTAGCTTGCATCTCGCAAAGTGTGGCCATCCCAATTCCGTTTCTCTTGCATGATTTAGTCATCCTTTCTTTTCATTTGTAGTTCTATCTTGTCAGCGGATTTTTAGGATGAAAACTTGAAGGCGCCTTGTGATGGATTAGGCGACTTTCCATTTTTCGCAAACATACCATTTTTTGCAAACAGTCCTTTAGTCAGCGCTGTGCGTTCAATGGTGTTTGCATTTATCCGGATTTCTTTAGTTTTAATCGGATTTAACCTTAAGGCACTACTCACACGGCGATACTGAAATCTCGGAGCGACTGCGATACTCGGCTACTAAGAGACCCGTCATATGTAATCAGACGGCGGCACTCATACGGGGATACTCCAGTCGCGGATACTCGGCAACTAAGCAACCAGTTTCTAGGAGACTTGACATGCTAGTCTCCCAGTCCCTCAGTTGCTTGGAGAGATCAAATACAAACGAAATGAACATTTTGCAAAGTGCACTAAATAAAAAAACTGAGGTATGGTGATAGGAGACTTGCAATTTCAGTCGCGGAGGATGACGAGCAACTACAGTCTCCAAGTCACCGTATCCCAGTCGCCGAGTATCCGAGATTTGAGTATCCCCGTGTGAGTAGTGCCTAGCCCAGGCATGGCCAACATAAGGCCCGCGGGCCGGATCCGGCCCGTGTAATGAATTTATGTGGCCCGCGGACATTTTTTCAATATTAGCTGTCGGAGATACATTATCTTAAATATTATTTTGGATATCGATGCATGGAGGATATCGATGCATGGATTAAAGAAGCCATGCTCATGAACGAAAATGACGATGCGGTGGCGGTAAAAGTGCTAGTGATGAAGCTGAGGCTGAGAGGAAAATCAATGGCTTTTCTGACAAATTATAGCCGTGTTTAATGAAACCGAAAAAAAGCAGAGCAGCTCAAGGCAGCTCAGAGAAGAGGAGTTGTCAAAAAAGTAGGGCAAGAAATCTCATGAAACTCGAATTGCTCATGAAACATGAGATATCTCAATCTGGCTCAAAGTAGAGCAGCTCATTAATCACAACTTATGTATGTTAGAGGAGACATTTCAGGACAATCTATTACGCTTACCTAACTTATTACGGGACTGCGAAATCGATTCACCACGCAAGAGAAAATATTGGGAAAATTTTTAGTAATAAGAACAGCCACCTCGTATGAATAATACTTAGCAATGCTAAGAGACGCGCCTATCATCTACGAAAGAGAGTGCATCAACAACAAAGCATTGTTAGGCCAATAATTAGTAGAGCACGCGGGGAAATCAAACCCCTTCTATTGCAACTCGCATGTGCCTTGACCGAGTGGAGTTCGTTTCTGAAACAAGCAGAAGAGGCAGCCTGGCTAGCTTCTCGGACAAAGCAATTAATAGAGTCGAAAAAGGAGAGCAGAACGGCGAGTCGAAAAGAGAGAGACAAGTGCCGCGCGCGCAATTTAGTCCACTGATGTGAAACTCCACTCTTTTAGGCAGAACTTACTGCGCAGTCAGGCAATTCATTATTTTTATGGTTAGGTGTGATTTAATGATTCAAATTTGTGAAACGAAATAATTACGCGATATAACTGTCTCAAGCTCTTTCATTTAAATTTTATATTGCTTCAATTAGTTACGATACAATTTATGTATTAATACAGTATGTTATTGTATTTTTGTTTTTAAAAATATTGTATATTAAGAAACTTTTTCACTCCAGAAATGGCTTCCAAAAAACGAAAGGTAGATTTAGAGTGCCGTATATTTAATGAAGAATAGGACAATGGGCAAAAATGTATGGAACGTGGTACCCGCTCCAATAGTCATCATTAATATATCATTGATGCAGAAAAACGTCTACCATGGCGCCTGTCCCTATTCACGTTTGGGAAGCAGTAATCTCACTATCTATACTTATTATTATAAAGCTTTAGAGTTTGTTTGTTTGTTTGCTTGAACGCGCTAATCTCAGGAACTGCTGGTCCGATTTAAAAAATTCTTTCAGTGTTAGATAGCCCATTTATTGAGGAAGGCTATAAGCTATATATCATCACGCTACGACTAAAAGGAGCCGAGCAGCGGGGGTGAAACCACGGGGAACAGCTTGTGTTTTATAAATGATGAAGAATTTATTACAAACTACTTATATAAGTAAAATAAAGCTGGAATAAGATGATATAACACATTTAGGATTCTATTATTAAAAGAAGTAAGAAAACAAGCATTCTTTAAATAAAAAACATATATTTTATCAATAAGTGAGTAGATTTAAAACATTACGTATCGGTATCAACTATAACAGCATTGAGGAAAGATGCCGGAGCAGTAAATCCCGTATGCCTCGCATAGCCTAGGTACCATACGATGGACACTATATGTGCACAAGTGCCCATCGTACGTCGCCCGGTTAAACATGTGCAATACTGTTGGACAATATTATTTGCACTGCTGATTAATATATAACAAAAATATGTTTTTATACGGACATGTCGCGACTGGATTCGTCCACGCAAAAGCCAGGCATCTTTGTGTATGCCATAGTCTGGCAGATCATCAAGTGCTCCCTCTCTGTACGTTTCAATTATATATAGACCATTTGATAAATGCTCGGCACAGTAAGATCTTGCCAGCTTGAGTTGGTATGTACCTAGCGCTAATAGAATTATATCCTCCTCCGTCATTGAAGGGAAGTTTTCAATCTGGCTCGCTTCCATCCTCTGAAAATCTACTCTTCTGTGGTTAAGCCGTTTTCTCTTTACATACATATGCAGAAGATTCGGGGTATCTATTTTCTGCCTTATTATATTGACGAATTCGTCTGCGTGTACGCTATCCACGATGGGTTGGTGGAAGTGATTCGTGATAGCTGCGGCAATCTTAAAATCAGTGAACATATTGGGCAGTGACTTATTAAAATATTTTTGCCGCAAGAGCTTAAAATCACGTTTAAACCGGCCATTTACCACTTCCACAACCCACCGGCATAGCGTTACCGATCGAGCTTCGTTGGATTGTTTAGTGGTCAGCTGTGTCTCTTGGCGGTTCTTTGTTGGTGGGACATAGGATTCATACCCACATTCATCAATGAGGTCCAAGCTGTCCCTAAAACCTCGATCTAATATAAAAGCATCGTTTGTTCGGAGTAACCAATGTAGTGGATGTTGTCCATCATTCATAATGTCGCCCATTATTTGCGCATCTGTTTTTGTTGCAGCGTATGGACCCATTACATCTAATATGTACCCATCAGTACATACAAGTAGGAAAGGTTTCAGTAGATTCTGAAACTTGTGTAAACTGTAGGACAATCTTTGGAATAAAAAGTTCGAGCTTTTATTTATGTAAATGTAAGTACCATCGGCAATCAATAATAACTTACCATTATTTTCATTTCCAAATAATGCTTTTGGTATAGTTAGATTTTTTTCCAATAATTGTGGTCTGTCAATGTGATCCACTCCCAAATGCAGCCCGACATAATTGTTACGGAGACACTCCCTCACAATAACCAACAAACGTTCGAGCTTTCGTCGTGACATGTTAAATAATGTCGCAAGTCTTTCATCTGGCTCCCCAGAACGCAGTTTTGTAAGATAAATACCTAATGCAGTTTTCGGCTCTACATCTTTCATTTAGTGCAGGTGTTTGTACCAATATATCATCAAACTCTTCGCACTTGCGTCCTGTCCAAAAGTGCATCTCTTCGTTGGTTAAAGCGCCTCTCGTGTTGAAGTCTAGCCGAGGTCCACGTTGTAAGGCCATTCTTAACATGTCACAAATGTCAGTAAACTGTTCTGTATTAAAATCATGAGTGACATTACATGTTTGAGGTAGCTCATCCCAAACGTTGTTCTCTAAGTGCTGTGTACACACTCTTGCACCATTTGGAATATAAAGCTTATATTCACAAAAGATGTGAGTTTTAATTGTTATTGGGATTCGATGGCGAGTAGCGTTTGGACAGTCGTTAAATATACAATGCCGTGGTGTGTTTGGAGCACGTGTATACTCCGAAACTTGAAATTCCTGAACATTTTGCACAGCTTCCGGCACTGCTTCCGGCATTGCTTCCGGCATTGCATCCGCATTGCTTCCGGCACTGCATCTGGCATTGCTTCAGACACTGCTTCAGGCATTGCTACGGGGACTGCTTCAGGCATTGCTACGGGCACGGCAGGGTTCGCATGTCTTCTCACTGCATTATCAGCGGACTGCCAACATCGGTGACACACACGTCGTGTGCCATGGAATCACCACCTGAAAGTAGTAAAAATATGATTCAATATTTTTTTTTTTTGGAAATAACCTAAAAAACTGAGAAAACAATGTCACGTAAATACAAAATATTAAAGCACAGTGTCCAGGTAGCTAATATCGAGTTAGAAAGGATAAGCCCTTTTGTTTGTACTGCTAACCATTATCTATTGTTATTGGTAATGACCGTCTTAAGTGGCATCACCTGTGCTATACTTAGATTAAGAGAATAAACGGCACGGACGAAGGGATGATGAAATAAAACTACACCTTGATTATAATAATGGAAGTGCTTACCTCCAGAACAGCATGTTCATGAATAAACGCAGCGAACTCAGGGCGCGTTCTTGACAGATTAGCTGTCAAAACATGTTTTTGGTATCTTCTGGTATATAAAGCTCGCCGACACATTACACAGTTGAGACGTTCCATTGCGATATTCCAGTTCGAAAAGAAATTCAGTATAGTCCACAACAATAGCACAGGTCAACGTTAATTAGAGCGGGTAAGAAGGCCAGTAGGAGCGCAGGGGTCAGTAGTTAATAAAACCGAGTTATGAAAGCACAAAAGAAACTCAAACACCAGCTAAACGAGCGACTGACGCCGGACGCGAACACGTCCGGTGTGAAGAAAGCCGAAAAAAACAAAGCGCAGCTCTGGTAGTAAAATTGACTCAACAGCAAAATATATTTTTAAAGCAAAATCGCTTACAAGAATCTGTAACTGAAGCAAGTTTTTTAGTAGCAAAACGTATTGCTCAATGTGGAAAACCTTTTGCTGAAGGAGAATTTGTAAAAAAGTGCATGTTGGATGTTTGCAATGTGATGTGTCCAGAAGCTAAAAATAAATTTGAAAATATAAGCCTATCTCGGCAAACTATTGCTAGAAGAATAGAAGATTTAAATGCTAATATAAATAATCAGTTATTAAAAAATTTAAAATCGGCCAATTTTTATGCAATAGCTCTGGACGAAAGTTGCGACGTAAAAGATACTGCTCAGTTGTTAATTTTTATCAGAGCTATCACCGAAGATTTTCAAATTTCGGAAGAACTTTTATCAATTGTTCCAATGAAAGGCACAACAAAGTGCCTGAAAAGTGTTTTTTGGAGTACAATATTGACTGGAAAAAATTGGTGAATGTTGCAACAGATGGATCACCAAACATGATCGGAAAAAATATTGGGCTCATCAAACGCATTGAAGATAAACTTTCCGAAATCGGTCCAAGTCATAAAATTATACCCATACACTGCATTATTCATCAACATGCACTATGCAAAAATATTTTAAAAATCGATCATGTAACAAATGTAGTTGTGAAATTAGTAAATTTCCTACGTTCAAAAGGATTAAATCACAGGCAATTTATTGATCTCCTTGAAGAACTAAATACCAGTCATTTAGATATACTATATCACAATAAAATCCGTTGGTTAAGTTTGGTTTTAAGACATGTGTGGAACCTTCAAGAGGAAATAAAAATATTTTTAATTCTTAAAGAAAATGAGGATTTTCCTGAATTATTAGATCCAAATTGGATTTGTGATTTAGCATTTTCTTTGGATATTCTCACACATTTCAACGAATTTAACAAATGTTTACAAGGAAAAAATTTATTTGCTCATGATTTAGTACAGAAATTAAAAGCTTTTAAAATGAAGCTTAGGCTTTTTTCTACAAATCTGGCTGAATGTAAATTTAATCATTTTCCAACGTTGCAGACCATATCATTAAATATTTTAAAAGAAAAGGTTCAAACATTTAATAAAAATATCCTTGCACTAATTACAGATTTCGAGGAGAGATTCGATTACTTCAAAAAAATTGATAAAATTTTATCTATTATCCGAAATCCATTTTCTGTTCAAATTGATGACGTTCCTATTGATATACAATTAGAAATAATTAATTTACAATGTGATGAATTATTATATGAGAAATATCGAGAAGAGCAAGAAAATTTGTGTAATTTTTATAAACAATTGAATAATGAAAAATATGGAAATTTAAAAAAAATTGCCAAGACGTATTTAGTAATCTTTAGCTCAACTTATATTTGTGAACAAACCTTTTCTTTAATGAATCTAAATAAAAGTGCAACAAGATCAAGATTGAATGATTTACATTTGGAGGCTGTGTTAAGAATAGCTACTACAAGTATAGAACCAGATATTAAAAAAATAATAGGCGATGCAAACCGCCTCAACACGTCGCATTAGTTATAATGTTAATTTGTTGTATTGATTTACTTAGAAATATCCATAAACAAATATCATAATAAAATTTTGTTTACTTAAAGAAATAAGTGTTTTGCTTAAAATTTTTTAAATTTAATATTTTGCCCAGCCCGTGAAAATATTTTTTTGTCCAATCCGGCCCAGAGGCAAAAACAGTTGGCCATGCCTGGCCTAGCCTGTCGAACTACTTTCTGCTGCTAAATTGTTTAACATATTTTTGAGGTCCTGAATGTGAAAAACCGTTTCTCAGGCATCAGATTCAAAACTTGATTTTTATGTTATAAGAAAAGTTTTGTAAATTGAGATGTCGGGGACAAAAAAAAGTTGTGAATGCGAATCGTTTTTTTTCGAAAATGGAATATACGAAAAATGAGTACCGCGCCACCTTGTCTGACGAAAACCTGCATCACTAATTACATTACATTTCACATAGTTTCTTAAAAATGCTCATACATCTATTGCCTATTTTAACTCACATTCTTAACTCCTGTCTCATGGTATTCAAGTTTCCCTCGAGTTGGAAGCATGCTTTAATCATGCCCATTCTCAAGTGCCCTCAGTCCTATCAGTATTCTTCTCTTTCTGCTCTTAAACTTTTGCAAATTTTCTTATCTAACCGCTCTCAAAAGGTTAAACTAGGTGGCTGAACTACCTCAAGTGCCCTTTCCACGCTGGCGTCCACCAAGGCTCCATTCTTGGGCCACTTTTATTCAGTATTTTTATTAACGATATTCTAAGATTCATATGTATGCAGACGATGTGCAGCTTTACTTCGCTGCGCCAAGAGATCAAATACATATGTGTGTGGAGAAGCTTTCTGTTGACTTACGTCCATGTATCCTTATGGTCGACATTAAATTTACTGCAGCTCCTTAGAAATCCCATTGCATTTTCATCTCTCTCACTCTGATACTGTTCGTCCTGACTTTTCTAATATCGCGTCAAAATCGGTTCTTCTTGTTTGCGTTAATAAAGCAAGAAATCTTGGGCTGGTACTGAATAGCAGCATGACTCGCTGCCATTTCATTAGTTTCATTGTAAGTAAAACCTACGCACTCCTGTCTAAACTTCGTTACCATTGTGGCTTGCTGAAAAGGGCTGCCCATCTATCCCTCTCTCGATTCTTTTTGCGCCCATAAACTTGAAGTAAAGTTTAACGATTGTGTACGTTTTGTTTATATACGCGGTTTTGACCACATTTCACCCTACTCGAACTCTATTTTGGGCTGCTATCGTGAGTATAGGCTTCGTGACTGTATCACGATATTCTACACGAGCGCAAACCTGCCTACAGTTCGTGTTCGTGCAGCTTTTGTAATCCCTCACAGATAATAATTTAATAATTCCTCGTTTTCGCACGTTAATTGGTCAGCGTATTTATCTTCGCAGCACAGTTTTGGAACTCTCTCCCTAAATTATATTAAATTAAATTTGAATCCCCCAATATATCACCCCGGCGCGCGGGATCTTAATGCATTTTCAAAGTGGCCCGCGATACCATTTGGGTTGGCCACCCATGTTCTAAAGCATAAACTGACGTAGTCAGCAAAAACATAATTTCTTAAAACCTAAATTCTTAAATTACCGTCTGCCGTAAAACATCTGCGCGTGCATTTTATCACGTTGCGGCCAACGGAAGCTATCGTTTATTAATTAATAACTACTCTAGTTAACTTGCATATAATAAATTTAAAATTCAACTCGAATTCGTTTTACTAAGAGCCGTTTTAGACGGTGCGCTCCAGCGCATGTGCCTGACGAAAGTTTGAGTATGTAGGGAGAAGTGGGGATGATGAGAGGTAGCACCCCACTTCTCCCTTTATCCACAAAGTTCGTGAGGCACATGCGCACCGTCTAAACTGGCTCTACGCTTGAAGTGAGAAAAGGCGCGGCGACTGTAAAATGGAATCATTTACCTAGTTTATGCTACTCCAAAAATAATTCGAATTATGTATCATCCAAGTTTTTTTGTCGTATAAACGGGATAATTCGAATTATGGCTTAAACCGAAATTCTTTGGCTTAAGCCAAAGTTATATGAATATAATTGTGAGAATCTTCGATATTAAATACCCGTTTATACGTTAATTCGAAATTTTGGCGTAATATTGACTTAAATCGATTTAATTTTGCTGCTATAAACTTGGTAATAGTTCTCGAAAAGACTGACAGTTGTCAGTAAAAACACATTCAGGCGTATCACAGTTGGGGTTTTAAGAGACAAAGTTGCGTTTTTCACGACTGTCAAGTGACTATTTCAGGCGCTTGGTTTTGGTACGTGACAACGCTAACAAAGATGCAGCCTGAGAAAATGTGTTTTTTAATACAGGGTGTTCCCGACTAAGATGCTAATCTGTTAAAGGGTGATTCCTGGATGTATTTGGAGAAAAAAATTGTTCTACAGAAAGGGGCTATCGGCCCTATCCACTGAGACACAGGGTGCTTAAAAAACGTTTGACCAATTTTTTAATTTACTTAAACTTTAACTACTCCTCAACTATTTATCGTATAGCAACGTAATTTTTTAGAGAAATGTACATTATTTAATTTGATATCAATAGCATCAACCTCAGTCACTCCGTTTAGAAGATCTGTAAGTTCAAAGTCAAAATTTTATTTTTTTAAACTAAAATTTCAACTAAAACCACCTTTTTCTCCAAAAAAAAAGTAGTTAACCCATAATTTTTTTCCAAAATTGGAAAGCTTGGACAATTTCTCGACAAAGGCAGAAATTTTCGACCATTTGCAATCATTTGGTGGTGAAACGGTAACTTCAGCTAGGGGTGATTGGCAGGGTGCAAATGGACAAGAATTTCTGTCACTAGTATTTAATGGTTATTTAGCCCTAGTGGAACCTACATAAGCAGCGATAAAAAAATTTTAACCCCCCAACCCCTCTATCTACAAAAGGGCCCATTCCCTGGGCTAGCGAGTGTGCATACGTTCTTAACTGCGTATGGGCCTTTCCACACTAGTATTCTTGCTGCAGTATCCAGACCGGGTCTTTAGGAAAGGGGTAAGAGAATCAAGGAGAATTCATTACTTTTTGTCAAGAATTCTCTTTGATTCTCTTACCCCTTTCCTAACACCCCGGTTTGAATACTGCAGCAAGAATACTAGTGTGGAAAGGCCATATGACACTATGTATAACGGAATATCAACTTTAAGATAATGTAGTAGGTCTGGCGGGCCTGGGCTCTCGAACTTTTACGGAATACGTTTCAGTGTATACTCGGGTTGCCCGCCTTCAAAGTGGGCTGCCAAATTTTCTAACTATCTGAGGTTTGGCAACCATGTTTTTCCTAAAATTAGAAAGTCCAAGCTTTCATTTGGCGGTAAAATAATCCTTTAACTAATAAGCTAAGCAACTACAACAAAATTTAAAATTCAAAAAATGGTTGCCTAGTGAAGTGACTTGCTGGGAACTGCTGCAGTACTATCTTTTCCAATAATATATTTTCTTTAACCTATCAGGTGCCATTTTCAGCGATCGGCTCTCGGACTACTGTCATAGCCTTCCGCTGCCACTTCCCCGCTCCACCAGCGCATGTTATCGGTTGGTTGATGGGATTCAACTCGTTTCAGGAGGCAAAACACTAATAAAAATCAGTCTAAATAAAATTCTATTATTATTGAAACACCGCCTCAAATTCAAATTGTTAAATCTTTATTACAATAAAAACGATTGGCTGAAAGAATTGATACAACGAATTGAGATGAACTGAACTTAATCTAACAAAAAGCTGATAATATAATGTTTTAAATGTATGCGTGACAATATAAATTCTTACAACTACATGTGCTGATTTAGCAGAATTTCCTTCACATTTGTGTTGGTTCAATACATATATTGTTACCTCTGAACAGATTTTCTACATCCTCGCGGCGGCATAAAACTTCAATTTATTTCCAGAGGGTATAATAGTTGAACAGGCCGTTTTAATTGGGAGCCGTTATGAAGGCGTATAATTCAAGAACGTACCTGTAAGATATGCTTCTTCGACAATAGCCAATCTCCAAAATAAACGAGGTGATGAAGCGTCATGTAGAAGAACTACATCTCCTGGACGTACATTCGACGAGCTACTTGGCTTAAAATGATGTAGTGACCTCAGCTGCTGAATATACTCGTGGTACCAACGTCTTCGAAAAGTGCTAAGAGCTCGTAAACGTTGCTTCCAAATTTGACGAAGCTCTTTCGCCTTTAGGTCTCTTTAACATCAGTAAGCGACAATGAAGTGGCAGAGCATCCCACAAGGAAATGCGCTGGGGTAAGAGGCGTTAAATCCAAGGAGTCCTCACCGACGACGTACGTCAAAGGCCGATTGTTTACAACGTTTTCTGTTTCGGTTAACAGAGTGTGAAGATGGTAATTATTGAGAGTCGTTCCCCTCAATACTGCCTTCAAGGGGTCTTTGATGGTCCTCACTAGTCGCTCCCAAAATCCGCCCCACCATGGTACGCCCTGGACGATAAATTTCCATGATATACCATGATTAGAGAAGAAGCCATGTAACTCTTCAGAATTGATCAATTTTTCGAGCCTAAGAAGCTCTAATGATGCCCGTTTGAAGGTTTTCGCATTGTCCGAGTATATCACAGATGGTACACCTCTTCTTGCAATGAACCGCCGTAGTCCCAGAAGGCAACTCTCAGTGGATAAATCTGGCGTCAACTCCAAGTGAACCGCTCTAACTGCAGCGCAAGTGAAAAACAGAATGTAGAATTTGCGTGCCCCTTCCGCTGCTCTCTCCTTCGTATACAAAGGGCCCGCGAAGTCTAATCCTGTAACGTCGAAAGGATGTGAACGTGAAATCCTGTCTCAAGAAAGGGGCGCAAAAGGCTGCGATGCTGGTTTGCCTCTGAGTATTTTGCGTACCACACATGAGCTGCAAATTTTACGAACTAGCTGGCGTCCCTGCGTTATCCAATACTTCTCTCTTAGTCGGGTAAGAATCAGAGAAGCACCACCATGGAGAGAGCGCTCATGCATGTCCTGTACGATGAGCCTAGCAACATACGACGATTTCGGCAGAATAATAGGATGAGGCTCACCAACTTCACTAGTTGCATATTGTAGCCGACCACCAACACGTAAATATTCCTTATCTAAAATGGGACATATCATAATTAAATTTGAATTCGCCAGCCTTAATTCGACAGCCGATAAAAACTGCATTCTATCTTGAGGTGTCCTTTTCAGTCTATTAATGAAACGTATGACGTAGGCGGTAACCCTTAATAGCCGTGTCCATCTGCTAAAGCGTTCAATCTGTAAGATGGGCTACATATTATCTGACGCTGGATCTGTATACCTTTCTTTCGGTGGTACGCCACTTGATAAACCTAACAGCGCAGTTGTGTTAATGTCCTCCATATCATGAATATCAATTGACGGCCAGGTGATTTCAGCTCTTAACAACCATTCTGGTCCAGAATACTATACGGGAGAATTTAACAAAGCTTACGCGCTTATGCCCCTGGTCAATAAGTCTGCAGGATTATTTGATCCAGGACAATGTCTCCAGCTTGACTTTTCGGAATGTGCATGTACTTCGCTGACCCGATTCGTGACATAGGGCTTCCATTTCCTCTTATTGCCGCGAATCCAATGCAGAGTAGTCTTAGAGTCTGTCCAAAGCCATACTGTATTAGGCACCGTCTTAAGATTTTGCCGGAGGTAATTCAGCAACCGAGCAGCAATTAACGCGGCCGTAAGCTTTAATTTGGGAAGTGTTAACTCTGGAAGATCACATTCCTTAATGGGAGCCATCCTATGTTTAGCGCAGAGAAAACAAGTCGAGACGTTGTTATTTCGATCTATTCTTAAATACGCAACTGCCCCATAGGCATGTAAGCTAGCATCGGCGAAGATATGAAGCTGCGATTGAGAAATATCCTCTTTAGATGAGACAGATCGTGGTATAGCTATTTCTCGTAATTCATGCATATCCGCGCAACATGCAGTCCATACCGCCAGACGGTCTTTAGGTAGTAATTCGTTCCAGTTCAATTTCTCCCGCCAAATCGCTTGAAAAAGTAGTTTCCTGCCCACGACCCAAGGACCTAAAAAGGGGTCAAAAATTGTAGCCATTACGTTCCGTTTCGTTCCTTTCAACTTTCCAGAAGATAAAAGATTTCCAGCAACTTCCAAATTTACAGCTAATTCGTAGGTAAGAACATGCCAGATTAATCCTAACACCTTTTGAATCCGAGGGGGCTTCTCTTCTCTAGTAAACTGCTTTCGTAAGTTGCAACTATTCGAGTTCTACTTATGTAGTTTCATTGATGCACCCTTCAGTATGAGAGTTCCTTCCTTGTAAATTTTTGATGCTATATCACTATCAGTGCTGATAATAAATTCATCCATATAGAAGCTGGATTTAAGAGCGGCAACTGTTTCAGAGTAGCGATAGAAAGCCTCGTCAAGAACCTTCAATAGAGTAGCTCCCAACAAATACGGGCTACAAGTGACGCCAAAAGTTACACGCGTCATACGATATATTTGGACTGGAGTAAGATTCTTCGTTTCAGTTATTTTCTCCGCAAACCAGAAAAATCGGTGGCTATTCGCGATCCTTTGGGCGAAGAGACCTGTAAAAAGGCTTTCTCGATGTCCGCCACTTTACCGATCTTGCCACAGCGAAAATTCAGAAGAATCGGTAAAATATCCGGCAATAAGTTTGCACCAGTTTCTAGATGTTCGTTTAAAGATTTGTGATTTTGTTCATGTGCAGATGCATCAAAAACGATGCGCAGTTTTGACGTTTCTTGATCGTCCCCATAAACTGCCCTATGTGGCAGGTAATAAACATGATCACTATCGGAAACTTCCGGTGCCCTTTCAGCAATACCTTTATGTATCAAATCGGTCATAGCCTCATCGTATTCAATAATTTTGTTTGTAGCGCACAACTTTCTAACCAACGATTTCATTCGAACCAAAGCACCACCGCGGTTGTCATGCAAGGTACTTTTATCTTCTTTCCAAAGGAGCGATGCCTCGTAGCGGGTATCCCTTTTGATGGTATACGCACTAAAATCTGTACCGGCTCGTTTTTCGTTCCTAAGGCCTCTAGTTGCCAAAAATTTTTAATTTCCTTGCACGCAACATTATGAGAGGCGATACAGCTGAGATTAACACTTAACCTACAGTTGGGTGAAGGGCCTTGCAGTGTCCATCCAAGAATATTGTTTACTGCTGTCAATTTATCTGTAAGACGCTGGTGTTCGCCCGTTGCAAACTGCCATACACACCGCGCCAATAAGTACACTAATGCCCTATTCTAGTCGATCTCCAAATATTCGAACGTCTGCTAGTGATAATTCGCGAAAACAAGATTCATTAGTATTAGGCATAGAAGAACATCAAAACAGATCTCCGGAACTTCAAGGGCATCCAAAATTATTTATTTATTTATTTATTTATTATTTATTAACACACAGGTGTATAACAATATTGTATAGTATGAAGTAGTATACATAAAGAATTTGTCAAATTTATCCTTACTGAGTACATGAGAATGGGTAGTTTAGACTACTCTTTCTATGTCGTATGGTCGCTTACAATAGTGTATCGCTGTACAATATTTCGCTGAAGGCCGAAGCCTGTGCGCGAACCTGTGAAGGTATATATCGCAGTTTAACGTTATACAAACTAATTTTTATCTCGCAATTTCCTCACATCGAAATTTTTTCTCAGTAAATAATAATATTAGAAAGTTAAGTACATAATAAAAGTAGGTTTACATTAGAAGTTATTCTATGTGATTTTCTTTTTAGATCAAAGTAAGAAATTTGTAACCGGTTAAAATTTTTAAACAGTGATTTTTCTACGAAGTATTTTTTGACGTTAATTATGTTGCATTCTTTGAAAAGTTTTTCAGAATCGTAGTACAGGGGTTTATTGAATATTATTTTTAAAAGTTTTTTTTGTATACAAAGTAAAGTGTTAATTGTTTTTTCATGTGAGCCACCCCATACAAGTATTCCATACGTCGCTGCTGACCAAAAGAGTGCAAAATAGATCATTAAAAGTTGTTCTGTGTGTAAATAAGATTTGAGCTTGTAAAACAAGTAGATGAGGTATCTACTTTTTTTCACCGCTCTTTCGATATGTTTATTCCAATTAAGATTCGAGTCAACAATAATGCCGAGATATTTCGTTTCATTTACTCTATCAATATTCGTACAATCGCAAGTATCACGAGGACAGTCAGTCGAATGTATAATTACAGGCGAGTCCGGTGGTAGACTATTCTTGTAGCTTCCGAAAGTCATGTATACAGTTTTTTTGATGTTCAAAGAAAGGTGATTTTTATAAAGTTCTCTGTATACTTTATTTATGTCCTTATTACATGTATCAAATGCTTTTTGCCAAGTTTTTTCTTTCACGATTAAGACCGTGTCATCTGCGAAAGACACGATATCACTTGCTAGGTTCATCTCAAGCATATCATTAATGTATAATATGAATAAGATCGGTCCTAGTACCGTGCCCTGCGGGACTCCACATTTCACTTTTAATTCGACACTACAAGAATTGTCTATTTTTACAATCTGCGTCCTATTACTCAGATAACTATTCATAAGTTTGTGAGCATTTCCTCGGAAACCTAAATTATACAGTTTACTCAATAAAATACAATGATCGACCGTGTCGAAAGCTTTCGCAAGGTCGAGAAATACTGCGATACAAGGTGGTTTTGTACTGATAGCATCGTGTATTTTGTCTATAACATTCGTTAAAGCATCTTCAGTGCTTAATCCTGATTGAAAGCCAAACTGCCGCGGGCTTATCAATTTATGTTTTTCAATGAATTTATTTATTCTCACTTTCAATATTTTTTCAAAGATTTTCGCGAAGTTGGAAATCAAAGGGATCGGTCTATAGTTGGTAGTTCTATCTGCTTCGCCTGATTTGTAAACCGGTATAACCTCTGCCTTTTTGAAGGCGTCAGGAAAAATTGATTTTTCAAAACAAAGATTCAAAATATGTACTAAAGGCTTGGCAATGTTTTCTGAAATAACTTTTAAAATTTGCGCAGAAATATTATCGATCCCAGATGCTTTATTTTTTAGTTTAGATATCAGTTCTAATATTTCGGTTTCATTAGTGGGAGTAAAGAAAATTGAGTCTTGAATTTGGGTTCGAGTCGTGTTACTATTCGGTAAAGGTTGTCGCGTAAATTTAGTTGCCATATTCGGACCCACATTGACAAAAAATTCGTTGAACTCATTCGCAATTTCTTCGTTTTTAGAAAGTAAGGTATTTTTATTTTCTGAAAAAAATTTTTCGATTTTCTCTTTTTTTACTGAACCATTTTTATTTTTGAGTTTATAAATTGCCATAGCTTTCTACAATCGCTACCTATATTTACAAGAACTTTATCAAAATAAGTTTTTTTTAGCTTGTTGTATAATAGTTTTTAATTTGTTTTTATATTTAGTGTATTTTTCCTTTAACTCGATGTTATTCGGGTTCAACTTTGATTGGTTGTATAGCTTGTTTTTTATTTTGCATGATTTTAAAAGTCCGCTAGTAATCCATTCTTTTCTTCCGTGCTTGCACCTTAATTTCAGGTACTTAGTCGCAATGTCGCAGTAGTACCGGATTTTACCAATAAACTTATCTACAGCTATATTAACCTCCGTTTCTACATAAATATCATCCCAGTTTTCTTTGTCTATAGCAATTTTCAACTTTTTTAGATCTATTTTTTTTTGCCAATTTGGACTCGCGTTTCTTTCTTTATTATTAGGTTCTAATTCTAAAAACAATAGTGTAGAAAAGTGATCGGTTATGTCGTTATCGTATACAAGTGGAATAGCAGTGATAGCATCGCTCAGTTTACCAAATATGTGATCTATACAGGTTGCACTATCATTAGTTACTCTAGTTGGAATATTTATATATGAGTGATAACCATATTCATAAAAGTTATTTATATAGGTATTCGTTTTTGCGTTTTCATGTAACAAGTCAATGTTCATGTCACCTATCACTAAATGATTACGCGTATTTTTGAGATCATCTAAGTATTTATAAAGATCATTTATGAAATCGCTTATTGCAATACAATGAGATCTGTAAAGAGACGTTATCAACAAATTATCACATCCAAGTTCAATTTCAGTCAAAATTACATTCATTCTATTTATTTTTTTAATCGTGTTCTTATGCTTAATTCTCGATGCGACGTAAACACAAGCGCCGTCGCATTTATTTATCTCACTATCTACGTAAAAAAGTGTGTAATTATCCATTTGGTAAAGTGCGGGCAAAGTTATTTTATGCGTTTCTGTACATATTATCACATCTGGACTGGTTTTTAATGAGTTTATAAATAATTTCAGCTCATCAAAATTTTTATTCAAACTACGAATATTCAGATGTAGAATAAGTAATCCTTTCTTTTCACATAATAAGTTGTCTACTTGACTAGAATTTGAGAATTTAGTAGTTTGGATTTCAGATTGTAAATCATTAATTGTGATTAACATAGTGTTAGGATTTTAACAATAATTTGTTTGATTAATGACTCGCTGTTTGTAGAATTGGTAAGTCGCGCACGAGTTTTCATCGAAAGCAAAGTGTGCGACGTTATGTTGTTTGTTGTACTTTTGGTTGGTTCTCATGCAGTTGACGCAGCATTTGACGGTTTTATCAGGGCACGACGCGCCGTCGTGATTTTTGGCACAGTACTGGCATGAGACATAACTTTGGCACTTTTTTGCACTGTGTGCGTAGCCGTTGCATTTGAAGCAGCGGCTCAAGTTGAAGTCTTCGAAAACGCGACAACCTGCCACCCGATGTAAAGCGTTCTGTTATTTATGACCGATCGGAAGAGCTCGGGAGCTAATTCCATAAAGACCGTTTTAGTGCCTTTTTTTTGTTGTTTTGTACATGAGCGATGTTGTAGTCATCGTTCGTGTAGTTTTGAAAGTTCTGAGAGACGACAAAACTTTCAATTTCCTCTTCTTCAATGTCACCGGCGACATCAACAATTTTGACACGCGGTTTTTTCATTTCCAAAGTTTTAATTTCACAATTCAAGTTCGAGATTTTTTGCAGTTCTGTCTTCATCGTTTCATTATTTTTAATGTTATTGCACTTAATCAGGATTGAACCATCTTTTGTTTCTTTCAGCGTATCAACAGAGATATTCAAATCATGCAGTTTGACTTCGTTTTGGATTTTCTTTAGAATTTTGCCTCGTGATGTACGTTCATTAGGTTTGACAAGTATAGGAGGTACTTTTTTCTCAGTCGTGAGAATTTCGGCGTATGATTTGACGACGTTTGGGTTAACAATTGGCGACGATTTCACTAAGCACGAGATTTTGTCTTCCAAAAGGGCGATTCCTTTTTCTTTTTCCGTTAGTAACTTGTTCATCAGTTCTTTCATACTATTGACAATTAAGCTATCGTTTTCCGCCGTCGAGAGACAACAAATCACGCGCGTAACATCAATTATGACGAGTTTATCTTGTCGTTTGAGGCACGATTTGTGGAAAATCGCTCCACAGTTTATACATACGCATTCTTGCGATTGCTTGGTCTTGCAGCAAGTGTAACGATTACCCTCCGGAGGATCCATGTAGACGAGACTCAGGGAAACAGAGGTAAACACAAACACGTCCACGTCCACTCTCTTCGAGAGACAGATGACAACTGTAATTACAGCTCTATCCCCATATTGACTGCGCAGCACAAACCTCACCTTATTACAAAATTTACTCGGTGTCCTCTTATCACTGCCGAATGGTATCACACTGAGATTGTGTGTGCTAACAATAGGGAAATTCAGCCGACGCGCGACGCTTGTTTTATTTATTTATTTATTTGTTTATTTGCCAAACAAGGCACATTTAAATTTAAGTACATATTTAACTTAAATTAAATTATCACATTACTAAGTCAGGTACAGGTATAATTGGGCTATATATACTATACTTATTTTAACAATGGAGCTAAGACAGATATGAAGGGAGTTTAGGGTTTCATCATTAGTATTAATTTTCTTTTATAAGACAGTTTGTTAGTGGGATGGGTAAAGCATGGACTATGGTCATTGAAGACCATGCAACATCTATTAATAGGCTCGTTCCTTGCGTAGTCGGTGCGTTGAGAGTATTCTTTAAGCAGTTTCGTATGCCTAGTACGCCGGACTACATCATTGAATATTATCCTATCCGACAAGAACTTCACCTTGAGATCGCCGTTTAGAATATCCAAGGTAAGGCATGAGATGAGCATTTTTCTTCTACACGACAGCGGTAAAAGATCCAAAACTTTGAGCCTGTCCGTATAGTGTGGAAGGCTTTGAAAATCAGCGGGGTTATATACATTTCTTAGTGCGAACAGGAGAAATTGTTTTTGAACGGATTCAATCCTGTTGCTACTGGCGTGAAATATGGGATCCCAGACCGGGCATGCGTATTCCAGGATTGGGCGGACCAGTGAGCAGAAAAGTGTTTTTGTGACCCAGATGTTGTCAAATTCCTTAGCCCTGCTCTTTATAAAACCAAGGAGTTTATTAGCTCTGGCAGTTATATTATCGTAGTGTAGGTTAAAGTTTAACTTATTGTCAAGGACAATACCTAGGTCTACGATTTGATCAACATGGTTTAATAACTTGCTCTCAAGATAATATTGCTGCAGCTGACATCTGACTTCCTCCATCCATAACTACACGCACGTACAATGATTTGGTGGAGTGTTCATTGGAAGCGAATGCGCAAGCGGTCTGCAAGTATACGTCGAAATTCTCGTGAGCAGTATGTGTCATGCACAAATTTAAGGTTTGTTGTACAGACGAGGACGGTGTGGTTGTCATATTTGTTACACAGCCTTTGTCGGCACCTACTGGATTTGATGCAGCTTTCAGTTTAGTGTACTGGGGATCACACATACAAGTAGCATGTCTACCCTTGCATTTTCTACACACAATACTATGCTTCTATTTCGGCAATACTTAGAGTTGTGTCCACGTTTGCAGCAGCGGTAACATCTACCATCATTTTTCAGCATCTGTTTTCTTTCCGATAACGATTTTATACTATTGCACTCTTTGGCTCCGTGATCAGATCTTTTGCAGAAAAAACAGCTGTTTTCATTTGCACTTATGGTGAATAATCCCAAAGCCGTACTAACAGGCTTTGAATTGATGTTTGTCTGACGATGCTTATGCGGCTTAGCCTCACTTACTTTCTCCAGCGATTCCACTTCCCTTTTTAAGAACTTTAGCAGACACTTGACTTGTTTATCGCCGATCGATTTCATAGATGTAGTCTCAGTGGCTGCTAATGTACTAGTTTCTCCATCATTCTTGTTGTCATTTTCTCCATGATCTGTTTCACCCTTTTGGGATTCGCACAAGTCATCATAAAAACGATGGAAATCTACCCACAGATCATTGGGCAGACAACGTAATAAAACACCCTTTAGCATGACGAAATAATTCGAGGACGGAATTCCTAAGCTACACAATGAGCGAGTAAAAGCTAAAACGGACTTGTATAGTCTTCTGAGACCTGAGGCATCTGATCGTAGTGCCACGGGCTGAGTTGAAAGCAGATTCTGCATAGTGTGATCGACAATTTTTTCCTTGTTACCGTATTCCTCTTTGAGCAAGGCGATTGCTACATCATAACACGCCGCTGAAGGTGTGAGACCAGCTATTGTATTAGCTGCTTTTCCTTTTAACACTGTCTCTAAATAATTAAACTTGTCGATAGTATTGAGAGAAGTATTTTCGTGTACTAGCTTTCGGCATTGTTCCCAGAATGGAACCCACTCCTTGAAGTCTCCTGAGAGTCTTCAGATTTATCTTTTGCAGCTTAACTGCCCGTGAATTTTCTTTAGGCGATGCTGAGTCAGAGATTGGAGCTCGTACACTTGCGTTAAATAACTGGTCCTGCGATTGACGCACTTTCTTCAATCGTTGGTTGATACGCGCGATGATTCCAATGGCCTTGTCATTATAATCGGCTATACTCTCTCCTTCCTTCTCGAAGTCTTCGGGCTTAATTGAAGCACGAACTTCGCTGTTTGCCTTTTTTAAACTGTCATACGCGACTGTTAGTCGGTCCAGCAAAAGAGTTAAGTCCTCTTCTATGCTATCCAGATGATCTAGCTGTTCACTAATCTTCGCGTTATCCGACTGCAGGAATTCGCTCGCGCTTTTGACTAGTTTTGTAACTTGTCCGCGATAAATTGCGCGACTCGCTAGTTCCATTATTTATAACTTCGCGACTTTCTGAATAACCGTTAGAACCCAATCGTTTTCCAATCAAGTTTTTTAAGATTCCGTTCCGATCCGCGAGATCCCGGGTTTCGGCATCAGTAATAAAAATCAGTCTAAATAAAATTCTATTTTTATTGAAACGCCGGCTCAAATTCAAATTATTAAATCTTTATTACAATAAAAACGATTGGGTGAAAGAATTGATGCAACGAATTGAGATGAACTGAACATAATCTAACAAAAAAGCTGATAATATAATGTTTTAAATATATGCGTGACAATATAAATTCTTACAACTACATGTGCTGATTTAGCAGAATTTCCTTCACATTTGTGTTGGTTCAATACATATATTGTTACCTCTGAACCAAAGCCTTCTACATTTACAAGCCAAGGTAATAACAACTACTTATTTCGTGGCGGTTGCAACATCAAAAGAAAATAACAGTATTTCTTCCTTTAGCCCTCATCATCATTCACAAATTAGTCCGATTAAAAATGAAAATTAAACTTAAATTGTTTATCTTTGAAAATTGTTTACAAATTTCTTCCTCCCTCTTGTTAATAAAACCAAAGACAAAGTAATAAAGAGGGCTCAAGGAATAAATCCTATTATTTTCTTTTGATGTTGCAACCGCCACGAAATAAGTAGTTGTTATTACCAATTAAAACAATAAAAGAAATATTTATACTTATTCGTAAACATTGCAATAAGACAAAAATTAATTTCTTTTATTGTAAATAGGTACATTTATTGTTATTTGCAAGGGCGATTGCAGCATTTTTTACAGGCATGCAAAAACTATAATAATATTACTTACAGTCAATAAGTTAATCCTTTTCCAACGATGACACTTATCCTGGGCATTTCCTATGCACTTTAATATTAACAAAAACACTTTTAAACTTTTAAAAACTCACTTTCAACTAATAATAATTAATAATAAATGCAGCTATACCCTGCAAAACACTTGTTTAGCGCGGATTTTGACGTTTCTAACCGCACTTCTCACAGATAAATTGAAGTCCATTCTGACTGAAGTCCATTCTGCCAGATAAATTGAAGTCCCATTTTCTTTGAATGCGAGTGTGAGATTTCGTTGTGCATGGCTTGTAAATGTAGAAGGCTTTGCTCTGAACCAAAGCCTTCTACATTTACAAGCCATGCCCCAGAAGAGCCAAAATTGTGAAATTAACATTGCCGAAGCCGTACGAAACAATTTTTTAACTTTGTTTTTGCACTTAAAAGTGGTAAAATAATGTATATTATCACTTTTTGGTGCACATCGATTATCAGTGATTAGTGATTTAATAAAAAAAATTAAAAAGAAGTGAGTGATTAAGTGTATTTTAAGAGTGTTAAGTGATTAGGTGACCATTTTTGTTTACATTCGCGGTGGTTTTTTCGTGTTAATTTAGGGAAAAAATGTTGAATTTGTGTAGTAATATAATAAAAAAGTGATTAAAGACTGTTATAGAATAGTTTTTAAAAACATAAGTGCAGAAAAATGTGAAGGAAAAGTGAAAAAGCTATTGTTATTCATGTTGTGTTGTAGTACTTGCACTTATGTTTTTAGTAACTCTTCTATAATAATTTTTAACTACTTTAAATTCACTTTTAATTCCATTACTACACAAATTCAACATTTTTTCCCTAAATTAACACGAAAAAACCACCGCGAATGTAAACAAAAACGTCACCTAATCAATTAACACTCTTAAAATACACTTAACCACTAATTTTTTTTTAATTTATGGAGTCAGATCACTAAATAACTTATCACTGATAATCCGTGTGCACTAAAAAGTGATAAAATACAATATTTTACCACTTTTTATTCCAAAAGCAAAGTTAAAAAATTGCTTCGTACGGCTTCGGCCATGTTAATTCCACAACTGTCAGACGATTTTGGCCGCGCACAGACACAACCAAAAAGTCTGCTTCCAGGCCTGTACTTACGAGGGCCTTGCCTGTACTCAAAGCCTTCTACATTTACAAGCCATGCACAACGAAATCTCACACTCACATTCAAAGAAAATGGCACTTCAATTTATCTGACAGAATGGACTTCAGTCAGAATAATTTAGCTGTGAGAAAAGCAATTTTTTAACTTAGGCCTCGATTCCCAGATCCGGTATATCGGATACTCCCTCCGCAGTTGAGACTCACTTCACGGTTGTTGAGCGATTCTTACATCCTCCGGGAGCACTGCCATATTAAACTGCGGATTTAAGACTCCGAAATTAATTAGCTGATTCTTTGACATTTGTGAAATGTCAAAGTTGGTTTTTGAAGTTTCTAACTTAGGAATGTTCCGTAAAGTGTTTTAAATTTTCTCTCTACGGACGTTTTTTCTTCAAAGGTCTTTTTTGTGTTTACAGTTAGTTTTATTTAGTGATTATAGTGATACATTAATAAAATTCCTTTAACCTTGTTTTTTTATCTTTTTATCATAAGTTCTTTTTTGGTGTGTTTTGGTTTGATTTTTGTTTAATTTTAAGTTTTCCTTATTTTTTATTAAAATTTTAGTGTTATAGTGCTTTTCTTTTTCCTTTTTTGTTTCATTTTTTTTAAGTTTCTTTTTAATTTTATGAGCTTTTTATTTAATTAAAATCATTTAACTACCCTCTAATTTCCTTTTTTTATCTTCTCACTAAACATCAAAAACCAACTTTTGATATTTCTGCACTGAAAAGTGTCATCCGCAACAATTTTTATGCGGATTTGAAACATCAAATTTGGCTAAGCAAATCCGACATCGCGTATTTCATAATCGCGTGAGTCTTCACTCTGAATTTTTTCGGTAATCAAATCCACATTCAATCGGGGACTGCGGATTTGAGAATCGCAAAGTGTCAAATCCGCACTCACTTCCGATTTGCCGGATCTGGGAATCGAGGCCTAGTTTTTGCAATAAAAAGTGGTAAAATATTGGCCTCGATTCTCGAAAACTGCGGATCGGGCACTCGCTCCGCACTGCCGACTCCCTTCACTGTTGTTAAGCGATCATTCAATCCGCAGGGAGCAGTGCCATATTAAACTGCTGATTTAAGACTCCGAAAATAATCAGCTGATTCTTTGACAAATGAGAAATGTCAAATTAGCATTTGAAGTTTAAGGCCGGCCGCGCACTATAAACTTAAAATAGTTTAATCAAATGAAACATTTACTCTCCGTTAAAAGTGTTAGATTATTTTTGGTTGCCGAAACTTAAAAATCGCTTGTGCACGGACTTACATACGTTTACTTTAGTGCTTTCTTAAAATGTTACTTCAAATTAGTTGGTAGTGCGCGGCCGGCAGAAATCGGTATTAGCATGAGACTAGAGGTTCCGATATTCTTCATTCATCGCTAGAAGATAAGGTGAAAAAGTCCAAGGAGAAGCAGAAGATTGGTGTCGGGTGGTCGGGTGTCATTAATAAATCGCAAACGTTACCTAGTAATTTAGGATCGAAAGCAACAGTGAATGGCTGCGGCGGAGGAGCCCAGAGGTTACCAATCAAAACTGCAGAAACACCGCCCGCTATACGACGTCAGTTTTCAGTAATTAATCATGATTTTTGTGTTTTTGTGATGTCATTATCGAGAGTTTTTAAATAATTTCTTTTAAATTGTTAAAGTTTCTTATTATTTTTATCATAATTATAGTAGATTTTGTTTAATTATCTTAATGTGCGCGAGACTTTTTAAGTATGACTTTTTACGTAAGTGAGCTGTTTTTATGATAATTGTGAATTTAATGTTATAAGTTATAAAGTAAATAGTTGTAATAGTAATATAACTATAAATGATATTTGTTTAAAAATTTGTTTTATTTACTAAATTTATTTACTACTTTGACATTTCCCGCACTCTAAAAGTGTAATCCGCAACAATTTTTCCACGGATCTCAAACCTCAAATTTGCCTTAGCAAATCCGACATCGCGGATTGCATAATCACGGGAGTCTTCACTCCGAATTTTTTCTGGAATCAAATCCGCATTCAATCCGCGATTGCGGATTAGAGAATCGCAAAGTGTCAAATCCGCACTCACTTCAGATCCTGAGTTTTCGAGAATCGAGGCCATTGTATTTTATCACTTTTTACTGCACACGGATTATCAGTGATAAGTTATTTAGTGATCTGAGTTTATAAATTAAAAAAAATTTAGTGGTTAAGTGTATTTTAAGAGTGTTAATTGATTAGGTGACGTTTTTGTTTACATTCGCGGTGGTTTTTTCGTGTTAATTTAGGGAAAAAATGTTGAATTTGTGTAGTAATGGAATTAAAAGTGAATTTAAAGCAGTTAAAAATTATTATAGAAGAGTTATTAAAAACATAAGTGCAAGTACTACCACACAAAATGAATAACAATAACTTTTTCACTTTTCCTTCACATTTTTCTGCACTTATGCTTTTAATAACTATTCTATAATAAACTTTAATCACTTAAAAAGCACTTTTTATTATATTACTACACAAATTCAACATTTTTTCCGGTAAATATCCAGAATAACTCCCCCACCTCCGATTTTTATAAAAATTTTACACAAGGTACAGTTAATTATGTACACCTCAGGTATGTTAATAAAAAGTGTCGGTCAAGTCCCGTTATCTTGTAATTCCACTTCAAAGTGCCGAAATTTCAAAAATTCAAAATGCAATTATTGCCATATTATTTCACCAATACTGATGAAATTTACACACATTGTGTATTTTAATGTGGACAACTTATTTTTGGAAAAAAAAATTGGCACACATGCACCGTTACTTTTTTATTTAACTTTATAATACTTAAATTTCAAAAATGCGATAATTGCCCAAGAACACCACGTTTTTTTATGAAATTTATATATAATGTATATCTTTCTCTTTATAATAAATTGGTTTTAAAAAAAAATTGCCTTCTATATACCGTTTTTTAATACATTTGTAAAGCACCGCATTCTATGGGAGTATGAAATAGTAACTGTCACATTTGACTTTTAATTATTTTAAAATTTATATATTTCATATATTTCAAAGTATGAAATTAAATTTTAGCCAATATATGAAATATGTATATAAATTTTAAAATAATTAAAAGTCAAATGTGACAGTTACTATTTCATACTCCCATAGAATGCGGTGCTTTACAAATGTATTAAAAAACGGTATATAGAAGGCAATTTTTTTTTAAAAACCAATTTATTATACAGAGAAAGATATACATTATATATAAATATCACAAAAAAACATGGTGTACTTTGGCAATTATCGCGTTTTAGAAATTTAAGTATTATAAAGTTAAATAAAAAAGTAACGGTGCATGTGTGCCAATTTTTTTTCCAAAAATAAGTTGTCCACATTAAAATACACAATGTGTGTAAATTTCATCAGTATTGGTGAAATAATATGGCAATAATTGCATTTTGAATTTTTGAAATTTCGGCACTTTGAAGTGGAATTACAAGATAACGGGACTTGACCGACACTTTTTATTATAATACCTGAGGTGTACATAATTAACTGTACCTTGTGTAAAAATTTTATCAAAATCGGAGGTGGGGGAGTTATTATGGATATTTACCTTTTTTCCCTAAATTAACACGAAAAAAACAACGCGAATGTAAACAAAAACGGTCACCTAATCAATTAACACTCTAAAAATACACTTAACCACTCACTTCTTTTTAATTTTTTTTATTAAATCACTAAAGCACTAATCACTGATAATCCATGTGCACCAAAAAGTGATAATATACATTATTTTACCACTTTTAAGTGCAAAAACAAAGTTAAAAAATTGTTTCGTACGGCTTCGGCAATGTTAATTCCACAATTTTGGCACTTCATACACATACATGCAAATACCTGGGGCATGGCTTGGAAATGTAGAAGGCTTTGCCTGTACTGTATTATTGTACTACGCAGTAAATGTAGTAAACAAAATTTACGCTCAATCTCAGGTGATTCTCTAGCTTGATTTTCCACATAAAAAACAAACACAAATATAAAAGAGCCATCTAAAAATACAACTCATGATAAAACCTGAAAACAAAAGAATGGCGCAAGACAGAGTAGAGAGAAAGTTTCTCAAAAAATAAACAATAGTAATAAATGTGGTTTTATGTTTAACTTTTATTCTATTGAATTATACAAATGCTATTTTTATCAAATGATACCTTAAAACATAATACGATTCTTGTGCGTCTTTAAAATTAAACTCCATCTGTTGTTTGTCAATTACTTTAATAGGAGAATTAAAATTATCATTTATAAAAATATCTTTGCTTTCATAATGGCAATAAGAGACGCTTTGAATTTTCTTTCCTTTAGCTAGCTTTTACTCCTTTTTGAAACTATTATTATTATGCTTTACATTTTTTTAAACATCTTAATTATTAAGAAGGAGTTAGTATGTTCAAAATCTTCTTTTACAGTTTCTAAGTTTTACTTAAAACAATTCGATATTGTCTTTTATATTACATACTTCTGTTTTTAGTATACAAACGCAATCTTGTCTTAAAGTCACTAGATTTATTTTTTTCTTTTATATTTTCCCTAGGACTGTCTACCAGTTTCGTCTACTACAAGCTTCTCAATATAAAAACAAAAATAACTTGATTTTAACGTCCGAAATGTGCTAAAGATATAACAATGCTTGGGTATTAATTAATTAATTTTAAAATAAAAACAAATTTCTTTTTAATATACGTAATAAAAGCGTCAATATAATTTGAACAAGTGCTGACATTTTTATTTAAGAGCAAAAATTACTTAACATATTATAAGATAAACTCAGTGAATAATATCTTTTTTTAAAGCATACCGCAGACTTAGTGAAATGAAAGGACTTGCTTGCTTTTAGTAAGAAAAATTCTAAAACTTGATTAGAAATTTGTTTTGCTTATTATAACGATTATCGTGGAGACAAAATGTATAAAAAATCGATTACATTACATTAATAAATATAAATTGCATATTACACTCTTGTTCATTTAAATTTAAGTATTATACAAACAGTGAACGAATCATTTTTTGCCTTAATGCTACAACTTGCTTACTATTATATGTATAAAACGTATAAATTCAAATAACTGTACATTTTTTCAGACTTTATCAAATTAAACTAAATTGGGAGCGAAGATTTTTTTTAACCATGAAAATAAATTTTTATATATATATATATATATATAGTATATATAGATTTATGGTGTATCATAAATCATGCAATTCGGACAGTCTTTTCTGGCACATATATGCGTTAAGGGATGTAAGCATATGCCTTAATTAATTTAATTGAATATATACATTTATATTCTTAATTTAATTAAATGTTATATAATATGTTATATATTATATTTTAATATCTTTTAAGTTAGAAAACATAAGCTATGTTAAATTTTATACTTATATTAGTATGTCGAAAAAGTTTCTTCGTTTTTTTGAGTAAAATTAAAGAACGATTTAAATCAGATATTAATTAAATGTTTGCTGGTCTAAGTTAACAGTATTATTCGAATCGCTTGGGCTTTGTGGTATTTTTTATAAGGCAGCTCTATTAGGAGCGGATGTCAAATAGCGAGTACAAATGTTTGCTGTAAAATTTTAGGAAGCTAATAAAATATCGGAAAGCTGCCAATGAATGACCCATGAAGAATATCTTGATTACAAATACTAAAAGGTGCAGAAAACCACCGGAAGTTGGCACCGACGGAGTGGGCACAATAGACCAAATAAAAAAGCTGGCAGTGCCCGACAAGGCGCCCTAAACAAGAATAGAATAGAATCTATGTTGGTCCCGAAGACGCCCGATCTGACAGTGTACGACGTTTTCTGATATTCTGGAGATTTATGCCCATATTCCCGAATTCACTCACCTGAATTCTTTTCACTCACTCAAAAGTCGTTCACTTTGTAATCGGTATTCCCGTTTTCACCTAGTTTCAGGTGATGCGATGCAATGCGTTACTCGATTAGCTGTCATAATTTCGTGTTTCTGTATACAAAATTTGATGAGATTTTTCAGTAGTTGTTTGTTCCAAAGCCTACCATATTTTCATATTTCTCCTCAATTCATCCAAAATTCGCCTAAAATTTATGGGTGAAATGCGAGTGAAATGAATGTATGGAAAAGTGAATGTGAGTGAATGCGGGTGAATGTCGGGAATACCAATTTCAGTCACTCACCGGATTTCGACAGGTGAGTGAATTTGGGAATATGGGCATTAAACCGATTGAACACACGAAATTGCATTCTAAGCTTTGGCACCGTTTGCAGAATTTTCTTCCGATTTTCGTCCTTACCCACGCTCGGCTTTGCTGCGTCAATATTTTCTGGCATACCTCGATTACGTTGTCGGTAAGGCCCCTATTGCGATTGTCGATTAAGGATCGACTCGACTATAGTCGATTCGTTTTTTTTGGTATTGTGTAACTCAATCGACAAATATTTCGACTACTAGAAAGCAAATTATAGTGAGCAGTTTTTTTGACATTCCTGGTATATTTTATTAAATCAAAATAAAACGACCGGGACAATAAAATAAAAATAAGCTATTTAATGAATTCCCCCCCCCCTTTTTTTTCGGGCTAATGTTTTCACGCAAACACCTTTAGCAATATGACGGTTTTCTTCCATTGTTCCATTCAACTCACTAGCCTTGTTGCGTTTTATTACTTACTACTTTTATCCTACATACATAAAAATCTGTTAATTACAATTCCAGTCGAGTCCAAAATTGTTGAGATACATAAAGACAAAATTTCTGAACTTCAACATGCTTCGTCTGGTATTACTCAATTGTTTAAAAACATGGAATTACACAAAAAGAAAAGCCCGTTAAAGGACAGTAAAGTAAAGATCCTGGTCAAGGAAAGGCATATAAAGACTAAAAATGGCGAGAAAAAATTTGTTGAGGATCAAAGGAAAGAACACATAATATACGATAACGCGGACATTGGACACTATCCAGTCTATATTCTAAATCTAAATGAAAATAAAGCTTTGAATCGCTTAACAAAAGGAAGAGCCCTAAAATCGTCCATTGAAGATGACCAAATTCCAAAAATTTCATTAAATCAAGGCAAAATTAATTTTGTAACAGCTGCAAGTGCTGGCACTAATGTTAAAAATTGCCCTCTACGGTTGGACATAAGGGCATACATCCCTCTAAGCCTGGTTGCAACACCTGTCTTGATGCATGGAATAGACATCGATCTTAAAGACGATGATCTTCTGGATGCCCTTAGAGAAGGAAACCCTGACTGGTCTATTAAAAAAGTGTTCAAAATAAAGTGGAGAAAATATATAGATGGAAAACTCACTTGGATAGCTACTAACAAATAAGGGAAAAAAATCCCGGATAAGTTAAAATTACACGCGCCTACAGAAAAAAAACCAGAACAAGAAAAGGATGACTTCTATGAAACTCTTAGAGTGACTTATGACCAAGTCCCTTCTTACGACATGAAAATCGTATTATGCGACTTTAACGCTAAAGTGGGTAAGGAACCATATTATTACCCCTACGCTGGCAAATTCTCGTTGCAGAATGACCGAATTCGCTATAGCAAGAAGTTTGACAATAGCTAGCACCTGGTTTAACCATAAAAATATACACAAAAGGACATGGACATCACCAGATGGCAGGCACCATAACCAAATCGACCATGTTCTAGTTAACACTAGGCATGGAAGTAGCATACTGGATGTAAGGAGTTTCCGAGGAGCGAATGTAGACACCGATCATTACCTAGTTGTTGGGAAAATGAGGACGAAAAAACTAGCGACAAGACATAGAACAAACAATGATAGACAAACAAAGTGGAACATAGAAAAATTAAAAAATGAAGAAACAAAACAACAGTATGAAAGAATGTTAACAGGAAAGCTAGAGGAAATAGCAAGGAGTCTGGAAATGGAAAATGATCTGAACGTGATGTGGAACTCCATAAAAGAAAAAATCACAGAGACAAACAACAGTGTATTAGGCACACAAAACCAAGAGAGAAGGAGGCACTAGTTTGATGATCAATGCAAGAGAAGCATTGAAATAAAAAGAAGAATTTTTTGGCGATCTCAGAAGAAGATGAAGATCTAAAGGAGATAACTCAATGCTCAGATAAAGCACTGGAGGATCTGTTAGAAAAATGGCTATCTGTTAGAATGGACAAGAAATCTATTTTAGATCAAACCAAATCTGGATGCTGAAAATCTTTCAAATTAACATTCAAAGTCTCCTAAAAACATAGATGAACTTGAATTTTTCCTGAACCAAAACAACGTAGATATCTTTCTGGTAGCGGAGACATTGCCGATGCCCACAGATCACGTTAGGCTGCAGAATTATAACATTGTTCGCAGACAGACAAGATGGTTTTGGCGGCACCGCCATCGCAATTAAAAAACAAATTTCCTTTCAAGAGATTAAATTTAATAACTCTCTAAACTCCGGTGCTATCTCCACTATTAATCTAAAAAGAAACTTCACAATTTTTTCAATATACGCAAAAGGTAACACAAGTAACATTGAATTCAGGAACTCAATTTTAGTAAATAGTTAGTAAATACGCTAGCAACTTCCACGAGGGCTATCCTGGCGGGAGATTTTAATGCGAGATGTGTCGATTGGGGTGAAATTCTGTCTAATTGCAGAGGAGTCATTTTAAAGGATATTATGTCAGGTCTTAGCTTTGTTAACCATAACAATGGGAATCCCATTTGTGTCTCTAGGAAAATAAATCCTACCAAATCAGTCATTGACCTCTTTTTCACTAACTTCTTTATGTAAATATCAAATGTAAAGTCAAACACGTATCTTTTGGAGAAAGCCTTCACATACCTTTAATGTTCGAGTTACATAAGGGGTGGTAGCACGTAAGTTGTTACCACAGGGTAACTGTCAAAAAATGAAAAAAAATTATTGCAGCTAGTAAGGTTTTGAAGTCTCTTAAGGAATTGGAGATCGACAAGGGGGATTGCCCACTCATTCTCCATAAGATAACAGAAGTTATCAGACAGGCCACTTTCAGTAAAGCCTGAAACTTCAAAGTACATTCCTAAAACATGGTGGAACAAACGCTTGGATATTTTGTTCAGATTAAAATCCATTTTTCTTGCAAAATTTAACAAGTACGAAACGGTTGCGGATCTGACCATGCACAACAAGTTAAATGCTCTCTTTATCAAGGGGAAAAAAATTTAAATTTGATAGCTAAACAAAATGTATTAAAGAGCTCTGCCATAAAACAAAAGTAAAAAAATTTTGGAACATAATTTCCAGAATGAAAGGATGTAAGTCAAACAACGACTTTGCTCTCAACCTTGTACCTGCCTCTGACTACATAAACCTTTTATGCAACAAATTAATCAGCCCGTCTCACATCCTTTGTCCTTCATTGAATGGTCGGTATCCTATCTTTGCGAAACACTTTTATCAAAAAAGTCAAAATCAGCTCCGGGTTTGGATAATCACTTTTGAAATGATTCGGAATCTCTCGGATTGTGGCAAGACCGCTCTGATGGAGTTCCTCAAAAATACCTTTATATCTGGTAAAATACCAGAAAACTGGCTAAATATAACTATCACCCAAATTTTAAAACCGGGTAAGGACCCTATAAATATCTCTAGCCACAGACCTATTTCTTTAATTTGTGTTCCCATCCAGATAATTAATATGTTTATTAAAAATTCCATCAACAACATTATAGAGTCAAATAACAAATTACCTAAAACAATCTTTGCTTATCGCACGTGTCTTTCCATGATCCAACAAACCATTTCTAATTTTCAACAAACCTTTAAAGTTGTTGGCATGATGGTGTTGGACTTGGACATATAAATTGGATTTGCAATTTTTTCTCCAAAAGAAGAATTAGTCTATGGGGTGTTTCTAGGGCAGTGTATGGAGGCATATCTTAGGGAAGCTCACTCAGCCCTATATTATTCAATATCGACAGTCCAAAATTACATGATGTAGTGTCCTGCAGAGTTGAAATTTTCAATTTGCGGACGATTTCTGCATAGTTGCTGGTGGTGATTGCACAGTGTCGGTGGAGTCCATGCCATTTATTTAAATACAAATTCCAAAACTACACACTGACCTTCACTGTTAAAATAAATAATTATTTTGAGGTTATATATTACTTCTGTAGTCAGAAATCGCGTTCCATTGGTGATGGGTCGCAGCTACTGATAAAAATGAAAATGGAGAGGTTTCTCGAATTTGGTTTGAATTTGAAAATAACACAAAAACAGGAGTCAAACTTAGGAAGAAATTGTCTAGTTTTATGATTGAACATAATATCAATCGAAATACTGTACCAATCACTAGAAGAACAGCAACTATACGTTGTTGTTGTTGTTGTTGTCGTCTAAATTTACTAGTCAGAGACTAGCGAACCTTATAAGGTTTCTTTTGGTCCCAGCCGTGCAGCCATATGGACCATTATTCAATGATATATTTGATTTTGATTGGCCAATAACTCTCTCTCAGTGTTCGTCAATCCCTTACTTTGGCAAGGTAAGGGGAGCTCGTCAAAAGTCGTTTAAATTATAAGGCAAGGTGACTAATATAGAATTATAGTGCTTAGTTTTATTTAAAGTTAGAGTAACTACATTGATGTGTATAATAGACCTGAGCATTGTCAAACAGAGGAATTCCCCTTACTGTGATTGTAGTCTAAAGCCAAAAGTGTAATAAAAATCTAATCCCGATTGGACAGGGGCAACAGTCATGTGATGAAAGCTAATATCACATTGATGAAGAACCAAGCCAGAGGACAGGGTATTTGTTAAAACTGCAGGATTAGATTGAGATTTTCGCCTCAGTCAGAAAAGCCGATAGAATTGATATATATTTTATATCACAAGGGATGAAAAGATCGAGGATTCTGGATGTATTTTGTATCTGAGGGAATTTCGCCCTGGCGTCATTGAATTTGGAGCATTTTAGTATTATATGCTCGGCGTCATTTGTAAGGTTGCACAAGAGGCATTTGTCATCTCTGACTAGTTTCCAAGATGCCAGTCTAGCTTGATCATAAGTGTGTCCTGTGATAATTCTGTTTATCATTCTGAAATTTCTGGTATTAAGTTGCAATTTGGAAAACCAAGGTGCTTTGGGTAGAGAAGGAAAGATGGATCCGAAGAATCTTCCTTTCGTGCGTGAAGCCAATTGATATCTTCTGTTCCATTCGGTTTTTAATTTGTACTGAACATTTAGAACCAAATCTCTGAAACCAAGCCTATGATGGAATAGATCTCCAAAGGTGATGGCTCTCCCTGCCAAAAAATCAGCCTGCTCATTCTCCGGAATGCCTCGATGGGATGGAACCCATATGAATCTGACAGAATCAAAGTTTTGTGCAGAGATGATGATTGAAGAGATAAGATGGTTATCACTATTATTTGACTTCAGCATTTGACAACTGTTGAGGCTGTCAGTGAGTATGATAATGTTTTTTATCTCTAAGTCTGAGGCATAGGAGAGCGTTAGGCTAATTGCAGATAATTCAGCTGACAGGGTAGACATCACCCAAAAGGATCTGTACATTCTGTCTCCAGCTCCATTGGAGAAGTGAACTCCAATTCCCACAATATTATTGAGGATAGATGCATCAGTGGCAATCACCACAGCGTCCGAGGCAAAGGACAAACGCTTTTCACGCATGAGACTGGAGATGATATCGGAGGAAATATCCGATTTTTTGCCTAATCCTTTTAATAGGGATAGGTCAAAAGAGATGTTATCACTCACAGCTTTCTCATCTTTTTTGGAGTGAAAGAGTTCGAAAATTTCTTTGTATTTAACGTAGATCTTTTCCAAGGGAGCAGAAGGGGCCAGTATGTTTAAGAGATTGGGGAAATTATTATTGGAAAGGATAATTCGAGCTAGGTCTTTAGTGGTAATAAGTTCGGCCCTCAGATCCGAAGGGAACTCATGAGCAAGGGCGTGTACAACATGGTTAGGCGTCGAATGAGTGAGCCCAAGGGTCATTCTCAAGAATTTTTTGGTGATCGTTGAGATTTTTTTTTCAAGAGTCGCAGTCTCATCAAAGGAGAGGGCACGCGAATATTCGAGTTTAGACCTAATGAGTGATCTGTATAGTAGCAGGGAGCTTTTTGGAGAAGCACCATACTTTTTCCTACTTAGAATCTTAATAATTCTGTGGTTGCTCTGAATAGCCTCAATTGCATTATTAAGTTGTAATCGGCTCTTTAAATTGCGGGTAAAAAACCATCCTACGAATTTAAGGTTGTTAGTTGAGGTAATTGGAGATCCGTTTATAAACAGGGATATTGGTTTACGACTCCGGAAAAATAGCGCATTAGATTTATTGTGGTTGATGGTTAGCTTTTTGGCTTCAGCTCTTACTTGGAAATTGTTTAAGGCCAATTGAAGATTATCCTCAACTAAGATGGACGAATTCCCAGATGCAATGAAGGCAAAGTCATCCGCAAACTGGAAGAGTTCGACATTGTTATTTAATTCATAAATAAGTAATTGTTATTTATAGAGTGCGGATTATATGCAACTTTTATATTTTTAATGATAAATTGTTTTTAATTTTGTAAGTACTAATACTTTTGTTTACAGAATCCATTTTTTATAACATATCAAAATATGCAAAATTTTATGCAAAAATATGCAATTGCATATGCAGTAAATATGCAAATATATGCAAAAACAATGCAAAATATGCAATACAAAATACAAATTAAAACAATGTTTTGAGAAATGTATTTTCTTTTTAAGATACATAATTTAAGGCACAATACACAATCATGATCTTTTCAATATGTATTTGTCGATGTAAGGTCAATATCATTTTATATGCAGAAAAAGATCTTTCTACATCACATTATAAATAGGAGAAAATTTGTACTTGTTTAATAAATTGGTATTAATCTTAATTGTTTGAAAACTGTTTGGCAACTCTTCAGTTATGTTGTCATTTCGTAGCATCATACTGACTTGTTGCATAGCTTTATATTCAAGATAGATTTTTATCTAAAACTTATTGAAGTTTATCTGTAATGCCGGGCTTTCATTAGTAGAATTACTGGTAGAGTAACTGGCGTACTAACTCTACTCTACTTAGTTTGGTAGAGAACCCGTTTTCATTTAAATTGAAAATAATATGGTACAGAAGGTAATAGTAAACGTTCTTGGTTATAAGTGCTTCTAATGGTGGATCCACACTACGCAGACTTATCTCATACGCGCTTTTGCCCTTTTTTTCATATAGAGTTTTTAAAGGCAAAGGCAGTACGGCTGAACTGCGCAAACAAAAGCCTGTGCTTAAAAAGGTACATCGTACTTTTACACAATACGGGTTTTTTAAATGAAAATTGATTTTTTTCTCAATGTAGATTAATCAATATTCATTAAATAATTATTTTCTTTCAGATTAGCTCTTAAAAAACTCATCATTCCGACAATTTAAAGGCCTTTCCGCCAAAAACGCGTGGGATCTAAGTCCGCGTAGTGAGGACGGGACTTGAGATTTTTTATTTTTTGTTTTAATTCAGCAACATCAAAGTGACCTTTGGCCATTTCAGCTACTATTGCTTTATAGGCAGATGTTCGTTTAATTTTATATTTATAATCAATGCTTATTATATTCCGTAGGCATTCATATTCACTGTATAATTCTACTCATTTAGTAGTTTCTGTCTCAAACCACTTCACACAAACACGAAGCTTTTTCTATGTTAGACTATCGGTGAATTCCAAAATGCAGCACTGCGGTATCATATGTCAGCAATTCGGAGTCTGAAGCTGAATTCTGCAGTGATACCGCAGTGATGTATTTTGGAAGTCACCCTATCTCAACACTGTTTTCATTAGCATAGTGGCGGTAGAGTAGAGTGGAAAGCAATGGTGGCGGACGGCAAGTGGTAGAGTAACTTTAGCACGGTGCTATACCACTCTACTCTACTATAACTAAGTACTCTGCTCTACTCTCTCCATTAGGCGAGTACTCGCCAGTATACTGTACCACTAATTCTACTAATGAAAACCCGGCATAACCGTTTTGCCAAAACTCCCAGGAATTATTTTAATGTGTTTTATAGCATATTCGACGTATCTAATTGATGACGTATCTATTCTGATGAAAATAAATAAAATATGCAGGGGTCGTTTCAACTCATTCGTTACAAGTTTTAAATGGAAAAATTCTCGAAACAGATGACTTGAAACGACTTCTGTGCTGCCAGCGCAGCATTTGAGATACAATACACACGAATATTTGAATGATTCTAAGTTTTGAACTAATAATAGCTGCGTTCCATTGCGCAATATTTGCTACTCCGGAGTACTTCCGAGTACACTCAACTACCCTTGCTCTTGCTTTAGGGTATTTCACTCCTAGTAGGAACACATAAAATTTCCGCCAGGTTTGCAAGCTTTAACTACTTAAAAATAGATGGCCTTTTTTTTAAGGTTAAGGGGGAATATACACCTAGGTCGGTTGAAAAAATCGTTTTTTTTTTTTACATTTTCGTTATCTATAACATCTTAAAAGTGAACTGTGAAATTTTCAACTTAATATTCAAAGTAGTTTTGTTGTAATAATAAGAAATGTGGCACCGTGTCACGGACGGTGAGCGCTCTTGAGGCTGCGGCAGAAGCGACCGTCTTGCGCTCGGTTTTACATTTTCGTTTTACTCGTTTTTAATATTCTTATAACATAAGAATGTTATATTATTTTTAATGACATATATTATTGTTCTATTCTTTCATTCTTTATGATATACGATGGCGTCTTTTATATATGCAGTTAATCCGATAAATGAGTAATTGTTGTCGAAACCAGTCGTTCCGAAACTAATATATCAATACCATATTAGACTTGTTATAGCATGAAGTTTCAAAATCTCAAAATATTTTTACTGCGATGAGTCACACAAACCCTTTTATTGAATTCACATTAGCTTCGTAAGACTGGAAAAAAAGATTTAGCTATGGGTCAGATTTGTTATTTCTATTGTTTAAATATTATCTTCTCCCTCATTTTTTCGTCAAAGAAAATGCACACTCCAAAATTCGTTCAGTTTTCCCTTGTTTCACTCGTAAGAAACATCTTCTTTACATGGCTGAAAGCAACATATCCAAAGTTTCAAGACAGTCGATCGCAATCGGTAATAAGAAGAAACATCGAAGAAAAAGAAAAAAACCACGGGCAGCAATCGCTTCAAGGAAAGAAAACAACGAGGAAAAAAATTCGAGTGCATCGGCTAGAAAACTACAATCAAATTCGAAAAAAGACGTAGAGACTGATGGAAACATGAATTATCGAATTTTAAATTTCATCGCAGTGTTTTCTGTTCTTGCGGCCTGCGTCCAGTGTAAAACTTGTGGAAGTGATGTTAAATTTGATGAAACAGCTATCAGAGGACTGGGATTCAAAATAGAAGTCAAATGTCGATCATGTGAACCAGTTTTGATCCCTTCTTGTCCTTACATCGGCAGTGCCTACGAAATTAATCGTCGCCTAACTTTCGCAATGAGAATGATTGGAATTGGATTGAGTGGAATAAAAAAGTTCTGTGGATTGATGGATTTACCTTCTCCTGTTGCCCAAAGTTCTTATGATAAAATTGTCGATCAAATTCATAGTGCCTGCGAAACGGTTGCCAATATTTTTTTCAAAAAAGCAGTTGCAGAAGAAAAACAAAAAACAGCAGAGTTTCGAAAAATTGATTATTGCTCTGATTTGATAGTTTCTGGCGATGGATCATGGCGAAAACGAGGATACACATCTTTATACGGCGTTTCATCTATCATCGGTCACTTCAGTGGGAAAGTTATAGATATAATTACAAAAAGTTTGTTTTGTAAACCTTGTTCTGTATGGGTTGGAAGGGAAAAAACTGCAGAATACGAAGAGTGGTACAGTCAACACGAGGAGAATTGCACTGCGAATCACGAAGGATCATCAGGGAAGATGGAAATGGACGGTGTGACGGAAATGTTTCAAAGAAGCGAGGAAAAGAATGGTGTTCGATATAAAGATTACATTGGAGACGGTGACACAAAAACCTTTACAAACGTCGAAAAAGCAAGACCTTATGGCAATTCATACAAAATAAACAAACGAGAATGCATTGGACACGTACAAAAGCGCATGGGAAAAAAACTTCGCCAGTTCAAAAAAAATACAAAGAAGGAAAAGCATAGTCTGGAAGTACGCAAAAAACTGACGGGAAAAATGATTGAAAAATTCACTAGATTCTACGGATTAGCAATAAGAAGAAATCACGATTGCGTGAAAAAAATGAAAAATGCCATTTGGGCAACATTGGACCACTATTCATCTACTGACAAAAAACCACAACATAAGTCGTGTCCGCAAGGTGCTGAATCGTGGTGTAAATGGCAAAAATTTAAGGCGCTTGGACAGTTAAAAAACTTTAAACACGATAAAGAAAAATATTTGGATGCAACCCTTGCCAAAGCCATTCGTCCAATTTACGTCGATTTGAGTAGGGATGATTTGATGGAGAAGTGTCGTGGAGGATTTACTCAAAACAACAACGAAAGTTTGAACAATCTCATCTGGAAAATCGCGCCAAAAACTGAGCACAGTGGACCCAAAATAGTTGAAATTGCAGCGTATACATCGGCAGGTGTTTTTAACGAAGGAATGGGGGCGATACTGCACATAATGAAGCACTTGGACATCGCCACTGGAATCAATTGTCAAAAGTACGCGGAGGCGGAGGATGAGCGCCGAGTCAACCAAGGTGATTTGCGGGCACTGCAAAGTACGAAAGAGGCACGTGTAGCTCGGAGAAGGCTTCTGATGGTGCAAAACAGTGGAGAAGATGAATATTACGGAGCAGGAATGGATGAGGCATGGTAAATATCGAACGTTGTTGCGTACTCGCACTGAGAGCGTACACTCAAACGAGAGCGAACTTTAATCGTGTCTTTCCCGAATTTGTGTTTTCAGATGCGGTGGACAGCTTTTCTCAGGATCTACTGCACCGATTGTCTTGAAATTTTCAGGGTTTCTTCAAAACATGTATACGAAGTTAGCAAAATTGAGATATTGTCAATTTTTATGTTTATAACAAAGTTATAAACAAAAAAAGAACCAAAAATCGCATGTTTTTAATTAGAGCGTCGCCATTTTGTTATTTTCATGAAATATTAAAAAATCTCAATTTTGCTAACTAACTATATCCTTCCCCTAAATGTAGCAATTTGAATTTTTAAATTTTATTAAAAATTGTAAAAGATATCGTGTCCACCGTAAAGTAGTACAAGAAAAAAATTTCTTTATATAATGTCACTGGATTTAATTGTTTATAAAGAAAAATTAATTTTAACCAATCAACAATTTCCTTCAATCATTGTTTAAAATAATGTATATATTGTTAATAACATTTGATAAATAAATTTCGAGTAATTACTGTTTGAAAATAGGCTTGAATTCGGCCGTTCTAGGTGTATATTCCCCCTTAAGTAAACTGTCGATTAATTATTTTAAAGTGTTTTTTTAAGTATAGTATACAGTAAGATATAAAATTTCCTTTTATTGTAAAAAAAAGAATTATTTCACATTACTTTTAAGGGCAATGAATTAATTTGAGGTTATGTTTTACTCGTATTTTCTTCTGATATTAAAAATCGCGTTCCATTGGCCAAGTACTCCGCAGTCCTCAGGAGTAGAAAATCTCGCCCAATGGAACGCAGCTATTATGATGGCACAAAACTGTCAAAATAAACAAATATGCAAAACATATGCAAATATGCAAAAAAATGCAAACATGCAAATTGTATGCAAATATGCAAAATATGCAAAAAAAAATTATAATATTTAAGTTGTAAATATCATAAAACAACCTTCTTAATAGTTTTAACATAAAGAACACTATAAATAAGAAATATGCATTTGCATATAATCCGCTCTCTAGTTATTTAATTCAAGAATAAGTCAAGAAGTTGATGAAACTGAGCTACTCAATGAACTCAGAGAAGGTAACCCGGAATGGTCCTTCGAAAGAATCTACAGGATCAAATGGAAATTTATCATTGATGGAAAAGTAGAATGGAAAAACACAAACAAGTTTAAAATTTTTATCAGAGGTGAAAAGGCCCCAGAAAGATTAAAAGTTTTTTATACCTTGTTCAGAACCAGTAGATTTGTAGCCCCTCCCATCAGGTGTTACAGATGTCAGAAATTTGGACACCGGGGGAGGGCCTGCAGATCGAAAGTCAGTAGCTGTAGCAGGTGTGCTGAAGATGACTGTGTCGAAGGAAGCGGATGTAATAAAGTGGCGAGATGTGCTAACTGTAAAGGCGACCATCCTGCATGTGATAGGGCCTGTCCGACTTGGTTAAAGGAAAAGGAAATTGTGAAAGTTATGAGAGCTAGAAATCTATCTAGAAGAGACGCGTGGATAGTGTGTGGCTCGAGAAGAAAAAGATTAAGGTCACCAGTCTTCGTTGCAAATCCAAATAATCGGACCAGTCCCAATTTAAAGTCAAATATTCCTGACTGCACGCATCAAAGTCTTCTAAAAAAGGATAATCAAATCCCTCCCCCGATAGATACTATACGAACAAACCCTTTCAGACAGGCTGTCCTTGGCTCGGGTGGGGCTCCCAGATCGACACATTCTGTGGGATCAAGGAGACCCAAACGGTCTATAAGCGAGATGGTAAAAAGCTTCGGTGAGGAGTCAAAGGTAATTTTAGAGACTCTCTTTGAAGATGAAGGTGATATAAGAATGCTCTCACAACACAAAGAGAAAGTACTCATGAATCTTGTTACGATGTGGTTGAACAAAAAGAATGGCAAAACCGAATCCAAAATAACAAAAGTAACAAATGATTAAGATACTACAACTAAATGTACAAAGACTTCTTAAAAATCTTGATACTATTGAGCATTATCTAAATTCCAATAGCATTGATATTTTCGTTGCCGCCGAAACTTGGTTGCTGCCATCCTCCCAAGTCAGGCTTAGCAACTATAATATCATTAGAAATGACCGACAAGATGGCTATGGAGGCACTGCCATTGCTTTAAAAAAAATCTTGCCTTTAATGTTGTCAGATGCATGGATAATTTAAATACTACTGCAGTCACAATATCCAATCTGAAAGATCAAATCACCATCTTCTCTTCTTATGTCAGTGTCAAAATGAGCAATATTACATTCAAAAATTCAGTAGCTAAATTGTGCGATGTGGCGTCAAATTTTCCGAGATCTATTCTAATGGGTGACTTCAATGCCCGAAACGTAGCCTGGGGGGACAGCATCACAAATCGCAGGGGGCTCATCTTGGAGAACCTTACAAACAGTGCGGGTTTTAGTAATCTTAATAATGGAGATCACACCTGTATATCCAGATCTGCCAGACACTCTGCATCAATTTTGGACTTAACCTTCACAAATTTCTCTGATCATTTAATTTCTTTTAATACCAAACATATTTCCCTATCTGGCAGCCCCCATATCCCGATTCTTGTTGAGATTTCTGCGGGTATCATAAACAACCCTTCTGAGAAAGTGGCTACGAAAAAAGGTATATCCTCCCTGAAGAAACTTGAAATCCCCTTGACCCAATCTTCCAATATCCTTAACATTGTCAAAGATCTAATAAAACATGCTACCTATATTTGCAAGAACCGATCTCCTAAATTCACTCCCAAACCTTGGTGGAATAAGGATGTTGAGAAACTTTATCGGACAAAATCTACTGCTCTTGCCCGCTTCAACAAGTTCGGCTTAGTAAATGACTTAGTCTTGCACAACAAATTAAATGCACTTTTCAAAAGAGCAGTGAGGAAGGCCAAACGTCTGTCTTGGGCCAACTTCATTGAAGACCTTTGCCATAAAGTGGATATCAGGCGCTTTTGGTCTGTGATTAAAAGATTTAAGGGAAGTAGATACAACAATGACTTCTTCTTAAACCAGATTTCTCCTTCCGACTATTTAGATCTCCTTTGTAATAAAATTGTGAGTCCATCCCTCATTCCTAATTTAAACCCTCTGGAACAACCCCTTGTCAATGACTGGTCTGTCAAAGACTTAGATGACATTCTTAGGAAAAAAAAGGCAAATCCGCTGCGGGTTTTGACAAAATATCCTTTGAAATGGTCAAAAATATGACAACTAGTGCCAAAAAAGCCTTTGTGATCTTCCTCAAGGGGGTCTTCATGAACGGGGAGATTCCTAAAGAATGGTTAAACATCCTAATCACCCCTATTCTCAAACAAGGAAAAAATCCAGGTTCCATAGCGAGCTATAGACCTATCTCCTTGATTTGCATTCCTTTAAAACTTATCAATATGTTCATTAAAGCTTTCATAAACAATTTCATTGAGTCAAAAAATCTACTTCCCTCTAATTCCTTTGCGTATCGCAAAGGCAGATCAGCCTCCATGTGTTTAAGCCTGATCAAACAGTCCATTGTAAACAGATGCAGGACTCACAAATTTGTAGCGATGGTCACTCTGGACCTCGATAGTGCATATGATAGAGTAGACCTGGGTCTCCTTTACATCAACTTATGTGAATATGGGATCCCTCTTATATACACAAATTGGATTATCAAGTTTTTCAGCAACAGAAACCTAGTCTTATCTGGCAATGTGTGTAGGGTCTCGGGCGGAATACCACAAGGCAGTTCACTCAGCCCCATACTTTTTAACCTTTACTCGGCAAAATTGCAGCAACTATACGTTTAAATATTAATAAAACTTGAAATGTAAAACGAAACCATTTTCTCATCGTTACTACATCCAACGAACGACGTTAAGTTTCCACAAACGATATCGCTTATGGCTGGTTTACACGTATTAAGTAGTCGAGTATTTAACTAAATTTTAACTTAATTTTAAGTGACTTAATGCATGTAAACATTGAATTTAGTAATAAGTTGCAAGTTAAAATTTAGCGTGTAAGTAAACAAGTAGAATAGAATTTTGTCTATTTTTCGGTTAAGTTGTTTGACATGTACCAAGTTTATAGCAGCAAAATTAAATCGATTTAATTGAAACTTACGCCAAAATTTCGAATTAACGTATAAACGGGTAATTTACATTCTTCTAACTTTGGCTTAAGCCGAAAAATTTCGGTTTAAGCCATAATTCGAATTACCCCGTTTATACGACAAAAAATTTTGTATGATCCATAATTCGAATTATTTTTGGAGTAGCTATAAACTAGGTAATGGTCGCGTTCGTGTGAATGAAGTTTTTTTTGAAATGTGAGGTTTGCCGAGGAATATTTAAAGAACGAATGTTTATGGAATATCAGAAGCTCGAATTATAGAATTTTTTATAAGTAAAAATAAATAATTATTTTTTTTGTGCAAAGTTTTTGGATATTATGAATATTATGATACCAATCCACCATTCAAAATCTCACTTAAAACAAATTTAATTACAGTATTTTTTAAGTGTTTGACGTCCATCATTAGCGCTTAACTAAAATTAAGTGTTGAAAACGTGTAAACGCTTACTTAAAATTAAGTCACTTAAAAATAAGTTAAAATTTAGTTGAATACTTAACTACTTAATACGTGTAAACCAGCCATTAGTCACGATAAATCTCCTAGAAAATGGACAAATGATTTTGATTGTAGTTATTAATGTATCGACCCATAAACCTGGGGTGGAAACACGTAAGTCGTTTCAATATAATTGTAACGAGTTTTTCATAATTTTGCAACGCGCAATTTGCCTCAATCTATTTGACAGTTGTTTCAATTTTTTGATAGCGTGTAAATTTGTATATCAAACTCGTTTCAATTTATATGCTACCAAATGGAATTTGAAACTATTTTTAGTCAAGTCGAAACAAACGGTTGTTAACGACTTACGTACTTCCACCCCGTACGCGAAATAATATAATTCACACATGACAATTTCCTCATATACACTTCTTCAAGTTCAATATTACTAGCTCGAAACTTCAACGAAATCCCCATGATTTTGAGTGGCGATTTCAATCAGAAACGCCGCGTCCTTTACTTCATTTTCTGCATGAATAATTAATTTTAAGGATTTCAAATAATGTTGACGAAACCACCACGACATATGAAACTTTACTTGATACAGTTTCTACAAGATATTTCGATCAGTTTCAATCGAAAATATTTATTAAATATTTCTTTTATCATAAACCCATTATTTTTAGGTTTTCGCTTTAGGAATTCATAAATATTGATGTTTTGAAATTGTACTGGTATCAATTCCCTCGCCAGACTCGTCTCTATATTTCCTGTATCGGTCGTTGGCTATTCTGAAAGCGTAACTATCGATCCGATAGACCTTCGACTCTTTCGATACTGGGAAGACAGACCTTCCACTATTTCTATTGCATATTAGTAGTATTTTAATAATTCCGGCAGTTATTGGGCAAAAAAAGTTTTACTTCTAAAGTGTGGTTTTACGCACACTTATTTTTTTCCACGACAATAAAAAGTGGTATCAACGTAGTTTAGAGTGTTAACGTCAATTTGATCCAAGGCGGTCGCACCTCGTGCCAATGTCGACTTTCTTCTTGTGATTTCTAGTTATCAAGCTTGTCATCAATACCTCTAAAAATGGGTCGAATTTATTCCGTTTCCGTAGCAAATCACATATAGGCATTCAAACCATTATTTTTTTCCCTCTCAGTATCGAGTATCGAGTGGTGTTCAGCTTTGTACAAATGGCTAAAAATTTTTTGGTATTGAATGTTTAGTTACCCGCTTTAATGTCAAATTGATAATATCGATGACGATTTCATAAATTAATTCCGTAATTTTATAACAGCAGCGATATTCACCTTTTGCACCAATTGTTTCAATCTTAAAGCGAGCGAAATACATTGACATAACAAATTTGAAAGAAAGAATACTCGGATACAATAGCCAAAAGTCATTCTTTTATTAGTACGGTTACTTTAGTAGTCTGATTTCATTGATGAGCTGAACTGTGGCAAAGCTCTCTAGAGACAAGCGGCAAAATATGAAGAAACTTTTACGACGACTATTTTGATAATTTATATTTAAAATCAGTAAATAATTCTTGCGTTTTTTATCGAAGTAACCTATGACTATAGACTATACAACATAATGTTGCAGAAAGTTAATGTTTTTGTTTAATTGGATTGCTCTATGTTCAGAAACCTCAATATCAAATTAAAGTAAATTGATGAATATTCATATTATAGTCGCATTTACAAAAATTTGATTATAAGGTTGTAATTGAAAATCGCTGTTAAACTCAAGTTTACATTTTGATTTGCATTCTGCCTTCTTAAATAATATATAATTTTAAGTAAATCTGGAGAAAAATTCTAAGTTTTTCCACTAATTACAAAAAAAAAAATATTTTAAATTCAGATAAGTTATGCGTAAATAATAACCAAAATATTTAGAAAACGCTCTTCTAACTTTCGAATTGCTCTTGTAATAAATATGAATGAAAATGGCCTCAGATAGGCTTTTATAATTAACATTTTCACCGATTTTGCATGGAGTTATGAAACACAATACACTTATATATGTATAATGTTTACAATATATAATTATTTAAGAGTTTTAAACGGATGGGGTAAATTAGTTGATACTATCATATAGTTTCAACTTAAAAACGCCCTAATCAATAGGGCCAGCGCTGTCACTGCGATTTCATGCTAATTAATTTCCTAGCCCTTGCTCGTGATTCTTGCCTTGTTACGGTGTACTCAAACCATAAGATATTCGGTATTAATGTTGTATCTCGAAGAAGAAAAAACTCTGAAATTTTCCTGTGAAACAAAAAAAAATTCAATATATTACTGAAATGCTATGTAACAAAAAGTGCTTGGTACTAGATAAACAAAAAATTTAAATTGAGCGAGACCCATTTTTTATGGTTTAGTAGTATGAAATAAATACGATGTTTGGTAGGATATTTTCAAACAAGAACATCAGCTGATATACTAGTATATGACAAATAAATTTTTTCCGACTTGTTTATATTTTCTGGTGTGTGTACATATCATTTATATTGTCCTGTGAATTGTGTTTAGTACGTGATTTGATAGACGCTGAATGGTTTTTGATGACTTCATCTTCTTATAACACAAGCAGACATGACGACTAGTGTCCGACCGAAGGCCAGTTTTAGGCCGATAGATTTGTTTACTTTTATTTGAACAATACCATACGTTTCAATGTCACATTCACATCACACTCTCAATGTGCGGCCGAAGGTGTGTTTTTGAACCTTAGGTCGGACACTAATGACGACTATGTTCAATAATTAATGTATACATGTAACCAAAAAGTATAAGTATTGATAATCTGTTTAAGAAAATCTAATAATCAACCGCCTTATCAACAGCCTTCATAAAATAATTCGGAGGAAAGGACTTATGCAACGACCGGAAATCAACTATTCCACAAAATATCTTCAGCAATCAAAGCCAAGTAAGATATTGCACTTTTCATCTCAAAGCGAAATACCATATAAATTTTTTATTGGGGATTATCAATCTTCATCACGTACTAAGAAATAAAAATTGCTATTTAAGAATATGAATATACAGAATATGACTACACTAGTGAAGCTATACACAAAACAATCAATGGCAAGAAAGTAATTAAACTCTTCTCATTACATATTATCGAAGTCACACAAAATGGAAATAATTCTTGCAATGCTAAGACAAAAAAGGTATTGCGCAGTGCATTAATTGCTTGGACATACTAGAAGCAAATTTAAATGTGATGCGACATTTAAACTCTGTACTAAAGACACACTGCTAAGTATAGTGTTAACAAAGAAAGCTCAGCATACAAAAAGGATTACAGCTGTTCAGCTGACACTGAAAAACAGCATACTGCCTGCCCCAAACAAAAAACTAATAATGGTCCAACAATTAGTCATTTGATGAAGATGCTCATTCAATTGCAGACAGATATCAAGCATGGCATTGGTTACTTGAAAAGCAGAGTCGAGTAATTGGAGACTAAATGCCGCAAACAACTAAAACAAAAACGTCAACAACTTGACACAAAAAACACATATTTCTCGGCAACCCGTTTTTATTTTTCGGTCTGGTTATAGGCTATTGATTATGTCCTAAAAAACGGGGCAATAAGGAACTAAGACGTTCACGGGTTTTTATTGCAGGAATCGGTCAATTGGTCATTTACGAAGAAAAAGCCGCGGAGTGCTATTAAATTAGGGGGTGGAAATTGGAGATAGGGGTGAAAATGGACCCTTTTCAGTGTTTTCAATATATGTATCTCGCAAACGAAGCAAAATTTCGATATACTTTATATAAAACTTTTTGTAGAGAATTAAATTTTCCATCGAAATGGCTAATTTAAAAAATTTTGAAAAATTTTTTTTATGCCAAAAATTGTGAAACAAAAATAAAAAAAAAGCCAAAATTTTGATTTTTTTTTATTTTTTTCCTTTTTAGCCTATAACTTTTTTTGGGTCAGAGATAGGTATAGGTATTGCTTTATAGAAAAAAAAGTAGACAAAATTTCCTTTAAGATGCTAGGTCGAAAAAAATTTTTGGTTAAAAATTGACCGAAATATGGCCACTCGAACATAGCTTTTTTTTCAATTTTTATCCGTTTTATACAAACTAGTAGGAGGACCCAGTACTCGAAATTCGAGGGCCATTTTCTATACATTTTTTGAATTTAAATCTAGAAGTCTTCAATAACAAAATTTTTCGAGAACAATAAAACAAAATTGAAAAATGAAACAAATTTTTTATAGTTGGAAAAAGCAATGCCAAAAAACCAACTTTTATTATCTCTCAATGTCACATATCATATAATTAAACGTGGGTTCTTTCAATTATTGTATTCAATTATTTTATAATTATTAGCCGTTTATAAATAAAATTGTGATGCTGCACTTAAAGGTGAAACAGTTTTCAATATAGTTGGAGTGCTTAAATCCTGTAAAATGGTGCCAAAAAATAAATGCTTGCCGTTTAATATGATATTACTTTCATTCTCATGTTGTTGAAAAAAATATTATTTTACTCAATAAAAAAGGTATTTTAAGTTTATTGGTTGACAATACTTAATTATTGCAACAAATGTATGTTACCATAGTGCTATTATATTTCTTCAATAACATTCTCAAACTGTATATCGATATCATCATCTATATCTTCATTAATATCATCTTCTGCAATATCGGCTATTTGCACATTATCACAATTGATCCCCATACATTCTTTGCAAAATATGGAACAAGTAATTTGTAATTTTCTGCAACCACAGTTTCCATGGCAACCTGTAGTGCAACCACAAGCCACTTTTTTTAGCAAAATCTCCGGCGCAGAACGTGTTAATTACAATTTTGTTTAAAAAACACCATGGCCACTTATTGTAATAATTGAGTATTGTCAACCAATAAACTTAAAATACCTTTTTTATTGAGTAAAATAATAATTTTTTCAACAAAATGAGAATGAAAGCCATATTTGTATAAAACGGATAAAAATTGAAAAAAAAACTATGTTCGAGTGGCCATATTTCGGTCAATTTTTTACCAAAAATTTTTTTCGACCTAGCATCTTAAAGTAAATTTTGTCTACTTTTTTTTCTATAAAGTAATACCTATACCTATCTCTGACCCAAAAAAAGTTATAGGCTAAAAAGGAAAAAACTAAAAAAAAATCAAAATTTTGGCTTTTTTTTTATTTTTGTTTCACAATTTTTGGCATAAAAAAAATTTTTCAAAATTTTTTAAATTAGCCATTTCGATGGGAAATTTAATTCTCTACAAAAAGTTTTATATAAAGTATATCGAAAGTTTGCTTCGTTTGCGAGATATATTGAAAACACTGAAAAGGGTCCATTTTCACCCCTATCTCCAATTTCCACCCCCTAATTTAATAGCACTCCGCGGTTTTCTCTTCTTAAGTGACCCATTGACCGATTCCTGCAATAAAAACCCGTGAACGTGTTAGTTCCTTTCTATATGACATAATCAATAGCCTATTAACACTTTATAGAAAAATAGAAAATTATCGTTATTGACTTGCTGTGAGAAGAAACGAAAAACCTACTAATTGAATTTAAATAAGAATTTATTGGATTGGCCATTATGCTTCCGTAGTGCAGACGCCAACTTTGTTGCTCTGTGTGTTACCAAAATTATGCAGGAAGTAATTTGTTTATTCATTGCTCATTCTCCTAAATCCATAAAGCCTCGACGGAATAGATTATTTAATGGAGAATGAGAAACTCATGAATTCAAGCATCATTTGATGGCAGATTGAGAAGTAAGATCCAAAATACTACCGCTGGCTGTAAAAGCTTCTGATCCTTGGTAACTTGCATTAAAAAGAATTTCAGTACTTCCTCAGCCTCTTCTTTTATTTGCAAAGAGGAGATATCAGGAAGCAAATCCAAGATCCTATTCATTAGCATCTCTGTTCGCCTCGAATTTCTTCTTTACCTGGAACTACTTTATTCTATTCTCTTCTCCCCTTCAAATAAAGCTTACTACTAGACATTGCACCATGACCTGAATGATATGATGGACTGGTAGCACAGACTGTGATTGCTAAATTGATTTTTTTCATATTATAAAAGATGTAGAGACGGTCAATTTTAGAACAGTGATCCAAATCATCAGAAAGCTGGCTGATCAAAATCTAATAGAAATGTTCTTAAAAAAGATAAAGTAGGCAATCAACTCCGTAGAAATATGAGCATTTTAAAAATGTTCTTGAATGAAACTGTACAAGTCCAAGGCAAGGGCGTCGCCAGCCATTCGGCCAGAGGGAGGCAAGATGATAGAGGTTGGGATGAAGGAACAATAAATAAAATTTGTGAAGAAATATTTTTATTACTAGAAAATTAAATAAAGAAACTTATTTAAAACATAATCTTCGCGGATTTTTTCGAAATTCTCGACCAATTCATTATTAAAATGGTCTAGGTTGTCAAAAATAAGCTTTCTGTCATCATTGCTAGACCCCTCCCCGACCCCCTAGGCGACGCACAGTGGCGAGAAATGCCAGTGTTCCACCCAAATTACCCTAGAGGTCGTAAATTTTAAGTTATTGAGACAATTTTTTTTTAAAATGTTCATCTTGAATTTACCTATCGATCCCTCTAGCCGGATTTTGAAATTTGATTTCTTATTTTTTGTAATTTATAATAAAAATACTTTTTTTTCTATTAAATTTATTCTAACGGGCCGAAAATTTGAGTTTTCGTAACAATTTTTTTTTAAAATCTTCGTCATTTCATCAGCTATTCATCTGGGGGGAAATCGTAGCTAGGGCGTTTTGAAGTTTTTGTTTTAGAGTTTTACATATCACCCTGTTTTTTTGTAACCCTATGGCCTATTTTCATGAATAAGGTATCAGTGTACGCACAATACTCCCACCTATCTAAAACTATACAAGTCAAGGCTCTACCCTATCAACTTCCAGAGTAATGAGTCATCAATTTCAGTTTTTTTAACTAAAATTTCAACCAAAACCACCTTTTTCTCCATAAAATACCTTGTCAACTAATTTTTTTTTGCAAAATTGGAAAGCTTGGACAATTTCCTATGAATAATGTCTGGTCAATTTTTATCCTACGGCTTTTATTCTTGGAGTTATAAGCAATTTTAATGTAAAAATTGGCTCTATTTCGTTATTTTTTAGTACTTTTTCACCTAAGCTTTGTCAAAAAGTACCAAATAAGGTCAATTTTAACAGCCATATAGTCACACAGCCACAGGTGGGAGGTAAACAGACCCAGGTAAGTCATGTAGACACGGAAACACGGACAAAACAAAAATACCGAATTTTAACAGTTGTCAACAACTAAATCAAAAATCCATGTAGACAGATCAATAGGTGATTAAAAGACGAAGATTTTAAAAAAAAATTGTTACGAAAACTCAAATTTTCGGCCCTTTAGAATAAATTTAATAGAAAAATAGTATTTTTTAGTAAAAATTAGTTTTTTTATTATTAGTACAGTACAGATGTAATATTGATGCGCCAAAAATTCTTGGAAGGATGATTTTTCATAAATCGTTAATGAAGCATAAAAGAAGCTTAACTTTAAATTTGAGGGAAATTTCGAGTGGACGTTTTTTTGGAAAACTCAAAAAGTTTTTGAAAAGCGTTTTTCTCTGAATCTACGCATTTTAGAGAAAAGTTGTTTAAACAAAAAATGTAGAGGACATTGTTACCTACAATTTGTTTCATAGAGGTCAGGCTGTACAACTCCAAATACAGAAGCTAGGTGGCGCCAAAGTTTCCAAAAAAGTGTTTTTTCGGTTTTTGTCCCAGAAAAATTGGTTTTTTTACAAAAGTGTAAATCAGTAAATTGTTCCTCTTAAAAATGTCTACAACATTTATTTAAACTTTTTTTCCCTCCGACTTACCGTTCCAAAGTTATAGGCAGTAAATGCTACGCTGCGTAGTTGACGGTGCTATTGTTACTAAGAAGCGTCCATTTTTCAGTTGCTATGCGAGTTTTCGAGAGTGTAAGTGTCAAAACTTTGCTCTTGTAAAATGAGTGTGTGTTTTGTCTGTAAAAAGATTGTGGACGGTACATCGCGTTAATCAGTTAAAACAATCATAGCTCATTCAATCGCAACGTACCAATTATAACTGTACTCAAATTAACCTGTGTGCCGTCTTCAGAGCACAATTCTCACACTTCAGCACGCTATAATCCGTCCAAAAATCGCAGGGTAAATTTATTTCAACTTTTTTCTATCCCTCCTGGACTACTGAGGGATAGAAAAAAAGTTGAAATAAATTTACCCTGCGATTTTTGGACGCTATAATTAAGAGGTCCAAGAGAACAGGTGAGAAAAAACTTTATTTTTGGAAAACAAAAAATAGTACGTAATAGCGCTTAAAAAGACGAACATTATGAGCTTTGGACCATTGAAATCGGTCAACAGGTTTTTGCAATAAAAATAAAAACCGCGAAATATGCCCATTTTTTGATATTTAATTGCAGGGACTGTAATTATCGTAGAATTTCCTGCAAAAATAATCATAATTTTTCGCGTAAATCTCAAAAATGTAAAAACAGCCATTTCAGGAAAAAAGTTTGAACAAGGCCCACAGTGGTGCTCGAGTTATTTTGAAAAGCCTTATTTATTCCCGAAAAACGTGTTTTCGCTACAATTATTAACTTTTTTCCACCTGTTCTCCTGGACCGATTTTATCCAAAACACATTCATTGAATTCCTACGATTTTTCTCTTAATTATAGCGTCCAAAAGTGAGCAGACAACAAAATAACAAAGTAAAAATTTATAAATTAATAAATTTGCATAACATTTTCGTATGAAGTTATTAGTAAGTCATGGCATCCTGCCGCTACTCGACCGAAAAAATAGAACAGGAATGGATTGACTCGACTAAATGATTTAGTAAATTATGGCGGATTCATCGTTGCGGATGAGTCGCGCCGCACAAATTTCCCAAAAACAGAATCGTCTAAACTACGATTCATTGTTGCGGATCAAGTGTGTCGCGGATTTTGGATAATTTGACATAATTTGTATAAGTTGTCAAAATTTTATTAGTAAAATCAATGTTGCTTGCAGTTGTGTATCTAAATTTTAATGTTTCCAAATAAATACAAACTAGAAAATATTTAATTTGCAAGAATTTCATTTAATTACCTACCTTTTCCCCATATATTTTCCATTCTATTTTCTATACACATTTTTCATACAAACAATATTTCATTTACTACGTTTACATGCCTACTTGAAGTATACTTGAAGTAGTTTTCAAGTAACAAAATATGCATGTAAACTCGTACTGACTTCAAGTATACTTGAGTCAAGTAAATCACAAAAATTTGTTTGATTGACTTGAAAAAGCTCATGTAAACGCTACTTGAATACTTAAAATTTTGCATGTGTTTTTTTTCTTGGAACAAGAAGAAGATAAAAACTGTAGTGAATGTATACTTTTGATACAATCTTTTTAAAGTTATTTATGCTATAATAAGGAGCTAGTTTCTGTTATAATAGGAAATTTCAAATGTCAGCTCAAGAAAATTTCAAGACATTTTGAAGTCAAGTAAGTGAACCGAAAACGCAACTTGAGTTTCAAGTAAATTTCAAGACAAGAACTCAAGTAAATCATGTAAACGTAATGATTAAATCGCTTTCATTGACATAAAACATATGATTTTCTCGACAATTTTAAAAAAACCGCCGCACAAAAGTTGAAGTTGGTTCAACTTTTTTCCAGAGAGGAAAAAACGTCCCAAAAATATCCCAAAATTGAGAAATGCTCAATTTTTCATACAAAAGGTATGCGCGCACAAAGTGCGGCAAAACTCATCCGAAAAGATGAATCCGGCTTAAGCCTCGGCCACGATACGAGCGGCGAGCGGCGAAAAGTGAGCGGCGAGCGGCACCAGAAAAATTTAATGTCTCGAATTAGCGACTTTGGTATTGCCGCTGTACCTCTCAACGCTCCCCGCGCGTATCGTGACCGGATTCGAGCGTTTTCCATATAAAACAATACAAAATAAAACTCAGAATCGCCGCTCCGCCGCTCACCGCTCGTATCGTGGCCGAGGCTTTACTCGACTAAAGCCGTGTTTTTTTAATGAACTATATACATTGATTATATACTAAGTAGATATGGCCTGGGAGAAAAATCTCGTTTGTGAACTAGAACGGTACAGAGAGCGACGGCCGCACCAGGCGCGGGAGTTCTACCGAAGAGTACGCGGTATGACGCAATTCACACCTCGTTGCACATACTGCAAGGACAAAGAAGGGAATCTGATCACCGATCCTCAAGGCATCTTGGAGCGATGGGAAGAGCACTTTCATGAATTGCTAAATGGCGAGCTAACGGAGGATTTGGAGGCTCCACCAATATCTGACGATAATTCTATGCTGTCACCACCAAGCTTAGCAGAAGTTAGCAGTGCCATCACCCAGCTCAAAAACAACAAGGCCTCGGGTGCAGACGGCATCCCTGCGGAGCTGGTTAAATATGGAGGGCCTACATTACACCAAGCGATTCATGAATTAATTGTGCAAGTATGGGAGCAGGAAGCGATGCCAGAAGACTGGATAAAAGGCATCCTCTGCCCGGTACATAAAAAAGGAGATATCACAACGTGCAGCAATTATCGTGGTATAACGTTGTTGAGTACCGCGTATAAGATATTCTCCGCCATCCTACAAAACAGGATGGCCCCATACGCTAGAAACATCATAGGCCAATACCAGTGTGGCTTCAGCCCAGGCAAATCAACAACCGATCAGATTTTCACTTTGAGGCAGGCTATGGAGAAATGTCTCGAGTTTCAAAACTCAATCCAACACCTCTTCATAGACTTTAAAGCCGCCTATGATAGCATAGCCAGAGTAGAACTCTACAAAGCCATGAGAGAATTCGGCATTCCCAATAAGCTGACAAGACTATGTGGCAAGCCAAGTAAAGGTATCCGGAATACTGTCCAGACCAATCAACATCTATAATGGACTCCGACAAGGGGACGGTCTGGCCTGCCTCCTTTTCAACCTGGCGTTGGAGAAAGTGATCCGAGATTCGGGCGTGACATCAAGGGGCACAATCCTCCACAAGTCCACCCAATTACTGGCTTACGCAGACGACATCGACATCATTGGAAGAACATCAACAGCTGTACAAGAAGCTTTCATCCAGATTGAGCGGGCGGCAGGAAATCTAGGACTGCACATCAACGAAAGCAAAACAAAGTAGATGGTGGCCTCGTCTGCAAGAACACCTAACATTGGTCCCACAATCAAGGTAGAGGAACACGAGTTTGATGTGGTAAAATCATTTACCTACCTTGGGTCAATAGTAGCAGCCGACAATAGCATGGAACCTGAAATACGCGCACGACTGCTAAAAGCCAACAAAGCCTACTATAGCCTGTCAAGGCTCTTCAAATCCAAGCATCTAACCATAACGTCTAAACTTTTACTGTATAAGACGATGGTCTTGCCGGTCCTCACATACGCATCCGAAACGTGGGTGCTTAGCAAAAAGCACTCTAACCTCTTGGCGGTGTTCGAGAGGAAAATACTTCGGAGGATTGTTGGCCCCGTATGTGAGGAAGGACGATTCCGAAGACTCTACAATGACGAGATCTACGAGCGCTATCGCGACATAGATGTTGTGAGGAAAACAAAGCTCGGTAGATTCCGGTGGGCAGGACATCTAGCTCGTATGAGTGAAGATGAGCCTGCTCGGAAAGTTCTCTGCGGTAAGACTTATGGGGTGCGACAGCGAGGGAGACCCAACCTCCCCTGGAAGGATGGCGTAGACCAGGACGCTCAGAGCATAGGGATGCCAAACTGGATGACATTGGCTCAGAATCGGGACCGGTGGAGAGAACAGTTGCGAGAGGCCAGGACCGGATCCCGGTTGTAGAGCCGTTAAAGAAGAAGAAGATATGGACAAACGCAAGTCAAAATAACATTCAGCTACGGCGCTACGAGCTTCGTGCGCTAGTATCGCAGGGTTTTGTTCTCCTCTATATGGTTAGTTTCCGAAATAAACTTTTCCTTGTTATGAAAAAGCCCTTCGCGCTTTTGGAAAAAAAATCAGAGGCTGCGGCTTTTATTTTAGTGCCTGCGGATCTAAAAATAGATCCCTACGTTTTTTGTGATGATGATTTCGTGGCCGATGGGTGAAATTTGACAATGGGGTAAAGAAATGAATGGGCGAGACGACTTTAATGGGAAATTTGGCATCAAGCGTTTCTTATTATGTTGAGAAAAATGAAATGGGTTTTAAGGGATTATTTCATTTTTAGCGAAAAATGTGACAAATTTTTAGATTTTTTTCTCAGGTATTTTAATTCGTAGAAACTTGAAATTTTTATGGATAATTGTACTAGTATTGAGATAAATAAAATGATTTTTATTTTTGAATTTTTTTAATGGGGCATGGCCAAGCTAAGGAATCTCCCTTTGCAACAATAGTCCGCCATGTCGTTCAAGTCATGGTGTAATGTCTAGTAGAAAGCTTGGTCTGAAGGATAGAAGAGAAGGGATATGTTAGAGGTCTGGGGGTGTGTGTGCAGATGTCGATGAACCTTGCGTTTGAACTTTGCTGGGTTCAGCAACACCGACTGTGGAAGCAGTCGCTATGGTAAAAGCGATAAAACTTATTCAGGCCTACTACATTCCTACGGTGGCTTAAAGGGTCTATGGAGGAGAAAGGTGCGACCTTGTACCTTCTCCAGCCAAAATAGTTTTTGGGACGAGTTATATACAAAGCAGGGTGGAATGTAGGACTTGTAAATTGTAGCCAAGGCAGCTGGCTGAAGGAGGAACTTGCATCTCTTGAGGAATCCTAGGCATTGATAAGCTTGTTTGGCGATTTGGAATATGTGATTATTCCATCGCAGATCTGAAGATAAAATTACGTCTAAGATATTTAGAGATGAGTCAGACATTATATTCTTTTTCCCCGCTGAGATAAAGGGAAGGACGGTGCAGGTTTTTGTAGAGATAAGACAGTACTTTGTTTTTGTAGCGTTGAATTCGACACGATTCCTGCTGCCCTAATCTAGAATGAGTTCAACGTCCCGTTAATAAAGTTGGACATGAGTTCACGGTCTAGGAGATAAGGTCTGGAAAGTCTTATATTGTCGAAAGCGTAGGATTAACCTGCGTTAGTACCGACATAGAAAAAACTATGAAGTGGGTTGGAGGGGATTGAGAGAGATCATTAATGAATATTAGAAAGAAAGCAGGTGAGGGAATCGACCCTTTGGGGAACGCCAGCTTAGATGGAATGATTGTTGAATTCGAAGCCCCCCAACACCACCTTGATTGAACGGCCAGAAATAAAGCTCTCATATCAGCTCCTTAGAACTAAGATGTAAGTTAATTTTACAGTTTCACAGAAGGCTTCTAATTAGAGTCTGCAACAATTTTCCGCTTTTCCGTTGCACGCATAGCTCTACTTTTAAGTTTCTGCAAAGAACAAAAATGTATGTAGTTCAGAAGAAGACCGGACTTTTGAGAAAAAGCCAAGCATTTAAAAGAAAAATTACCTTTGAACCAAAAAAAATATTAAAAATTAATGAACATATTGTAGATATGTATGTATTATAGAACTTATGGTGGGTCCACTTGAAAGAGGCTTTTGTCGGTCGTATTTTGAAGTGACGGAGTGCCTGTGCGGACAATGTCGACGGAATGTTTGTGCTCAATTTTTCCAGCGGCTTTCCCTCTTTCAATTATCGGTTAATTTGTAAATACATACTAGAGTTTTCTATCCTAGATTTGTCTTCGTCTGTGCTTATGTATGTCTTTCCGTTTTCTAATACTTCTGTAACACCATACTCCCTTTTTAAAGCTGGTCGTCCCAAACAATGGTTTGCGACCCCTCATATGTCTACATCTACAATTTTCTTCTTTGATTTTGGATCTCGTTGCAACCTGTACATCAAGAATTCCAACTTGTTTGCAATCTTTTTATCACCACAAAACCAGAGAATTTTTGTGTCGAGGGATTCGCCACTAATTATGGTTCACGGCAACATTTTTATTTCCAATTCTTGGATTATTTTCATTGAATTTTAAAATTTGATGCCATCGAAAGTAAGCAAGGAGGTGGTTTTATTGAAACCAATGAAGGGTGATGGCGTGGGATATATAGATGAACTAGCTGGAACCCGTTACGCCTCGCTGCACCCATAAGCTTCCGTTTATTTTGCAGTTGAGGTGATACGAATTTTCATATATACATACTACGAGAGTTTCAAAAAAGGCATTTTTTCGTATTTTTGATTCCAAATAACAAAATGTGAAACTCAAAAACGAATCCTAAATGAAGCCAATGATGTTGTGGCGCGGTGCTACCATTTCGAGTTTCACAAATTTTGAACCCCATTTCTCCTCCTTAGGGGTTGAATTTCGAGAAATGCCGAAACATGTGTTTTATTATTTATGCTGTATAGTAAGCATTTATACCAAGTTCGAAGAAAATCTGATGAAAAATATAAATATGACTTCCCATACAACTTTTTCCACCCTGTTTCACTCCCTTAGTGGAGTATTTATACTAAGTTTGAAGAAAATCTTACTAAATAAAAAAATAATTCACCATACAACTTATTCCATCTGTTTTCACCCCCTTTAGGGGTACGTAGAGCAAAGCTGATAGCGTATAAACACTCATATACATATTATCAAACTCATGTGGTAGAATTTTTATGGCGATCGGTTGAGCGGTTTCGGAATCTATAAAATATTTAGACTTTTATATATTTATTTAAGAATTTTGGGTAATTATTTACTTTATCAGCCCACCCCCGCAGGCGGTAGGGGTTGTATAGGGGGTTGACCTGAACACATTTCCTTTGGAATTAGGCGTCGGTCACCCTCTAAAAAGTTATTCAGGGTTGAAATTTTCTTAAAAATCACTTTTTTTCTAGTAATTTTTTAAAAATAGCGGTTTAATAAGCAGTTATATTAGTAACGACTTTGACTCTGGATTGCGCGCCCCAAAACACTCCCCCACGTCAACTTCTACCTCATTCTCGGAGTAGGGCGCGACCCTTTTGGTGTTGCACCCAGAGTGGAGGACGAGGCGATAAAGTAAACAATCACCCTTAATACAAACATTTAAAAAAAATTTCAAAATCGGAACTGTTATTCCTTCATTGAATTCGACTTCACTTGAGATATATAAAGTAACGAAAATTTTGATTTTTTTTATTGTAAACAAATATATATATATTCAAATTTACCCAACTAATCACTCAAATTTTCTCTATAATCAATAATAAAATCAATAAAAAAAAGAAAAAAAACCTAATTCATTTTTCTCAAAATAGGAAAAAACACGCAGGTTAATTTCCCATTTCATTTGCATCTCCATTCATCATTTTCTTCATTGTTAAATTTGAGCCACCGACCAAGAAATCGTATTTTCCAACAACAACAGAACAACAAAACAAAAGGAATACACAAACAGGAATCTATTTTTAGATCCGAAACTTCTGGCTTTTCTTCCAACAGGGCTTTGTAATGCTTTTTAAAATTCAGGCGCAAACCTGCTTTTTTCAAGTTTTACTAAAAATTAACAAAATTGAAATTTTTTTTATCTATATAAATATAATTGGAGTGTCGGTGATTTCAAAATAATTGTCATTTTCTAAGTTCATATGGTTATTTACACGATATTAACACGAAATCAAGTATTTTTAAAATTTTTGTCTGGCTGTATGTCTGTATGTCTGTCTGTCTGTTTGTCCGGGCTAATCTCGGAAACGGCTTATCCGATTGCGATGGGACTCTCACTGGAAGATTCAGTATTTTCTTGGGCATGTTTTAGGCTATTTTTTTACTAGGATCCGACTATCGGATCCGATTATCGGGCGCGATTACCGTGTTCGACTACCAGATTAGACCGAAAACTTGAACCTTGCAACTTGATTTTTACCCACTTCCATATAACCGATCAACTTCAAATTTTGCACATATGTATAGTTCGCGTGACAATGCAATTTAACCATTTTTGGAAAAAAATCAACATGGCGGTTCCAAGATGGCGGCCGAATTTTGCAATTGTGTTCCCGGACCCCCCGACATGGATATCAAATGAAAGGGTAAGACAAGTAGATTACAATAAGCTATGTGGGGTCATTCAAAATTCAAAATGGTGGCCAGCACAAAATGGCGGATTATTCTTTGGTATGGGCATGAAATGAAAGCGAGTATAGTGCAGTAATCGGTGTGCCGTCATTTTAAATATAATATGACGGTCACTACAAAATGGTGGAAGACATATAATAGACTAAAAATTAGAAAATAAAAAATATAGTCTAAAAAAACTAAAAAATACGCTTTTATTTTAAAATAAACTAAAAAGTAAAAAATAATTTTGAATGTAAAGTTTTTATTGCTCCAGCCAGTATATAATAACAACCTAGCTACCTACGTACCAACAACGGCTAATCCGATTGCGATGGGATTTTCACGGGAAGATTCAATATTTTATTGGGCATGTTCTAGGCTTCACTCGGTTCCGACTATTGATTCAGGCGGAAAACTTGATCCGATAGTCGCAGAAAAGCCAGTGGAAACTTTTTTTATCATTCCAATTGTAAACCTCAAAGCTCGGAACGGTTAATCCGATTTTAGGGCTTTCACGGAATGATTCAGAATCTTCTTAGGCGTTTAGCATACTTTTCACTATTATCCGACTGTCGGGTTAGACCGAAAACATGACTCGATAATCGAAGGAACCCGAATGAAATGCTGTCACGGCGAGATATTGTTCTTTCAATTTGCGGAAATACTGTGAAGATTATGGTTTGCCATCTCCGCAAATGATCGATAGGTCTGATGAAAATTAAAACAGAGAATATATCGAACTCAATAAACAAATGGGAACAAAATGTTGAGGACACTATTGGGCAAGTTCCGCATAGGGTGAGGCACGTGTTCTGAATGTGATTGTTGTGCATGTAGCACACAATTTTTCCGATAGGTGGCGCTCAACACCGCGTTTTAAAAAAGTTCTAACACATTTTTTATAAACTTTAAATTTTTTTATTTGTTTTATGTGGCAGTGCCAAGCTCAGGAATCACCCTTTGTACTACCAGTCCGTTATGTCGTTTGCACGTCATGGCGCAATGTCTAGCAGGGAGCTTAGTAAGGGGGAATAGGTTATGGATTATGGGGGTTCGGGGGGTTGTTGAAGAAGGTGCGGATTAACCCTGCGTTTGAACTCTTGGATATTGTAGGAGGTCGGAAATACTGACTGTGAGAGATTATTCTATAGTCGAGTTGTGTGCCCTAAATTATGTTTTGCAAATTTGTTATTTTTTTCATTATACCTATTTCCTATCCCGGACTGTGCACACATTAGTTTTTTTTATTAAAAGGCGTTGCAACGCACGCGGGTTTTTGCTAGTATTTTATAATTATTATGCACGTATAAGGAAATAATATTAATTAATTAATATTGAAAACCCACTCCGATTGATTTTAGAGGCGTACAACAGAAATTCGCACCCCAAAACTTAAAACTGTACAACTATCGCCATCTAGTATCGTAGCTGGACAAATGTTTGTCCATATCTACTTACTCTATAATCAATGCTATATACATTGATTATAGAGTAAGTAGATATGGACAAACATTTGTCCAGCTACGATACTAGATGGCGATAGTTGTACAGTTTTAAGTTTTGGGGTGCGAATTTCTGTTGTACGCCTCTACAATCAATGGGAATGGGTTTTCAACATTAATTAATTAATATTATTTCCTTATACGTGCATAATAATTATAAAATACAAAAAAAATTCAATTTTGTTAATTTTTAGTAAAACTTGAAAAAAGCCGGTTTGCGCCTGAATTTTAAAAAGCATTACAAAGCCCTTCACGCATGTTGGAAGAAAAGCCAGAAGTTTTGGATCTAAAAATAGATTCTTGTGCGCGTATTCCTTTTGTTTTGTTGTTGTTGGAAAATACGATTTCTTGGTCGGTGGCTGAAATTTAACAATGAAGAAAATTATGAAGGGAGATGCAAATGTAATGGGAAATTTATCATCGTGTTTTTCTTCCATTTTGAGAAAAATGAATTAGGTTTTTTTAACAAAAATTCAAACTTTTTTTATTGATTTTATTATTGATTATAGAGAAAATTTGAGTGATTAGTTGGGTAAATTTGAATATATGTATTTGTTTACAATAAAAAAATCAGAATTTTGGTTCAAAACCTTACTTCATATTTCTCAAGAGAAGTCGAATTCAATGAAGGAATAACAGTTCCGATTTTAAAAGTTTTTTTAAATGTTTGTATTAAGGGTGATTGTTTAGTTTATCGCCTCGTCCTCCGCTCTGGGCGCAGCACCAAAAGGGTCGCGCCCTACTCCGCGAATGAGGTAGAAATTGAGGTGGGGAAGTTTTTGGGGACGCGCAATCCAAAGTCAAAGTCGTTACTAAAATAACTGCTTATTGAACCGCTATTTTAAAAAAAATTACTTGTAGAAAATTGATTTTTACAAAATTTCAACCCTGAATAACTTTTTAGGGGTGAACGACGGCTAATTATAAAGGAAATGTGTTCAGGTCAACGCTCTATACAACCCCTAACCCGCTGGGGGATGGGGTGGTAATTACCCAAAATTCTAAGAATTTTGGTATGTACATATGTAGTACATATATATTCCACTCCATTACCCATTCATTCAGTTATGGTAGCTTCAATAAAACCACCTCTTGCTTACTTCCGATAGCATCAAATTTTAAAATAATGAAAATAATCCAAGAATTGAAAATAAAAATACTGCCGTGAAATGGCGAGTTTCTCTACACAAGAACTCACGTGTTTTGTGGTGACATAAAGATTGCAAACAAGTTGGAATTCTTGATGTACAGGTTGCAACGAGATGCAAAATCAAAGAAGAAGTTGTAGATGTGGTGTGGACATATTGTGTAGTTATTAGTAATATGAGGGGCCACAAAACCTTGCTTGAGACGACCAGCTTTAAAGAAGGAGCTTGGTGTTACGGAAGTATGTACTAGAAAACGAAAATAAAGATACATAAGCACAGACGAAGACAAATCTAGAATAGAAAACTATAGTATTTAGAAATTAACCGATAATTGGAATTTGCATTTCTAGAAATTGCCAGCTATTTTAAAATTTATTTGTAATATTCAATATACATCATACTGGGAAGTTGGCCTTGTGAGCCCTATGGCTCACACAACACAGACTTTGTTCGCAAAACTTTTTTCCCATAGAATAATACCCGTGAAACAAAGAAAAGGCGCTCGTAAGCCGCTGGAAACAGTGCGCACAAACATTCCGTCGACATTGTCCACACAGGCATTCCGTCGGACGTTCCATTCAAACTTCAAAGTACGACCGACAAAAGCCTCTTTCATGTGGACCCACCATTAACCAACTTAAGTTCTATAATACTTATATACAATTTTTTCATTCATTTTTAATATTTTTTTGGTTTAAAGGTAAACTTTTTTTTTGAAATGCTTGCCTTTTTCTTAAAAGTTGTTACTTTGCAAATTACTGAGTTTATTGAGTATATAGAAAGGCCGGCCCTCTTCAAAACTACATACATTTTTGTTCCTTTCAGAAAATTGAGAGTAGAGCTATGCGTGCAACGGAAAAGCGGAAAATTGCTGCAGACTCTAATTAGAAGCCTTCTGTAAAACTGTAAAATTAACTTACATCTCAGTTCTAAGGAACTGGTTTGAGAGCTTTATTTCTGGCCGTTCAATGAAGGAAGTATTGGATGGCGTCGAGCCCAACCCTCATTCCATCTCGGCTGACGTTCCCATTAATGATCTGCTCTCAATCCCCTTCAGCCCACTTCATAGTTTTGCCGACGACAGTACTCTGCGTTTCTCCTACGCCTTCGACAACATAAGACAAGCACTTGCCACACCTTGTCTCCTAGGCCGTGAGCTCATGTCCAACTCTATTAACGGGACATTGAACTTATTCTTGATTGGGGCCTATAGAATTGTGTCGAATTTCAACGCAACCAAAACCAAGTACTGTCTTATCTCTACCAAAACCTGCACCGTCCCTGCATCCTTTATCTCAGCAGGCAAAAAAATCTAATGGCTGACTCATCTGTAAACATCTTAGACGAAATTTTATCTTTAGATCTGCGATCGAATAATCACATATTCCAAATCGCTCAACAAGTTTATCAATGCCTGAGATTATTCCTCAAAAGATGCAAGTTCCTCCTTAAAAGAGTATCCACACACATCAGGGACGTGGCCGGGACGTTAGATTTTTTCTCCGGCCCGGACACGGACATGTGTGAACGAGTAGGTACATATAAAATGTACGCACCAATATTTTTTGAACCCCTGACGGAACACTAATAAGTGTGGATATTCCTTTACTCGTTCACACATATCCGCGTCCGGGGACGGGCTCGTTCACACATGACAGAACACGGCCCTGTGACGTCCCGGCACGGCCTTGATATGTGTGGATACTCCTTAAGCCAGCTGCCCTGGCTACAATCTACAAATCCTACATTCCGCCTCGCCTTGAATATTATTCGTATATTTGAGCGGGCGCCCCAAAAACTACTTTGACTTGGCTGGAGAAGGTGCAAAACCGCCCCTCTGCTCCTCCATAGACCACTAAAGACACCGTAGGAATGTAGCAGCCCTCCCTAAATTTTACCGCTATTACCATAGCGACTGCTCCACTGAAATTAAGAACCTCCTGCCTTCACGGCAACTTTTTTCTCGCAACACAATACTAGCCAACTCGTCTTACCCCCGGCTCACTGCAGACCTCCTCTTCCGCCATTACGGTTTAGAAGTTCGTTTATAAATAGAACAACTCCACAGTCGGTTTTGCTGAACCCATATAAGACCTCCGAGTTCAAACGCAAGGTTCATCGACATCTACTCACGCACCCTGCAAACCCCTAACCTATGCCTTCTCTTCTATCCTTCAGATCAAGCTTATTACTAGACAACTAGACATTACACCATGACTTGCACCACATGACGGACTAGTGCTCCAAAGGGAGATTCCTTAGCTTGACCATGCCATATAAAAAAAATTAAAAAATAAAAATTATTTTGTATATCTCAATACTAGTACAATTACCCATAAAAATTTCAAGTTTCTACGAATTAAAATAATAAAAAAAAATCTAAAAATTTGTCACATTTTTCGCTAAAAATGAAATAATCCCTTAAAACCCATTTCATTTTTCTCAACATAATAAGAAACGCTTGATGCAAATTTCCCATTAAAGTCGTCTCGCCCATTCATTTCTTTACCCCATTGTCAAATTTCACCCATCGGCCACGAAATCATCATCACAAAAAACGTAGGAATCTATTTTTAGATCCGCAGGCACTCAAATAAAAGCCGCACATTGATTATATACTAAGTAGATATGGACAAACATTTGTCCGACTACGACGCTAGATGGCGATAGTTACACTGATATGAATTTTTGGGATTCTAATTTCTGTTGTATACCTCTAAAATCAACGGGGGTGGGTTTTCAACATTAATTTTATAATATTATTTCGTTCTACGTGCATAATAATCATAACATACAAAAAATTTCAATTTTATTAATTTTAAGTAAAACGTGAAGAAAAGCAGGTTTGCGCCTGAATATAAAAAAGCATTACAAAGCCCTTCACGCATGTTGGAAGAAAAGCCAGAAGTTTTGGATCTAAAAATAGATTCCTGTGCGCATATTGCTTTTGTTTTGTTGTTGTTGGAAAATACGATTTCTTGGTCGGTGGCTGAAATTTATCAATGAAGGGAGTTATGAATGGAAGAGATATGCGAATGTAATCGGAAATTTGCTATCGTGCTTTTTTCTATTTTGAGAAAAATGAAGTATGTAGGTTTTTTTTGAACAAAAATTCAAGCCTTTTTGTATTGATTTTATTATTGATTATAATTATATAATAATTATAGAGAGAAAATATGTATGAGTCTTTTGGTTTGGGTAAACTATTTCAAAATATAAATTTGAATATAATTGTTTACAGTAATAAAAAACAATAAAAAAAATCAGAATTTCGCAAGAGTAGTGGAATCATTGAAGGGAGAACAGTTCCGATTTTGAAATTTCTTTTAAAATGCTTGTATTAAGGGTAATTGTTTACTTTATCACCCCGCACCGCTTTGGGCGGAACACCAAAATAATCGCGCCCTACTCCGAGAATGAGATCGAGGTTGGTGGGGGAGTGTTTGGGGGCGCGCAATCCAGAGTCAAAATCGTTACTAATATAATTGCTTATTAAACCGCTATTTTTAAAAAAAAACTTGTAAAAAAGTGATTTTTACGAAATTTCAACCCTGAATAACTTTTTAGAGGGTGGCCGACGGCTAATTCCAAAGGAAATGTATTCAGGTCAACCCCCTATACAACCACTACCGCCTGCGGGGGTGGGCTGATAAAGTAAATAATTACCCAAAATTCTAAGATATGTACATAATGGAAGTGAATGAGATCAGTCTGTAAAAGTTTTATAGACTCCGAAACCGGAGGAGGAGAAATGGGGGTTCAAAATTTGTGAAACTCGAAATGGTCTTCATTTAGGGTTCATGATTGGCTTCATTTAGGATTCGTTTTTGAGTTTCACATTTTGTTATTTCGAATCAAAAATACGAAAAAAATGCCTTTTTTGAAACGCTCATAGTATATATGAAAATTCGTATCACCTCAACTGCAAAATAAACGGAAGCTACTGTTGGCTTATGGGTGCAGCGAGGCGCAACGGGTTCCAGTTAGTTCATCTATATATCCCACGCCATCACCCTTCATTGGTTTCAATAAAACCACCTCCTTGCTTACTTCCGATGGCATCAAATTTTATAATTCAATGAAAATAATCCAAGAATTGGAAATAAAAATACTGCCGTGAACCATAATTAGTGGCGAGTCCCTCGACACAAAAACTCTCTGGTTTTGTGGTGACAAAAAGATTGCAAACAAGTTGGAATTCTTGATGTACAGGTTGCAACGAGATCCAAAATCAAAGAAGAAAGTTGTAGATGTAGACATATTGTGTAGTTATAAGCAATATGAGGGGACGCAAACCATTGTTTGGGACGACCAGCTTCAAAAAGGGAGTATGGTGTTACAGAAGTATTAGAAAACGGAAATAGAGATACGTACATAAGCACAGACGAAGAAATATCTAGGATAGAAAACTCTAGTATGTATTTACAAATTAACCGATAATTGAAAGAAGGAAAGCCGCTTGAAAAATTTAGCACAAACATTCGGTCGACATTGACCGCACAGGCACTCCGTCACTTCAAAATACGACCGACAAAAGCCTCTTTCAAGTGGACCCACCATAAGTTCTATAATATACATATCTACAATATGTTCATTAATTTTTAATATTTTTTTATTGGTTCAAAGGTAATTTTTTTTAAATGCTTGGCTTTTTCTCAAAAGTTGTTACTTTGCAAATTACTGAGTAGATAGAAAGGCCGGAACTACATACATTTTTGTTCTTTGCAGAAACTTAAAAGTAGAGCTATGCGTGCAACGGAAAAGCGGAAAATTGTTGCAGATTCTAATTCAAAGCCTTCTGTAAAACTGTAAAATTAACTTACATCTCAGTTCTAAGGAGCTGGTATGAGAGCTTTATTTCTGGCCGTTCAATCAAGGTGGTATTGGGTGGCTTCGAATCCAACAATAATTCCATCTCGGCTGGCGTTCTCCAAGGGTCGATTCCCTCACCTGCTTTCTTTCTAATATTCATTAATGATCTGCTCTCAATCCCATCCAACCCACTTCATAGTTTTGTCTATGTCGGTACTCTGCGTTAATCCTACGCCTTCGACAATATAAGACTTTCCAGACCTTATCTCCTAGACCGTGAACGCATGAATCGTGTCGAATTCAACGCTAAAAAACAAAGTACTGTCTTATCTCTACAAAAACCTGCACCGTCCTTCCCTTTATCTCAGCGGGCAAAAAGAATATAATGTCTGACTCATATATCTAAATATCTTAGACGTAATTTTATCTTCAGATCTACGATGGAATAATCACATATTCCAAATCGCCAAAAAAACTTATCAATGCCTAGGATTCCTCCTTCAGCCAGCTGCCTTGGCTACAATTTACAAGTCCTACATTCCACCCTGCTTTGTATATAACTCGTCCCAAAAACTATTTTGGCTGCTTAGACCCTTTAAGCCACCGTAGGAATGTAGTAGGACTCATTAAGTTTTACCGCTTTTACCATAGCGACTGCTTCCACAGTCGGTGTTTCTGAACCCAGCAGAATTCAAACGCAAGGTTCATCGACATCTACTCAGACACCCTCCAGACCTCTAACCTATCCCTTCTCTTCTATCCTTCAGACCAAGCTTACTACTAGACATTACACCATGACTTGAACGACATGACGGACTAGTGTTGCAAAGGGAGATTGCTTAGCTTGACCATGCCCATTAAAAAAATTCAAAAATAAAAATCATTTTATATATCTCAATACTAGTACAATTATCCATAAAAATTACAAGTTTCTACGAATTAAAATACCTGAGAAAAAAATCTAAAAATTTGTCACATTTTCGCTAAAAAAAGTTAAATAATCCCTTAAAACCCATTTCATTTTTCTCAACATAATAAGAAACGCTTGATGCCAAATTTCCCATTAAAGTCGTCTCGCCCATTCATTTCTTTACCCCATTGTCAAATTTCACCCATCGGCCACGAAATCATCATCACAAAAAACGTAGGAATCTATTTTCAGACCCGCAGCCACTAAAATAAAAGCCGCAGCTAATGATTTTTTTTCCAAAAGCGCGAAAGGCTTTTTCATAAACAAGGAAAAGTTTATTTCGGAAACTAACCATATAGAGGAGAACAAAACCCTGCGATACTAGCGCACGAAATTCATAGCGTCCTAGTCTGATGTTATTTTGACTCGCGTTTGTCCATATCTACTTAGTATATAATCAATGAGCCGCACCTTCTGATTTTTTTTCCAAAAGCGCGAAGGGCTTTTTCATAACAAGGAAAAGTTTATTTCGGAAACTAACCATATAGAGGAGAACAAAACCCTGCGATACTAGCGCACGAAACTCGTAGCGCCGTAGCTGGATGTTATTTTGACTTGCGTTTGTCCCATATCTACTTAGTATATAATCAATGCTATATAGTTCTTCCCCATACAAATCTGAAAACCCAGGTTTTATCGAGGTTTTTATCCAGGTCTTGGGACATTTCAAAATTTCCTTTTCTTTTCGGAATGTAGCATACATTGATTATATACTAAGTAGGTATGCCCCGTGTTCTTTTAATGAACTGGGTTTTGAGAGCTTTTGAGTTCCCATACAAAATCGAAAACCCAGGTTTTATCTGGGTCTTCTGGTTCTTCGATCTTGTATGGGAACTCAAAAGCTCCTCAAAAGCTCTCAAAACCCAGTTCATTAAAAGAACACGGGGATGGACAAACGCAAGTCAAAATAACATCCAGCTACGGCGCTACTAGCTTCGTGCGCTAGTATCGCAGGGTTTTGTTCTCCTCTATATGGTTAGTTTCCGAAATAAACTTTTCCTTGTTATGAAAAAGCCCTTCGGGCATTTGGAAAAAAAATCAGAGACTGCGGCTTTTATTTTAGTGCCTGCGGATCTAAAAATAGATTCCTACGTTTTTTGTGATGATGATTTCGTGGCCGATGGGTGAAATTTGACAATGGCGTAAAGAAATGAATGGGCGAGACGACTTTAATGGGAAATTTGGCATCCAGCGTTTCTTATTATGTTGAGAAAAATGAAATGGGTTTTAAGGGATTATTTCATTTTTAGCGAAAAATGTGACAAATTTTTAGATTTTTTTTTTATTATTTTAATTCGTAGAAACTTGAAATTTTTATGGGTAATTGTACTAGTATTGAGATATACAAAATAATTTTTATTTTTTAATTTTTTTTATATGGCATGGTCAAGCTAAGGAATCTCCCTTTGGAGCACTAGTCCGTCATGTGGTGCAAGTCATGGTGTAATGTCTAGTTGTCTAGTAATGAGCTTGATCTGAAGGATAGAAGAGAAGGCATAGGTTAGCGGTTTGCAGGGTTTCGTGAGTAGATGTCGATGAACCTTGCATTTGAACTCGGAGGTCTTATATGGGTCCAGCAAAACCGACGGTGGAGTTCTATTTATAAACGAACTTCTAAACCGTAATGGCGGAAGAGGAGGTCTGCAGTGAGCCGGGGGTAAGACGAGTTGGCTAGTATTGTGTTGCGAGAAAAAAGTTGCCGTGTAGGCAGGAGCTTCTTAATTTCAGTGGAGCAGTCGCTATGGTAATAGCGGTAAAATCTAGGGAGGGTTGCTACATTCCTACGGTGTCTTTAGTGGTCTATGGAGGAGCAGAGGGGCGGTTTTGCACCTTCTCCAGCCAAGTCAAAGTAGTTTTTGGGGCGCCCGCTCAAATATACGAATAATATTCAAGGCGAGGCGGAATGTAGGATTTGTAGATTGCAGCCAGGGCAGCTGGCTTAAGGAGTATCCACACATATCAGGGCCGTGCCCGGGACGTCACAGGGCCGTGTTCTGTCATGTGTGAACGAGCCCGTCCCCGGACGCGGATATGTGTGAACGAGTAAAGGAATATCCACACTTATTAGTGTTCCGTCAGGGGTTCAAAAAATATTGGTGCGTACATTTTATATGTACCTACTCGTTCACACATGTCCGTGTCCGGGCCGGAGAAAAAATCTAACGTCCCGGCCACGTCCCTGATGTGTGTGGATACTCTTTTAAGGAGGAACTTGCATCTTTTGAGGAATCTCAGGCATTGATAAACTTGTTGAGCGATTTGGAATATGTGATTATTCGATCGCAGATCTAAAGATAAAATTTCGTCTAAGATGTTTACAGATGAGTCAGCCATTAGATTTTTTTGCCTGCTGAGATAAAGGATGCAGGGACGGTGCAGGTTTTGGTAGAGATAAGACAGTACTTGGTTTTGGTTGCGTTGAAATTCGACACAATTCTATAGGCCCCAATCAAGAATGAGTTCAATGTCCCGTTAATAGAGTTGGACATGAGCTCACGGCCTAGGAGACAAGGTGTGGCAAGTGCTTGTCTTATGTTGTCGAAGGCGTAGGAGAAACGCAGAGTACTGTCGTCGCCAAAACTATGAAGTGGGCTGAAGGGGATTGAGGGCAGATCATTAATGGGAACGCCAGCCGAGATGGAATGAGGGTTGGGCACGACGCCATCCAATACTTCCTTCATTGAACGGCCAGAAATAAAGCTCTCAAACCAGTTCCTTAGAACTGAGATGTAAGTTAATTTTACAGTTTTACAGAAGGCTTCTAATTAGAGTCTGCAGCAATTTTCCGCTTTTCCGTTGCACGCATAGCTCTACTCTCAAGTTTCTGAAAGGAACAAAAATGTATGTAGTTTTGAAGAGGGACGGCCTTTCTATCTACTCAATAAACTCAGTAATTTGCAAAGTAACAACTTTTAAGAAAAAGGCAAGCATTTCAAAAAAAAAAAGTTTACCTTTAAACCAAAAAAATATTAAGATTGAATGAAGAAATTGTAGATAAGTATTATAGAACTTATGTTGTTTAATGGTGGGTCCACATGAAAGAGGCTTTTGTCGGTCGTACTTTGAAGTTTGAATGGAATGTCCGACGGAGTGCCTGTGTGGACAATGTTGACGGAATGTTTGTGCGCACTGTTTCCAGCGGCTTACGAGCGCCTTTTCTTTGTTTCAAGGGTATTATTCTATGGGAAAAAAGTTTTGCGAACAAAGTTTGTGTTGTGTGGGCCATATGGCTCACAAGACCAACTTCCCAGTATGATGTATATTGAATATTACAAATAAATTTTAAAATAGCTGGCAATTTCTACAAATGGAAATTTCAATTATCGGTTAATTTCTAAATACTATAGTTTTCTATTCTAGATTTGTCTTCGTCTGTGCTTATGTATCTTTATTTTCGTTTTCTAGTACATGCTTCCGTAACATCATGCTCCTTCTTTAAAGCTGGTCGTCCCAAGCAAGGGTTTGCGACCGCTCATATTGCTAATAACTACACAATATGTCCACACCACATCTACAACTTCTTCTTTGATTTTGCATCTCGTTGCAACCTGTACATCAAGAATTCCAACTTATTTGCAATCTTTATGTCACCACAAAACAAGTGAGTTCTTGTGTAGAGGAACTCGCCATTTCACGGCAGTATTTTTATTGTCAATTCTTGGATTATTTTCATTATTTTAAAATTTGATGCTATCGGAAGTAAGCAAGGGGGTGGTTTTATTGAAGCTACCATAACTAAATGAATGGATAATGGAGTGAAATATATATGTATGTACCAAAATTCTTAGAATTTTGGGTAATTACTTACTTTATCACCCCATCCCCCAGGGGGTAGGGGTTGTATAGAGCGTTGACCTGAACACATTTCCTTTGGAATTAGCCGTCGTTCGCCCCTAAAAAGTTATTCAGGGTTGAAATTTTGTAAAAATCAATTTTCTACAAGTAATTTTTTTTAAAATAGCGGTTCAATAAGCAGTTATTTTAGTAACGACTTTGACTTTGGATTGCGCGCCCCCAAAAACTCCCCCACCTCAATTTCTACCTCATTCTCGGATTAGGGCGCGACCCTTTTGGTGCTGCGCCCAGAGCGGAGGACTAGGCGATAAAGTAGACAATCACCCTTAATACAAACATTTAAAAAAACTTTCAAAATCGGAACTGTTATTCCTTCATTCATTCGACTTCGCTTGAGAGATATGAAGTAGGGTTTTGAACTAAAATTTTGATTTTTTTTATTGTTTTTTTATTATTGTAAACAAATATATTCAAATTTACCCAAACTAATCACTCAAATTTTCTCTATAATCAATAAAAAAAGCTTGAATTTTTGTTAAAAAAAACCTATTTCATTTTTCTCAACATGGAAAAAATACGACGCTTAATTTAATAATTACATTTGCATCTCCATTCATCATCTTCTTCATTGTTAAATTTGAGCCACCGACCAAGAAATCGTATTTTCCAACAACAACAAAACAAAAGGAGTACGCGCACAGGAATCTATTTTTAGATCCGAAACTTCTGGCTTTTCTTCCAACATGCGTGAAGGGCTTTGTAATGCTTTTTAAAATTCAGGCACAAACCGGCTTTTTTCAAGTTTTACTAAAAATTAACAAAATTGAAAATTTTTTGTATTTTATAATTATTATGCACGTATAAGGAAATAATATTAATTAATTAATGTTGAAAACCCATTCCCATTGATTTTAGAGGCGTACAACAGAAATTCGCAGCCCTAAAACTTAAAACCGTACAACTATCGCCATCTGGTATCGTAGCTGGACAAATGTTTGTCCATATCTACTTACTCTATAATCAATGTAGCATACTTACGGGCTGTCGGAAAAACGTCATTTAAAATAAAAACAACATAGAAGTGACGAGAGCAAATTTGAAGGCATGAGGAAACAAATAACATTGATTATAGAGTAAATAGATATGGACAAACATTTGTCCAGCTACGATACTAGATGGCGATAGTTGTACAGATTTAACATTGATTATATACTAAGTAGATATGGACAAACATTTGTCCGACTACGACGCTAGATGGCGATAGTTACACTGATATGAATTTTTGGGATTCTAATTTCTGTTGTAAACCTCGAAAATCAACGGGGGTGGGTTTTCAACATTAATTTTATAATATTATTTCGTTCTACGTGCATAATAATCATAACATACAAAAATTTTCAATTTTATTAATTTTAAGTAAAACGTGAAGAAAAGCAGGTTTGCGCCTGAATTTAAAAAAGCATTACAAAGCCCTTCACGCATGTTGGAAGAAAAGCCAGAAGTTTTGGATCTAAAAATAGATTCCTGTGCGCATATTCCTTTTGTTTTGTTGTTTTGTTGTTGTTGGAAAATACGACCAAGGGTCGGTGGCTGAAATTTATCAATGAAGGGAATTATGAATGGAAGAGATATGCGAATGTAATCGGAAATTTGCTATCGTGTTTTTTTCTATTTTGAGAAAAATGAAGTATGTAAGTTTTTTTTGAACAAAAATTCAAGCCTTTTTGTATTGATTTTATTATTGATTATAATTATATAATAATTATAGAGAGAAAATATGTATGAGTCATTTAGTTTGGGTAAACTATTTCAAAATAGGGGGGCGAACGGCTAACAAAGACCTCGGAAGGTGGTGGCACCCGATTTGTCACTTCTGCCAAAACCCGAGAAGAGTCACTGCAGACGAACACCTAGCAGCTCTGTTAGCAAGTCCTAATCCCACCTCCCCGCGGTGCCCCCTGGGGTACTTCTTCGGAAGGAGCTAACGGGAGACGGTCGAATGGCGAGTTCTCTGCGCCACAAAACAGAGTTCTAAGTCGGTTGGGCTGAGGGTTAGCAACCCGCTCCTATAAAACACATAATTGCTACGAATCGGCAAACAATGCCTCGGAACCGGATGGACAACACGACGACGACCTTTGCTTTTCGAACCAGGACACGAATCGGATCATGGAATGTGAGAACGCTGCTTGCTGATGGACGGCTGGATGAAGTCCTCAACGAGATGAACCGCTATAAAATCAAGGTCATGGGACTCAGCGAGACCAGATGGACCGATGCGGGGGAACATATCTGCCCAAACGGTGAGTCCTTCTTATATTCTGGGAGAAACGAAACTGAAAATCGTAGGAATGGCGTTGGCGTAATACTCACCAAGGAAGCCAGGTCCAGCCTCATTAGCTGGTCACCAGTTTCTGAGAGGATTATTACCGTGCGCCTACGTACCAGGCTAAGAAGTACTACGATAGTCCAATGCTACGCTCCGACTGAAGACGCAGAAGATGACATCAAAGACGAGTTCTACATGCGACTGAATGAGGTTTTTCGCTCTATTCCAAGGGGAGACATCATTGTTTTGATGGGTGATTTAAATGCACAGATCGGCCCCAACAACACCGGCCTTGAGCACACTATTGGAAATCAAGGCCTAAGCCAAGTTACCAATAACAATGGTGAGCTTTTCGTTGACTTCTGTAGTTCCCATCAACTCATGGTAGGTGGAACCTACTTTTGTCACAAGAAGATACACAAGGAGACCTGGGTATCGCCCGATGGTAGAACGAAAAATCAGATAGATCACGTGGCCGTCAGCCGCAGATGGAGAACTATTCTGGAGGATGTCAGGAGCTTTAGGGGAGCAGACACTGGAAGTGACCACCATTTGGTAGTAGCAACTATCCGCCTAAAAATCGCCGCAATCAGAAACGTTCAACGCGATGCCATAAACCGTAGGCGGTTTAACGTAGACCTTCTGCGGGAGAGAACAAAAAGAGAGAATTTGCTGGAAATCTGCAACAAATCTTAAACCAGCAAACCGTTTCTGACGACACGAACATTGAAGAGCTGTGGAGCACAACAAAGGGCGCTATAATAACTGCAGCGGAAACAAGCATCGGTTATGTCCAAAGAAACCAGCAACACTGGATCTCGGACACAACCTGGCAAAAAATAGAACGCAGAAGGGCCCTCAAAAATAACGTGAACTCTACAAGCGACCCGGAAAAACGACAACAACTTGAACGGGAATACTCCCAATTACACCGGGAGGTAAAGAGAAGTGTCCGGCGTGATAAAAGGCGGCAGATAAATGAGCTCGCAGAGAAAGCGGAAAACGCGGCAAACACAGGCAACAGTAAGGTGCTGTACCAAATTACTAAGCAGCTCTCGGGAAAGCACTCTACTAAAAAGCATGCCGTAAAGAGTGCGGATGGAAGGCTGCTGTGCAGCGACGAGGAGCAACTCCAAAGATGGAGAGACTACTTCTTCGCCGCCCTGAATGGTTCCTTTTCGCAGGAACCTGAAGAAAATAACAACAATGCACAGCCAATAAGAATCGCCACTCGTGCACCATCCAAGACAGAAATAGTAACCGCAATTCATGCAATGGCCAATGGTAAAGCAGCTGGAAAAGATGGCATCCCGCCAGAATTGTTGAAAGCCGACTCAAGCCTCATAGCAGATGCGCTACAGCCAATCCTGGAAATAGCATGGAACACCTGTACCTTTCCGGAGGATTGGACGGAAGGTATCATAGTCAAAATACCAAAAAAGGGGGACCTAACAATATGTGACAACTGGAGAGGCATCTGTTTATTATCTACGGTGGGAAAAATCTTGTCCCATATATTACTATCTAGGATAAGAGAGGCAGTAGATCGAACGCTTAGAAGACAGCAGGCTGGATTCAGAAAGGGCCGCTCCTGCATAGACCATATTAACACCTTGAGAATCATAGTGGAGCAGTCTACTGAATTTCGATCCCCCCTTTACCTTGCTTTCGTAGACTATGAGAAAGCGTTCGACTCGGTCAATAGGAGCTTTATATGGCGAGCTCTACGGAAACGTGGACTGCCGGACAAAATAATAGAATTGATAAAAGCTCTATACAACAATTCCAAATGCAGAGTTCTCCATAATGGAAAATTATCCGACAGCTTTGAGGTGAGCTCAGGAGTACGACAAGGATGTCTACTTTCACCATTACTATTTCTTATAGTAATAAACGACATTCTTGTCAGCGCTCTAGATAGAAGAACAGGTGGCATACAATGGGGATTGCTAGACCGCCTTAAGGATCTCGACTACGCGGATGATATCTGTTTGCTGGCCCACAGACACCAGGACCTCAAAAACATGTTAAACAAATTGGCAACAGAAAGTAGCTCGGCGGGCTTAAGGTTAAATCCGACTAAAACAAAAGAAATGCGGATAAATGCAAACACCCTTGAACGGACAGCGCTAAATAACCGTGACGTGGAACTGGTAGACAAATTCTGTTACCTCGGTAGTATTATTACCGAAAACGGCGGTACAGAAGAAGATGTCAGTTCCAGAATAAATAAAGCAAGAAGCGCATATGCATGCCTGTTTCACATATGGAGATCAACAGAGATCTCAATTAACACCAAATTGCGGCTGTTCAACTCCAACGTTAAGGCAGTTCTTTTGTACGGTTGCGAAACATGGAAAGTCACCCAATTCATCACAGGGCGCCTACAAGTTTTCATCAACAGATGCCTACGTCGTATCCTAAAAATCCGCTGGCAAGATAGAATTTCAAATGAAGAACTATGGCGCCGTGCCGGCCAAGAAAGGATAGACGACCAAATCAGGCGAAGGAAATGGAATTGGATTGGCCACACCTTGCGACGCGAAGACGATAATCTAGCCAAACAGGCCCTTGACTGGAATCCACAAGGATCCCGTCGAGTCGGAAGACCTAGAACAACGTGGAGGAGAACCCTATTATCAGAGGCCGCAACAACCGGGAGATCCTGGTCAGAGCTGAGAGCTGTCGCGCAAAACAGAGTCCGCTGGAGGGCAACTGTTTCCGCCCTATGTCCCATGAGGGATTAAAGGAGCAATTAGTTAGTAGTATTTCAAAATATAAATTTGAATATAATTGTTTACAGTAATAAAAAACAATAAAAAAAATCAGAATTTCGCAAGAGTAGTGGAATCATTGAAGGGAGAACAGTTCCGATTTTGAAATTTCTTTTAAACTGCTTGTATTAAGGGTAATTGGTTACTTTATCACCGCGCACCGCTTTGGGCGGAACACCAAAATAGTCGCGCCCTACTCCGAGAATGAGATCGAGGTTGGGGTGGGGGAGTGTTTGGGGCGCGCAATCCAGAGTCAAAATCGTTACTAATGTAATTGCTTATTAAACCGCTATTTTTAAAAAAATACTTGTAAAAAAGTGATTTTTACGAAATTTCAACCCTGAATAACTTTTTAGAGGGTGACCGACGGCTAATTCCAAAGGAAATGTGTTCAGGTCAACCCCCTATACAACCACTACCGCCTGCGGGGGTGGGCTGATAAAGTAAATAATTACCCAAAATTCTAAGATATGTACATAATGGAAGTGAATGAGATCAGTCTGTAAAAGTTTTATAGACTCCGAAACCGGAGGAGGAGAAATGGGGGTTCAAAATTTGTGAAACTCGAAATGGTCTTCATTTAGGGTTCATCATTGGCTTCATTTAGGATTCGTTTTTGAGTTTCACATTTTGTTATTTCGAATCAAAAATACGAAAAAAATGCCTTTTTTGAAACGCTCATAGTATATATGAAAATTGGTATCACCTCAACTGCAAAATAAACGGAAGCTACTATTGGCTTATGGGTGCAGCGAGGCGCAACGGGTTCCAGCTAGTTCATCTATATATCTCACGCCATCACCCTTCATTGGTTTCAATAAAACCACCTCCTTGCTTACTTCCGATGGCATCAAATTTTAAAATTCAATGAAAATAATCCAAGAATTGGAAATAAAAATACTGCCGTGAACCATAATTAGTGGCGAGTCCCTCGACACAAAAACTCTCTGGTTTTGTGGTGACTAAAAGATTGCAAACAAGTTGGAATTCTTGATGTACAGGTTGCAACGAGATCCAAAATCAAAGAAGAAAGTTGTAGATGTAGACATATTGTGTAGTTATAAGCAATATGAGGGGACGCAAACCATTGTTTGGGACGACCAGCTTCAAAAAGGGAGTATGGTGTTACAGAAGTATTAGAAAACGGAAATAGAGATACATACATAAGCACAGACGAAGAAATATCTAGGATAGAAAACTCTAGTATGCATTTACAAATTAACCGATAATTGAAAGAAGGAAAGCCGCTTGAAAAATTTAGCACAAACATTCGGTCGACATTGACCGCACAGGCACTCCGTCACTTCAAAATACGACCGACAAAAGCCTCTTTCAAGTGGACCCACCATAAGTTCTATAATATACATATCTACAATATGTTCATTAATTTTTAATATTTTTTTATTGGTTCAAAGGTAATTTTTTTTAAATGCTTGGCTTTTTCTCAAAAGTTGTTACTTTGCAAATTACTGAGTAGATAGAAAGGCCGGCCGTCTTCTGAACTACATACATTTTTGTTCTTTGCAGAAACTTAAAAGTGGAGCAATGCGTGCAACGGAAAAGCGGAAAATTGTTGCAGACTCTAATTCAAAGCCTTCTGTAAAACTGTAAAATTAACTTACATCTCAGTTCTAAGGAGCTGGTATGAGAGCTTTATTTCTGGGCGTTCAATCAAGGTGGTATTGGGTGGCTTCGAATCCAACAATAATTCCATCTCGGCTGGCGTTCTCCAAGGGTCGATTCCCTCACCTGCTTTCTTTCTAATATTCATTAATGATCTGCTCTCAATCCCATCCAACCCACTTCATAGTTTTGTCTATGTCGGTACTCTGCGTTAATCCTACGCCTTCGACAATATAAGACTTTCCAGACCTTATCTCCTAGACCGTGAACGCATGAATCGTGTCGAATTCAACGCTACAAAAACAAAGTACTGTCTTATCTCTACAAAAACCTGCACCGTCCTTCCCTTTATCTCAGCGGGCAAAAAGAATATAATGTCTGACTCATATCTAAATATCTTAGACGTAATTTTATCTTCAGATCTACGATGGAATAATCACATATTCCAAATCGCCAAAAAAACTTATCAATGCCTAGGATTCCTCCTTCAGCCAGCTGCCTTGGCTACAATTTACAAGTCCTACATTCCACCCTGCTTTGTATATAACTCGTCCCAAAAACTATTTTGGCTGGAGAAGGTGCCAGGCCGCACCTTTCTCCTCCATAGACCCTTTAAGCCACCGTAGGAATGTAGTAGGACTCATTAAGTTTTACCGCTTTTACCATAGCGACTGCTTGCACAGTCGGTGTTTCTGAACCCAGCAGAGTTTAAACGCAAGGTTCATCAACATCTACTCACACACCCTCCAGACCTCTAACCTATCCCTTCTCTTCTATCCTTCAGACCAAGCTTACTACTAGACATTACACCATGACTTGAACGACATGACGGACTAGTGTTGCAAAGGGAGATTCCTTAGCTTGACCATGCCCATTAAAAAAATTCAAAAATAAAAATCATTTTATATATCTCAATACTAGTACAATTATCCATAAAAATTACAAGTTTCTACGAATTAAAATACCTGAGAAAAAAATCTAAAAATTTGTCACATTTTTCGCTAAAAAAAGTTAAATAATCCCTTAAAACCCATTTCATTTTTCTCAACATAATAAGAAACGCTTGATGCCAAATTTCCCATTAAAGTCGTCTCGCCCATTCATTTCTTTACCCCATTGTCAAATTTCACCCATCGGCCACGAAATCATCATCACAAAAAACGTAGGAATCTATTTTTAGACCCGCAGCCACTAAAATAAAAGCCGCAGCTAATGATTTTTTTTCCAAAAGCGCGAAAGGCTTTTTCATAAACAAGGAAAAGTTTATTTCGGAAACTAACCATATAGAGGAGAACAAAACCCTGCGATACTAGCGCACGAAGTTCATAGCGTCGTAGTCTGATGTTATTTTGACTCGCGTTTGTCCATATCTACTTAGTATATAATCAATGGTTTTAAGTAGGAGAAATTTCAATTTGTTAATTTTTAGTAAAACGTTAATTTTTAGTAAAAGCCGGTTTGAGCCTGAATTTTAAAAAGCATTACAAAGCCCTTCACGCATGTTGGAAGAAAAGCCAGAAGTTTCGGATCTAAAAATAGATTCGTGTGCGCGTATTCCTTTTGTTTTGTTGTTGTTGGAAAATACGATTTCTTGGTCGGTGGCTCAAATTTAACAATGAAGAAGATGATGAATGGAGATGCAAATGTAATTATTAAATTAAGCGTCGTATTTTTTCCATGTTGAGAAAAATGAAATAGGTTTTTTTTAACAAAAATTCAAGCTTTTTTTATTTATTTTATTATTGATTATAGAGAAATTTTATTGATTAGTTTGGGTAAATTTGAATATATTTGTTTACAATAATAAAAAAAAACAATAAAAAAAATCAGAATTTTAGTTCAAACCCCTACTTCATATTTCTCAAGAGAAGTCGAATGAATGAAGGAATAACAGTTCCGATTTTGAAAGTTTTTTTAAATGTTTGTATTAAAGGTGATTGTTTACTTTATCGCCCAGCCCTCCGCTCTGGGCGCAACACCAAAATGGTCGGGCCCTACTCCGAGAATGGGGTAGAAGTTGAGGTGGCGGAGTGTTTGGGGGCGCGCAACCCAGAGTCAAAGTCGTTACTAAAATGACTGCTTATTGAACCGCTATTTTTGAAAAAAATACTTATAAAAAAGTGATTTTTACAAAATTTCAACCCAGAATAACTTTTTAACGGGTGACCGACGGCTAGTTCCAAAAGGGAATGTGTTTAGGTTAACTCCTTATACAATCCCTGGGCGGTGGGGTGATAAAGTAAATAATTGCCCAAAATTCTAAGAATTTTGGAATATACATCTACATATATATCCCACGCCATTACCCATTCATTTAGTTATGGTAGCTTCAATAAAACCACCCCCTTGCTTACTTTCGATAGCATCAAATTTTCAAATTTAATGAAAACAATCAAAGAATTGGAAATAAAAATACTGCCGTGAAAACCCACAACTAATGGCGAGTTCCGCGACCCAAAAACTCACTTGTTTTGTGGTGAAAAAAAGATTGCAAACAACTTGGAATTCTTGATGTGAAGGTTGCAACGAGATCTTAAATCAATCCTATTATCCTACAAGCCCTTCTAAAATTAGGAGCTCCTCAGTTGAATCTTATCATTGGGTAACATGCGCAAGGATCCACCAAAATCGTGAAATTACCACTAATGTTGGAACTAAACCTGCAAATTATCCTACAAGCCCTTCTAAAATTAGGAGCTCCTCAGTTGAATCTTAGCATTGGGTAACATGCGCAAGGATTCACCAAAATCGTGAAATTACCACTAATGTTGGAACTAAAACTGCAAATTATCCTATATATTCTGCTGAAACAAAAGGTGCAATAGAAAAATTAAGTACTCCTTGTATGGAATGGGGGCTCTTAAGTACTCCTTGTATGGAATGGGGGTGAACTCATGTCCAACTCTATTAACAGGACATTGAACGCATTCTTGATGGGGGCCGCAAGAATCTTGTCAAATCCAACGCAAGCAAATCAAAGTACCGTCATCAGGTGCCCTGGCTACAATTTACAAGTCCTACATTCCACCCCGCTTTGAATATAACTCGTCCCAAAACTACTTTGGCTGGAGAAGGTGCAAGACCGCACCTTTCTCCTCCATAGATCCTTTAAGCCACCTTAGGAATGCAGCAGCCCACATTAAGTTTTACCGCCATTACCATAGCGACTGCTCCACTGACAACTTGATTCCCGCAACACAATACTAGCCAACTCCTCTCACCCCCGGCTCACTGCAGACCTCCTGTTCGTGCCATTACGGTTTAGAAGTTCGTTTATAAAGAGAATAGATATATGTAAATATAAATAACAACTCGATTGTGGAACTGCCTTCCACAGTCTGTGTTGCTGAACTCAGCAGAGTTCAAACGCAAGGTTCATCGACATCTACTCACGCACCCTCCAGACCTCTAACCTATTCCTTCTCTTCTATCCATCAGATCAAACTTAGTACTAGACATTACACCATGACTTGAACGACATGACGGACTAGTGTTACAAAGAGAGATTCTTTAGCTTGACCATGCCACATAAAAAAAATTCAAAAATAAAAATTATTTTATATATCTCAATCCTAATATGTACAATTATCCCTAAAAATCACAAGTTTCTACGAATTAAAATACCTGAGAAAAAAAAATTCAAAAATAAAAATTATTTTATATATCTCAATCCTAATATGTACAATTATACCTAAAAATTTCAAGTTTCTACGAATCTAAAAATTTGTCACATTTTTCGCTAAAAAAAATTATATAATCCCTTAAAAGCCATTTCGTTTTTCTCAACATAATAAAAAACGCTTGATGCCAAATTTCCGATTCAAGTTGTCTCGCCCATTCATTTCATGCCCACATTGTCAAATTTCACCCATTGGCCACGAAATCAAAAACAAAACAATAGGAATAATCGCATAGGAATCTATTTTTAGATCCCGAGCCAGCATAATCAATGGCCGCAGCTTCTTAAATGCGCGAAGGGCTTTTCCATAAACAAGAAAAAGTTTATTTCGGAAACTAACCATATAGAGGAGAACAAAACCCTGCGATGCCAGCGCACGAAGCTCGTAGCGCCCATTGATTATAGAGTAAATAGATATGGACAAACATTTGTCCAGCTACGATACTAGATGGCGATAGTTGTACAGTTTTAACATTGATTATATACTAAGTAGATATGGACAAACATTTGTCCGACTACGACGCTAGATGGCGATAGTTACACTGATATGAATTTTTGGGATTCTAATTTCTGTTGTAAACCTCGAAAATCAACGGGGGTGGGTTTTCAACATTAATTTTATAATATTATTTCGTTCTACGTGCATAATAATCATAACATACAAAAATTTTCAATTTTATTAATTTTAAGTAAAACGTGAAGAAAAGCAGGTTTGCGCCTGAATTTAAAAAAGCATTACAAAGCCCTTCACGCATGTTGGAAGAAAAGCCAGAAGTTTTGGATCTAAAAATAGATTCCTGTGCGCATATTCCTTTTGTTTTGTTGTTTTGTTGTTGTTGGAAAATACGACCAAGGGTCGGTGGCTGAAATTTATCAATGAAGGGAATTATGAATGGAAGAGATATGCGAATGTAATCGGAAATTTGCTATCGTGTTTTTTTCTATTTTGAGAAAAATGAAGTATGTAAGTTTTTTTTGAACAAAAATTCAAGCCTTTTTGTATTGATTTTATTATTGATTATAATTATATAATAATTATAGAGAGAAAATATGTATGAGTCATTTAGTTTGGGTAAACTATTTCAAAATATAAATTTGAATATAATTGTTTACAGTAATAAAAAACAATAAAAAAAATCAGAATTTCGCAAGAGTAGTGGAATCATTGAAGGGAGAACAGTTCCGATTTTGAAATTTCTTTTAAACTGCTTGTATTAAGGGTAATTGGTTACTTTATCACCGCGCACCGCTTTGGGCGGAACACCAAAATAGTCGCGCCCTACTCCGAGAATGAGATCGAGGTTGGGGTGGGGGAGTGTTTGGGGCGCGCAATCCAGAGTCAAAATCGTTACTAATGTAATTGCTTATTAAACCGCTATTTTTAAAAAAATACTTGTAAAAAAGTGATTTTTACGAAATTTCAACCCTGAATAACTTTTTAGAGGGTGACCGACGGCTAATTCCAAAGGAAATGTGTTCAGGTCAACCCCCTATACAACCACTACCGCCTGCGGGGGTGGGCTGATAAAGTAAATAATTACCCAAAATTCTAAGATATGTACATAATGGAAGTGAATGAGATCAGTCTGTAAAAGTTTTATAGACTCCGAAACCGGAGGAGGAGAAATGGGGGTTCAAAATTTGTGAAACTCGAAATGGTCTTCATTTAGGGTTCATCATTGGCTTCATTTAGGATTCGTTTTTGAGTTTCACATTTTGTTATTTCGAATCAAAAATACGAAAAAAATGCCTTTTTTGAAACGCTCATAGTATATATGAAAATTGGTATCACCTCAACTGCAAAATAAACGGAAGCTACTATTGGCTTATGGGTGCAGCGAGGCGCAACGGGTTCCAGCTAGTTCATCTATATATCTCACGCCATCACCCTTCATTGGTTTCAATAAAACCACCTCCTTGCTTACTTCCGATGGCATCAAATTTTAAAATTCAATGAAAATAATCCAAGAATTGGAAATAAAAATACTGCCGTGAACCATAATTAGTGGCGAGTCCCTCGACACAAAAACTCTCTGGTTTTGTGGTGACTAAAAGATTGCAAACAAGTTGGAATTCTTGATGTACAGGTTGCAACGAGATCCAAAATCAAAGAAGAAAGTTGTAGATGTAGACATATTGTGTAGTTATAAGCAATATGAGGGGACGCAAACCATTGTTTGGGACGACCAGCTTCAAAAAGGGAGTATAGTGTTACAGAAGTATTAGAAAACGGAAATAGAGATACATACATAAGCACAGACGAAGAAATATCTAGGATAGAAAACTCTAGTATGCATTTACAAATTAACCGATAATTGAAAGAAGGAAAGCCGCTTGAAAAATTTAGCACAAACATTCGGTCGACATTGACCGCACAGGCACTCCGTCACTTCAAAATACGACCGACAAAAGCCTCTTTCAAGTGGACCCACCATAAGTTCTATAATATACATATCTACAATATGTTCATTAATTTTTAATATTTTTTTATTGGTTCAAAGGTAATTTTTTTTAAATGCTTGGCTTTTTCTCAAAAGTTGTTACTTTGCAAATTACTGAGTAGATAGAAAGGCCGGCCGTCTTCTGAACTACATACATTTTTGTTCTTTGCAGAAACTTAAAAGTGGAGCAATGCGTGCAACGGAAAAGCGGAAAATTGTTGCAGACTCTAATTCAAAGCCTTCTGTAAAACTGTAAAATTAACTTACATCTCAGTTCTAAGGAGCTGGTATGAGAGCTTTATTTCTGGGCGTTCAATCAAGGTGGTATTGGGTGGCTTCGAATCCAACAATAATTCCATCTCGGCTGGCGTTCTCCAAGGGTCGATTCCCTCACCTGCTTTCTTTCTAATATTCATTAATGATCTGCTCTCAATCCCATCCAACCCACTTCATAGTTTTGTCTATGTCGGTACTCTGCGTTAATCCTACGCCTTCGACAATATAAGACTTTCCAGACCTTATCTCCTAGACCGTGAACGCATGAATCGTGTCGAATTCAACGCTACAAAAACAAAGTACTGTCTTATCTCTACAAAAACCTGCACCGTCCTTCCCTTTATCTCAGCGGGCAAAAAGAATATAATGTCTGACTCATATCTAAATATCTTAGACGTAATTTTATCTTCAGATCTACGATGGAATAATCACATATTCCAAATCGCCAAAAAAACTTATCAATGCCTAGGATTCCTCCTTCAGCCAGCTGCCTTGGCTACAATTTACAAGTCCTACATTCCACCCTGCTTTGTATATAACTCGTCCCAAAAACTATTTTGGCTGGAGAAGGTACCAGGCCGCACCTTTCTCCTCCATAGACCCTTTAAGCCACCGTAGGAATGTAGTAGGACTCATTAAGTTTTACCGCTTTTACCATAGCGACTGCTTGCACAGTCGGTGTTTCTGAACCCAGCAGAGTTCAAACGCAAGGTTCATCAACATCTACTCACACACCCTCCAGACCTCTAACCTATCCCTTCTCTTCTATCCTTCAGACCAAGCTTACTACTAGACATTACACCATGACTTGAACGACATGACGGACTAGTGTTGCAAAGGGAGATTCCTTAGCTTGACCATGCCCATTAAAAAAATTCAAAAATAAAAATCATTTTATATATCTCAATACTAGTACAATTATCCATAAAAATTACAAGTTTCTACGAATTAAAATACCTGAGAAAAAAATCTAAAAATTTGTCACATTTTTCGCTAAAAAAAGTTAAATAATCCCTTAAAACCCATTTCATTTTTCTCAACATAATAAGAAACGCTTGATGCCAAATTTCCCATTAAAGTCGTCTCGCCCATTCATTTCTTTACCCCATTGTCAAATTTCACCCATCGGCCACGAAATCATCATCACAAAAAACGTAGGAATCTATTTTTAGACCCGCAGCCACTAAAATAAAAGCCGCAGCTAATGATTTTTTTTCCAAAAGCGCGAAAGGCTTTTTCATAAACAAGGAAAAGTTTATTTCGGAAACTAACCATATAGAGGAGAACAAAACCCTGCGATACTAGCGCACGAAGTTCATAGCGTCGTAGTCTGATGTTATTTTGACTCGCGTTTGTCCATATCTACTTAGTATATAATCAATGCAAATAATTTACATTGGTTATCGAGTAAGGGGGCATCCATAGGGGGGAGGGGGTCGAGCCGAATCTCCCCAAATCTCACGTGGGGGAGGGGGAGGGTCTCCGCAAATCTCACGTAATTTTTTTCTGCAAGAAACAGCGTAAAATCGCGAGAAAACTGGGTTAAATTAATAGTACAGGTAAATTAAGCCGAAAAAAGCGATATAGCGGAAATAATTAGGTACAGGCTGAAAATTGGCAGAGCGCTTCTTTTTAGCTTTTTAATAAGGGGTTATAAAGTCTTATCTACCGATTTTCTACTCCGAGAAGCCCACTTTTTAGGGGGTTTAGCCCTCAAAACGGGTATTTTTCGATTTTTCTGTAATTTTTTTGCAATATATCTTAATATCTTTTTGTTTTTTTTCAATTTTAAGTACAATATCTGTAAATGAGAAAATCTTTAAAATCGTCTTTTCGGACCCGCAATTAAATTTCATTCACGAAAATCTTGGTGCAGTATCAGATGAACATGGTGAAAGGTTTTATCAAAACATATTGCAAATAGAGAAGGAATAATGAATCAAAAGTATACGTGATACTATTACTATATTTCGACTCAATAGCAATTGGGTATAAAAATTTTGCACTGCCGTTTACACTGTATTTGTTCACTGTTTCAAATACCATCCAACTGGAACATCCAAAAAAAAGTAAAGAAAATAATTTAAATATCTGGGAATGAAGACGTGATGAAAAATTCTTATCTTTTTATACAATGGTCTGGGAAAAACTGCGAAAGTAATGTATGCATTGACTTATACCACCATTTTTGGACAGATTGCCACCCTACGATGAACTAGTGTGGAGGTCTAAGCTTAAGCAAAACATAAAGGCCTAGAAGCCCAATTGAAAAACCTGGAACCTAATGCGCTCCTAAGAATCTCAAGTGCATAATGTACCCAATCCTACTGAAATCATAGAGATTATATTAAGAATCGGCTCTTTTCACATCAGTCAGAACACATGCTATCTGCGGTGCATTGCCACTACAAAAAGCAGACATATGCACCAGGCGACATAATTAGTTATCTAAGCATCTTACACGACTCGAATTTTGAATCGACGACCATCTGCTCTGACATACCTACTAAGGCCAAGATAGATTTTGAAAACCTTTTGTTCTCATTATCGAGAGTTGTGAAGAATGGAATTCTAACAGATCCGCACTTCTTGAATCTGTATCCTGATGTACAGGCGGCTCAAACGTCAATTTGAGAAGCTGGCTGTGACTTCAGACTCCGCTTTACTAAGGCGATACGAAAGTAGGAAGCAAACGGAAGCTAGTAGCGATGCCTGATAAATCTTCGAAAAGAAATTATTTTCAGCCAACCAACTTCATTTATTAACTTAATTTGACATTTTGATGCGAACAATAAATTGTTTCAAGAATATTTAAAGTTTTTAGAATATTTTAAAACAAACAAATAAAAGCAGCGCATGCGGCAATGGCTTTATTCACGGACTGAAATCCGATAACAGGAGGACAAATTTATTTCGAATTCGCATTGGTGGAAGATACCATTTTCTTATTTCCGAATTTCATGACTTTCGAATCGGATTCCAGGATAACCCCCCTGGGGCTTTCAGTCACAGGTTTTTTACCTAACGATGACATATATAGAAGAATGCTCCGAAGTTTGTATATCTCCATAGTCATAAATGGCTCTACCATTACTATTCAAACAGTCAAGTCGTTACTCTCTAAAAACGAATCAGTGGATGCCAAAGGCAACCTTCGTATGTCAATATATTGTAAAATTCTAAATTTTTTTTATATTCCATATGCTTGCTCTACAAATACACGAGTTTTCTGTTCTCTTGTTAAGAAATCATTATCCCTGTAAGGCACCCTGAGGTTGGTTTCCAAATGGTAGGCAGAATCACCTGCTAAATGGTAATCCACAGGTATTGTAGTTTATATTGGGTGCATGCCGAGTTGGTGCTGTTATGATTTTGTGGTACTGTTCTTCAACACAAATTATGATTTCTAAATGCAATCAAGCACAGATTAAGGTATTTACACTAAAAATACGCATAATAGTGTAAATCCTACGAATTTTTTAAAATTTTAAAAATCTCACGTGAGATTATGGGGGTGGGAGGGGGTCGAGCCAAATCTCACGACATCTCACCAAGGGGGGAGGGGGGTCGAAAAATCGCCAAAATCACCTCACGTAATTTATGGATGTCCCCTAAGTAGATATGGACAAACATTTGTCCAGCTACGATACTAGATGGCGATAGTTGTACAGTTTTAAGTTTTGGGGTGCTGTATTTCTTTTGTTTTGTTGTTGTTGGAAAATACGATTTCTTGGTCGGTGGCTGAAATTTAACAATGAAGAAGATGATGAATGGAGATGCAAATGAAATGGGAAATTAATCATCGTGTTTTTTTTCCATTTTGAGAAAAATGAATTAGATTTTTTTTAACAAAAATTCAAACTTTTTATTGATTTTATTATTGATTATAGAGAAAATTTGAGTGGTTAGTTGGGTAAATTTGAATATATGTATTTGTTTACAATAAAAAAATCAGAATTTTCGTTCAAATTTCTCAAGATAAGTCGAATTCAATGAAGGAATAACAGTTCAGAGTTTGAAAGTTTAAGTGTGGATATTCCTTTACTCGTTCACACATGTCCGCGTCCGGGGACGGGCTCGTTCACACATGACAGAACACGGCCCTGTGACGTCCCGGGCACGGCCCTGATATGTGTGGATACTCCTTAAGCCAGCTGCCCTGGCTGCAATCTACAAATCCTACATTCCGCCTCGCCTTGAATATTATTCGTATATTTGAGCGGGCGTCCCAAAAACTACTTTGACTTGGCTGGAGAAGGTGCAAAACCGCCCCTCTGCTCCTCCATAGACCACTAAAGACACCGTAGGAATGTAGCAGCCCTCCCTAAATTTTACCGCTATTACCATAGCGACTGCTCCACTGAAATTAAGAACCTCCTGCCTACACGGCAACTTTTTTCTCGCAACACAGTACTAGCCAACTCGTCTTAGGGGCCATCTGGATGTTATTTTGACTTGCGTTTGTCCATATCTACTTAGGCGAGGCGGAATGTAGGATTTGTAGATTGCAGCCAGGGCAGCTGGGTTAAGGAGTATCCACACATATCAGGGCCGTGCCCGGGATGTCACAGGGCCGTGTTCTGTCATGTGTGAACGAGCCCGTCCCCGGACGCGGACATGTGTGAACGAGTAAAGGAATATCCCCACTTATTAGTGTTCCGTCAGGGGTTCAAAAAATATTGGTGCGTACATTTTATATGTACTCGTTCACACATGTACGTGTCCGGGCCGGAGAAAAAATCTAACGTCCCGGCCACGTCCCTGAGGAGAAACTTGCATCTTTTGAGGAATCTCAGGCATTGATAAACTTGTTGGACGATTTGGAATATGTGATTATTCGATCGCAGATCTAAAGATAAAATTTCGTCTAAGATGTTTACAGATGAGTCAGCCATTAGATTTTTTTGCCTGCTGAAATAAAGGGAAGGACGGTGCAGGTTTTTGTAGAGATAAGACAGTACTTGGTTTTGGTTGCGTTGAAATTCGACACAATTCTATAAGCCCCAATCAAGAATGAGTTCAATGTCCCGTTAATCGAGTTGGACATGAGCTCACGGCCTAAGAGACAAGGTGTGCAAGTGCTTGTCTTATGTTGTCGAAGGCGTAGGAGAAACGCAGAGTACTGTCGTCGGCAAAACTATGAAGTGGGCTGAAGGGGATTGAGAGCAGATCATTAATGGGAACGCCAGCCGAGATGGAATGAGGGTTGGGCTCGACGCCATCCAATCCTTCCTTCATTGAACGGCCAGAAATAAAGCTCTCAAACCAGTTCCTTAGAACTGAGATGTAAGTTAATTTTACAGTTTTACAGAAGGCTTCTGCAACAATTTTACGCTTTTCCGTTGCACGCATAGCTCTACTCTCAAGTTTCTGAAAGAAACAAAAATGTATGTAGTTTTGAAGAGGGCCGGCCTTTCTATCTACTCAATAAACTCAGTAATTTGCAAAGTAACAAAGAACTTATGTTTTTTAATGGTGGGTCCACATGAAAGAGGCTTTTGTCGGTCGTACTTTGAAGTTTGAATGGAACGTCCGACGGAATGCCTGTGTGGACAATGTCGACGGAATGTTTGTGCGCACTGTTTCCAGCGGCTTACGAGCGCCTTTTCTTTGTTGCACGGGTATTATTCTATGGGAAAAAAGTTTTGCGAACAAAGTTTGTGTTGTCCCCTTCCACATATGTACATATGTACCTACATACCAAAATTGTTAGAATTTTGGGTAATTACTTACTTTATCACCTCATCCCCCAGGGGCATAGGGGTTGTATAGAGCATTGACCTGAACACATTTCCTTTGGAATTAGCCGTCGTTCACCCCTCAACAGTTATTCAGGGTTGAAATTTTGTAAAAATCAATTTTCTACAAGTATTTTTTTTTAATATAGCGGTTCAATAAGCAGTTATTTTAGTAACGACTTTGACTTTGGATTGCGCGCCCCCAAAAACTCCGCCACCTCAATTTCTACCTAATTCTCGGAGTAAGGCGCGACCCTTTTGGTGCTGCGCCCAGAGCGGAGGACTAGGCGATAAAGTAAACAATCACCCTTAATACAAACATTTAAAAAAACTTTCAAAATCTGAACTGTTATTTCTTCATTGAATTCGACTTATCTTGAGAAATATGAAGTAAGGTTTTGAACGAAAATTCAGTTTTTTTATTGTAAACAAATACATATATTCAAATTTACCCAACTAACCACTCAAATTTTCTCTATAATCAATAATAAAATCAATAAAAAAAGTTTGAATTTTTGTTAAAAAAAACCTAATTCATTTTTCTCAAAATGGAAAAAACACGATGATTAATTTCCCATTACATTTGCATCTCCATTCATCATCTTCTTCATTGTTAAATTTCAGCCACCGACCAAGAAATCGTATTTTCCAACAACAAACAACAAAACAAAAGGAGTACGCGCACAGGAATCTATTTTTAGATCCAAAACTTCTGGCTTTTCTTCAAACATGCGTGAAGGGCTTTGTAATGCTTTTTAAAATTCAGGCGCAAACCGGATTTTTTCAAGTTTTACTAAAAATTAACAAAATTGAAAATTTTTTATATTTTATAATTATTATGCACGTATAAGGAAATAATATTAATTAATTAATGTTGAAAACCCACTCCCATTGATTTTAGAGGCGTACAACAGAAATTCGCAGCCCTAAAACTTAAAACCGTACAACTATCGCCATCTAGTATCGTAGCTGGACAAATGTTTGTCCATATCTACTTAGAGCCGGTTTAGACGGTGCGCTCCAGCGCATGTGCCTCACGAACTTTGTGGATAAAGGGAGAAGTGGGGTGGTACCTCTCTTCATTCCCACTCCTCCCTTCATCAGCAAACGTTCGTGAGGCACATGCGCTGAAGCGCACCGTCTAAAACAGCTCTTACTCTATAATCAATGTGTAACAGTTGTTTACTGACACGCAACTTCGGATTAATTTTAATATATTTAAAGCACTGAAGATGGCGCTTAGTGAAATTTCCCTTGTCGTTTTTTTAATGAACTGGATCGAAGACCTATATATGTAGTTCATTAAAAAAACACGGCTTAAATTTTTTTTTCCATACTGGTTTACTTTCTCACTGGACTAAAATACTGGCCTAGTCTGTACCAGCCTTATAGTGCCAGCTTCACCCTAAACAAACAAATATAAACTAATCAGCTTTTCATGCTGAGGCAAAACATGAAAAAATTTCTAATTTCAAAACTCAATGCAACACCACTCTCCATGACTATGTAAAAGTATAACCACAGTATAATCCTGCAGATCCAAACAAAATATGACACAGATTCAATCTCAACTTCGAACAATTTCGATGAAACCATTAAACCATTTTGGGCACTTTCGAGAATTCACCATGGTAGCTACATGTTGAGCCAAAAGTTAATTTACCATGTTCGAAAATTGAAGAATTGCCACAAGCCTCCATTCACCATGTTCGAATATTCAGCGGTAAGCTGAATAGGAACAATACGCTTTTGATGGTTGAAGTGGTAAATTGGAAAATACGAGTATTTACGTTTTTTAGGCTATGCCAGTGATCGCAAGTTCTTTAGGCTAGCGACATACGATTAGGTTTCCCCGGTACGGCTAACCGTCTCCGGCTTTGTTTGTCTCCGGTTTGTTCTGAAACCGTTCCGGTTTTAACCTTAACGTATGTCGCAGCTAACTTAATTGCTTGAGTTCCATTTTGGCACGTATGTCGCTAGCCTTAGAGTGTGTATTTTGAAAGATGTGTGATATAAAAAATGGTAGCGCCACTAAAAAGGTAGCTTCCACTGGTGAATTCTCGAAAATGCCATTTTTTTCAATTAAACAATTTTTGGAAAACAATTTCTCCAAACCCCAACAAATCCCTTATTTAATATTTTGTCAAAAATATTCATTAGAAATTAATTTTAAATTTCATTTTTGTAAAATACTAATTCAATGCCTCCTATTCCCCAATTTATTCTTATCGATACAAATACTTGGTCCATTCAAAATTATTATAGATAAGCTTGCACAATATTCTATTTTGAATTTATATACATATGTCACAATACCTATCATTGTTCCAAGTACTCGCACTTTTTGTAATATTTGATTTCCTTTTGTGATAAATGTAACAAACAATAACTTACCATGAAACAACATACGGAAACATCGGACTCAAGATGAAATGGGTTAAACAAAACCATAATCCTCCTGCGAATATACCTACTAGAGACCCCACTACCACTTGAGCCCAAGTATGATATCGTAGATATATTCGACTTATGCACACAAGAAAAGATAGCGTCCAAGACGTGATAAGAACTAAAACTCTTACTGCTCGCTCAAGTGGAGCATTATTGTTCATATGGTGAAGTCTAAAATAAATGGCAATCATATTATTTATAATCTTGATTAAAATCGTATAGCAATTACCTTATTAAAACAAATAATGTAACATAAAATGAAAAGAACCAAATAAACTGCGAATGACTGGAAGGCATACCGGACTCGGTGAACATGTGAGCCCTTTCTATAGGTCTGGGTTCTCTTATCCAATATTTTAAAACTTGGTTTAAGGTTTCATTAACAAGCGTCCCAAAGAAAAATGTAAGCTATAAACCAAAAATGATCAACTTTTTTTAATTAAGTACAGAGATTACCTACAGTATGTAAATCCCTCCTGAATAAAATTAAAGCTATAAATCCTACAATTATGGCCATTGGAATTAAACTTATCCATGCCAAAAAATGCCCAAGCAGGTCGCCTAGAAATATATTGTTAATATTTTCTATAATATAATTTCCAATTACCTTTGGGATATTCTACAAAAGTTAATGTGATAGGTTGCCATTCTGAACTGTTATGATCCATTAAAATTTGTTTTCTGTGAGAATGTGGACTCGTGCCATCATCCGACGACATCTTAATTTTGACAGCTTTTGATTTTAAAATCTTATGGCGGTGCCACGGAGATAGCCATTTACTTTTGTTTTTATGCAACTTCCACCTCACTTTTCGTGATTTGTATTCATGTAAGTAAGAAGAAGATTAAAAGAAGCTCGGTTGTACAACTTGGTGCGGTGCTTAGGGCTGTAAACATGCAAAGGGCGAAGGCGAAACCTTAGAATAGAGAACTACAGGAAAGGCCCTCGCGTGTAAAATCCCTGTACGTGAGCGTAGTGAAATCCGGGTATCAGACAACTGTCAAACTGGGCTATTTGTTTGTTAGTTGACTGTCAAATTATAAATTGTTTTCTCGCGTTCGGTAGTGCATTTTCTTTGAAACGAGTGTTTTTTATCAAATTTACTTCGTTTTTTTTTCAAAACTAAATTAAAAGAAAAAAGAAAGTTCAAAGAATTTGTTTTCAGTGCGATTAAAGTTGTTACAAGTGAATTTTAAGTGAAATAAGAACAATGAAGTGTGCAGTTTTTGGATGTACGAAAAATTCGCTAATTCCGCGAGGAAAATCCTTTTTCAGGCAAGTGGGTAAACTCAAATACTTCCTAAACATATATATTACATATTTCCTTTAATAATTGTGGAAATCACTGAGCTAAATACTCGAAATAATGTAAATTTTGTGTGCTTGGATTTCTTTGTTTACATTAACTAATGCCACCCAAAATTCAAGGGGATCAGCTGATTAGAATGCGTAGTGACGGCGTGTAAAAAGTTCATTTGTAGGGGCAAGATTTTATTTTAGTTAACTGATTATTTCAACTCGCTCTTGCCCCTCCTCTATTCCATTCGCTTTATCCGCTTGTAATGGACAAGCAACTACTAAAACGTGAGCACTCACACAAAAAGGATTTCACTACGCTAAAATTCGGCGAGGGCCCTTCCTGTAGTTCTATATTCTAAGGGCGAAACTATTTTCCTCGGCCACGGCGAATGGGCATATTCACACGCTGCCATAATTGTGGTGGGTAAAACCGGTTTTATTGGGCATATTCACACAGTGCACATTCATGGCGCCTAAAACCGGTTTTATAGATGGGAGAGGGAAGGGAGCGGAAGAACTTAACGAAACATTTTTCACGCAAAAGCAAACGCGTGAAAACTGGCACACATATAAAAAGTTACTTCTATCTCTTGCATTCTTTAGCTCTGTTTTTCTCTAACAAGTAAATTTCATCTGCAATACATTTAAATGTTCCTGTATAGCATTCAAATTTACTATCCATAATTTACGCCCCGTGTGAGTCGCTAGGAGTTGAATAAAACCGGTTTTACTCACCACACTTATGGCAACGTGTGAATATGCCCATTCAACTCCTAGCAACTCACACGGGGCGTAAATGAGTGTAGTAAATTTGAATGCTATACAGGAACCTTTAAATGTATTGCAGATGAAATTTACTTGTTAGAGAAAAACAGAGCTAAAGAATGCAAGAGATAGAAGTAACTTTTTATATGTGTGCTAGTTTTCACGCGTTTGGTTTTGCGTGAAAAATGTTTCGTTAAGTTCTTCCGCTCCCTTCCCCCTCTCTTCTATAAAACCGGTTTTAGGCGCCATGAATGTGCACTGTGTGAATAGGCCCAATGGGCCTATCTTTGTAAATTATTCTTTAATAATAATAAATTCTTCGTAAAATGCCACAAAACAATAAATTCTCAATTTTCCGCGTCCATTAGCCATCTAAAAACAACTTGCCAAGTGCAAAATGTTTCAAATGTCAAAAAATTCTGCTTTGCAAAGCAGCAAAATTAGGATTTGAGATGAAAAAGCAGCGGCAGAACTCTCTTCTGCTTTTGTTGTCAATTGACCAGCGTAAGCCAATAGAAACAATTCTCTGCCCCACGGTATACAGAAACAAGGTAGTGTAAAAGAGACTGACAGCTCGAATATCGTACGAATATCGTAGAAAAAGCCGACGTCACCCGGCAAGTTAATACAGAAAACAACAACAACGATTTCGATTTTGTATGGGGAAGACTTGCCGAGTGACGTCAGCATTCAAATGACATTTCTCTTTTACATTACCTTGTTTCTGTATACCGTGTCTCTGCCCGACGGTTCTGCTTTCTGCTTTGGATCTGATCGAGCCTTTAAGAGCGACGGCGACACAAATTAAAAAAACACCGGAATAATCATCTTGGACAGCCGCATCCCAGCAGGAAAAAAGAGAATAGGTTCATTTTTCCATCAATGTATTCATGCAATGAAACTGAATTTATGAAACTTGGAAACCAAAATGTAATGCAGAATTGGTATTCCTCTTTCGAACATTCCACGGTAAGTGGCAGTAGAAGTGAAAAAGTGCAAAAATGAAATCTAGTTTCGTGCGCTGCGAAGTTAAAATTACAATTTAAGGCTGGGGTGGCATTACAGAAGTTGTTTCAAGTCATCTGTTTCGAGGTTTCCTTCGGATATTTCCATTTAAAACTCGTAACAAATGAGTTGAAACGACTTCTGTAATCCCACCCCAGCATTCGAAAATTCAGCCAGCTTCGCAGAATTGGCAGCACATCATTCAAAAAAACAAACCGCTGCAGTTTTCGGTGATATAGCAAGTGAGTCTAGAATGGGCTGTTTCACACGAGCCGACGGCCAACCAACAAAATCTGCTGTCATCGTCCATTCCCTTTTGAAATTTGACGAAAAGTCGTACGGGCTTTCACACAGGCCAATTTTTCCAACCAACTGTACGTCAAAAAGTTTTAGCTTATTGTTGTTGCTTTTATTTCAATTCTCTTTTGCGTACTTTCCGAGTGAAATAAAAGTCATTTCTATTTCTTTTCTTCTCCCAGCAAAAGCAACAACAACCACACCGCTGTCAAAAAGTCGTATCGAAAATCGTGTGAGAAAGTTGGATGGGAAAATCGTCCCTCCCCATCTTTCTCTCTCACCCTCTTCTCTAAAAACATGAATATCGTACGATTTCTGTTGGTTGGCCGTCGTCCCGTGTGAAACAGGCCAATCCATTACTTTTCAATGACATCCCCGTGTTAATTTTCATCGATGTTTGGAATCGAAGAAGTAGTATAGCTATCACTTACTGCATCGATTCCGTAATGTGTAAATTTCCTGCTGGGATGCTAGACACGCACACAGGAACACACGAGAATAGCAACACAACCCCATGCCACTAACTAATTGCTCCTTTAATCCCTCATGGGACATAGGGCGGAAACAGTTGCCCTCCAGCGGACTCTGTTTTGCGCGACAGCTCTCAGCTCTGACCAGGATCTCCCGGTTGTTGCGGCCTCTGCTAATAGGGTTCTCCTCCACGTTGTTCTAGGTCTTCCGACTCGACGGGTTCCTTGCGGATTCCAGTCGAGGGCCTGTTTGGCTAGATTCTCGTTTTCGCGTCGCAAGGTGTGGCCAATCCAATTCCATTTCCTTCGCCTGATTTGGTCGTCTATCCTTTCTTGGCCGGCACGGCGCCATAGTTCTTCATTTGAAATTCTATCTTGCCAGCGGATTTTTAGGATACGACGTAGGCATCTGTTGATGAAAACTTGTAGGCGCCCTGTGATGAATTGGGTGACTTTCCATGTTTCGCAACCGTACAAAAGAACTGCCTTAACGTTGGAGTTGAACAGCCGCAATTTGGTGTTAATTGAGATCTCCGTCGATCTCCATATGTGAAACAGGCATGCATATGCGCTTCTTGCTTTATTTATTCTGGAACTGACGTCTTCTTCTGTACCGCCGTTTTCGGTAATAATACTACCGAGGTAACAGAATTTATCAACCAGTTCCACGTCACGGTTATTTAGCGCTGTTGGTTCAAGGGTGTTTGCATTTATCCGCATTTCTTTGGTTTTAGTCGGATTTAACCTTAAGCCTGCTGAACTACTTTCTGTTGCCAAATTGTTTAACATGTTTCTGAGGTCCTGGTGTCTGTGGGCCAGCAAACAGATATCATCCGCGTAGTCGAGGTCCTTAAGGCGGTCTAACAATCCCCATTGTATGCCACCTGTTCTAGTATCTAGAGCGCTGACAAGGATGTCGTTTATTACTATAAGAAATAGTAATGGCGAAAGTAGGCATCCTTGCCGTACTCCTGAGCTCACTTCAAAGCTGTCGGATAGTTTTCCATTGTGAAGAACTCTGCATTTGGAATTGTTGTATAGAGCTTTTATCAATTCTATTATTTTATCCGGCAGTCCACGTTGCCGAAGAGCTCGCCATATAAAGCTCCTATTAACCGAGTCGAACGCTTTCTCATAGTCTACGAAAGCAAGGTAAAGGGGGGATCGGAATTCAGTAGACTGCTCCACTATGATTCTCAAGGTGTTAATGTGGTCTATGCAGGAGCGGGCTTTTCTGAATCCAGCCTGCTGTCTTCTAAGCGTTCGATCTACTGCCTCTCTTATCCTTGAGAGTAATATGTGGGACAAGATTTTGCCCACAGTAGATAATAGACAGATGCCTCTCCAGTTGTCACATATTGTTAGGTCCCCCTTTTTTGGTATTTTGACTATGATACCTTCCGTCCAATCCTCCGGAAAGGTACAGGTGTTCCATGCTATTTCCAGGATTGGCTGTAGCGCATCTGCTATGAGGCTTGAGTCGGCTTTCAACAATTCTGGCGGGATGCCATCTTTTCCAGCTGCTTTACCATTGGCCATTGCATGAATTGCGGTTACTATTTCAGTCTTGGATGGGGCACGAGTGGTGATTCTTATTGGCTGTGCATTGTTGTTGTTGTTTTCCTGAGGTTCCTGTGTAAATGAACCATTCAGGGCGGCGAAGAAGTAATCTCTCCATCTTTGGAGTTGCTCCTCGTCGCTGCACAGTAGCCTTCCATCCGCACACTTTACGGCATGCTTTTTAGTAGAGTACTTTCCCGAGAGCTGTTTGGTGATTTGGTACAGCACTTTACTGTTGCCTGTGTTTGCCGCGTTTTCCGCTTTCTCTGCGAGCTCATTTATCTGTCGCCTTTTATCACGCCGGACACTTCTCTTTACCTCCCGGTGTAATTGGGAGTATTCCCGTTCAAGTTGTTGTCGTTTTTCCGGGTCGCTTGTAGAGTTCACGCTATTTTTGAGGGCCCTTCTGCGTTCAATTTTTTGCCAGGTTGTGTCCGAGATCCAGTGTTGCTGGTTTCTTTGGACATAACCAATGCTTGTTTCCGCTGCTGTTATTATAGCGCCCTTTGTTGTGCTCCACAGCTCTTCAATATTTGTGTCGTCAGAAACGGTTTGCTGGTTTAAGATTTCTTGCAGTTTGCCAGCAAATTCTCGCTTTTTGGTGCTCTCACGCAGAAGGTCTACGTTAAACCGTCTACGGTTTATGGCATCGCGTTGGACGTTTCTGATTGCAGCGATTTTTAGGCGGATAGTTGCTACTACCAAATGGTGGTCACTTCCAGTGTCTGCTCCCCTAAAGCTCCTGACATCCTCCAGAATAGTTCGCCATCTGCGACTGACGGCCACGTGATCTATCTGATTTCTCGTTCTACCATCGGGCGATACCCAGGTCTCCTTGTGTATCTTCTTGTGACAAAAGTAAGTTCCACCTACCATGAGTTGATGGGAACTACAGAAGTCAATGAAAAGTTCACCATTGTTATTGGTATCTTGGCTTAGGCCTTGATTTCCAATTGTGTTTTCAAGGCCGGTGTTGTTGGGGCCGATCTGTGCGTTTAAGTCACCCATCAAAACAATGATGTCTCCCCTTGGAATAGAGCGAAAAACCTCATTCAGTCGCATATAGAACTCGTCTTTGATGTCATCGTCTGCGTCTTCAGTTGGAGCGTAGCATTGGACTATCGTAGTACCTCTTAGTCTGGTACGTAGGCGCACGGTAATAATCCTCTCAGAAACTGGTGACCAGCTAATGAGGCTGGACCTGGCTTCCTTGGTGAGTATTACGCCAACGCCATTCCTACGATTTTCAGTTTCGTTTCTCCCAGAATATAAGAAGGACTCACCGTTTGGGCAGATATGTTCCCCCGCATCGGGCCATCTGGTCTCGCTGAGTCCCATGACCTTAATTTTATAGCGGTTCATCTCGTTGAGCACTTCATCCAGCCGTCCATCAGCAAGCAGAGTTCTCACATTCCATGATCCGATTCGTGTCCTGTTTCGAAAAGCAAAGGTCGTCGTCGTGTTGTCCGTCCGGTTCCGAGGCAATGTTTGCCGATTCGTAGCAATTGTGTGTTTTATGGGAGCGGGTTGCTAACCCTCAGCCCAACCGACTTAAAACTCTGTTTTGTGGCGCAGAGAACTCGCCATTCGACCGTCTCCCGTTAGCTCCTTCCGAAGAAGTACCCCAGGGGGCACCGCGGGGAGGTGGGATTAGGACTTGCTAACAGAGCTGCTAGGTGTTCGTCTGCAGTGACTCTTCTCGGGTTTTGGCAGAAGTGACAAATCGGGTGCCACCACCTTCCGAGGTCTTTGTTAGCCATTCGCCCCCCAAACTGCCACTGCTCCCATGCAATTTTGACAGGCGACGGCTACGAAATAGAAATTGGATTGATTCGGTAGCCACGCTCGGCGACGTCGCAGTCGTCTGTAGAATGTGCGCCTTCATATATAACTGTGTTTCCATGAGCCAGGGTAGAGTTTTCGTTAAGTAAACAGAAAGCTTTTTCTCTCAAGATCACTCGGTGCTGTTTCCATGATGGTTCTGGGTTAAAGAGACAGATACTTAATTTTACATTGCGTCGCCGTTGGTATATGTGCAGTAAACGATACTGAAACACACACATATGCAAAACCTGGCTTAATCGGACTGGCTTCGTTGAGTTTACTTGGATTTAACGACACTTTACTCAATCCCCGTTTCCATGGGCGCTTAATCTGAGTAAACTCAGGATAAACTCTGCATGGAAACACAGTATATAAGCCGTGTATTCTATTCGTTTTTGAAAGTCGCCGAGGAAAATAGTTTCGCCGTCGCCCTTAGCATGTTTACAGCATAGAACATAGAACTACAGGAAAGGCCCTCGCGTATAAAATCCGTGTATGCGAGCGTAGTGAAATCTGGGGTCAGTCGACTGTCAAATTGGTATAATTGCGGGTCAGTTGAATGTCAAATTTTCCCGCGGCACTTTCTTTAAAACGAGTTTTTCTATAAAATTTATTTACAGTTTTTTAAAAAACTAATCAAAAAAGAAAGAAAGTTTTAAGAATTTGTTTTTAGTATAATTGAAGTTGTTACGAGTGAATTATCAGTGAAAAAAAGAACAATGAAGTGTGCAGTTTGAATTTCACTACGCTAAAATTCTGCGAGGGCCCTTCCTGTAGTTCTTTATTCTAAGGTGCAGTGTGACCTTAGGCGCCCATTACACGATAGGTTTTGCTGACAGTTTTGCCTACGACTGACGGAAAACCTAACGTCTAAGGTGATGACTGATGTATTCCTCCGTATATTTTGATTTCCATTAATCATGATTGGTGGAATTGATTGCCGCTTGCATGAACGTGTAATGGCCGCCTTAGGCGCACATTACACGATAGGTTTTGCTGTGTTTTTCCACAGTTTTGCCCATGGAGACTATACAAGGAGTTAAAACTAGGTGTTGTCAATTTTCGTTTGATTAATGATGGCGCTGCAGTCAAATCTACCCCAAAAACATGGCCGATTGTATTTATCCGGTTCATGGACAAGTTCGTTTATTACTAATATATTTTATGTTTACCAGCTCACAGCTGTTTACCAGTTTCTAAATTCAATTTATATCAATGCGATTAATCGTAATTAAGCAATTTTTGATGTCTCCAATGATTTTTTATTAATTTCATGTGGGGAACATCGGACAAAGATGACATCTGTGGCCAATGAACTACAAGTTTAGTTTCTTCTACCCATCCATTTCCTGTCATTTTCCCCATAAAGGCAGGAACACACCGAGCGCGGTGGGGGTGTGGTTGTAATGCGGTGGCGATCTGACCAACACACACTAGGTTATATCATAGACAGACTAGCACCCTTAACCCGGATTATGACGTCGGAATGACGTAGACTCCATTTTATTTCCATATATTTCATATGGGTCTACGTCATTCTGACGTCATAATCCGGATTAAGTTTCTAGTCTGTCTCCGGTATTAGCGGTGGTACTGGCGGTCAGTAGTAGTTGTACAGTGGTACGTACACTTATTAGATAATGCGGAGCCCGGTACAAACGTTTTTGATAATTTGCGTCCAAATTGTCGTGGAGCAGTAAATTTTGCATTTAACTTGCGTGAAAGATTTGTTCAATATTTTAATCAAGAATAATTAATCGAACGCTTCTTTGTAAACGTATATTTCTAATTTATCTATAATTATTTCCTAATTTACTATAATTTTTCTTAACCATGCCATTAAATTAACTAAGTCATATATTAGTACTACCATTTTCCTGCATAATTGTGGTAATTCCTTCCACTTCTCATTTTTTTTCTTATATTTTTGTATTCTGGATGACTTAAATCATATAAAATATGATGTAATTTCATATTCTCAATAAAAATTTCAATTTTTTCACTTTCCATTTTTGAAAAAGTGCTCACGCGGTGGCGGTCAAATGCAGCATGCGGAATCTGACCGCCGCCGCGCGAATTGAACGCTGCATTTGTTGAAAGTTATCGTATCTGACCGCAGTTGGTGTGAATAGCGAAATTGTTTTTCTATATGTTACAACTGACCGCCATCGCATCGCCACCACCACCGCGCTTGGTATGTTCCTGCCTTAAGAGTTTTACCTCCTTGTATATTCTCCATGTTTTTGCCTACAACTGACAACTACAGGAAAGGCCGTCGCGTATAAAATCCGTATGGGCGTAGTGAAATCTGGAGTCAGTCACAGTATACAGAAACAAGGTAATGTAAAAGAGAAATGTCATTTGAGTGATGACTTCACTCGGCACGATCTTCCCATATAAAATCGGAGTTGTTGTTGTTTTGCATTAGTGCTGACGGCACTCGCCCCGCGATTTCTACGATATCCGAAGCTGTCAGTCTCTGTTACTGTACAGAATTACCACTTTAATCCTTTCAAAATAAAAGGTGCCGGAAAGATGTGATTCAAATAAAAGAGAACTTTCGAATAATTTAGTTATAATTTATTTCTGACTAATAAGTTGTTTCCTTAATATCTAATTCAGTATAATTCAACGTGAAATCCAATAATATATTAATGTTTGAACTGCCGAAAATATTTAATTACGAACTACCTTGATTTATTATTGTTTGGATAAACGCCACCTGTACGTCGGAGTTTGAACTTGATTTATGTGATCTTGCTTGCTTCTGTTGTGTTTTGCTGCTTCACTGCGTCGTCCTCTGTGGAATTTCCTGCTAAGGCTGTGATAAGTGATACACGCAAATTCGCCCGTAAAATAGTTGTGCTGAGAAAATTGATTTGAGTTAATGTTTATGAAGGTCCAACAACCCCTATGATTTATTGATGCTGATTCAAGCTCATCAACGGATCTGGTACCTAGTTTATAGCTACTCCAAAAATAATTCGAATTATGGATCATACAAATTTTTTTGTCGTATACCCGGGTAATTCGAATTATGGCTTAAGCCCGGTATGCAAGGCTCAAGAAATTTCTTGGCCTATCTTAAACCTATGTAAAAAAATGGTCAAGAAATGGTTCAGAAATATTTTCTGGAGCGATTTCTGTAACCGGCATGCTAGACTCAAGAAATTCATACCAGAAAAATCGTGTTTTTTGACACGCAGATGTCGCTTTTGATAAAATTTTAGTTTTTCCTCCAGAAATAAGTGTCGATTCATTTATTTCCTTAAGAAATTTTAACGGTTCATGAGGTCTTGACGTCTCAGGTAGTTTTTGAAATTGAAAGTAACTGTCAGCAATGGAAAAAATTACATATTGTTGCTTTTTATTCAGATTTTTTAAATTCTTTTTTAATTCTTTACTAATTAAAACAAGGCTTTAAGCCCGGTATGCAAAGCTCAAGAAAACTTCTGCATTTATTTCCCTAAGAAAAAATGACAGCAATTCAGAAATTTTGACAATTACTTATTTTCATTGCAGACATTAGGGCCCCATAGACTACAAGGTTTTATGCGTACAAACATGTCCCGCAGTCTTTGTGACAAACTTGTTTGTACGCTAAGCCTGCCCATACACTATAAGGTTTTACAGCAAAACTAAATAAATAAATACAGCTAAATACTAAAAACACCGAAAAAAAATAAAAAACAACACCAGAGCAGACTTTTTTTATGTTATGGAGAGAACTGTCAGATAAAACCACGAAAAAATCAAAACGTTTTGATATTTGGGACAAACTTGTGACAAACATAAAACCAAAAACCAAATTCACCACACACTGTCAATCTTTGTTTGAACGCCTTGTTTGTACGCATAAAACCTTGTAGTGTATGGGGCCCTATTAAATAAATTGTTTTATGATTGCTTGGAATTAATGAAATTGTTTAGGTTTAGGTTTAAGATAGGAAATTTCTTTGCCTATCTTAAACCTATGTAAAAAAAATGGTCAAGAAATGGTTCAGAAATATTTTCTGGAGCGATTTCTGCAACCGGTATGCTAGAGTCAAGAAATTCACACCAGAAATATCGTGTTTTTTAGTGACACGCAGATGTCGCTTATGATACAATTTTAGTTTTTCCTCCAGAAATAAGTGTCGATTCATTTATTTCCTTAAGAAATTTGAACGGTTCATGAGGTCTTGACGTCTCAGGTAGTCTTTGAAATTGAAAGTAACTGTCAGCAATGGAAAAAAATACATATTGTTTTTTATTCAGATTTTTTAAATTCTTTTTTAATTAACTAATTAAAACAATTTCATTAATTCTAAGCTATCATTAAACAATTTATTTAATGTCTGCAATGAAAATAAGTAACTGTCAAAATTTCTGAACTGCTGTCATTTTTTCTTAGGGAAATAAATGCAGAAGTTTTCTTGAGCAAATTTCTTGAGCCTTGCATACCGGGCTTTAAGCCAAAATTAGAAGAATGTAAGCTACCCGTTTATACGTTGATTCGAAATTTTGGCGTAAGTTTAAATTAAATCGATTTAATTTTGCTGCTATAAACTTGGTATGGGATAGGATAGGGTGAAAACCTTCAACTCGGTTTTCTATGGATATTGACTCAATCTCGTCAATAGATCCTTTAGGAATGAAATAAAAAGAGCTCAACTCAGTCTTTTTATTTATGGTTATGATTGAAATCACTTTTAATAAAATTCTCAAACTCGAATTTTATTATATCTATAAGCTCAAACTCGCTTAAAAATCTGAAATGATCTGATTTGCCGTCGACTGTGCTGTGGTTCTTTATTTTGGTTTCGAACAATAAAATTGGTGGGGAACTTTGATTTTCGAAGTATATAATTTAGTTTATGTAGTCACTCGAACAGGTGATCGTCTCTTTTTTTCTTCATATGTCAAATGGGTTTGTTGACATCTGATGGTAAGTTTGTTTTTTTCTATTTTGCTAGTTGAATCATGGTCCAATATGACTGTAACGGTCGAGATCATTAAGGAACCCTCCTTGGGTACACTTGCTAAATCTTTTAGTGAGTAAACTAAAAACAACAACAACAACATATTTTGCTAGTTAATAACTATTTTTATTTATTTTAGGGATATTTTTCAAGTTGGTGGGATATGCGGGAGGAGGATGGTGGCGAGTTCCTCGAAATAAAAACTTTTGTTTTGTGGTGACAAAAAGATTGCAAACAAGTTGGAATTCTTGCTGTACAGCATTGATTATATACTAAGTAGATATGGACAAACATTTCTCATAACATAACAAAATTTTATTAATGTTTAGTAAAACTTGAAAAAAGCAGGTTCTGAATTTAAAAAAGCATTACAAAGCCCTTCACGCATGTTGGAAGAAAAGCCAGAAGTTTCGGATCTAAAAATAGATTCCTGTGCGCGTATTCCTTTTGTTTTGTTGTTGTAGGAAAATACGATTTCTTGGTCGGTGGCTGAAATTTTACGATGAAGAAAATAATGAATGGAAGAGATATGCGAATGTAATCGGAAATTTGCTATCGTGTTTTTTTCTATTTTGAGAAAAATGGAATACGTAGGTTTTCTTTGAACAAAAATTCAAGCTTTTTTGTATTGATTTTATCATTGATTATTATAGAGAAAATATGAGTGATTTAGTTTGGGTTAACTATTTCAAAATATAAATTTGAATATATTTGTTTACAATAATAAAAAACAATAAAAAAAATCAGAATTTCTCAAGAGTAGTGGAATCATTGAAGGAAGAACAGTTCCGATTTTGAAAGTTTTTTTAAATGTTCGTATTAAGGGTGATTGTGTACTTTATCGCCTCGTCCTCCGCTCTGGGTGCAATACCAAAAGGCTCTCGCCCTACTCCGAGAATGAGGTAGAAGTTGAGGTGGGGGAGTGTTTTGGGGCGCGCAATCCAGATACAAAGTCGTTACTAATACAACTGATTATTAAACCGCTATTTTTAAAAAATTACTTGTAAAAAAGTTTAGTTTTAGAGGGTGACCGACGGCTAATTCAAAGGAAATGTGTTCAGGTCAACCCCCTATACAACCCCTACCGCCTGCGGGGGTGGGCTGATAAAGTAAATAATTAGCCAAAATTCTAAAATAAATATATAAAAGTCTGTAAACATTTTATAGATTCCGAAACCGCTCAACCGAACGCCACAAAAATTTTACCACATGAGTTTGATAATATGGAGAATGTTTATACGCTATCAGCTTTGCTCTACCTACCCCTAAAGGGGGTGAAAAAAGAAGGAATAGGTTGTATGGCGAATTATTTTTTTCTTTAGTAAGATTTTCTTCAAACTTAGTATAAATACTCCAGATCATAAATAATGAAACACGTCTTTCAAAATTTTTCCAAATTCAACCACTAAGGGGGTGAAACAGGGTGGAAAAAGTTGTATGGGAAGTCATCTATTTTTCATCAGATTTTCTTCGGATTTGGTATAAGTGCTTACTATACAGCATAAATAATAAAACACATGTTTCGGCATTTCTCGAAATTCAACCCCTAAGGAGGAGAAATGGGGGTTCAAAATTTGTGAAACTCGAAATGGTAGCACCGCGCCACAACATCATTGGCTTCATTTAAGATTCGTTTTTTAGTTTCAAATTTTGTTATTTGGAATCAAAAATACGAAAAAAATGTCTGTTTTGAAACTCTCGTACTATATATGAAAATTCGTATAACCTCAACTGCAAAATAAACGGAAGGTACTATTGGCTTATGGGTGCAGCGACGCGCAACGGGTTCCAGCTAGTTCATCTATATATCCCTTCATTGGTTTCAATAAAACCACCTCCTCGCTTACTTTCGATGGCATCAAATATGAAAATTCAATGAAAATAATCCAAGAATTGGAAATAAAAATACTGCCGTGAACCATAATTAGTGGCGAGTCCCTCGACACAAAAATTCTCTGGTTTTGTGGTGACAAACGAAGTACGAAGATGAAAAGTTTAATTTTTTTTAAATTCTTGGCTTTTTCTCAAAAGTTGTTACTTTGCAAATTATTGAGTTTATTGAGAAGATAGAAAGGCCGGCCCTCTTCTAAACTACATACAATGCAGAAACTTAAAGGTAGAGCTATGCTTGCAACAGAAAAGCGGAAAACTGTTGTAATTCTGTAAAACTGTAAAATTAACTTACATCTCAGTTCTAAGGAGCTAGCATGAGAACTTTATTTCTGGCCGTTCAGTCAAGGTGGTATTGGGTGGCTTCGAATCCAACAATCATTCCATCCCGGCTGGCGTTCCCCAAGGGTCGATTCCCTCACCTGGTTTCTTTCTAATATTCATTAATGATCTGCTCTCAATCCCCACTTCATAGTTTTGTCTATGTCGGTACTCTGCGTTAATCCTCGCTAATATAAGACTTGCCAGGCCTTATCTCCTAGACCGTGAACTCGTGTCCAACTTTATTAACTGGACGTTGAACTCATTCTTGATTGGGGCCGCAAGAATCGTGTCGAATTCAACCCCACCAAAACAAAGCATGGTCTTATCTCTACAAAAACCTACACCGTCCTTCCCTTTATCTCAGCGGACAAAAAGAATCTAATGGCTGACTCATCTCTAAACATCTTAGACTCATCTCTAAACATTTTACCTTCAAATCTGTGAAGGAATAATCACATATTCCAAATCGCCAAATAAGCTTATCAATGCCTAGGATTCCTCAAGAGATGCCCTGGCTCCAATTTACAAGTCCTACATTCCACCCCGCTTTGAATATAACTCGTCCCAAAAACTACTTTGGCTGGAGAAGGTGCAAGACCGCACCTTTCTCCTCCATAGACCTTTTAAGCCACCGTAGGAATGCAGCAGGCCTGATTAGGTTTTACCGCTATTACCATAGCGAGTGCTTCATTAAAATTAAGAAGCTCCTGCATACACGGCAACTTTTTTCCCGCAACACAATACTAGCCAACTTGTCTTACCCACGGCTCACTGGAGACCTCCTCTTCGCGCCATTACGGTTTAGAAGTTCGTTTATAAATAGAACAACTCGATTGTGGAACTGTCTTCCACAGTCGGTGTTGCTGAACCCAGCAGAGTTCAAACGCAAGGTTCATCGACATCTACTCACACACCCTCTAGACCTCTAAAGTAGGTAGGGCGCCACCATGGCGTGGGAACTAGGTCACGACAAGGTCATTGACCTTGGGAACTGGATCACGGAACTAGGTCACGGAACTAGGTCAAGGTTAATCACCTGTCATCAATCAATCACGGCTGTGGGATGTAGGTCAAGGTGGTTGACCTTGAGACGCTTGGACAAAAGTTTTCGAGATATCGGGCTGAGAAGTCTTGGCATCGTGCTGCTTTCGTTTCCGCACTACCTCTGAGGGAGAATGCAAGAAGCGTATTCGAGCGGCTACGCGCTTCGGCTGCTTGCGCGACAGATCCAACATAAGGAATTTCATGTAAGCATCGTCCACTGGAGGCGACTTTGAACGGCTATAAACGTATTCGTGCGTGCCGTGCGAATCCAATTTGATTTGGATCGGTCGCGCGTTGCCGCGCGAATCGGAAACGGTTTCCTCCAAAGCCTTCTATATATGCAAGCTATTTTTTTGAATATAGTTATGCGGTTGTATGAAGTCCCAACGAATTTAAGTGAAATATCAAAATCCCATTAAAAACGAGAAGAAAATTATTATCTATATTTAGTTGATATGTAATTCCTTGATGGTTGATGGTTCCTAGATATTCTAGTCCGATACATATATTCCGATATATCCATTTATTTTTGTTGTTGAAGATTTTTTATTTGATTATTTTTACTTGAATATTTTTTGTTTTTATTATAATTTTGTTGAATATATGTACGATTTAGTTTGTACTGTTGCGTTTCGACTTCTAACACGAATATGCTTGTTTTAAAAAAAATTTCCTTACCGTAGGAGTCACACTGAGACGTTCCGCAAGAGGAATAGTCTGCCTGAAGTTAGAATCCCTTATGATAATTGGCGCTATGGCATCCATTGGAATGTGTTGGGGTTCATACGATAATAATCGAAAAATTTAACGGGATTTCCCTCTAATTCGCTGTGTAAATGATGGAATTCCCCAGTAGTGATGAGCAAACGCAAGAACAAGACAAGACTAATATAGTCTTGTTCTTGCTCAGTCGCTCTTGTTCTTGGTCTTGCGAGTATAGCTAAGTCTTGTTCTTGGTCTTGTTATTGCAGACATAGCTAAGTCTTGGTCTTGTTTTTGTTCTTGCAAACATAGCTAAGTCACAACTGCAAGACCAAGGCTATTTTCGCTCATCAAGTATGTATTGTATGTATTTTTATAATTTGGTTATTGAAAACAAACGTAGGAATCTTCATATTTTTATGGTTTTCTTTTTAAATCCTGAAAGATTTAACAGAAGAAGGACTCATTTCCTAGACACCAGTAATTGAAAGAAAGTAACAGAGCACACAATTGATTTAAAAAAACTTGACAGTGTGAAACATCTACCTAAATCATTTCGGCAAATTTGCTTCGAAATGCAGAAATATTGATTGTGAATCTCGTTGACGCACAATGCATGCAAAGTCATTATGTACATATGTACAAATGTGAAAAATTGCTTTTACAATTATCATACTAAAAAGTAAATATACAATACACACATGTATTTGTTGGATATAATTTGGCTGTAGGGTTCCGACTTCCATAATCAAACGATCATTTATAACAAAACTAACTATTTATTCAATATATATACACTGCGTAACACTTTTTATATTTCTTACAGCTCTGTGTGGTTATTTGACGTCTACACATCTTCAAGTTGCATGGCTGACTGGCTTCCGCCTTCTTCCTGTCAACGCTGCTAACTCTGCTGAGTTACGCCTTATTTATAGGTACGTTCGTTAACCGTATTTTGCAACAGTATTTATATCATAATTACTTGAACATCCTAATCAATTTTATATTTTTTGTTTTTCAAAGAATGAAGTTAGGTGAAAATTTTGCAAGACTTGCTAAAGTCTTATTCCAGTCCAGTACTCCAGCGAGTCAATCCAGTCCAGTGCTTGACTGGATTCATATCGTCTACAAGTCATTCAACATTTATTGGATAGTGAATATGATTTCAAGAATGGATCTTAAAAATCACAAATTATTAATTTTATCAACTAAAACAATGCGATTATAAAAAAAACAATACGTATTTACTCTTCAACATTTAATCCAGCACTGGACTGGTCGTCTACACTATTCCAGTGGCGCTGGATTGGGCGAGCTGGAATGAAAAAGTAGACTGTCAATCCAGTCACTGGACTGGATTGTTCACTGGAATGGGTACAATCCAGTGCCGGTTCACATTATTCCAGTAGCACTCCAGCGCTGGATTCGATCACTAGACTGGATTGCTACTGGAATAATGTGAACCGGCCATTAGATTTGAACAATTTTTGTGCAAATATTTTGGATGAAATTTGCACAAAATTTGCACAAAGCGTGCTACTAGGGTTGCATCATAGAAATATAAACTAAACACGGAATGGCTGTAAGCCAGATTAAGCGTACCACAATTCCTGATGTGTTTGAGTTCACTCGGTAGTAGTGGTCAGGCAGTGCAGGCCAAAATATACAGAAATAATAAGAGGGACGTTTTAAAAGCGGGGCGAATGAAATTCCTGGCATAAAATCTATGCCCCCCGGATATTGACTTGGCACGGCACCATTCACTCAAGAAGCTACCCCAGACAATTCGGCAATTTGTGTCCCACTTGTGCACATTATTGCTGTCCTTTTAAACAAGCTACTTTTAGAGTGGTCGCTCACGTACAGGGTTTTTACACGACACAGCCGTTCCATGTTAGTTTATATTTCTATGGGTTGCACAGTTAAGCGAGAAACACAATTGGAGCTTTTCTGCCAGCTTGTAAATAAATTAAAATTTTACAGACAAAACGCGACGACATTTTCCTCCGTTTAGCGAAGCACAGATCAATAAAAGATAATGACAGCAGCCAGCTGAAAATTTAAATTTTTTTAAAACTCGAGCTGACCGAAAATCGGCATTTCGGCTAACCGAAAATCTGAAGCTGTTATTGTGACCAGATGCGTGGTTTTCCATATGCCAAAAGCTCAAGCTGGCAGAAAAGCTCCAATTGTGTTTCTCGCCTTAGTCTTGTTCTTGTTCTTGCGAGCATAAGTAAGGGCCAAGTCAATAATGCACGTTGCGCGAGCAAATGATTTCTTCAACAATTGGAAGTCTGTAGCTGAATAAGTCATTTGCTCGCGCAACGTGCATTATTGACTTGGCCCTAAGTCTTGTTCTTGGTCTTGCTAAATGTCTTGCCTTAGATATAGAACTACAGGAAGGGCCCTCGCAGAATTTTAGCTTAGTGAAATTCAAACTGCACACTTCATTGTTCTTTTTTTCACTGAAAATTCACTCGTAACAACTTCAATTACACTAAAAACCTTCTTTTTTGATTAGTTTTTTAAAAAACTGTAAATAAATTTTATAGAAAAACTCGTTTTAAAGAAAGTGCCGCTGGAAAATTTGACAGTCAACTAACCAGCAATTATACCAATTTGACAGTCGACTGACCCCAGATTTCACTACGCTCGCATACACGGATTTTATACGCGGGGGCCTTTCCTGTAGTTCTATATTCTAAGGTTTTTTCTCATCACTATTCCTCAGAGACATCCTCTTTTCCAAAGTAGAATTAACCCAACACGTTCGTCTTTTTTTATTAATCCTCAACGTAGAATTTTCCAAAGAATACATATCCTCTTCTTCCATCACAATATTATTACTTCAAAGTTCACTTCAAACTGAACAGCACGAAAAGCTTGCAGTGGACGACCCCTGTCGCCTGTAGCCGCGTATCTCAGAGCCGCTCATGTAGCCGAAGCGCGTAGCCGCTCGAATAAGCTTCCAGTGGACGACCAGCCTAAATCTATATTTAAATCGTATTGAAATCATTAAAATAAAAGGTTATGCCGGAGGTTCTATAAACTCTTTAGGGACGGTGAAAAATATTCAAGTTAGAATGGGCAAAGCAGAATGCTTTACTGATTTTATAGTGGTACCCAACAATGCTCAGAATATAGCAGCGATACAGGTCACCCGTTTACGGAATCGGACAATGTAATAATTTATAAAGACGCAGAACAATTGAGATTATTGGTAAATATTCAGATTAACTCCTCCACGCCCGATTTTGATGAAATTTTTACACAAGGTACAGTTAATTATGTATACCTCAGGTATGTTAATAAAAAGTGTCGGTCAAGTCCCGTTATCTTGTAATTCCACTTCCAAGTACCGAAATTTCAAAAATTGAACAGGTCATAATTTCTATATTATTTCACCAATATTGATGAAATTTACACATATTGTATATTTTTATGTGGACAATTTATTTATTAAATAAAATTGGCACTCATGCACCGTTACTTTTTTATTTAACTTTATAATACTTAAATTTCGAAAATGCGATAATTGCCAATGTACACCACGTTTTTTTGTGAAATTTATATATAATGTATATCTTTCTCTGTATAATAAATTGGTTTTAAAAAAATTGCCTTCTATATACTGTTTTTTTAATACATTTGTAAAGCACCGCATTCTATGGGAGTATGAAATAGTAACTGTCACGTTTGACTTTTAATTATTTTAAAATTTCTCAAATTAATTATTGAAATGTGAAATAATTATTGTTTTTATAATAAAAGGAAATTTTATATCTTACTGTATACTATATTTACCGTTTTTGTAGATTTTCTTTAAAAAAACATTTTAAAATAATGAATCGACAGTTTACTTAACCTTAAGCCAAATGAAAATAATGAATTCCCAATGATAAAGAAGTAACAATAAAAACCAACAAAGTATTCTTTCGAGTAGAAAATTGCGACTTTCAGGATGATGTGGAAATATATTTCCCTGAAAGATCAAAAACGGATTTATTTCACCATTTAAACATTGGTGAAAATTGATCTACCAGCCAAAAAAGTATATTAATATCACTGCTCAATAAGTTCGAACATTGTTTCGCTGCGTCATTGGATAATTTAGGATGTACGACAGCCGCGGAATTAAAGATTGAGCTACTAAACGAGAAACCGATAGTCTACAAACTTTATCGCATGAATCCCTCGATTAGGCAAAAGGTCAAGGAAATTGTGAATGAACTACTAAAATATGACATTGTTAGGGAATCATCCTCTCCATTTGCTTCACCGGTATCATTAGTAAAAAAAAAGAAAAACGGTGAGCAACGGCTCTTTATAGATTGCCGAAAACTAAATCAAAACATTAAGCAGGATAAATTTCCATTGCCACGAATAGATGATCAGTTGGATCAATTACAAGGGTACGCATACTTCACTACTCTGGATTTGACGTCTGGGTACTATCAAGTACACGTCGAAGAAGCATCTAAATACAAAACATCATTTGTAACACCGGATGGCCAATACGAATACAATAGAATGCCATTTGGTGTTAGTACCGCTCCGAGTATATTCCAACGAATCATGAATAAGATTTTAGGACCACTTAGGTACAGAAGCGATAGTGTATTTGGACGACTTATTGATACCATCGAAAGACTTCGATGATGGTATAGGGAGATTAACAAATGTTTTAGGAGTTTTACCTCGAAATCACCTTACGTTGAAACCCGAAAAATGCTATTTCTTCGAGACTTCAATCTCTTATCTAGGACTTGATGTTGATGCCAATGGCATTTTTGAATTTATTTCTAATAGGGCTAATTAGAGCATGAATATACAACTATTTATTAATATACAATTTTTTTTATTTCTATTTTTATTTATTGTATTATATTTCTATTTTATTTTTATTTTTCTTCTCTTTTTGCTTTTTGTTTCCTCTTCTTACTTAGTTAGTTATTTTTAAGTTTTTTTTTTAATTTTCCGTATTAAGTTTAACTTAAGTTTGTCCAATGTTGTTAATTAATGTACTAATTTTTAAGATTAAAATCTTTGTACATGTATTCGCAAATAAATAAATAATAATAATAATAATAGGTCTGTTCCAATAGAAAACCTGTCCTGTCGTAGCCTGCGAAAAGTTACTTGATTGGTGGGGGAAAATTTAGTCAAAATCCCGTAAAGTGAAGGAACGCTTTCTGGGATGTTTCGTGCAAATCAAGAAGACCATAACCTAAAAATCACTTGTGTCTTCAAAATAATGACATAAAACTATTGAAATTAATAAATTATTTATGAAATTATTCAAAACTTGTAGTAAGGCACAAATCGAAGAAATTATTTTCAACACATCGTAATCATTTTGGTTTGACATGACAAATAACAGCTGTTTTGACATGTTGAAAACGTCGTAAGATTTCACTCCACCTAAAAATCTCCTGCGGTTTCTTGGTCGAGGGGAAGTAAAAATTTCCCCGCTTTTCCGAACATGAGATTCTATTGGAACAGGAATTGGGTGATTTCTTGGTCTCGCGGGATCCCGCATTCTCTATTGGAACAGACCTAATAAGACCAGGACAGAAGAAAATTGAGTGCGTAAAGGAATTCCCAGCACCCAAAAACGTTCACCAAGTTACACAATTCTTAGGTCTAACCGGTTTCTTTAGGCAATTTATAAAAGACTACGCACTTGTGGTGAAGCCCCTCACAAATCTGCTAGGGAAGAATCAGAAATTTGTGTGGACAGAAGTCGAACAAAATTCATTCCAAGGATTAAAGGAACAGTTAGTAAAAAGGCCCAGACTAGCCAAATCCAAAAGCCGAAACATAAGTGCATACCATATAAGTGCAGCCGAAACATAAGTGCATACAGATGCCAGTCAACACGGGTTAGCCGGAATATAGCTTCAAAAAGATGCAGCAGACAAACACCCCGTAGCGTTTTACAGTCGACGAACATCACCAACTGAAGAGAAATATCACTCCTACGAGTTAGAAACCTGGTGTACCTTTTGGATATCAAATTTAAAGTAGTAACTGATTGCAATGCAATTAAATCAGCAGCAAGTAAACGCGATTTACTCCCGAAAATTGCCAGATGGTGGCTGGCACTTCAGGAATTCATATTTCATATTGAACTTTCGCCTAGACATTTACCTGTAATTTTTATGCGACAGTACAAGAAATACCACTGAGCATATATATAAATTAACAAATGAAAAATGTTCAGTTATTTTCCTTATATTCCCCCAAAAAAAACCCCCACCCCTAACTTCAATTACCTATTAGTATTGTTTGGAAATGATTAACGCTGCAGTATGTTTTTGAAAATACCTAAAACTTCAAGTATCAATTACCTAGTTTATAGCTACTCCAAAAATAATTCGAATTATGGATCATACAAAATTTTTTGTCGTATAAACGGGGTAATCCGAATTATGGCTTAAACCGAAATTTTTGGGCTTAAGCCAATATTAGAAGAATATAATTTACCCGTTTATACGTTAATTCGAAATTTTGGCGTAAAGTTGAATCGATTTAATTTTGCTGCTATAAACTTGGTAAATATGTCGAAAAAGAAGCGCGACATCGAAAAAAATCATTTTACATTTTCGTTTTATCTTGGGGTTTTGTATCGAAATTCATGATTTAAATAGCGGCGCCACGGAAATCGTAGTTTTGATATAACAAAAAACCTTTGGGAAACACCTCAAAATGTCAAACTTCAAGTGACAATCGCTCGAAAACTAAGTGAGATATTAAAAAAATTATTTTACTTTTTCGTCTTATTTTGGGGCGTTTCATCAAAAACCATCGTCAAACAGCGGGGCCACGGAAATCGTAGAATCCCCCTTTAATCTAAAGATTTTCTCCCATATTCAAAAATTAATTTTGACGTTTGTATAAAATTTAAAAACAAACAGTTTTTGTGTACATATTCTATTCGTGTGTACATATTCAAAGCCTTTTACAAGCCATGCCACAGGTATGTGCATGTATGTGTATGAAGAGCCAAAATTTTTTGAATTAACATTGCCGAAGCCGTACGAAACAATTTTTTAACTTTGTTTTTGCACTTAAAAGTGGTAAAATAATGTATATTATCACTTTTTGGTGCACATGGATTATCAGTGATTAGTGCTTTAGTGATTTAATAAAAAAAATTAAAAAGAAGTGAATGATTAAGTGTATTTTTAGAGTGTTAATTGATTAGGTGACCATTTTTGTTTACATTCGCGGTGGTTTTTTCGTGTTAATTTAGGGAAAAAATGTTGAATTTGTGTAGTAATATAATAAAAAGTGCTTTGGAAGTGATTAAAGACTGTTGTAGAATAGTTTTTGAAAACATAAGTGCAGAAAAATGCGAAGGAAAAATGAAAAAGCTATTGTTATTTATGTTGTGTTGTAGTACTTGCACTTATGTTTTTAATAACTCTTCTATAATAATTTTTAACTACTTTAAATTCACTTTTAATTCCATTACTACACAAATTCAACATTTTTTCCCTAAATTAACACGAAAAAACCACCGCGAATGTAAACAAAAACGTGACCTAATCAATTAACACTCTTAAAATACACTTAACCACTCACTTCATTTTAATTTTTTTTATTAAATCACTAAAGCACTAATCACTGATAATCCATGTGCACCAAAAAGTGAAAATATACAATATTTTACCACTTTTTAGAGCAAAAACAATGTTAAAAAATTGCTTCTTATCGCTTCGGCCATGTTAATTCCACAACTGTCAGAAATTGTTGGCCACTTTTCAGCTATGTTAGTATTAGTTGGCCTGTCTGCTTCCAGGCCTGTACTTACGAGGGGCTTGACCAAGCCCTTCTCAAGTACAGGCCTGGAAGGTGCCTACCTTAGAATAGAGAACTACAGGAAAGGCCCTCGGGTATAAAATCCGTGTATGCGAGCGTAGTGAAATCGCTATCAGACAACTGGCAAATTGGTACAATTTCTTGTTAGTTAACTGTCAAATTTTCCCGCGGCACTTTCTTTAAAACGAGTTTTTCTATAAAATTTATTTACAGTTTTTCGCAAAACTAATTAAAAAGAAGAAAGATAGTTTAAAGAATTTGTTTTTGTCAATTAGAAGTTGTTACGAGTGAATTTTCAGTGAAAAAAAGAGCAATGAAGTGTGCAGTTTGAATTTCACTACGCTAAAATTCTCCGAGGGCCCTTCCTGTAGTTTTGTATTCTAAGGTGCCTACCTCAGTAACACTAACGCAGCTGCTCGTAGTCCCAGAATCTGTCACTTTTGTTGGATTTATACGCCGTGATGTAAAGTTCGGAATATTTTTGCATTAGTTTGCCATAAAAAGTCATAAAATAATATATTTAACCAGTTTTTATTGCAATAGGATTACCAGTGAATAGTGCTTCAGTGATTTAATTAAGAAAATTTAAAAAAATCGAGTGATTAAGTGTGTTTTAAGTGAGTTAATTGTGAAGGTGGCCAATTTTGTTTACATTCGCGGCGGTTCTTTCTTGTTTATTTAGGGGAAAAATGTTGAATTTGTGTAGTAATATAATAAAAAGTGCTTTTTGAGTGATTAAAGATTATTATAGAATAGTTATTAAAAACGTAAGTGCAGAAAAATGTGAAGGAAAAGTGAAAAAGTTATTGTTATGTATGTTGTGTGGTGGTACTTGCACTTAATGTGTTTAATAACTATTCTATAATAATCTTTAATCACTCAAAAAGCACTTTTTATTATATTACTACACAAATTCAACATTTTTCCCCTAAATAAACAAGAAAGAACCGCCGCGAATGTAAACAAAATTGGCCACCTTCACAATTAACTCACTTAAAACACACTTAATCACTCGATTTTTTTAAATTTTCTTAATTAAATCACTGAAGCACTATTCACTGGTAATCCTATTGCAATAAAAACTGGTTAAATATATTATTTTATGACTTTTTACGGCAAAATATCCCGAACTTTTACCTCCTCCATATAATATCTTCCGATTTGACAGATAATGGGTCTATTACCAACACAAACACAAACTCTGCTTCCAGGCCTGTACTTACGAGGGTCTTGCTTTGACATATTCCATTCTTAAGTTTGTGTGGGTATAGGCTCACAACTTCGGTTTGGCGTACCGTTTATACGAAAAATGAGTTTATCCCCAATTCTGAATTAAAATAAGGTGTTATAAACCGCTTTTGTATTAGAATACCAAAATAGCTGATAGTATCAAGAATAGTGTCTCAAGCTTTCAATCACAAGCAAGAGTCTCAAAAGCTTATGATTTATGTTTGGTCATAATTTAGAATGGGGGGGGGGTAAGTGTGCCTTGTTTGCCTTAATAAATAAAGAGATGGTTTTTAGTATTTTTTGAATTACGAAAAAGTGTTACGGCAAAAAACAGTTTAATAACAATAAAAATATTATAAAATTTATGCTATATTATTGTACCATAAACACATAAATATAAAAGATTAAAATAAATAATGGTACATATGGAAAATTTTATTAATTTGAAGAAAAATTATTAAAACAATGGAATATTTATTAAGAAGTCTGTTTCTTTACGAATCACGAGATCCCTGGGATCCCGAGATTTTTTTGAAAGGTGGGGGCAAAAATGTCAAAGTAAGGAAACGCTTTCTGGGATAATCTGAGAAATCCAAAAAGAATAACTATTTCTTTATTTGCACTATTGTCTCGATAACAAAAAACTGCAATTTATTTATTATTTTCACTGTTGTTTCGATAACACAAAACTTCAATTTATTTATTATATGCACTGTTGTCTCGATAACACGAACATCTTTTATTAAATCAATTGATGTTGAAAATTGAGAACTGTCACCTTTTGACATTTCTCATTTCACCCAAGCCGCCAGAGGTCCAGACCTCGGGATCTTTGGGATGGAGGGGAAATGAGCCCGAGAACGTAAAGAAATGCGAATGGGAATCCCGTGATTACGTAAAGAAGCAGACTTAAAATAATAGCTCTGTACGTTTACTCCACACGGGATCGAAAATTTTGCGTTTTTTTACTTTCTCGGGATCGAAAAAGACGGGAAAGATTCGTTGAAACTGTTTGCGGATTGTCAAAATTGCGAGACCAAAAGTAGAATACCAAATTGTCTCAACTTGATACTCACCACACACTCGTTAGGGCCTATTCACACAGTGCACATTCATGGCGCCTAAAACCGGTTTTATAGATGAGAGAGGGAAGGGAGCGGAAGAACTTAACGAAACATTTTTCACGCAAAAGCAAACGCGTGAAAACTGGCACACATATAAAAAAGTTACTTCTATCTCTTGCATTCTTTAGCTCTGTTTTTCTCTAACAAGTAAATTTCATCTGCAATACATTTAAATGTTCCTGTATAGCATTCAAATTTACTACACTCATTTACGCCCCGTCTGAGTTACTAGGAGTTGAATAAAACCGGTTTTACTCACCACAATTATGGCAGCGTGTGAATATGCCCATTGTGTGTGTTTACCGCGATCATTGTTTACATCTGAGAAGGGAGAAGAGAAAGAAATGTGCGTATGAGTTAGTTTTGATCCCGGAAATTTTTGGGTGAAAATTCTTTCGTTAAAGTTTCGTCGTGTGTGTCCTTCTTTCTCTCGTCTCCTTCGTTTCTTTCCTATAAAACCGGGTTTTTCGTACGTCTTGAGTCTCCGTGTAGCACCCCACAATTACTGTGTTTCCATGAGCCAGGGTAGAGTTTTCGTTAAGTAAACAGAAAGCCTTTTCTCTCAAGATCACTCGATGCTGTTTCCATGACGGTTCTGGGTTAAAGTGACAGATCATTAATTTTACATTGCGTCGCCGTTGGTATATGTGCAGTAAACGATACTGAAACACACACATATGCAAAACCCGGCTTAATCGGACTGGCTTCGTTAAGTTTACTTGGATTTAACGACACTTTACTCAATCCCCGTTTCCATGGGCGCTTAATCTGAGTAAACTCAGGATAAACTCTGCATGGAAACACAGTACATGTCAGTTTGTTGAGCGGAGCCAAACTCCTTTCAACTTCAGGCCGTGCTGTAAATTTTTGTATATGTGTGACTTAGGGCCGATTCACAATGAACGCTTCAAGCCTCAAGCTTCAAATTTTTTTCTATTGCCTAGTACGGTGATCGGGCAAAATTTTGCCATCCCTTTAAAATGCATGTAAAAAACCTTGGCAAAATTTTGCCCCAAGCACGGCAAAATTTTGCCAGCGCAAAACAGTACGCTGTTCGTGCAAAAATTTGCCACAGTAAGAATACTTTCAAGATTTTCTAATAGATGGATTTTCTAATTGTGGAGACTTTTATTTGTCAAATTTTTGCCACCAGAAATTATCTGGTCATTTGTTCTTGGCAAAAAGTTCGGTGTTGCATTTAATTAATTATCCTTATTTAAAAAATATAAAAAACAATGTCTTTAAACATAGAAGGAGCACGAAAATATTTCATTTTAGAGAAGGATCGTTTAGAAAGTTTTAAATCAAGGCCCTTTAAGGACAGTGAAAAGTGTAGCGTAAAAAATGTAAGGAATTGATCTATATAATATTTCTAATTAAATAAAAATAAATTAACAAATATAGAGAAGCCGACTTCTATTGGTATGGTAATAAGCAGGAAATGACACTACTGCCTGTTTCGCCTGTGATAAAGTGCTTGATGGCTGGAAATCAATTAAGGATCCATGGGCAGAACATCTGAAACATGCTCCGCAGTGTGTTTTCGTAAATTAGGGAAGCCAGAAAGGAATATTACAGTATAATATATACTTTTATTGATGTAAGCCATTAGTAATTTATATCAACGTTTTTACAGCTAGATGACTTTCTCAATTTGTTGGGTGTTGTTGAACAAAGTTACCTGCAAAATCAACTAAGGATCCATGGGCAGAACATCAGAAACATGCTCCGCTGTGTGTTTTCGTTAAATTAGGGAAGCCAGAAAGGGATATTACAGTATAATATATACTTTAATTGATGTAAGCAATTAGTAATTTATATTAATGTTTTTACAGCTAGATGACTTTCTCAATTTGTTGGGTGTTGTTGAACAAAGTTACCTGCAAAAATAGTTTAATGCGCTCAAAAAGAAATTTCAAAATAACTATGAGAAAAAAGTCGAGAAAATAACAAAGACTTTTCAACAGTAACAAATTTAACACTTAGAAGCATAAGAGTTTTTTTTATTAGTTTTTAATTATTTTAAACTATTTTTAATGCAAATTTCTGCTTAGGTGTTATTTCATCATTTCTTGTATGCTTTTTCGGTTGAAGGCGCTCTTCCAATCGCAGGAATAAATTCTCAAAAGTATTAATATCCATATGGAAATTTTCTGTAAAGGTCACTGTATGCTTTTTCATATCATTAAACTAAAATAAAAGAACATTATAAAATAAAATTTCAAGTACTTACGTCATTAAAAAATCTTCCTTTCATATTTCTTTCTTTTAAATATGGATTGATCCTGTATGAAGGGAGCTTTTTACATTTTTTCTTCCTTAAATATCCGATTAGTAGAGCAATGCACCCGTATATTATTATTTTTGTGAACCTCGCCATTTTTCTTTATTTTGACACTTTACACTATTCTCCACCACTCTACACTTGGGCTCACTCTTTCAAATTTTCGCATAAAACCAGGAATTTTCCTAACACTTTCACAATTTAACTTTATTATAATGTCTTACTATTATTTATCTTTATTATTTCACCTTTGAATTATTATATTTAACGGAAAATATCGATTTATTTCTTATATGAAAGATAAAAATTGCTCCGATTCGCGCACTTTTCATACAAATTTGACAGTTCTTTAGCCAACTTTCAGACTAAGTCACACATATGCAAAAATTTGTTCGGGATATTTTGCCGTAAAAAGTCATAAAATAATATATTTAACCAGTTTTTATTGCAATAGGATTACCAGTGAATAGTGCTTCAGTGATTTAATTAAGAAAATTTAAAAAAATCGAGTGAATAAGTGTGTTTTAAGTGTGTTAATTGTGAAGGTGGCCAATTTTGTTTACATTCGCGGTGGTTTTTTCTTGTTTATTTAGGGGAAAAATGTTGAATTTGTGTAGTAATATAATAAAAAGTGCTTTTTGAGTGATTAAAGATTATTATAGAATAGTTATTAAACACATTAAGCGCAAGTACCACACACAACATGTATAACAATAAATTTTTCACTTTTCCTTCACATTTTGCTGCACTTATGTTTTTAATAACTATTCTATAATCTTTAATCACTTAAAAAGTACTTTTTATTATATTACTACACAAATTCAACATTTTTTCCCTAAATAAAAACGAAAAAACCACCGCGAATGTAAACAAAATTGGTCACCTTCACAATTAACACACTTAAAACACACTTATTCACTCGATGTTTTTAAATTTTCTTAATTAAATCACTATATCACTATTCACTGGTAACCCTATTGTAATAAAAACTGGTTAAATATATTACTTTATGACTTTTTACGGCAAACTAATGCAAAAATATTCCGAACTTTACTTCACGGCGTATAAATCCAACAAAAGTGACAGATTCTGGGACTACGAGCAGCTGCGTTAGTGTTAGTGAGTTAGGGAACTTCCAGGCCTGAGTGGTTATTCTGTAACTATGAGAAAGTGAAAACGTGAAAAGTCTTTTCATTCTCATTCTCATCGGGTCTTCTCATTTTGAGTTCTAATTTTTGTCAGCAAAGCGATTCTATAACCTAAAGTGAGATATTCCAGTGACAAATGAGCTGAATGTAGTTCACATTGGAAATTCTCACTTGTATAAACGTCAAACGTGGGGTTTTATGTCATATTTTGTACTTATTCGAGTGGCCTACTTTGTAGAGACTTTGTAACATTTAAAAAGGCAACAGTATTTTTATTTATAGAGCAAAGCAGAACCCGCCAAAGGTGGGCAATTATAATTTGGGTTTGCACTCAAAATTCATGGTTTTACATTTCAAACTCCCCTTTTTTTTGCAAAAATCGTTGAACTTAAAAAGTTACACATTACTACTTAAATTTAAAAAGTTACACCTAGAGCATTTAAATGAGTGGCATACTCCTCCCATAATTTTTTTTTGAAAATTAAAAGTTTTCACACTTCTCATCGCCGTTGAAAATTTCGATGTAATGTATATAAACAAACTTGTAAAGCGTGAAAATCTGCACAAAAAACGTCTTTACATGTTTTTTCGAAAGCTGCTTCCTATGTGAGATAATGAGCTATAATTGGTATTTTCCGATTTCCGCGCGAATAACTCGGGATAGCATAAGATTTACCCTGACGGTCGTCTAAAATCTCTGTAACTCCCTTGTCTTTGGTCTAAAATTCATAAGGTATACTAAAAGAGAATTCTTCAACAATTGCCATGTATAGCTGGCAGGTATCGACAGAAGTGGTTTCTGTTTGATATTCAAAGGTGAAATAATGATCTTTGATAAATAAACAATGTAATTTTACTAATTTTTTATGCTTTCCTATTGAATTAGCTCGACAAGATTCAGTAAATCATGCATGAAAACTCTTCTGATAAGTTTCCCGAGTTTATCTTAATGCGAAAATCTTTAGTTGAGAATCTGCTCTTTCTCGCGGTGACTTTCATTCTATTTTTGGAAAACTCAAGCCAATTTATTTTGAAATTCCAAGCGGCAATATTCCGCCTCGGGGACAGAGTCAGCGCAAATGTACGTATAGTCTTTTTTGGGGTGGACTATATAAAAAATTTGGCCTGACTGGAGGAAATTCAGCATCAAGGGAGTTATAGAGATTTTAGACGACCGTCAGGGTAAATCTTATGCTATCCCGAGTTATTCGCGCGGAAATCTGAAAATACCAATTATAGCTCATTATCTCACATTAAGCAACTTTCGAAAAAACATGTAAAGACGTTTTTTGTGCAGATTTTCACGCTTTACGAGTTTGTTTATATACATTACATCGAAATTTTCAACGCCTTGCACGTTATAGAGGAAATACTAACTTTTCGAGACTTCCAGGGGGTTTTCCCCAGTTTCCATAGGTGTTCGCCCGCAGAACATTTTTTTTTCTTAAAGTACTCTTCAAAAAGTGCGCTAAATATCATTTCTATTGGTTTTAATGTCAGGTTAAAACCCCTGGTTCCTGACTACTCTATAAACTGGTAAATTCAAGTAGAAAGTAGTATTTTTAATTAATAGTTTTACCTTTCAAAGCCCATGCTAAATCCTTCATGTGTAAATAATTTAGGACGATAACAATTTCCCAGCAAATTTCACTAAATTTAGTTATTGTTGCCCAAATTTTGTACAAGCTATTAGTTCAATTTATTGATTCCTGAGCTGGAAATCCTGCACCGTAGCTTATTTTTTTGTTTATTTACCTATTAGTTCTATTTATTTATTCTTGAATGTCTATTTTCCACATTAAATCTGTTTACCTTTCTAGATACAACAGACATTTCCGAAAACAAAAAAAAAGTTTCACTTCTAACAAATCAAACTTCCACACACTTCCGAGTTAATTTATTGGCAATTTATCTTGTTTAATTCACAATTTACCTATTAATTTTTAATAAAAAACCGATGAAACAATTTTTGTTTTTCTCAAATCTGACAGCTAACCCATTTACATTACCTTGTTTCTGTATACCAGGGCCATAACCTTCTATATAGCAGAGCCAGACCACATACTAACACATACACAACTGTTGTTCATGCATGAGCATGCAACTGGCTTGTATCAAGGTATACAGAAACAAGGTAATGTAAAAGACTGAATATCGTAGAATATCGTATTAGTGCGACGTCACTCGGCAAGTCTCCCCCATACAAAATCGAAATTGTTGTTGTTGTTCACGGTATACAGAAACAAGGTAGTGTAAAAGAGACTGACAGCTCGAATATCGTACGAATATCGTAGAAAAAGCCGACGTCACCCGGCAAGTTAATACAGAAAACAACAACAACAATTTCGATTTTGTATGGGGAAGACTTGCCGAGTGACGTCAGCACTCAAATGACATTTCTCTTTTACATTACCTTGTTTCTGTATACCGTGGTTGTTGTTTTCTGTATTAACCTTGCCGGGTGACGTCGCCTTTTTCTACGATATTCGCACTTACGATACGATATTTAGTCTTTTACATTACCTTGTTTCTGTATACCGTGGGCTTGTATTATAGAAGGTTATGGCATAGCCTATAAATGTAGATGGCTTTGCCCAAGCCCTCTCAACTACAGGCCATGCTGTAAATTTTTGCATATGTGTGACTTAGTCTGAAAGTTGGCTGAAGAACTGTCAGATTTATATGAAAAGTGCGCGAATCGCGGCAGTTTTTGTTTCGGAAAAGAATTTACACGATATTTTCCGATTAATAACATAAAATAGAGGTGAAATAATAAAGATAAATAGAAGTATGTATAATAATAGCTGCGTTCCATTGGGAGAAATTTTCTAATCCGGAGTACTCCGGAGTACATGGCCAATGGAACACGATTATTCATATCAGAAGAAAATACGAGTAAAACATAACCTCAAATTAATTTATTGCCCTTAAAAGAAATGTGAAATAATTATTTTTCTTTAAATAAACGGAAATTTTATATCTTACTGTATACTATATTTACCGTTTTTGTAGATTTACTTTAAAAAAAACACTTTAAAATAATTAATCGACAGTTTACTTAACCTTAAAAAACAAAAGGCCATCTATTTTTAAATAGTTAAAGCTTGCAAACCTGGCGGAAATTTTATGAGTTTCTAATAGGAGTGAAATACCCTAAAGCAAGAGCAGGGGTAGTTGAGTATACCCGGGAGTACTCCGGAGTAGCAAATATTGCCCAATGGAACGCAGCTACTAAAGTTAAATAGTAAAGGCCCAAACATATAGCAGAAACGAAAACGATCCGAAACGAAAAGAATGAAATAAATCGTATGAAACTGTATGAACGGGGTTATATAAACGATCAGAACCGAAACGGAACGATAGATATAAATTTATTTCATTTCAGCCCGTTACTTTGACAGTTCGACAGACAGTTTGTTTTCCAATTTAAAGTAGTTGAAAAGCGAAAAAGAAGTTATTTTAAAAGAATGCAGTCAATACAAGGTGAAAAATTTTAAATTTTGATTTCTCTTGTGATTTGTCGACATCCGCCATTAATTATATAAATTCTATAATAGATGTATTTATTGAAAATAAAAAACTCTTCCACTCAATGCAGAACTTGTCAACAAATGTCAAAAACCTATTCGCTCAGGCACCTATATAATCGCTATCATTTTCAAGTTCATTTCGTATTCGTTTCGGTTCGTTTTCGTTTCTGCTATATGATTGGGCCTTAAAGGTGTAAGGGAAATTCCTGTTTTTAAGTGAAAATTTAAAAGTGTTGTGCAGTTTCGTGAAAATGATTTTTAAAATAATTTTTGTTTATTTCTAATAAGAATATTCTTATTAAAAAATTAAATAGGGAAGTGGTTAAAGTGGTTAAATTGTGCGTTTACGGTAAAACGTCTTTACCATAAGGCAGAGTTATTTTTTACAAAACGTAATCAAAAATTTTGAGGTTATGGTGAAGGCGCCAAATTTATTAAAGTGGAATTTCGTCGGTTTCCATATCCAAAATTTTGAATTTTATAAACATGTAGTAATAATTAATTGCATCGTCAATAATTTATTTAAATGTGGAAGTACGTAAGTGAAACTAACAAGCTTTTTTTATATTCCCTAAGTAGTTCTAGTTTTACCAATTTTATAAATAGTCTTTGATATTGATTTATTTGTAAAATATTTATTTTGTTAAATTTTGTTGCTAGTATTTCACTTATTTGAAACATTTGTTAAATTCTAGTGAGTTAAAGAAATGCTGACAATAATGTGGCTCCTAAAATCTGTTATGTCTTGTGTTTGTACCTAAAAATAGAAAAGATTAATAACAAAAGGGAATTAATATGTTATGGATACTAACCTTGTCCATGTTACCTGTGTGTCCCTAAGCAACCATGCTGCTGCTATCCTTTATTCGCAGGGTTCAGGAAGCCTTCTCCGTTAATGAGTACCCAATTTGGTCGCGGGTACGCAGGGAAGAGGCCCGACAGGATGGACGATCCACCGCGCAGTGCCCCTAAAAATGAAGAAGAGATCATGAAAACAATGGACATTTACAATAAAATAAGACTTACCTAAGTTATTAATTTGTAGGACACTTGTAAACAGGGCGCACGGCGTTCCCGGGGATCCTAACCTCCTTCACATTCGGGTGAGGATTTCTTCCCGAACTTCATATTTAGAACACTGCAAGGGTATGGAAGGGACTGACCAGCATACAGGGCGTGCTCCAACGGCTAATTAATTTAATATATTTATCCACTCCGGAAATTCCGAAAATGTGGCCGAGGGTTGTCAAGCCGGGCCTTGCAACCCAAAATTCAGGCGAGCCCGAGCCCCGAGAATTTTTGTGGAAATGGAATACCCAGGATGTGGAAATGGAATACCCAGGACCCAGGGTTCATTTTAAAATCAAAATTTGAAATTCGTTAATAATAATATATTACCGATTCCAAATCGGTTGAAACCGATTGGAATACACCCTGGAATCCTGGAAATAGTGGGCATTTCCCAATATAAACAGGGCCCCTGGAGCGGTCAGCTCTCAGTTTTTTTTCTTGAGTGTCAAGTGCTAGAAGTTGAAAGTTTAAAGTGAAAGTTAGTGAAGAAAGAGGTCATCGAGGATCAGCGGGAAGCCCAGCGTCGTGGAGGAGTAAATTAAAAGTTAAGTAGTACTGTATAATAAGTGAGAGCCGGTAAATAAGTACAACATATTTAAATTAGAATCCATGCAGTTTTTTTTGTTATTAATTTTTATTTCCTTCCTCATTTTATTTTATTATTTCCGTTTTTTTTTTATATTTCATAATAACAATAAAATTATAAAATCCGGCCATTCATAATTTAATAGTGTTTTCAATTATTGTGCGAGAGTGCGCGTGCGAGTGTGTCTGTGTGTGCGTGGGTTCAAGACTCACATCTGTCAGGTTCGTGGACCAAAATAACCACGTGGCGCCCTTATTTTGATAGCCCACCGTATATACCTGCGCCCAACCACCGAGCTAGCCGGTATCATCGTAGCGAAATCCGGCACGTAACATTTTGGCACGTAACATTTTTGGCGCCCAACGTGAGGCTATCATTTAATTTCTTTTTTTTAGTGTACTTAGAAAATAAATTTGTGAGATATAATTTTTCCTTTGTGGATTTCGGTTTTCTTTTGAGGATAAAATTTCATTAGTTTTTCTTGCATAAGTGTAGGGGTTTTTAATTTCACTACGATAATAACAAATTACTTTAGGGGAAATTAAGTTATTATTTTAACACGTTAAAGGGAAAAACAAAGACATTTTATTTGTGTGCTTCGGTTGAGAATTTTTTTTTCTGTGGAAGAAATCAACAGAAATAAGCTGACATTTTGATCTGGGTCAGTGAATTAACTATATATCGCCACTCCCATAGTGAATCGGATTCACAGAGTTAGGGGCGGCGACCTTCACCGATCAAGTCGAGCGAATCGAATCAAGGAAACGTTGGTCAAAAGCCGTGTTGCAAGGAATCAAGCAACAAGTGGCAATATAACCACGTGGTGCCGGAGGTGGCAAAGAAATTAGGCCGCCATCCACGGTCACACATGTGTGACGAACTTCTTTCGAAAAAGAACAATTATTTACACACACTTAGAAATTTTGTCAATTTTAAGCCATCAACAGCGAAAATTAAATGATTTTTTATGAAACAAATATTTCTCGTAACTCAAAAAATCAAAACTAACCGTGTTTTATATGTTTTATATTACATTCACAAAAATTTCCACATACATTGAAGCAGGTATGAAGGAAATATTAAACCAGACGAATATTTTTTTCATACGGTGGCCAACTTCGAAAATGTGTATCTTTACACATGCACACAATGAAATAATTTCGATGTTCGCCGTATGTCTCATACTTGTGTGACCGTGGATGGCGGCCTATTGTGTTGCAAGCAACAAGTTGGAGACGCAACCGCATGGCTTTTGTAATAAATTGTGGGATTAATATAAAAAGTACTTACCATTAATTAAGGTTTCGATCAATCCTTGTTCCTTGTACTCCGTTATATGAATTTTTTTTGATTTAATAAAATTTTCTTTTCACTAAGCTTGAACAAAATTTTTTTTAGCGAAAATATATTTTGTTTTTTTCCAACAATTTTTTTTTAATAATTTTTTTTTGTATTTCCTCTTCTATTATTCTATTAACTTTTTTTCACAACACTTCACTTTTTTACAGCACTTAATTTTCTTAGTTTTTTTTTCACTATTTAACATTTTGTTTACTTTAACCCTTTTTTTCCCTTTACGCCGCACCAACAACCGATCGTACACGCCGCAAACGATACTGACTTGATCATACGATATTACCGGCAAGCGATCAATGGAAATTTAATTTTGAGAGTTAATGAATGACGGAAGCCAAGTGGGGGCGTGAGATTGTGATTCCGAGGATTTTAGGGAGAGAGAGAATTAGGAGAAAGAAGGATCGGTAATTCACGCGTCTGGTGCAGCTCAAGCTAATTTCTCCATGCATCGCTGGCCTTGAAATTTTTTTTTGAGGATTGTCAACTGACCCAGTTTCGTATTATCGACTGGCATTAATGTTTTTTTTTTGGTTCAGAATTTTAAGGCAAAAGGGAAAAATTTGTGTAGCAGCAGCTGATCATTGCTGACTTGGATTTTTTGTTGTTGTTGTTATTTGGAATTGCGTATCCCTAGTTAACATCGACTTCAATTTTTTTTTTTTTGAAATAATATTTTGATTTCTGTTTACATTAATCGGAGCAGCTTCAGAACTGGGAGTGGACGTAGCTTGGAATTTTTTTTATTTTTATTTTTGATCTTATCGTATCGCCACACTTCAATATGGAAATTAATAGGCTCAGCCAGGAGGAACTAGCGTATGAAATGGCTATTAGGGGACTCCCTAGTGGGAAGGTAGATGATATGCGAACATCCTTGCGTGCTGTACTAAAGGTGGAAAAAGAAGACGGCACTGTCCTCATTGATCCCTACCCTTTCCCCTATGAGGAAGATGCACTGGCACTGAAGAAGAAATTAGCGGAGATAACTTCCCTGTACGAAGCTTTCCAAGGAGACATGGATTCAGGAGAATACAGGAAACTACTTACGAAGATCGAGTGGGCTCTTGGAAGGACGAGTCGGATGATGGCTTCGGAGCAAGCTCAAAGGGAGGAAAAGGCACGGATTCGAGCTGAGCTGATAGTGACATTAGGGTCTCTACAGATGAAAGCGGACGGCGCGGATATTGAGGACGATTCCTCCGAAGCAGCAGCGGAGTTATCGATACCGGCGGCGGTCATGACCAGCAATAGGGCCCAACCCCAAATTCACAAATGGGGGATAAAATTCTCTGGTGACCAAGGGCAATCGATTAACTCCTTCCTGGAACGCGTAAATGAAATGGCGGAAGCACGAGGCATTAGTAAGGGTCAATTATATCGCGCGGCTCTTGACTTGTTCAGCGGTCGAGCTTTGATATGGTACAGGGCGTATAAGGATTCCTGCCATTCGTGGAATGACCTGGTAAAGGAATTGAGAAAAGAATTCCTTCCCCCTGATTACGATGACCGGCTGCTGGAGGAGGTGCGTAGGAGAACCCAAGGTAAAGACGAAGCCATCGGTCTGTACGTCGCGACCATGAAAAATATGTTCGCACGATTAAGTGATCCCATTTCGGAGTCTGCGCAACTAAAGATTCTTAAGCGGAATATTCATCCTTTTTATCAAACGCAGTTAGGACTAATGGAAGTTACTTCAATAAATAATTTGGTACAGTTGGGACGTCAACTTGAGGCAATTAGGACTTCGGCGGAAGCTTTCGTTCCCCTCCTTCAAGGCGTAACCAGTCATTGTTAGAGCCGGATCTAGCTTATGTATCGAGTGAGCCACAGGTAGTTTCGTCCATCCAGCCTAATTCAAACGCGAACAGGACGACAGCCGGTAGAAGGTGCTTCAGATGTGGCCGTACGGGACACTTTGCACGGCAATGTAATGCGAGGAGGTGCTTCGGATGCGGAACACCAGGCACGATCCGTCCCCAGTGCCCGAGATGTAATCAAAGGTCGGAGGTCTCAGCACCAAGAGTCCAGGAGCCTTGTCAGGAATCGGGAAACGACCCCGGAGCCCGAGCCTAAACGGCGGGTCGGGTAATCCGAGGCAAGCCGTAGATCTTCCAAGCGACGAACAATCTTCGTCAGCGAAAGTCGGAGAGGCACAACACGCAGCTGTGGATTACGTTTTCCAAAATAGTGAGAACAATATGCGTCCCCATGTCACGGTGGAAGTGTTCGGGGTGAGATTCTATGGCCTACTAGACTCAGGGGCAAGCAAAACCGTCATCGGTGCACCTGGATGGGAAAAATTGAGGCATATGGACTTGAAGGTGTGCAGTAAGGGACAGAAAAAGGCGAACATGGCTAATGGGGCACCAATAGAGGTAGTGGGAGTAGTGAACATCCCCATAGCACTGGAAGGAAAGGTCAGAGTCGGCGAAGCACTAATAATTCCGGAAATCCCACACGACATCATACTGGGAATGAATTTTTTGCATGAAATGGCTATCATAGCTGATTATGGAGAAAATAGCTGGGAGTTCGGTGATAGTAAGGAGACGGGGATACAGGTAAATGCCTTGGAGAGCAGATCAAAGCTTTCACTGAGGCAACAGGGAGAGCTAGGTGAGTTGATTAATGAGGCGAGGGTTAAGATGGGAACTGAGTTAGGTTGCACCAATAAGGTGGAGCATGCTATTGAGACCGACTCTCCACCCATAAAACAGCGTTACTATCCAGTGTCACCAGCCATAAAGAGGATTATTAACGAGCAACTGGACGAAATGCTGAAAGCAGGGGTAGTGGAACCGTCTAACAGTGCGTGGTCTTCACCTGTAATTTTAGTTAAAAAAAAAGATGGAAAATACCGTTTCTGCGTAGATTATAGGAAATTGAATAAAGTCACAAAGAAGGACGCGTATCCTCTACCCTTTGTATCGGCCACTCTGGACAAATTACGCGACGCTAAATACTTATCTTCCTTAGACATAAAGTCGGCATTCTGGCAAGTCCCGATGGCAGAAAATTCGAAGCAATACACGGCCTTCACCATCCCGGGGAGAGGACTCTTCCACTTCAATAGGATGCCCTTTGGTCTGACGAATTCTCCAGCTACATGGCAGCGCTTGATAGATAGGGTATTGGCGGGAACATTGGACGACCGGGTGTTTGTGTATCTTGATGATGTGATTATCGTCACCCAGACGTTCGAGGAACACAAGCAGGCGCTGGGGGAGGTGTTGGATAAGCTTTGCCAAGCGGGCCTAACGATAAACTTCGAAAAATGCGAATTCTGCAGGGCAGAGCTGAGATATCTAGGATATATTGTTGGTGAGAATGGATTACAGGTCAACCCGGAGAAGGTAGAGAGCATTTTGAACATCCCGACCCCAAAATCCGTCTCAGAGGTGCGGAAGTTCATTGGCACGGTCTCTTGGTACCGACGATTCGTCCCCAATTTCGCCAGCCTAATCGCCCCAATCATCGAGCTATTGAAGAAAGGACGTAAATTCACATGGTCACAACAGTGTGAGGAAGCCTTCCGAAAGGCGAAGGATGGCTTGGTGAGTGCGCCTATTTTGACCTGCCCAAATTTTGAGTATCCCTTCGTAATTCACACCGATGCATCAGGTTACGGTCTAGGTGCGGTTCTTACGCAGCACATCGAGGGCCAGGATAAGGTTATTGCCTACCTCAGCAGGTCGCTAAGTAGGCCGGAACGCAACTATTCTACAACAGAGAGGGAATGTTTGGCGGTACTGTGGGCCATCGAGAGGCTACGCCCATATATCGAAGGAACCCGATTCATGGTGGTAACAGACCATGTATCCTTAGTATGGCTACATAACCTAAAGGACCCCACAGGACGTTTGGCAAGATGGGCTGTTAGACTGCAGCAATATGACTTCGAAATTATCCATAAGAAAGGCAAGGAACACCTGTTGCCTGATTTACTTTCAAGATCAGTTCCTCTCCTCGAGCGTATCGATAATGAAGTTTCGAACAGCGACAAATGGTACCATAGGATGGTGACATGCGTGAGAGAAGACCCTGACCGTTTTCCGAATTGGAAGTACGAGGATGGCAGTCTCTGGAAACACGTTCGCCCAAAATACCCTGAGTTGACCGGAGAAGATTCCAACTGGAGGAGGGTCATAGCTAAGCCGGAAAGGAGACAAGTCATGCAGGAGGCACATGATGCCCCAACGTCGGGGCATGGAGGCGTTCGAAAGACATACGAGCGGCTTGCGCAACGAGCCTACTGGCCTAAAATGAGAAGTGACGTCGCGTCCTATGTTAATCGCTGTACAGTTTGTCAATCAACCAAGCCAGAGAGGAAAAAAATCGGCGGGCTAATGGCGCCAAGAGTAATGGGCAACCGGCCCTGGGAATGCATTTGTATAGACCTAATTGGACCATTACCTCGTTCCACCCGCGGAAACAAATACATCTTGACCGTTGTGGATTACTTTAGTAAATTCCCCTTATTTTTCGCGCTACGCTCAGCCACTGCTCCTCCTATCTGCCGTGTCCTCGAAGAACATGTCTATCTAATCTTCGGAGTGCCGCAGTTCCTAATTTGCGACAATGGGCCACAGTTTAAATCGGAGGCATTCAAGAAGCTCAACAACGAGTATGGAGTAACGACGAAGTACACGGCATTCTACCATCCCCAGGCCAATCCTTCGGAACGTATGAACCAGAATGTCAAAACTATGCTTCGGGCATACGTAGCAGATAACCATCGAGTATGGGATTCATATTTGGCAAAGGTGGGGTGCGCTATCCGCACGGGAACTCACGAGGGGACCAAACTAACACCATATTTCATCAACTTCGGGAGGAAGATGACACTACGAGGTGATGAACAGCGGATGCCAGCTCAACAGGAGGATCAGGTAGGAGTACGCCCCGGAGCGCTGGAAGGCGTTTGGAAGGACGTTAAGGAGCGGTTAAGTAAGGCAACGGAAGCCGCCCGGCAAGGCTATAACCTCAGGAGGAGGGACCAAAAGTTTTACGCGAACGACCTGGTTTGGCGGAAGAATTACGTATTGTCTGATGCGGCTCAATATTTCAGCGCTAAGCTGGCCCCAAAGTACGTTGGACCCTACACCATTACAAAAGTAGTATCGCCGTGGACTTACCAATTAAAGGATCAGGCAGGCAAGGACGCAGGAGTGTGGCATGCGAAGGATCTCAAGGTGTTCGAAAGTTCTGCTCCACCCGATTGATGAATTAAAGTTAGGATTAGCATGAGTATATGGATCTGAAGTAAGAATATTTTTATTATTAGAATGAATTAAGGTCAGGATTAGCATAAGTTATATGGATTTGAAGTTAGGACCGACATAGCATAAGTAATTTGGATTTGAAGGATCGAGTTACAATAAATTGAAGTCATGGATAGCATAATGCGATATGAATTTGTAGTAAATATTGATAGGATACCACATTAATTGAATTAAATATTAGTATAAGGCTATAGGTATGAATTAGGATTTCGGAGGAAAGCGATGCTATAGTGTGAGGGTCACGCTAGAGGGATTTTGGTTAGATCAAGGTGGATTAATCAATTTTATCACGAGATTTCTTTCGAAATCTCTCGAAAGAAGAGGGGGTGTGTTATGTCTTGTGTTTGTACCTAAAAATAGAAAAGATTAATAACAAAAGGGAATTAATATGTTATGGATACTAACCTTGTCCATGTTACCTGTGTGTCCCTAAGCAACCATACTGCTGCTATCCTTTATTCGCAGGGTTCAGGAAGCCTTCTCCGTTAATGAGTACCCAATTTGGTCGCGGGTACGCAGGGAACAACAGGCCCGACAGGATGGACGATCCACCGCGCAGTGCCCCTAAAAATGAAGAAGAGATCATGAAAACAATGGACATTTACAATAAAATAAGACTTACCTAAGTTATTAATTTGTAGGACACTTGTAAACACGGCGCACGGCGTTCCCGGGGATCCTAACCTCCTTCACATTCGGGTGAGGATTTCTTCCCGAACTTCATATTTAGAACACTGCAAGGGTATGGAAGGGACTGACCAGCATACAGGGCGTGCTCCAACGGCTAATTAATTTAATATATTTATCCACTCCGGAAATTCCGAAAATGTGGCCGAGGGTTGTCAAGCCGGGCCTTGCAACCCAAAATTCAGGCGAGCCCAAGCCCCGAGAATTTTTCCGGATGTGGAAATGGAATACCCAGGACCCAGGGTTCATTTTAAAATCAAAATTTGAAATTCGTTAATAATAATGTATTACCGATTCCAAATCGGTTGAAACCGATTGGAATACACCCTGGAATCCTGGAAATAGTGGGCATTTCCCAATATAAACAGGGCCCCTGGAGCGGTTAGCTCTCAGTTTTTTTTCTTGAGTGTCAAGTGCTAGAAGTTGAAAGTTTAAAGTGAAAGTTAGTGAAGAAAGAGGTCATCGAGGATCAGCGGGAAGCCCAGCGTCGTGGAGGAGTAAATTAAAAGTTAAGTAGTACTGTATAATAAGTGAGAGCCGGTAAATAAGTACAACATATTTAAATTAGAATCGCATGCAGTTTTTTTGTTATTAATTTTTATTTCCTTCCTCATTTTATTTTATTATTTCCGTTTTTTTTTATATTTCATAATAACAATAAAATTATAAAATCCGGCCATTCATAATTTAATAGTGTTTTCAATTATTGTGCGAGAGTGCGCGTGCGAGTGTGTCTGTGTGTGCGTGGGTTCAAGACTCACATCTGTCAGGTTCGTGGACCAAAATAACCACGTGGCGCCCTTATTTTGATAGCCCACCGTATATACCTGCGCCCAACCACCGAGCTAGCCGGTATCATCGTAGCGAAATCCGGCAAGTAACATTTTGGCACGTAACAAATCCAGCCCCTCGTCCTCGCCGTAGGAGCTGGAAACGCAATAAGCGGCTAACGGGGCGCTGGTGATAACTGCATAAAATTTTACGTTCCAGATAACCATATTTAGTTTGAGGATAGATAACACCGGTATCTATAACTTCTGTGGTTTCAAACATGAGAACAAGTTTACACCATTTGAAAATCCAGGATCAATCCCTAATATCGTTTCTCCTTTCAAAGGTGACACTAAGAAAAGTTATTTAAGATTTTTCGCAAAAGCATCTATGAATCCTTTTCTTGTGATCTCAAAAGTTAGTTAATTCAATATTACACTTTTCATAACACAACACTTCCGTACTAAAATTTTAAAATGCATTTACACGTTTTATGATGAATTTGCATATTTATTATGTGTTTCTAAATTATTATTTAAGAAATTATTTGGTTACTGAACATTTTATAAATAATTTCAGTATAATTTATTTATCTAAAAGCAAACACACTGAAAAAAATTGTTGTTATGGAAAAAATTCCATTCATAAATGTCAAAAATCCCATCACTTGCCTACCTTGCTCAACAAAAATTCAGACTAAGTTTGCGCTTAGTTGGGTTAGTGCGAAGATTTTATGCATGGCCTGTAGTTGAGAGCGGCTTGCTTTGCCAGTGTGCCGTTTTTAGTTGTGTGCGTGAACTCAGAATCTACCTATTTTCGTCGAGTTGAGCAGAGTTGGAAATCTTAACGAAAACTCTTAACTGTGTCTGTTTACATGACGTATAACTTAGGTTCAACTTTGGTTTAACTCTCATGGAAACTCAACTTTTTTCTTTCAGTTAAGTTCAAGTAAAAAATGACCGCATCCTGCTATCCGTGCGCATTCATTAAAAAGTTGAATAAAAACACACTTGAAGGCAAATAGCGTTTCCATTCTTAGCTGCTTTCCATTCTCCGTTCAGTCGAGTCTCTATCTTTGCATTGGAGTGAACCTCGGAAAATTGAATGAAAAGTTGAATGTGTACAACCGGTCTTAAAGCATGTTAATAAAATGAGATAAATCCTAATTTAGTGTTTCATTATCGAAACAATAAAATAATAAAATCAGTAGTCTTTTTCTCGTTTTGTTAGTTTTTCTTTTTAGTATACAAACAAATATTCCCCTGCGTTTAATTTAAAAATGAAATTTGATACGACTTCAGTTGAAAGAAACCGATGACAATAAAACTATCGCAGGCAATTCGCTATTGCCGGAAAAATAACCGCGGAGATCCCGGTTATGTGTTTTTACTTTATTGGCGTAGTTTACAAAATATCCACTGTGAAAAATTTGTCAGCACAAGTACTTTTCCTGCTTCGTGCTTTGCTTTCCACCAAATGTCTTCCTTTTCCGGTCTGGTCGCCTTTGTTGTCGCGTCTGTAGATTCGCTGTAGTAAAAAATCTTCTCCATCTTCACAAAATGAAAATTTATAAGGATATTATTACTGGTGCGTAATTTGTTACTAACGTTTTTGTGCGAAATGTGATGATTTTTTTTAAAAAGTTTTTACTTAGTAAATAACTTTTTGACGTTTGCTGTCAAAGTGGTCGATTCTCCTTTAGTTAAAACAAAATGCATAAGACATTTTAAATTGAGTTTATTTCCTACTTGTTAGTGGGAAAGTTATTTCAAGTACTTTTAGTTTGATTTAATGTTGCCATATTTAACTTGGCCACGTTGACCTACATATATTACTCACATCAAAGCCACATATTTAATTGACGAATCAACTTTTTTCAGGTGACGAGATGTTCTCGGATACCTACAGGATAAAACTAGTAGATGATGTTATATATGAAGTAACCGGAAAATTGGTATCGCGTACTCATGGCGATATCCAAATTGAAGGATTCAATCCATCTGCCGAAGAAGCAACTGAAGGTTCTGATAATATAACTGAAAGTGGCGTTGATATAGTCTTGAACCATCGCCTTAGTGAAACTTACGCTTTCAATGATAAAAAGGCCTATACACTTTACCTTAAAGATTACATGAAAAAGTGAGTAATATTCTGTAATATGTACTAGATAGATGCTTTCTTTGCAGTAAGTTGACAATCAGTAAATCCGAAATTTACAATGACGTTTAATTAGTTGAAGTTAACATTCAAACATTCTTCGTAACCATATGATGATAAATAAACCAAAAGAATCGACAAATGTGAATACTCATGTTCAAAAACTAATGCGAAATTCAATATGGGGGTGAAGAAAGCAATCGACCCGAAAGACAAAAAAATGTATAGCACAGCTGCCGTAGTAACTCACGTGCAGGTCATCACTAACATGCAGATTTATTTAGAATCTTAGTTAAAAACTTTGGAGTGCATAAAACAATTGATAGAATTTCTAACACAAATACATTCGTAATAACCTATGATTCACCATGTTAATTCTGTGGACTGCAGTATGTGCTGTTTTTAATACTGGTAGAGAAGTACATTCTGAGTGAAATTCGTTGCTTTTTTATTCAATCAAAAAGACAAAACATTTCAGGGCTAAGGGCCTGTGTGAATTCTGACTAAAATTTAGTGTCGATAATACAGTATTTAGTCTTTCGGCGAGTAGATTTCAGAAATTTTCCCCACGGCTATAAGACCGGTGCCAAATGAAGGATTTGGGTTGTCTAAACATGATTTTCACAACCCGCAGTTCGAAAAAAGGGTTTTTGAGAAATATACAAATACATGATGGTTTTCGCCTTTTCTTCTATTTTAAGGAGAAACTATGCATTTTGGTGAAAATATCAATAGAGCAAAGCTGTAGGGATTAAAATTACGTACAAATTTTGTCTGCACTGTTTCTTTAAATTCCGTATAGTTTCGCCGCTAGAGACCGTTTTGCGCCTTTTTCAGATTCAAAGCGACCAAAGAAAAGCCGTTGAAAAACTGCAACTACTCCTTTGATCTCATTTAATTTTTCATACAAAATCATAATTTTGGCGCAAAATCTAAAAAGGCGCAAAACGGCCTCTAGCGGCAAAACTATACGGAATTCAAAGAAACAGTGGGAACAAAATTTGTAGGTAATTTTAATCCCTACAACTTTGCTCTATTGATATTTTCACCAAAATGCATAGTTTCTCCTCAAAATAGAAAAAAAGGCGAAAACCATCATGTATTTGTATATTTCTCAAAAACAACCCTTTTTTCGAACTGCGGGTTGTGAAAATCATGTTTAGACTGAAATCCTTCATTTCCTTAGTTTCGATTTTGACCTTTGTTTATAAAATGCGATCGATAAAGGTATAATTTGTTATTGAATCAAATGGTCAGCAAGTTTTTTTTCTCAAATATACATTTCAGAACTTTTATGATTCAATTGTGGAAAATATATAGTTTTGGAAAAAACTAAAGCAACTCGCTTCGCAAAATCGCTTTATTTCGGCCGCCTGACATGACACATTCCGTCGCTTTGGATCAAATTGAGTTTCGATTCATCTGACCACAATCCACTCTTCCATTGTGTTTCAGTCCATGTTATGTACTTTCTTGCAAACCTGGCCGTTAATGTGCGATTTTCCTTGAAATAAGGGATTTTGATGTTGGTCATCTACTGGTCATTAAGCCTACTGAAAGTGCTCGGTTTCTGATAGTTTGTGAGGAAACTTGTAAGCCCATGTCCTGAGAATTGCTTCTGAAGATATTCCAGGCATTTGTCTTATTTTCCTTATCATTAGAGCATCTTCACGCGCCGTAGTTTTTCTACGACGTCCACTTTTATGAACACTTCCTGTTTTGTTAAATATTTTTATCAGTCGAGAAATTACGGATTTTGGTACACTGTACCTTTCAGCTAATGTTTTTTGCACACACCACGGCTAAAGTCGTCAATAATGCACTGTTTGGTGAAATTGTTATACTTATTCTGAACCATTTTTACGCACATTTGCATAACACTGATCACTTTTCAAGAGACACAATAGTCGTTGAAACTCTTCCGGCCATAAAAACCAATTTCTATGAAACTTGAAGGCGGCACACTTGCGCGACATTTATTGCATTGAGATAAATGCCGCAGTGCGGTAATTACTGCAATGCAACAAATATCACGTGATCCCATTTGAAAAGCACGGAGAGTGCAGTTACTGCCGCACATTAATGCGACAAATTGAAATATTGCGGTGCAACAAGAAGGAGATATCACAAAGAGATAGAAACGTCTTCCTTCAATGCAATATTTACAGATTGTCGCATTGCGATTTTGAAGTTTGACTTCATCGGAAGTGTTTTTTGCAAAATTAAAAAATGAGCAAAAAAAATTAAAAGGGAGGATCCAATTTAATTAAAAAATACCAAATTACAGGCACTTCATTTTCACTAGAACTCATTTTTTTAAACTTGCTTATATTTACAGCATCATACCTTGCGGTAAATGTCGCATAAACATACGTTTTCAAATCTCATTGCAGTAATTACCGTATTGCGGCATTTATCTCAATGTAATAAATGTCGCACAAGTGTGCGGCCTTCAAGTTTCATAGAACGGCTTTATTCGAAAAGTACGGTCTGCATTGTCAAACAAGACATTCTTTCTACGTAAAGGAGTACAGTTGCTTTAGTTTTTTCCAGGTTAGTTTTGTTATGTTGAATTTACAGTTTTATAATTTTTTTTTAATTTTTTTGAAAATGTTAAGAAATCTTTGAATGGACATTACTGAAGAATGTTACAAGGTTTTCAAAAATATATTTTTATAACCATTCCGCCAAGAAATAGAGTTTTTATTGACATTTTTCGACAAATAAAGCAATTTGCGAAGCGAGTTGCTTTAGTTTTTCCCAACACTGTATGTTACAATGGGCCTTATTGTTGAATTCGCCGGCAGGGAAGTGAAGGCGAATTTGACAGGTTTTGATTGAGTGAGTTCAAAAACTAATCACTGCCGCAACACTGCAGAATTCAGCTACAGACTTCCAATTGCTGAATGCTGCAGTGTTGCGGCTGTAATTAGTTTTTGAACTCGCCCATTCTTGAATCCCCCGGCGGGAAGGTGAATGAGAATTTCAGTGGAAAGTGGAAGTTGAACTAAAAATATACTTGTTTGGAGTTGTGTATCCAATGCGAACTGTCGATTCGATTCTCATTTGAATTTCGAAAATGAAATATGTCACTTCGTATGGCAGTTGTGCTTGGCGGATTGAACAATCGCAGCGACAAGTGAAAGTGAAACTCTTTTAGTGGCGGAATCCCAAATACGCCGGATTCAACAATCTTCTTCTTCTTTAACGGCTCTACAACCGGGATCCGATCCTGGCCTCTCGCAACTGTTCTCTCCACCGGTCCCGATTCTGAGCCGATGTCATCCAGTTTGGCATCCCTATGCTCTGAGCGTCCTGGTCTACGCCATCCTTCCAGCGGAGGTTGGGCCTCGCCCGAATCTCGGATCACTTTCTCCAACGCCAGGTTGAAAAGGAGGCAGGCCAGACCGTCCCCTTGTCGTAGTCCATTATAGATGTTGATTGGTCTGGGCAGTATTCCGGATACCTTTACTTGGCTTCGCACATTGGTCATGGTCAACCTACATAGTCTTGTCAGCTTATTGGGAATACCGAATTCTCTCATGGCTTTGTAGAGTTCTACTCATTCAACAATCAGGCCCAATATAATTCGTCGAACATTATGTACATATTGAACCATATTTTGCTTATCCATGTTAATGCAATTATTCATCGATAGTAATATAAATTCCGGTATTTTAGTTAACTTGAAATTTCTAAAAGAATATATTAGAATTTTTTTTTAACAAAGCTGCAAATCGATCATTGCTGTGCGCTCGAAACTTTAGTGAGACCTTCAAACTTTAGATAGCTTTTAAAAAATTCAGCATGCCTACATATTTTCCGATGATCCGGAACGATAATAAAATAATTCATATATGTAGCTTTATATGGTGAGCAAAATTTTTTCCCATGAATAAATTTCATTAACACTTGATGCTGTAAACATGCTAAGGGCGACGGCGACGGTGCACACAAATTAAAAAGCACACACAAGAATAATCATCTTCGACATCCGAATGCTACACACGCGCACAGGAACATACGAGAATAGCAACACAATCCCATGTCACACCGCCCAGGCAACTTTGAGGGGCGACGGCTACGAAATAGAACTTGGATTGATTGAGTCGCCACGCTCGGCGACCTCGTCGTCGAGTAGTTTGCATATTGTGCTGCACCCTTCATACTCATAGAAAAGCTGTGTGTTCTATTCGTTTTTGCCAGTCGGTGTGGAAACTATTTTCGGCGCCGGCGATGTTTTCATGCAAAATACACTATCCATAGATTGGTGACTTTCTTCTTCGTTCAACTAAGCTAGATTGTACCGGTAATTTTTTACACTTTTATTTGTAACACCAACATGGTGTACGCTAAACACCGTTACTGCAAATTTTAGGAGAAAAATATATTTACTTACAGTCGGATAAGACAAAAAAAGAGGTTAACTTCGGAATTCTGTGTAACGGGTTATATCGTCTTCCAACTTTTTTTTAATCTGTTGTAAAAGCACTACGTATAAAATCCTACCCTTTAAAGAATGCCGCTACTTCCATTGTTGCTATTATAAACAATTAGTGCAAAATTAAATGCGAAATTGTGTTGTGCGCTAAATTCAAAAGAATTGAAGCGGAAAAAATGCTAGTAGGGGGTTTTCGAGCTCGCTGATTACGAATATGACGTTTAAAATTCAAAATGGCGGATCCAAAATGGCGTAATGATGAAACTTCTTATTGATATTGTGTCTCCCTTTCTATAACTTTTCTAGCTTTTTCGAATTTATAACTTATCCTTATTCAAGTTTTCGATGAAGCATTACTGCAAAAGTAATTTGCAAGGACGAGTTAAAAGTTTTTGTTCGAATCGCAGCCATAATAGCATGAGCTATAGGATTTTATTTTAGTACCATTTTTAAAGATTTCCCCTTTTTTACAAAATCATGTTATAAAGAATGGTTAAAGAATTATGTAAAACATCAGAGCAAGCCTACATTAAAAGATATAGACCTCAGTGACAATTTTTTATGTGTTTAAACGTAAATTCTGCTCTATTTTACATGGCCTACAAAGAACTCCACATTTTTTAAAAGATGATGTTATAGACAATGGTTAACGAATTATTTAAAAATTCTAAAAAATCACATTGAAAGGTACAGATCTCAGCTACAACCTGTATATATTTAGAACATTAATAAGAGTTTCTGGGCTTAATAACAGACGGTTAATTGTACTTCAAAATTCCATATTTTTAAGAAATAATCATTTGTTTGTTACTATTTTATAAATAAATCATTCAAATTTAAATATATTGATAAAATAAATTATTCTATCGTAAAGTATGGGTTTTCAGCTATAAATTTACCACCTACTAAATGTCAATAAGTATTTTGCACCTATTGTTATTATTGATTGAAGTTACGCATGGAAAAAATAAAATACTCATTTTCCCGAAATTCGTGAAATAAAAGGTGCGTATTGAAAAAAACATGATTTTTTTTAATTTTTTTCAATACATACAAACCAATCCACAAATTAAATATAAGAACAATTTTGTTTTTTAACACTGCAGAAGATTTACTGAAACAAGTGATATTTCGCCAATTATTAGTTAATAATAATTGTTTAAATATGTTTTTTATCATTTAAATACATGGATCGAGCATTTGCTTTTACCAATCAAAAGTTATAGCCATTTTTGTGCCGAGCGCGTCTCATTTTTTGCTCATACACACACTATGAAGCTATGTATTAGACCCAAAGCCTTCTGTATTTACAAGCCATGCACTAGAAAATTTGGCTCTCTAAATTTCCTCTCAATAGGACTTCAATTCTCTGAAGTCACGTTATGTTGTTAGTGTAATTTGGAGAATTGAAGTCCTATTCAGGGGAAATTGGCTCTCAATATTTTTCTAGTGCATGGCTTGTAAATACAGAAGGCTTTGATTAGACCATAATTAACAAATTCGTATCTCCCGGGGATTTGATCGTACAAAAAAGTTTATTAGACATGATTTACGTAAAATTTCGCCCTCTTTCGAATGGCGTTAACAGTTTTTTCGGAAAAAATATATTTGAAAAGCTATTCGCGAAAACCATAATTTAACACTTCTTTTGTTTCATAACTATTGCAGCGGCACTTTTTATGAAGCGGATTTTTTACCATATATTATTGATAAAATTGAGAAGAGAACGGAAAAAAATCCGCCCCAGGTACAAAGGATTCCGAAGTGAATTCCTTATTTTACTGGACTATTAGTTTCTGCGTTCCAATTTGCAAACGGAATGCTATAGCCACGAAACTTCCGAAAGATATTTTCGTTTTTTTTTTGACTTGAAGTAAAGTAATTAAAATTATTTCATGACTGTTGGCTTGATTTTGAAAACCTCTACTTATTAAAAAAAATTGCATTACCCCTTGGACATTTGAAGAGCGATATTCCAAAACGTGCTAAGTTCTTATGATGCAATTAGTGGGAAATAAAAAAAACTGAATATCACTTAGTACGATTTGATTGTGCATCCGTGTCTTTGAAGTGAAATCCCGTCGGAATTAGTATGATTTGTGATAAATGTTTATGGTGAATGCATAACTACTACGTCATAGATTGGAACGCAATACAATATTAAAATTAAACAAAAATTGACTTAGTAAGTTTTGGAAAATCACTTCATTTCATTCCACCAACTTGGAATGCCACCACTGTTGGCATGAAAAAGATTGGACAGAGCATTAAACAAATTAGGTTTTCTCTATTTTTTCGTCAAAATTATTTTTTTAATTTTCGAGTGGGAGGAAATGTGAAAATAATCCGCTAGTGAAGAGGGAAGGGTTAACAACATTGTTTGGATAAACGCAGAATGGAGGTCTGGCCAAAAAGTTTCGACACACGGCGTTCTTGGATTCAAGGGATTCATTTGCCTTCAGGGACTGCTGCAGGCTACAGTTAGCGGATTTAGTGAGGGTATTTGTGAAACATTTTGGAACAAAAAATTAACATCAAAGTACTTGGAATAAGTCCAAAAATCTGTGAATATCACCATTTTTAAATGCGTTCAGTGTGGAGTTCATCGCAGTTCAGGGGGGTTATCCTGGAATGCGATTCCAAAGTCATGAAAATCGGAAGTACGAAAATATTATCTCCAATTCGAATTCGAATTAAATTTATCCGTCTGCCATCGGATTTCAGTCCGTGAGTAAAGCTATTGACGGATGTGCTGAAATTATTTGTTTGTTTTAAAATATTCTAAAAACTCTTTAAATATTCTTGAAACAATTGTTCGCATCAAAATGTAAAATTAAATTGAGAAATTAAGTTGATTGGATGAAAATAGTTTTTTTTCGAATATTTATCAGGCAATAATTTCAATTCGATGCGATACAAAAACTAAATCGGATCGCAACTGGCTTCCGTTTGCTTCTCACTTTCGAATCGCATTCCAGGATAACCCCCCAGTTCTTACTTACTTAAGGAGTATCCACACATATCAGGGCCGTGCCTGGGGCGTCACAGGTCCGTGTTCTGTCAGGGGCTCAAAAAATATCGGTGCGTACATTTTATATGAACTCGTTCACATATGTCCGTGTCCGGGCCGCAGTAAAAATCTAACGTCCCGGGCACGGCCCTGATAGCTGTGTATACTCCTTTATCGTCTCTACAACCGGGATTCGGTCGTCGGCCCTGGCCTCTTGCAATTGCTAGCTCCACCGATCCCGATTCCGAGCCGATGTCATCCAGTTTGGCATCCCTAAATTCTAGGTCCAAAATTGCATGTTTCAAAGGGAAAAAATTGTTACATTTCTAAAAGACAAGAATTATACAACGTGTACAATTACTTTCACCTTGTATTTAAAAAACTAATAAATATAACTCGAGGCATGATGTGTTGCCAATTTAACAATATCATTTAATATATTGTTAATTATCTTCGCCATGCCAGATAAATTTCATTTGGAAAACTGTGGTAGAACCTGTATCAATAATTCTATCACTACCTGTCCTTTCGTACATTTTTAATAGCACCCAAACAAAATAATATTAAAAAAAATTATAAATTTTCTTCACAAAACCGATTCATAATTGCTTTACTTTTTATTTTTCTACAGATTAGTTGCAAAACTCGAGGAACGTGCCCCCGACCAAATTGATACTTTTAAAACAAATATGAATAAAGTTATGAAGGATATCCTTGGCCGCTTCAAGGAGCTTCAATTCTTTACTGGCGAATCAATGGATTGCGATGGAATGGTCGCTATGTTAGAATACCGAGAAACCAATGGCGAGAGTATTCCTGTGATGATGTTCTTCAAACACGGTCTTGAGGAGGAAAAGTTTTAGACTGTTTTATTTATATATTAGTTTTATCGAGTAAATTTAATTTTTATACCTAAATATTAAAAAATAGGATAATTATTAAATCAGTTGGTTCGAGAATCTAACATCAGAAAGGCGCACGAAGTTACTACTCTTTTTGCCCATAAATCAGATTTCCTTTTCTTTAAATTTCCATATATTTTTTTCTAAGTAAAAACAAAAATGTGAGCATTGACTTTGTATATTTTTGTAATGTTTTGAAATTTAGTTTAAAGCTATTATTGACCATTTTTTATTTTGAACATGTTGCTTGCTACTATACATTTTTGAAGATGGAGAGATTAGTCCAATTGTTTACAATAAATCAGTTGGAATGCTCAGAATGTCTTTTGTGTTTCTTTTTAAAGCTAAGTATTTTGGTATCTTAGCGTGAGAATTTTTGTTGTATATTAAAACGTTTTTATTAGCTCGCTTTCTTGTCGGTCGGTTTGTCCGGTACAAATTTTGCAATCGATTTTTTGAATATTTCCGCTTATCCGATCATGCTGAAATTTTACACACCGCTTTATCTCCGATGACAATGTAATATAGTATATTCAATATACCGTTAGATCCATGGCGGCCGTCTCAAGAGGGCGGATTACTGTTTTCTTCACGGAAAATTTTTTTCGAATACTTCCGCTTATCCTATCCAGCTGAAATTTTGCACACAGCTTGATCTCCGATGACAATACAATAAAGCATACTCAATAAACCATCAAATCCATGACGACCGCCTCCAGAGGGCAAATTAACATTTTCTTCACAACCCTGGGCATTTTCATAAATGCAGGTTGCGTGCGCAACTGACTTATTCAGCAACACACTTCCATTGCTGAATAAAGGCCCGTCCTCACTACGCGGACTTAGAATCCAAGCGCTTTTGGTCGTACGGCCAGCCAAAAGCGCGCGTGATCTTTTAATTTTCTGAATCATGAGTGAGAAAAAATCAATTCTCGTTTGAAAAGGCGTACGCGCTTTTGAAAAGCTCCTAGTGTGTGGACGCACAATGTACCTTTTTAAGCACAGCCTTTTGTCCGCGTTGTTTTGCCGCACGGCCTTTACCATGGACAAAGTCGTAAAAAAGTCATAAAACTCTATATGAAAAAAAAGGCAAAAGCGCGTACGACCCAAGACCGCGTAGTGTGGTCCCACCATAAGTCAGTTGCGCACGCAACCTGCATTTATGAAAATGCCCCCTCTCGACATGGGTATCAAAGGAAAGGGTGTGATAAGTAGAATAAAATAAGCAATATAGTATACTCAACATACCGTTAGATCCATGGCGGCCGTCTCAAGATCCCGGATTACCATTGTCCCGGTACATATTTTGCAATCGAATTTTTGAATACTTGCAGTTACCGATCATGCTAAAATTTTGGGTACAGAATGAGTTCCGATGACAATGCAATATAGTATACTCAATATACCGTTACATTCATGGCGGCCGCCTCAAGAGGGCGGATTAACTTTGTCTTCGCAAGCCCCTCGACATGGGTATCAAATGAAAGGGTATTATAAGTAGAACACAATAAGCAATATAAAATGCTCAATATACCGTTAGATCCATGGCGGCCATCTCAAGAGGGCGGATTACTATTGTTTTCACAACCCCATCGACGTAAGCAAATAAAGGGTATAATAAGTAGAATACAATAAGCAATATAGTATACTCAATATACCGTTAGATCCATGGCGGGCGTCTCAAGAGGGCGGATTACCATTTTCTTCACAACCGCCGCGACTTGGGTATCAAATGAAAGGTTATCATAAGTAGAATACAGTAAGCTATGACGTTAGATCCATGACACCCGCCTCATAAGGGCGGATTACCATTGTCTTCAAAACCCCCTCGACATGGTAATCAAATAAAGGGTATAATAACTAGAAGACAATAAGCTATATAGTATACTCAATATACCGTTAGATCCATGGCGGCCGTCTCAAGAGGGCGGATTACCATTTTCTTCACAACCCCCGCGACATGGGTATCAAATGAAAGGCTATAATTAGTAGAATACCATATGCAATACAGTATACTCAATATACCGTTAGATCCATGACACCCGTCTCATGAGGTCGGATAACCATTGTCTTCACAACCCCCCAACATGGGAATCAAATGAAAGGGTATAATAACTAGAATACAATAAGCAATATAGGATACTCAATATACCGTTAGACCCATGGCGGCCATCTCAATAGGGCGGATTACAATTGCCTTCAAAACCCCCTCGACATGGGAATCAAATGAAAGGGTATAATAACTAGAAGACAATAAGCAAAATAGTATACTCAATATACCGTTAGATCCATGGCTGCCGTCTCAAGAGGGCGGGTTACCATTTTCTTCACAACCCCCGCAACATGGGTATCAAATGAAAGGTTATCATAAGCAGAATACAAAAGGCTATGTCGTTAGATCCATGACACCCGTCTCATGAGGGCGGATTAACATTTTCTTCACAATACCCTCGAAATGGGAATCAAATGAAAAGGTATGAGGGTACAATAAGTAGAAGACAATAAGCAATATCGTATACTCAATATACCGTTAGATCTATGGCGGCCGTCTCAAGATAGCGGATTGCCATTTTCTTCGCAACCTGCCACATGGGTATTAAATGAAAGGGTATGATAAGTAGGATACAATAAGCAATATAGGATACTCAGTATACCGTTAGATCCAACACCCTCGACAAGGGAATCAAATGAAAGGGTATGATAAGTAGAATACAATAAGCAATATAGGATACTCAATATACCGTTAGATCCATGGCGGCCATTTCAAGAGGGCGGATTACCATTGTCTTTACAACCCCCTCGACATGGGAATCAAATGAAAGGGTATAATAACTAGAATACAATAAGCAATATAGTATACTCAATGTACCGTTAGATCTCAAGAGGGCGGATTGCCATTTTATTGACAACCCCCCACCGACAACCAAATGAAACGGTATGGTAAGTAGAATACAAAAAGCAATATACTATACTCAATAGATCGTTAGATCCATGGCGGCCGTCCCAACAGGGCGGACTATCATTTTCTTCAGAATACCCTCGACTTGGGTATTAAATAAAAGGGTATGATAAGTATAATACCGCATCAGAATGTGTTTATTGATTCTGCCTCCTGCTACTTCGTTCAAGTTGAAGAAAGTGTGTGTTTTTGAACACAAGAAAGCCTTATCAACGATATAAAGGGCTGAGATTTCAGGATAATCAAGCAATTGGACTTTGTTCAAACAGATTTGAGCTGTGTGCAAATCGTCCAAGACAACAAGAGCACGGTTTTGATTTCCCAAATATGTGCCTACTTGAATTTGATGATGAGTTTTGAGCCAGTTTATAAAAATAAATCGGGAGATAATGAAGAAAGCATTGATGCAGAAGAGAAAGAGCAGTCAACAAGATGAAGACTCATTAAGCTGGCAAACAACACTAAAATGATTATTAGAAATGTTCCAGCTGTTGTACGAGTGCCATTCTTTTAAATGCAGACAGATCCGGGAAATTATTTCTATAGCCTGCTCGTTCAATATGTACCATTTTACTCGGAGGGTGAATTAATTGATGAGCATAATAATGCACGTGAGGCTTTTCTTGCTTTTCGAGGACCAAATGAATTGAAGTCTGAGTCGCATCAGAATGTTTGTCTCCGTTTGTTTGCTATGGTAAGAAAGCAGTTCAAATTGGCGCATTGACCGGTGTAGCGGCACGACTTGTTGGTGGAACAACGCTTCACACATTACTGAAATTACCTGTTGAGAAAGACGGAAAAAACGGTAGGATATTTGGCACCGCTTACTAGTAACTATTTGAAGGTTTTGCGAAATCAGTGGAAGTACATTGAATTCGTGTTCATCGATGAGATTTCCATGGTTTCATAGGAAATGTTATGCATGCTCGATTCGAGATTGCGACAACTGAAAAAAATGAAAAATTAAGCATTCCGTGGTACCAACATTATGGTTTTTTCTAGATTTCTTTCAGTTGCCACCTATCCAAGGAGCTCAGGCATTCCAGCAGCCAACAAGATTTATTCCAGCAATTAATTTGTGGAGACTCTTCAGCCTTGTGGAGTTGACGGAGAACATGCGACAACAAGGCGACACAATATTTGCCGATCCTCTGAATGCTCTACGCGCGGGTGAATTGAAGGCCCCACATTTTGCTGTATTGAGCTGATATCGAACCAAAGGAGTGCGAATTTTCAGAATTCGGGCTTAGGATGTGCTGGTGAATGCGACAAGAAATGCCGACAATGTAATCTTGGACAACATTGTGTCAGTCGATATAAACAAGACTAGAGGATTACAAAAGGAATTGGACATTTTCAACGGAGCGAGAGTGATGCTTCGCTCAAATATTAATATAGAGCAAGGACTTGTGAATGGTGCAATGGGCAATATCCCCGAAATTCATTGGCCTTTATTCCGTCGTGATCAGATGTACGATACCGACATTCCATCTGTTCGTATTGACTTTGGCAGAGATGGAATTCATTTAATCAAGTCGAAATCAATACAGTTTCCGGCCCTCCGAAACTATGGATCAGTCGATTGAAAACAGCTCCCAGTAATACTGTGCTGGGCCTGCACAGTCCATAAAATGCAAGGATGTACAGTAGACCATGCTGTTGTACACAGGATCAGCATTATTTGCTAAAGGACAGGCATATGTCGCATTAAGTCTTGTCAGAACATTGGAAGGGTTAAGAATAGAGAAGCTCGATTGCTTAAAACTCACTGGGCGAAAACTAGGAGTTTCAGCACCATAAGTGAATCATATTTATAAATGAAATTGGTAACCAAGAGAACCTGTTGTTTTGATATGTGCTTTTTCTACTTTTTAATACCTGCTTGTGAATAAAACAGAAAAGGAACACCAACTTTTTGATAAATTTTTTGGCGTTATTTCATTTACATATACTTATACAAATAAAAAATTATAAATAGGAGAATTTACAACATAATTGAAATTAATACGATAAATTGTTTAAAGTAATAAAATGAAAGATAATAGCTGTAAATAATTACGACTGAAATTTAATTTATAGATGTTTTTATATGAAGAAAGCAGTGAAACACAATCAACAGCCATCTATGCGCTTTTCAATAAGTGAAAAATAATATGAAATAGTCCTCAAATGGCGATTTCGGTCTAGCGGATTGCAATTCCGTAACTACAGGACAGGTACAGGTACATTTACCCGTATGTTAGAGCAAGAGTAGTTGCGAGTAAACACGAGTGAAAATAAGTAAAAATGATCAGAAAAGGAACGCAGATAATACTGAAATAAAAATCATACAAAATAAATTTAGCTTACTTCATTATTTAATTTTTCAGGAATTGCAAAATTTCACACACAAAACTAAAAAGCAGAAAATAAATACTTGAATAAAAAAAAACTTTTTAATATAAAACGTTTTTAAAACGAACTAAAAAGTATAAAATAAAGTCTCCTAGCCCCATTCAGATTTATTTTATACTTTTTAGTTCGGTTTAAAAACGTTTTATATTAAAAAGTTTTTTTATTCAAGTATTTTTTCGTATAGAGTGCAATGTCGAACAGCAAGCTCTAGTCCAAGATAGTGAAGGGGAAGAGAGAAGTAGGGAGGAACTGCCACAACTACCTAAACCCAACCATTTCTATCGCGATTCTGGCATCGGGGCAACGAGAAAAACTCGCTGGAGTGTTTGCCTCCTGAAACGAGTTGAATCCCATCAACCAACCTATGACATGCGCTTGGTGGAACGGGGCAGTGCTAGCTGAAGGCTATGACAGGACGAATGTAAAGAGGGAAGAAGAAACAAGGTGGGAAAGGCGAAGGATCGTGGGGCTTTGCCGGGATTCGAACCCGGGACCTCTGGGATGGTAGCCACGGGTCTTACTCCCTAGACTACCTGAACCCGAATTGCCTTTCCGACAAACCGCCTTCCCCTCGCCGCTTGGGAGTAGTCTGTTGTATATCACCCTTTCGAAAAGCTTGCCCATAGCGTTAAGAAGAGATATCGGCCTGTAAGCCGACGGGTCCCCGGGGGGCTTACCCGGCTTCCGAATGAGCACAAGCTTTTGACGCTTCCATTCGCTCTATCACCTTATCTCACCTAGTAATGTAGATGGCTTTGTCAGATACGCAAAGTATATGTGCGCAAAAAACGCAAGAAGTAGCAGACAAAACAACGATAGTTACAATATAAAGCAGTAGACGAGGGCCGTATTTGGTTTCTCGAGTCGATGAATTGACTTGACAAAAAAAGCTTGTCGATTTTCTTTAAGTGTTGTATTTGGCATTACGACCGAATCGTGTGGCCATATAAAACCGTAAAATTGTGTGATATTACTCCAAGTGGCAGCAAACTACTTATATTTAATTAAAAGAGAAATTTAAAAGTTTATTGCATGCATAAATCGAGCATTTTAATAAACGTCAAACATCGTTAAAGACACGTAAAAAGACCTTTAAGGTTGCGAATATCGTGCTACCAAATGCCAATTTTTATTTATCGACAGAAGTCGACATCGACTCGAGAAACCAAATACGGCCTGAGTTTTTATACCTAGGCACGACTATAACACAAGGCAATGATTCATCGGCCGAGATCAGAAGACGAATAGCTCTGGCTAATAAATGCTACTTCGATCTACGCAAGCACCTGCGTTTGAGTAATATATCAAGGAAAACAAAGTTAAAACTTTAAACAACACTAATAAGGCCTGCCTTGCTATATATAGTTCGGAAGTGGGGACATTGAGGAACGTAGACGAAGAATTGGTACGAAGATTTGAAAGGAATACGGGAATACAGGTGGATTGTATTTGGAGGAAAAGATACAGAGTTGTATGAAAGTAGTGAAATTCCAAACATTGTCAAAGTTATTAAAATAAACAGATTACGATGGATTGGTCACGTCGAACGAGGTGCGGAATGGAACCCGGCAAAGATAGTGCTGGGAAATTACCGACAGGAAGACGGAAACCAAGGGCCTTATTCTATATTACAATTCTCAAATGCTTTTTACTCGAACCTGTTATTCGAAACTAAAATGCTTCCGTATTCCTTATTACATTATTGTTTCCTCTAGTAGAAATATCGCCGAACAAAACTAAATAAGTACAAGAGGTTTCAATTGTGTCGCCCATACCTAAATTCCTCGATTACCCTTGAGCTTTCGAGTAAAAATCTAACAATATTGTTACGGTTTCGAATGGAATTTAGTCAGTTTTGTAACAGAGAATACGATTTTGGTAGTTTTGTTAGAAATTTTCACAATATTGTAATAGAGAATAAAGCTCCAGGGGCCCTATTACTGAATACGAATCGATCTAAAATATTTACAATTCGATTTGAGTTTGGCATTATTGATTACGATCGTTAGCCGTGTTTTTTTAATAAACTATATAGTTCTTCCCCATACAAATCTGAAAACCCAGGTTTTATCGAGGTTTTTGTCCAGGTCTTGGGACATTTCAAAATTTCCCTTTTTTTCGGAATGTAGCATACTTACCGGCCGTCGGAAAAACGTCATTTAAAATAAAAACAACATAGAAGTGACGAGAGCAAATTTGAAGGCATGAGGAAACAAATAATTTATTTTTTAGAAACTTATTCATTATTTTCTAGAGGGGAATTCGTGTAACACATTGATTATATACTAAGTAGCATTTCTATTTCGCGCATTTGGAAAAAAAACAGAAGCTGCGGCTTTTATTTTAGTGCCTGCGGATCTAAAAATAGATTCCTACGTTTTTTGTGATGAATTCGTCGCCGATGGGTGAAATTTGACAATGGGGTAAAGAAATGAATGGGCGAGACGACTTTAACCCTAGATAGCTAATCTTCGTCAAAATGACGAATATCCAATAAATATCTCCCTCTCCCTTTCTAAATTTGTGCTATTTATGATTTGTGATTTATTAATTAAAACTGAAATAAATATTATTTTTTTTTAGTCATTCTCTTTTACTTATATCCTATATGTCCTACTAATACAATAAACCTGATGAAAAATCACAAAATTTCACTAAAATTCACATTTAAAAATTTGTCATAAAAAAGTCGAATGGTTATGGTGCTGTTACACGAATGACACACTTGCCATTTTTTCTGTCATAATTTGTCATTATCGTCATACACGGTCATAATTTGTGTCATTATTTCTGTCATAAAAAATAAACAACAACAATGCCATTAATTATGACCAGAGATTATGACAATTGTCATTTTTTGTCATTCGTGTAACTGGGGCATTAGCTTTTATGATGACTTCAGCAACGTTAGCTATCTAGGGTTAATGGGAAATTTGGCATCAAGCGTTTCCTATTATGTTGAGAAAAATGAAATGGGTTTTAAGGGATTATTTCATTTTTAGCGAAAAATGTGACAAATTATTAGATTTTTTTCTCAGGTATTTTAATTCGTAGAAACTTGAAATTTTTATGGGTAATTGTACTAGTACTGAGATATACAAAATAATTTTTATTTTTTAATTTTTTTTATATGGCATGGTCAAGCTAAGGAATCTCCCTTTGTGCCTGTTCACACGGGTGGTCACCGCGACCTTTCAACACGAAATTTACAGGTGCGGGGAGCGTTCGGGTGGGAAGGAAGTGCGTCTCGATTTGAAAGCGACTCACGTTCGCTTTTCTGACCAGCTGACTGTTTCAATTTCATTTTGTATCACCTTACTGTTCCATTTTATTTTCGTTTCACCCGTATTGGGAGCAAACGTGCGATAGGACAATTTTCAGGCTTCAGTTTTGTTGCACAGGTTTTTTACTAAAATTAATTATATTCAGGTAATCACAGTTTATAAAAATTTATGTCACTTCTATGAAAATCACAAACTTTGTTCCCGTACCGTATGTTCCACCTGTCATAAAAACGACTGGACACAAAGCGAAACGTGTGAACAAATATTCGCTTTTTCGTTCGCTTTGTCGTGCCTCAAAGCGACCTGTGTGAACAGGCACTTTGGAACACAAGTCCGTCATGTGGTGCAAGTCATGGTGTAATGTCTAGTTGTCTAGTAATAAGCTTGATCTGAAGGATAGAAGAGAAGGCATAGGTTAGGGGTTTGCAGGGTGCGTGAGTAGATGTCGATGAACCTTGCGTTTGAACTCGGAGGTCTTTTATGGGTTCAGCAAAACCGACTGTGGAGTTGTTCTATTTATAAACGAACTTCTAAACCGTAATGGCGGAAGAGGAGGTCTGCAGTGAGCTGGGGGTAAGACAAGTTGGCTAGTATTGTGTTGCGAGAAAAAAGTTGCCGTGTAGGCAGGAGGTTCTTAATTTCAGTGGAGCAGTCGCTATGGTAATAGCGGTAAAATTTAGGGAGGGCTGCTACATTCCTACGGTGTCTTTAGTGTTCTATGGAGGAGCAGAGGGGCGGTTTTGCACCTTCTCCAGCCAAGTCAAAGTAGTTTTTGGGGCGCCCGCTCAAATATACGAATAATATTCAAGGCGAGGCGGAATGTAGGATTTGTAGATTGCAGCCAGGGCAGCTAGCTTAAGGAGTATCTACACATATCAGGGCCGTGCCCGGGACGTCACAGGGCCGTGTTCTGTCATGTGTGATCGAGCCCGTCCCCGGACGCGGACATGTGTGAACGAGTAAAGGAATATCCACACTTATTAGTGTTCCGTCAGGGGTTCAAAAAATATTAGTGCGTACATTTTATATGTACTCGTTCACACATGTCCGTGTCCGGGCCGGAGAAAAAATCTAACGTCCCGGCCACGTCCTCGAGGAGGAACTTGCATCTTTTGAGGAATCTCAGGCATTGATAAACTTGTTGGGCGATTTGGAATATGTGATTATTCGATCGCAGATCTAAAGATAAAATTTCGTCTAAGATGTTTACAGATGAGTCAGCCATTAGATTTTTTTGCCTGCTGAAATAAAGGGAAGGACGGTGCAGGTTTTTGTAGAGATAAGACAGTACTTGGTTTTGGTTGCGTTGAAATTCGACACAATTCTATAGGCCCCAATCAAGAATGAGTTCAATGTCCCGTTAATAGAGTTGGACATGGGTTCACGGCCTAGGAGACAAGGTGTGGCAAGTGCTTGTCTTATGTTGTCGAAGGCGTAGGAGAAACGCAGAGTACTGTCGTCGGCAAAACTATGTAGTGGGCTGAAGGGGATTGAGAGCAGATCATTAATGGGAACGCCAGCCGAGATGGAATGAGGGTTGGGCTCGACGCCATCCAATCCTTCCTTCATTGAACGGCCAGAAATAAAGCTCTCAAACCAGTTCCTTAGAACTGATATGTAAGTTAATTTTACAGTTTTACAGAAGGCTTCTAATTAGAGGCTGCAACAATTTTCCGCTTTTCCGTTGCACGCATAGCTCTACTCTCAAGTTTCTGAAAGGAACAAAAATGTATGTAGTTTTGAAGAGGGCCGGCCTTTCTATCTACTCAATAAACTCAGTAATTTGCAAAGTAACAAAGAACTTATGTTGTTTAATGGTGGGTCCACATGAAAGAGGCTTTTGTCGGTCGTACTTTGAAGTTTGAATGGAACGACCGACGGAATGCCTGTGTGGACAATGTCGACGGAATGTTTATGCGCACTGTTTCCAGCGGCTTACGAGCGCCTTTTCTTTGTTTCACGGGTATTATTCTATGGGAAAAAAGTTTTGCGAACAAAGTTTGTGTTGTCCCCTTCCACATATGTACATATGTACCTACATACCAAAATTTTTAGAATTTTTGGTAATTACTTACTTTATCACGTCATCCCCCCGGGGGGTAGGGGTTGTATAGAGCATTGACCTCTAACAACTAAATTTCATCTGCAATACATTTAAATGTTCCTGTATAGCATTCAAATTTACTATCCATAATTTACGCCCCGTGTGAGTTGCTAGGAGTTGAATAAAACCGGTTTTACTCACCACACTTATGGCATCGTGTGAATAGGCTCATTGTCACCGAAGTTATACATGTTCGCCAAATTTCATTGAGTTTGGAACACAATTGCAAAATTCGGCCGCCATCTTGGAACCGCCATCTTGATCTTATAAAAACACCACTAACTTGTATTGTCACCGAAGTTATACATGTTCGCCAAATTTCATTGAGTTTGGAACACGATTGCAAAATTCGGCCGCCATATTGGAATCGCCATCTTGATCTTATAAAAACCACCACTAACTTGTATTGTCACCGAAGTTATACATGTTCCCCAAATTTCATTGAGTTTGGAACACAATTGCAAAATTCGGCCGCCATCTTGGAACCGCCATCTTGATCTTATAAAAACACCACTAACTTGTATTGTCACCGAAGTTATACATGTTCGCCAAATTTCATTGAGTTTGGAACACAATTGCAAAATTCGGCCGCCATCTTGGAACCGCCATCTTGATCTTATAAAAACACCACTAACTTATATTGTCACCGAAGTTATACACGCATGCCAATTTTCATTAAGATTGGTAAAGTCTAAGTATAAAAATTTTGCGTTGCAAGATTTGACGACAAACAGTGTAAGTTAAATAAAAGAATTTAAAAAGGAATAGGAAATTTAGTGTGAATGTTTGGGCAGGTGTTATTGGGTGCAATGTTATTGGCCCACATAACGGAACGATAATTTTCACTATTTTTTCAGACATTTTTGCATTAATAATTCAATTTTGTAACATAAAATTCCAAAACAATTAGGTACACAGACAAGCCTAAAGTATGAAGAAGAAACCCTAAAAATTTCAGCTAAATTTGACAAGTAGTTCTCGAGTAATCGTGGTCGCCAATTTTAAAAATGTTGTTGATAAACGCGTTTAAAGTTTTGAAAACCGAAAAATGGTACTTACGATTTAATCACCAATAGATATTCAGGGTGTTTCAAACCACCCGTACCAAACAAAAAAACACGTGTTTAATATTTTTTGAAAATCTATCTGACCATACAGAAATTGACCCTCACCACACACCCACTTTGGTGGGTGGGGGGGGGGGGGGTAACTTTAAAATTTAAAATGGTAACCCCCATTTTTTCACGGATTCCGATTTTCCGAAGACAAATATCAAACTTTTGTTAGAAACATTTTTTAATCCGAAGCTTCGCTGTACCTCAAATGAATGATTTTTGGGGATAATTTTGATTTTTGATGATAACATCAATCTTGCTAATAACTTCAAAAGTAAAGGCCGTAGCATAAAAATTGTCCGGACATTATTGATAGGAAATTGTCCAAGCTTTCCAATTTTGCAAAAAAAATATTAGTTAACTAGGTGTTTTATGGAGAAAAAGGTGGTTCTAGTTGAAATTTTTGTTAAAATAAAATGTTTGACTTTGATGACTCATTACTCTGGAAGTTGATAGGCTTAGGCTACAACCTTGATTTTTACAGTACAGGGTGATATGTAAAACTTCGAAACGCCCTAGCTCGAAAACGGGCAGAGATGGCCGCCCATCTTTTTTGTTTTTTGGCGATCATTTTTTGTCTACTTTCTAACATCAACCGCTTGGCAAGACAGGACGTGACAAAGTGGCCGGCTGTGGATAGGTTATGGATAGACGAACAAAAAATCGTATGGGAATTCGTTTTGAATTTTTTTTAGAGTTTTACATATCACCCTGTATTTTTGTAGTCCTATGACCTATTTTCATGAATAAGGTATCAGTGTACGCAGAATATTCCCACCTATCTAAAACTGTAAAAATCAAGGTTCTACCCTATCAACTTCCAGAGCAATGATAATCATAATCCGTGAGCAAAAATATGGGTTACCATTATTCTCCCCCACCTCTTCACCCCCTCGCAGGAGTGGGTGTGAATAATGGTAACCCCCATTTTTTACGGATTCTGGTTCTCCGAAGAGAAATATCAACCTTTTGTTATAAAAAATTTTTATTTGAAGCTTTCCTGTACCCCCAAATGAATGATTTTTGGGGATAATTTTGGTTTTTGATGATTTTTGGGGGTGCAGGGGGGCTTTGGATAAAAAAACTTTAAAAAAAAGGAATAGGAAATTTAGTGTGAATGTTTGGGCAGGTATTATTGGGTGCAATGTTATTGGCCCACATAATAGTCCAAGAGCTAGTGACAGAATTGCAAAGTGATTTTGTAGAGGATGGGCCTTTGATATAAGGTAGATTAGGTAAAGCACAACCGATTAAAAATATTCGCCAGTTCGAGTCTACTTAAGTTTTAATTTTATGAATTTTTGAACTTGTCGATTTTTTGACCATGAAAAAAGTGATATTGCAGAGGATGGGACCTGGTATATAGGTTAATTGGGTTGCCCCCAACACATATTCCGATTCCCATCTCGTTTGGAGGTTAGGTTTGACTTTTTGGAATTTTTGAACATGTCGGTCTGATCAAGATGGACAAAGTGATATTGGAGAGGATGGGGTTTGGTATAATGGTGAGATAGGCCACCAAGAACCCTAATTCAGCTGCCCATCTCATATGCAATCACGGTTGCGATTTTGGCGGCTTTTAATTTTGTGGCCGTTTTCGGTATGACCCAAGTGATTTTGTAGGAGATGGGATTTGAATATTAGGGTTCGTTACAACATCTACAATACATATCCACTTGCCCATCTCTTTCCCAGTTGTAGAAACCCTTGCCATCTCCAGTTGAAGTTGAAAAATCGTAAAATCTAGTTTTATATAGCAAATTGAGTTAAAATGGATGTATATACCCCTCTAGTGGCATATTTATGTTATATATTTCAGATATTATGAGTAGTTGTGCATTGTATATACAAACATACATTATAACCCGGCCCGCTGGGTGCGGGCGTGCAGAGTGTGCACCGCACGCGGGCGGCACTTTCAGGGAGCGGCAAACACAACAATCTCGTGATCGAACTCATTTTCATCATTTGCACCTAGGTTCTTTTTAGAATGCCATAACAATTACATGTATTGATCTCCTTTAAAAATAAACCGATAAACCGAAAACGTTCAAACCACTTAAGAAGGATCGATCTCTGAAAATAGTATAATATAAGGACAGAGAATGTAAAATTAAATTTCCATGATAGAAGTCAAATTTATTCTGTAAATAAAAGTTGACATTCTAATCTGATTATAATTATTGACAAAATTTTAAAGCAGTTTGACGTCTAGTTATGGAGAATTATCCATTTTTATGTGCAATAAATTCCAACGTTTAATATCATTTTTACTCGACCTTTACTTGAATATTGAATACTAATTACTCGAATGCAAGACGTCCAATGTTTTTTAAAAAATTTTATTGAATGTATGAGATATCAATAAATAACGTATTCAAATTTCAGATTTTTAATTTGGAATATCGTCGTTGTCAAACCAATATCTGCTATGTGCAAAAAGAATAACTTTGAGATACTGAAAAAAAAGTTCTCCTGTAGCATACTACAACATCTCCTGCACATAACATATTTTTTTTAGCGACTACAGTTCACCATATAATGCTTAGAGTCATATAGAAGTGTTTTTACACGAAAATTTGCTTAGAAACTAGTCATAATGGTCAAAAGGTCGAAATCACCAAAAAGTCCACATAGCAGATATTGGTTTGACAACGACGATATGCTCCTTCAATCGATCTTCCTTAAGATAATTTTAAAGAGAATTCCCCGCTGTTCCATGTAGAGGAAAAACCAAATAAAAAGAAAACGAGTTTCCCATTCGCTCTGGTTGTTTAAAAGCGCAGCTTTTTCACTCATGCTGCGGGCTCCGTTTGCTTCTTAAAGCCCGGGACACACATATCCGAACCGTGTCTGCACCGCATGACAGCCGTGTGTTGGACAACACACGGAGAGAAAATAAACAAGTAAAATTTGATGCGGTGCGGACATGGAGACGCGGAAATGTGGGGACTGACTGGTAAGATTTTAGTTGTTTACTTTTTCTCCGTGTGTTTTCCAACACACGGCCGTCACGCTGTGCGCAAATGTGTGTCCCGGGCTAAAGCCGGCTCTTCACGATGCGGTGAACGTTTCATTCGAATATTGGCTTCCAACGTTGGACGATTTTCGGCGAAAGTAGACCTCCTATCGAAAAAAGTTAAATATAAAAGTTGTAGGTAATAAAAAGATCTACAACTTTTGTACAAACCATTTTTTCCACCTTACCAACTTCCAGAGCAATGAGTCATCAAAGTCAAATTTTGGGTTTTTTTTAACTAAAATTTCAACTAAAACCACCCTTTTCTCCAAAAAATACCTAGTTAACTAATTTTTTTTTTTACAAAATTGGAAAGCTTGGACAATTTCTTATCAATAATGTCCCGACAATTTGTATCCTACGGCTTTTATTTTTGTAGTTATAAGCAATTTTAACGCTAAAATTGGCTCTTTTTTTGTGCCTTTTCACCTAAGCTTTGCCAAAAAGTACCAAATAAGCACCAAACAAGGCAAATTTTAACATCAAACTTGCTAATAACTTCAAAAGTAAAGGCCGTAACGTAAAAATTGTAGACAATATTGATAGGAATTGTCCAAGCTTTCCAATTTTGCAAAAAAAATATCAGTTAACTACATAGGTATTTTTTGGAGAAAAAGTTGTTTTTAGTTGAAATTTTAGTTAAAAAAAACGAAATTTTGACTTTGACGACTCATTGCTCTGGAAGTTGGCTAGCTGGATCCTTGATTTTGACAGTTTTAGATAGGTGGGAGTATTCTACGTACACTGGTAACCTATTCATGAAAATAGCTCAAAGGGTTACATAAATACAGGGTGATATGTAAACCTCTACAAAAAAAATTCAAAACGCCCTAGCTGCTAAACCGTTAAGATTTACCCCGCCCCACCCATACGATTTTTTCTTCGTCTATCCAAAACCTATCTACAGCCGGCCGCTTTGTAAGCTTAAAGGTATACACCCTGTATAATAATCAAAATGTTTTTTTTTTCCATCAACCAATTTTTCTCAATTAAACGGAAAATATTGATGGAACGGAGATGGGATTGAAAATGTAACATTTGGCAGATGCCACGAGCCTATGGTCCAAATCTTGGGTTCTACAAAATCACTTGGGTCATACCGAAAATGGCCACAAAATTAAAAGCCGCCAAAATCGCAACCGTGATTGCATATGAGATGGGCAGCTGAATTAGGGTTCTTGGTGGCCTATCTCACCATTATACCAAACCCCATCCTCTCCAATATCACTTTGTCCATCTTGATCAGACCGACATGTTCAAAAATTCCCAAAAGTCAAACCTAACCTCCAAACGAGATGGGAATCGGAATATGTGTTGGGGGCAACCCAATTAACCTATATACCAAGTCCCATCCTCTGCAAGATCACTTTTTTCATGGTCAAAAAATCGACAAGTTCAAAAATTCATAAAATTAAAACTTAAGTAGACTCGAACTGGCGAATATTTTTAATCGGTTGTGCTTTACCTAATCTACCTTATATCAAAGGCCCATCCTCTACAAAATCACTTTGCAATTCTGTCACTAGCTCTTGGACTATAACGGAGAAAATTATTTAGAATTCCTCCAAAACGATTTACCGGAACTGCTACTGCCAATCTGAAAATGACGGCTGTCCGGCGCATTACCAACGAACGGTCCAAGATCATTTGGACCATACATTAACCAACTTGTGGATTGGTAGAGACGGACCTATTCCTTGGCCCGCACGGTACCCAGACCTGACGTACCTGGATTTCTACATCTGGGGACGTGTAAAAGAATTAGTGTACACGACAGGGGAGCCTTCAAAAGAAATTTTAATTGAAAAAATTAACGCCGCATTTAAAAAATTAAACAAGAAATGCGGCTTGAAACTACTACAACGGAAGTAAGAACGTTTTGTGCCTGCATAATGTGTTAAGGCGGTTAATTTGAACAAATTTTATAAAAAAAAATAAAAACATAATAACATAAAAAAGTTTTTTCTTAAACTTGGCTTCACCAAACTAGTAACTCGTATTTTGACCACATTATTAAGAATCTCTGTATCATGTAGCACACCGTTGGAAAGGGGATAAACTGAGGAAGTTTTTAAAATAAAGCTAAATTCAAAATAGCTTGTACTTCTTTTTAAAATGAATTTAGAATTTTACACTTTTCATAAAATTTAAACCTTTTTACGAATTTGAAATGTCATAACTTTTTTTCTTAATATCAGGTGGATCAAGTATTGATTGATTTAGAGTAAAAATACATTGAAGAATATAACAAAAGTGATTTCGTGCTATTACAACTGCAAACAAAAACTATGACGGTTCATCTTCCAAACACCCTGTATATCATATATGTAAACAAGTTTGCCTATATTTCATGTATGATATTTACCTGTTTTACATGGCGACGTGGTATGTACGCGTGCTTTGCATTTCAGCTGCTGATACTCAATGCAACGATAAATCGGTTTGTGTTTCGTCTCGTAGTGCAAAGAAAGTAAGTGATTTTCATGAAGTAATAAGTTTTTCTTTTTTTGACTTCGCACAAACTTTAGATGCATTTTAACCGCAACGATAAAAGGATCACAATAACTTAATAACAACACGTGACAGATAATTAAATTAGGAACACAAAACGGTATTAGAAATTACGCACGTCGTTCACCTGGGAAATCAATTACGACACTGATAAAAGAAAACAGTGGCGTTTATTTTGAAACCAATGTAATCACGACCATAGGGACGTTCATTAAGCGAATCAAAACATTAGGTACAATTTTGAGAGAAAGTAGTTAGTTACTGCTTGTATCATCTATAATAATATTCTAGTTGTGCCACTTTCAACATTTTTCCAAGAAACCGAACGAGAATTTTTACAAGAGAATTTTTTTATTTTCTGTTGTTTTGTTTGATTGTTTTGAGAATTTTTTACACAAGAGAACTTCGGTTTGTGTTTGATTTTTTTTGCTATTTTACGTTTTGTGTTTAAAGAGGGGCCCACTAGTTATAATAATTAAGAAACAAACGCGTCTTTGCTCAATAACTATTATTAGCAAAATTTCATCTTTATTGAAATTTGTTTTTGAATTGCATTTTTTTATATTTTGCAATTTTTTAAATGTTGCAAAGGAGAATGGGCAACTTTGTATGGGCAGTCCCCAGTTCTGTAACAAGTTGTGATATATATATCATTTGAAAGCTTATCACAATGGCTTTATTTTATTATATGACACCAACAATGACACTTTTGCAGTGGAAGAGCTATGATTAACAAAAATGTTTTATTTTCAAATAAAAGGTAATATTTATTTGGCTTTATGTTATCAACCAATTTCATATAAACGGTAGTGTTAGCAGTTAAACGTGTGGTCCCCGTCCTGTTTTATTATAAACAATGCAGTATAAAGGTCTGTACTGTGTAAGTCTAGGTGAAAAATAAATTACTTTATATATTAACTAGCTGGGACCCGGCGCGCCTATGCTGCACCCATAAACCAATGGTAGTAATCAGGTCATATGAATTTTAATATACAGTAGTAGAGTTTGAAAAAGGCAATTTATTGGTATGTTTTATTCCAAATGACAAAATGTGAAACTATTAGGGATCTGAAATTTTGATCGAGCCAATAAAACAAAATTAAAGATTATTCGCACTTAAAAAATCATTGTTCAAAAGAATGAAAAGCAAATTATGTAAAAAGGTAACCTACACAATTCAAAATCCAAGAGAACCTCAACCAAATATGGGCGTATGCCTCCAATCGCGTGAACGTGAACGAAGGAAATAGGTGAATTGTATTAAAACACAAAAATGAATTATTGTATTAAAACACAAAAATTAACAGCGCTAACGGAAAAACGGCAATACAAATTTACTAATATTGTGAAAAAATCTACTATTTTTTTCAAACCCAAAAAAACTTGAATATACCGCACTTGATGCAAATGGCACTTGTACTATAATTATTTTTCTGAAATAAGGCACATGCGATTTGCACGAACTCAAATAGCTCAATTGCAATACGCATTAGGGTGGTCCATGCTTATATGGCGAAAAAAAATTGTCAGGTAGAAGTCACGCCACCCTCTGGTTTTATTAGACCTAAAATTCCTATTGTGTGCTCAAAATTTCGGCCCCCTATCCTATATACAAGGGGTGCTCATCGACTTTGAAATATCAGATTTTATGACAAAGTCCTTAAATAGAGCTAGGCAAGATATTTTTTATTTTTGTCACTTTTTTAATGTGCACTCATGTGTTTGAGAAGTTTTTACTTTGCTTTTTACACTAGTTCGAACGGTTTGATTCATTTTAATCTTCTGATTATGTCATCATTATCCAGGAGTTGGAAGGACTCGGCATTGATATGCTGATGTAGCCGTTGTTCATGGCATTGAGCATATTTTTGGATGACGCTTTCGATCTTATTTACATCCAAATCCTTATCTAGGTTGTCATTGGGTGGTGTGAATAAAAATTGAGTGCAAGTGTTCACTCCATTTTTTTGAGTGAACACTTATTTTGGCGTGAATAAAAATAACCTTCGTTAGGTTTCGTTAAGTACTTCACTCTGTCATTTCTCCATCTAGAGTGAACACTTCATTTTGATGTGAATAAAACAAAGTTTTAACGTTTGCCTGTGAGTGAACACTTGTAAAATTTGAGGCTGGTTGCGAGGACCTTTTTCATTCATTTTAATAAAATAAATTAAAAAAACTTTTAAAATAAATAACTTTTATAAATGAAATGCACTAAAAAGTAAAAAATTATTTTTTCTTTGGCAGTGATAGGTATACACACGAAAAGTTTCATGGCAAAATAAGAAGTTTAATGTGTATTAACAATTTTAAAATTATATTCTCGTTTGACTTTAAATCTTTGAACTCTTATCAATGAATTGTGTAAATTTACAGCATTTCAAGTGCATTATTAAAAGTTTGGGCATGAGTTGCAGTTAGACAATTGTGATGTCCAAACTTTTATTAATGCATTTGAAAAGCTGTAAATTTACACAATTCATTGATAAGAGATCAAACATTTAAAGTCAAACGAGAATATAATTTTAAAATTGTTAATACATATTAAACTTTAAGATAAGCCTGAGTTCTAGAATTTCTTATTTTGCAATGAAACTTTTCTTGTGTATACCTATCACTGCCAAAGAAAAAAAATATTTTTTACTTTTTAGTCACAACTATAATTACAAACTAAATTTTTAAATTAATCCATTTTAAAAAGCAGCAGGTAAGTTTCTCATGCGATCCGGTTTTATATTTTCAATTTTCAATCCGTTTAAAGATCTTAATCTACTCAGCATTAGATAAATGCTTGACCTCGCAACAAAACCACCTTTTGCCCAAACTAAATCCCGCAAAGGTAAATTTTTCCCACAGAACCTCATTTAGCCTTAAATAAATTTTCCCAAAGTAAAACTCCTAAATACATCCACGTTTACTAGCCTACCAATTTCACACAAATGACGTTTCCCTTTAATCCCAAAATTTCCCATGAGTGAACTAAAATTTCCCGTGAGTGAATAGTATTTGAATGAGAGAATTTTTATTCACACTAAATCGAGTGTTCACTTTTAACGAATCACTCCACTCAGGAGTGTTCCCTTTAAGTGTACACTTAGTTTTTATTCACTCCACCCATTATCAGCATCGAGAATATTACGAAGAACTTTGTTTTGGAAGCATAGAATTATGTTTTTGTTATTTTGGCTAGTAAAACCCCAGTTCCATAAGTCCAAACTGGATTGTGAACTTGTTTATACAGCAAAAGCTTATTGTACATTGACAGACCAGAGTAACGGCCCATTAACTGGTACATCTTCCTGTACTTCATCTTTAGTTCTTCCGCCTGAGTTTTGCATCTAACGTCATGCCTAGATATTGGCTGTATTCTCGTACCGAACTACTTGTTGGTTGATGTATACTGGCTTTTGATTGATACGTTTATTGGTGAAATCAATGTGCACAGATTTAGTCTCATTAAGTTTAATTCGCCATTTTTAGTCCAGCGTTGCATCTCGGCAATCGCAGGTTGTAGTTTTTCGCTAGACTCAGTATTGTTGTTACCAGAATACGGAAACGCACACTCGTGTGCGATAAATTTTGTGTGTGCCAAAACGCACATTCTCATGAGTTGTGTGCGCTTTTCTTGTCCTTATTACTCACGCACATGAGCCGTGAGTAATTGAATAATTTCGTGTGCGCACATGAGTCGAAAAATGAGTTTTGAGTCGTTCGTGTGAGCACATGAGTATTTCCAACCACATGAACGACTCAAAACTCATTTTTCTACTCATGTGCGCACACGAAATAATTCAAGTACACACAGCTCACGTGCGTGAGTAATTGACAATTCTCCTTATTACTCACGCACGTGAGCTGTGTGCGCTTGAATTTTTTCGTGTGCGCACATGAGTCGAAAAATGGATTTCTTTCTGAAATATACGATTGGAGTATTCTGCGAGGATTCTGCAGGAAGGAGCATTCTGAGTTTATAATTTAATCCCTCATGCCAGACCTTATCAAAAGCCTGCCAAATATATTGCTGAGCTGACCTGTGTTACTTCCAGCGTTTGTTCAATAACATTAGTGATTCGGTGGTCGAGTGTGGAATGTTGACTCCGAAAACCAAACCCTTGATCCAGGATGAGATGTTTTTCTTGGATGATAGGTTTTAGTCTTTTCAGTAGAAGTTTTCAAATAATTTTGACATAATCGGTAATATTTGATATTGGCTTCGTGAGGTGGTTTGCTAGGTTTGGGAATCATAATGACTTCAGCTACCTTCCACATTTGTGGTACGTATTTTAACCGAAACCAGCGATTTTCTATCAAGTTCTCTCAATATTTGTCCAGTAATAAGATCATAACCAGGAGCCTTTTTTGGATTAATGTTCATTTTGATTTCATTCTTGATGCTTTTTGCTCATTACTTCTTGCCCAACTACCATCTAAATGCTTAATTGGAGTAAATAAGTAACAAAGTTTTTTACGTTCGTCTTTCAAACTCGTTAACAGTTGTATTTTAAAGTAGATTCGATTAATTTAACACACGAAACTGACATGTAACAAAAAATCAAGATTAAGTTTTTTTCACATTAATTTCAAAAACAGCACGGGATTGAGCACCCTCTTCCGCTAAAGCTAACCAACTGAAATTGTACAATGTTATTGCTATGTTACAAATTTACTACATGTTACAAATTTACGGGGTGGCCAAACTGAAAAATAAAAAAAAAATTTGTGGACCAGCCTAATACGCATGGTTTAGTTCAGGTGAAAAATGTACGCAACCAATAGCGCGTACAACATCAAAAACTGACTGCATTACAAAGCACAATGGTGTACATGTGTAGAACAGAAATGGTAATGACAGTAGCAATAGCAACCATGAACGGACTGACGTACACGGATCAACTCTGAACACTTGATAAACCGGTTTTTCAGGAGAGAAAAGAGGGAAGTTTTGCAAATTTTTACAAAAACACATACAGGAATGCTTCATAGATGAACGAAGATTACTCAGGCATACATATTGATATCCCGTGTAAGGATAATAAGTTACCCTTGGTGAATGAATACCCATGTACCCCGAGAGTATGATAAGAAACCGGTTTACCTGGTGTTGAGTGTTGATCCGTTTACGCTAGCCCAATGAGAGTACAATGTAAACGCATCGCAAAATTATCGCTGCTACGTTTATATTAGCTTCACCTGTATCTTGTATCTTGTATCTTGTATGTAAACAAATCTTGCAACTTGATTTTGACCCACTTCCGTACAACCGATCAACTTCAAATTTTGCACATATGTATAGTTCGCGTGACAATGCAAACTGACCATTTTGTAAAACCATCAAGATGGCGGTTCCAAGATGGCGGCCGAAATTTGCAATTGTGCTGCTCGACCCCCCACATGGGTATCAAATGAAAGGAAAACAAGGTCAGAATAAAATTAATATAGTTATTGGTAAAAATTATAAATAATACTTACTTAAATGTACAAAAGCGTGGGGCGTTAACAAAAAGTTCCAGTATTAATAAAATAACAATATGTATAGGTAAAGAGTGCCCCAAGCTTTTCTACATTTAAGTATTATTTATAATTTTTACCAATAACTTTATTAATTTTATTCTGAGCTTATTTTCTAAAGGTAGGTTGTTCCCATATACTGGCTGAAGCAATAAAGACTATACATTTAAAATTATTTTTTGTTTTTTAGTTCATTTTCAAATAAAAGCGTATTTTTTGGTTTTCTTAAACTATTTATTTTTTTACAAAAAAGTCTGATTGCATTGTGGCGCGAACTATGCATTTGTGCCATACTTTTCAGTTCATTTTATTTTAAAATAAAAGCTTAGTCTATTATATGTCTTCTGCCGTTTGGAGTGGCCGCCATTTTAGATTTAAAATAACGTCACACAGCTTAATGTATTTTACTCGTAATACCCTTCCTTTTGATACCCATACCGAGGGTGTTGTAAAGAAAATGGTAGTCCGCCATTTTGTGTTGGCCGCCATTTTGAATTTGGAATGACGCCACACAGCTAATTAAATTCTACCTGTCATGCCCTTTCACGTGATACCCATGTCCGGGGTCAGGAAACACAATTGAAAAATCGGCCGCCATCTTGGAACCGCCATCTTGATTTGTTTACGAAATGGTAAAATTGCATTGCCACGTGAACTATGCCTATGTTCAAAATTTCAAGTTGAACGGTTATATGCAAGTTGGTCAAAATCAAGTTGCAAGATTTGTTTACATACTACATACAACATACAACATACAGGTGAAGCTAATATAAAACGTATAATGACGTCACACAGCTTACTGTACTATACTGCACGATACCCATACCGAGGCGTTGTAAAGAAAAAGGTAACCGCCATTTTTTGTGGGCCGCCATTTTGAATTTGGAATCACGCCAGACAGCTAATAGTATTCTTCTTGTCATATCCTTTCATTTGATACCCATATCGAGCGCGTTGTAAAGAAAAAAGTAATCCGCCATTTTATGTTTGGCGCCAATTTGAATATGGAATGACGCCACACAGCTAATAGTATTCTACTTGTCATATCCCTTTATTTAATACCCATAACGAGTGGGTTGTAAAGAAAAAGGTACTCCGCCATTTTGTGTTGGCCGCCATTTTGAATTTTGAATGACGCTACATAGCTAATTGTATTGCACTTGTCATACCCTTTCATTTGATACCCATGTCGGGGGTCGGGCAGCACAATTGCAAAATTCGGCCGCCATCTTGGAACCGCCATCTTGATTTTTTACAAAATGGTCAGATTGCATTGTCACGCGAACTATACATATGTGCAAAATTTTAAGTTGATCGGTTAAGTTGTCAGTTGTCAACGGATTGTGACGTGTTTTTTTCCTGTGATTTGTTGTCTTTTGTTTTTTCTCAATTCAATCGTATATTCGGGACTTTTTTTTTGCATTTTGTTTTACCCAATAGTTATGTGTAATAGTTAACCATTTGTTTTTATATTTTTATTCATCCATTTATTGGAAAACATTATTTTTAGTGGTGCAGTGCTCTGTTTCATATGTTCATTCATATGTTGGTTCAGGTGTTCGCAAGTGGTCTTAAAGGTGATTTATATGAATGTTTGTTTCTTTTTAATGTTTTTTTTGTTGAAATAATCCGAGCTTGAGCCAATTTATTGTTTGGTTTATTTATTAGAAACTCTGTTTATTGTTGACAGAACCTTATCTGTCATTCACCTCTCTCACTTTTGTTGCTACACCTAAGGGTATGCAAAGATTTTAATCTTGAGGACTGATTCTCAAACTGCAAATTACTTTTAATTTCAATCGAGAAATTTGTTTTTGCAGTTCAATTTGACAAGAATCGGTCAAAACAAGAGTATTCCCTAAATAATTGTCCCTTCACAATCGTCGCTTTTTGCAATAATTTTTTTTTCCTTTTTTGTTTGTTTTTTTGTGTAATAATTTGACAGCTGCGACATGGCGGGTCATCTATCCTGCAAGTTGTGCTCTTCGGAGATCGTCCGAGATGGGATTTCTTGCGATGGAGTATGTAGAGGTGTTTTCCACCCTACGTGCCTCAACGCTGGAATCAGTTCCAGCTCTTCGGCCTCTGGCGGGTCAACCTGCGGGGAGTGCTCTGACATTAAGCCCTGTCATGTCCTAAGGCTGATGAAGGACATCTCGGATGCTTTTCTTGATGGCCATGAAACAGTCATGGGCCGTCTCAACTCCTTTTCCGGCAATATCTCCCATTTTCAAATGTTAGCCGATGACGTCCAATCCATCAACGTCCGGCTCGATTCGTTAACTGACACTCTTGCTCTTGTTGCGACCAACTCGGGTGCCTTGATGGTTAAATTTCAGGAAATTTCGTCCCGGGTTGCAACGGCCTTAGATTCGATGGACGACTTACATTCGTCAATCTTAAATCCTATCGGCACTTCTACCTGCACCTCCAACTCCTCGGCTTCTCTTCATCCTATATTGGATGATATCAAAAGGAGTACGAAGCGTGTTAGGGCTGATATTGAATCGCTGTCAACAGCAGTGGTTCAAAATCAGAATGCCCTGAGCGCTCTGTCATCTAAATTTGAAAGCGTCTTCAACAGTAAAAACTCCCCCTCAGAGGGGGTAGTATCTGATGGCGCCCTGCAGGTAGGGGAGCAGCCTGTTTCTTCACCCTGCTCCACGGCTGCTTCTCCCTTGGAGAATGTCATCCCCAAACAGGTTGCCAACAACCCACTCGTGCCAGCCTGTAAGGCGCGTTGCAAAACCCGTAAGAATGGTCGAAATCGCCGCCGCACCATTGGCAACGGTGTCACCTTAAGTTCCTTCGTCACGGAAGTTCCAGTGACTGAATCGTCCTCTCTACCGGTCTTGGAAGCAACCTCTCTACCTTCAATAGCTGATGCTCCACTGGCCAGCGAAGGTTCTGATCCTCTTGAGTCTTGCACCCCTCTGGTTACGGTACCAAGACCTTTAAACATCTTCATCTCGAGATTCTCTCCCGAAACTAAGACGGAGACTATCTGTGATTATCTAAGGATTAAATCTATAGACCCAGGAACTGTTCATTGCAGAAGAATCAGCAAGGCTTCCAAGCCTGTTGCTTCTTTTATGTTGTCTGCACCGCCTGATATTGCCGAGACCCTCCTAGACCCTAGTTTCTGGCCCGCTGGTGCTCTTACGAAGCTGTTTGTCCCGCGTACACGTACTCGAGCCCTTCATGCAAACGCTCCCACTTTGAGCGCTCTACAGTTGCCAAAAAACTTGAGATGCTTTCCCTCTACTACCAGAACGTAAGGGGGACTCGGTCTAAAACTAACGACATCCTTCAGGCATCGATGGCTAGCGGGTTTGATGTCATAGCATTCACTGAAACCTGGCTTCATGAAGGCATTCTTAATGCTGAACTTTTTGATTCCTCCTACCAAGTATATCGGAGGGATCGTTTCACTGACTCGGAAGCTCGTGGAGGTGGCGTACTTCTGGCTTGTAGGAGCCATCTTAATTGCAACCCAATTTCGCTTCCTAGTTTCTCCAACCACCTTGACGTTGAGCTTGTCGCTCTCAAAATTTCCTTTCCTAAATCTTATCTCTTCCTGCTGTGCTGCTATATCCCACCAGATATGATAAGCACACTTGACGATAGAGGGAAAAACCTTTATGATATTCTCATCTCTTGTGTTGATCATATCCAGTGTATGATGAACACCGGCGATGAACTACTGCTTCTAGGCGATTTCAACTTACCCAATATTCAGTGGGTATATGTCGAAGATGACGATAACTACCTCCCTGAAGGGAACCTTAATCTTAAAGAGTCCTGTTTTCTCAATTCCCTATTCTCACTCGGCTTGAACCAAATGAGTGGGGTGACTAATGTGTTGGGGAGGCAGTTGGATCTTGTATTTTTTACGGACTCAGTCAACATGACTGTTGAACCCAGCCCAATAGTCATGTCGTCTGTTGACAATTACCATCCTCCTATCTCACTCAATTATTGCTTTAATTCTGAGAATAATTCTTGTCCGGAGGTTGTATCCCATGCTTTTAACTTCAAAAAGGCTAATTTTAGTGAGCTGTCATCTAAGCTTGCCTTGATTAATTTCAACAGTTTACTTTCTGCAAATGAGTTGGATGACGACGTGGCACGATTTTATGGCGTACTATACGAAGCCCTGGTTTCTTGTGTACCTTATGAGCCTCAAAAATTACCCAGTTCATCTCTACCTTGGTTCAATAATGAGCTCAAGCATTTGAAAAATCAGAAGAACAGACTCTGGAAAACCTATTTAAAGAGAAAGGATACTCCGAGTCTTAATTTATTTATAAATTGCTACAACCGATTTCGCTCTCTCTCTTCTGCTCTGTATCGTGAATATCTTAGCTGTATGAGCGATAAAGTGTTCACTGACCCTAGAAATTTCTTTAAATTCGTCAACTCAAAGAAAAAGGTTGATAACTACCCTAACACCATGCAGCACACGGACTTGTCTAGTAGTGAGTCGCCTGCGATTTGCAACATGTTTGCCTCATTCTTTCGTCAATCTTTCTCACCTTCTGACTTTCAGCCTAATGACAATAATTTTCGTCATATAATTCCTAACCGAGAGGCTTATAGTGTATCCCTTTCAATTTCCAATGACGATATCGCGAAACATATTGATGAACTCCCATACGATTTCACCTCTGGCCCCGATGGTATTCCTCCTGCTGTCCTTAAGTCCTGTGCAGGGGTTCTCCAGTCTCCTCTGAAAACCCTGTTTCAAAAATCCCTTGACAAAGGGTACTTCCCTACTCTCTGGAAGAATTCGTTCATAATCCCTATTCACAAGAGTGGTAGCAAGAATGAAATATCGAATTATAGACCAGTTGCGAAGCTGTCTGTCATTCCGAAACTCTTTGAATCGATTATCTATTCTGCAATCGCGCCTATCTGCAGGAGGTTGGTATCAACGAACCAACATGGCTTTCTTGCAGCGCGTTCCACTACCACCAATCTTCTTGAGTTCACTTCTCATACTGTCGAGGGCTTCGTTTCCGGTTGCCAGACTGATTGTGTTTACACTGATTTTAGTAAGGCATTTGACAAGCTCTCTCACTCCATTATACTTCTCAAATTAAGGATGTTAGGCTTTCCGCGAGCCCTTCTAGTATGGTTCCAGTCTTACTTAGCTGACAGGACCTACCAAGTTCTTTTTCGTGGATCCAAATCAGTAACCATTGAAGCGTCATCTGGTGTTCCTCAAGGAAGTCATCTTGGTCCCTTGCTCTTTATTATATCAATTGATGATATTGTTCCCTTGCTAAGACACTGTAGAATCTTGATTTACGCTGATGACATCAAATTGTACCGTCACATAAAGAGTATCGAGGATTGCAAACTTTTGCAAGCTGACCTTGACACCTTTTACTCTTGGTGTGCGAACAACAACCTGGCCCTTAATATTAGTAAATGCGAAACCATGACTTTTGGGAGAAGTCGTAGTCCCTTAATTTTTAACTACACCTTTTCTAACGTGAGTGTCCCTCGTGTTCATTTTGTTAAAGATCTCGGGATAAGATTTGATAGTAAGCTTGATTTTTGCGCTCACATTAACTATATTGCTTCTAAAGGTAGTTTAGTCCTGGGTTTTATAAAAAGGTGGTCTAAAGAATTCAATAACCCCTTGATTACTAAACACCTTTATATCTCTCTTGTCAGACCATTACTCGAGTATGGGTCCCAGGTTTGGTCTCCTCACTACTCTTCGCACGCTGGAAAAATTGAGTCGGTTCAAAGAAGGTTCATTCGATTCGCACTGAATCATCTTCCTTGGGATAATCCATTAGTTCTTCCACCATATGAATCCCGACTTAAGTTACTCAATCTAAGCTCTCTTTCCAGGCGTCGTGAAGTGGCCGATGTTGTATTTGTTCATCAGCTCCTTAATGGAAAGGTCGACTCAGGTTTTCTAAGTCGCCGTGCGTCGTTTAGAGAGAGTGGTTACAATTTGAGAGGGCCACCTCTCTTACACACCAACTCCTCTAACACGAATTACGGCAGATTCGAGCCTGTTAATCGCATGTTAATTAATGTGAATAAAAATATCAATGTTTTTAGCGTGAGCATTAGTAAGGACGTCCTTAAAAGGAGTCTTTTTAATCCCACGTGACTCACTTTTCTTGCACGCTTCTTTGTGTATTGCATTTCTTACTGTTTTAAGTTATATGTTTTTAACATTTTTTTGTGTTGCATGTCTTAGCTGAGCCACTGTGCAGTGGTAAATGTGACCGCGTTTGTGTGCAGGGACCGGACCGGCTTGGTACCGGAGTGCCGGGGAGGGTCGAGAAGGAGCCTGCATTTTCGATCGCATGCTCGTTATGTGGTGTTTCTCTTCTTATACCTTTTTTGGTGCTTTCGGCTGGTTCGGTCCCTGCACATAGGCGTGGCCCGTTTCTCAGCCCAGCTGAGAAGTGTACCTTCTGAGCTAGAAGGATAAACTCTATTAATATAAGTGGAAGTGGGTCAAAATCAAGTTGCAAGATTTGTTTACATACTACATACAACATACAACATACAGGTGAAGCTAATATAAAGCGTATAAAAAGGGATATTCCATTGCGGAATATTTTGTATGGTATATTTTGTTTTGGGATATTTTAGCGTGGGATATTTATCCCGGGATTTTTTGTCGTGGGATATTTTGGCATGGGATATTTTAGCCAGGGATATTTAGCCCGCGTTTTTTTGTCGTGAGATATTTTGGCATGGGGTATTTTGTTTTGGGGTATTTTAGCCTGCGATATTTAGCCCGGGATTTTTTGTCGTGGGATATTTTGGCATGGGGTCTTATGTTATGCTTCCGATTTTATACAGCGACTGGGCATCTGTATATTACTTATCTGTGCTTTAACCTATGCCGTGTTTTTTTAATCTGTTCTATTCTGTTCTGTCCTGGAGCATTAAAAAAACGGCAAGGGAAATTTTCATTTTTATTTACATAAATTACGGCTTTAGGCATTTAAATTTCTTCTAATATTGCCTAAAGATCAGTCTTATTTATCTCTCAATTAATTTTTCTCGTTTTTCATTCAGTAAACAAAACATTTTACTTTATTTGTCAACTGTCAAGTTAAAAAACGTATGTGAGAAAAGGGAAATTTAAAATTTCCCTTTGTGCTGGATAGTGTTCTTGATAATTATCGGGGACAAGACTTTGTATGGAAGCTGTTCTGTTCTGTGCTGGAACAGATTAAAAAACACCCCTCTAGTGAGATTGCCTCCCACCCAGAATTCAATCAGATTTCATTCGCTGCGCACCTATCATCAGGTAAGATAACCTTTGAATATCATTTAGCTACATATTTGCTTTTAGATTGCTTTGGTAATGCTGTTATGACACTTACTTTTTTTCAGACGAATCTTACAGTTTTCAGTAAGTCTAGACAGAGACAAAAATCGTTTACGGAGATTTAGCATAAGTGCGAAGGATTAGCAATAAGCTAAAATTGAAGCTAATCTGCGTGAAAAAGCTCAGCTAACTCGAAAAGTGCCAGAAAAAGTATGAACTTTTCATACTTTTTCGGGACCTTCATCTTAATTTTTAACATTTCAGACTTTTTTTTTGACAAAATTAAAAGTTCGTGGTTATTAAGTGAAATTGAAAAGAAAACTTGTAAGTAAGTGCGGTGAATATGTTAATATTATGTTTCTGCGAACTATGAAAAAGCATTTATTAAATACGAGTGCAAATTTAATAAGCCGTGTTTTTTTAATGAACTATATAGGTCTTCGATCCAGTTCATTAAAAAAACGACAAGGGAAATTTCACTAAGCGCCATCTTCAGCGCTTTAAATATATTAAAATTAATCCGAAGTTGCGTGTCAGTAAACAACTGTTACACGAATTCCCCTCTAGAAAATAATGAAAGTAATAAATAAATTATTTGTTTCCTCATGCCTTCAAATTTGCTCTCGTCACTTCTATGCTGTTTTTATTTTAAATGAAGTTTTTCCGACAGCCGGTAAGTTATGCTACATTCCGAAAAAAAGGGAAATTTTGAAATGTCCCAAGACCTGGATAAAAACCTCGATAAAACCTGGGTTTTCAGATTTGTATGGGGAAGAACTATATAGTTCATTAAAAAAACACGGCTATGTTCAAAATTGAAACTGCACGAAAATGCAAAGCCACCATCTCATTCATACCAAGATGTCCTTGTCTTTTGATACTTAAAAAGTAAATGCTGAAAAAAGTAAGTGTCATAACTAACTACTAACTAATTGCTCCTTTAATCCCTCATGGGACATAGGGCGGAAACAGTTGCCCTCCAGCGGACTCTGTTTTGCGCGACAGCTCTCAGCTCTGACCAGGATCTCCCGGTTGTTGCGGCCTCTGCTAATAGGGTTCTCCTCCACGTTGTTCTAGGTCTTCCGACTCGACGGGTTCCTTGCGGATTCCAGTCGAGGGCCTGTTTGGCTAGATTCTCGATTTCGCGTCGCAATCCAATTCCATTTCCTTCGCCTGATTTGGTCGTCTATCCTTTCTTGGCCGGCACGGCGCCATAGTTCTTCATTTGAAATTCTATCTTGCCAGCGGATTTTTAGGATACGACGTAGGCATCTGTTGATGAAAACTTGTAGGCGCCCTGTGATGAATTGGGTGACTTTCCATGTTTCGCAACCGTACAAAAGAACTGCCTTAACGTTGGAGTTGAACAGCCGCAATTTGGTGTTAATTGAGATCTCCGTCGATCTCCATACGTGAAACAGGCATGCATATGCGCTTCTTGCTTTATTTATTCTGGAACTGACGTCTTCTTCTGTACCGCCGTTTTCGGTAATAATACTACCGAGATAACAGAATTTATCTACCAGTTCCACGTCACGGTTATTTAGCGCTGTTGGTTCAAGGGTGTTTGCATTTATCCGCATTTCTTTGGTTTTAGTCGGATTTAACCTTAAGCCTGCTGAACTACTTTCTGTTGCCAAATTGTTTAACATGTTTCTGAGGTCCTGGTGTCTGTGGGCCAGCAAACAGATATCATCCGCGTAGTCGAGGTCCTTAAGGCGGTCTAACAATCCCCATTGTATGCCACCTGTTCTAGTATCTAGAGCGCTGACAAGGATGTCGTTTATTACTATAAGAAATAGTAATGGCGAAAGTAGGCATCCTTGCCGTACTCCTGAGCTCACTTCAAAGCTGTCGGAGAGTTTTCCATTGTGAAGAACTCTGCATTTGGAATTGTTGTATAGAGCTTTTATCAATTCTATTATTTTATTCGGCAGTCCACGTTGCCGAAGAGCTCGCCATATAAAGCTCCTATTAACCGAGTCGAACGCTTTCTCATAGTCTACGAAAGCAAGGTAATGGGGGGATCGGAATTCAGTAGACTGCTCCACTATGATTCTCAAGGTGTTAATGTGGTCTATGCAGGAGCGGCCTTTTCTGAATCCAGCCTGCTGTCTTCTAAGCGTTCGATCTACTGCCTCTCTTATCCTTGATAGTAATATGTGGGACAAGATTTTGCCCACAGTAGATAATAGACAGATGCCTCTCCAATTGTCACATATTGTTAGGTCCCCCTTTTTTGGTATTTTGACTATGATACCTTCCGTCCAATCCTCCGGAAAGGTACAGGTGTTCCATGCTATTTCCAGGATTGGCTGTAGCGCATCTGCTATGAGGCTTGAGTCGGCTTTCAACAATTCTGGCGGGATGCCATCTTTTCCAGCTGCTTTACCATTGGCCATTGCATGAATTGCGGTTACTATTTCAGTCTTGGATGGGGCACGAGTGGTGATTCTTATTGGCTGTGCATTGTTGCTGTTGTTTTCCTGAGGTTCCTGTGTAAATGAACCATTCAGGGCGGCGAAGAAGTAATCTCTCCATCTTTGGAGTTGCTCCTCGTCGCTGCACAGCAGCCTTCCATCCGCACTCTTTACGGCATGCTTTTTAGTAGAGTGCTTTCCCGAGAGCTGTTTAGTGATTTGGTACAGCACCTTACTGTTGCCTGTGTTTGCCGCGTTTTCCGCTTTCTCTGCGAGCTCATTTATCTGCCGCCTTTTATCACGCCGGACACTTCTCTTTACCTCCCGGTGCAATTGGGAGTATTCCCGTTCAAGTTGTTGTCGTTTTTCCGGGTCGCTTGTAGAGTTCACGTTATTTTTGAGGGCCCTTCTGCGTTCAATTTTTTGCCAGGTTGTGTCCGAGATCCAGTGTTGCTGGTTTCTTTGGACATAACCGATGCTTGTTTCCGCTGCTGTTATTATAGCGCCCTTTGTTGTGCTCCACAGCTCTTCAATATTTGTGTCGTCAGAAACGGTTTTCTGGTTTAAGATTTCTTGCAGTTTGCCAGCAAATTCTCGCTTTTTGGTGCTCTCACGCAGAAGGTCTACGTTAAACCGTCGACGGTTTATGGCATCGCGTTGGACGTTTCTGATTGCAGCGATTTTTAGGCCGATAGTTGCTACTACCAAATGGTGGTCACTTCCAGTGTCTGCTCCCCTAAAGCTCCTGACATCCTCCAGAATAGTTCGCCATCTGCGACTGACGGCCACGTGATCTATCTGATTTCTCGTTCTACCATCGGGCGATACCCAGGTCTCCTTGTGTATCTTCTTGTGACAAAAGTAAGTTCCACCTACCATGAGTTGATGGGAACTACAAAAGTCAACGAAAACTTCACCATTGTGATTGGTATCTTGGCTTAGGCCTTGATTTCCAATTGTGTTTTCAAGGCCGGTGTTGTTGGGGCCGATCTGTGCGTTTAAGTCACCCATCAAAACAATGATGTCTCCCCTTGGAATAGAGCGAAAAACCTCATTCAGCCGCATATAGAACTCGTCTTTGATGTCATCGTCTGCGTCTTCAGTTGGAGCGTAGCATTGGACTATCGTAGTACTTCTTAGTCTGGTACGTAGGCGCACGGTAATAATCCTCTCAGAAACTGGTGACCAGCTAATGAGGCTGGACCTGGCTTCCTTGGTGAGTATTACGCCAACGCCATTCCTACGATTTTCAGTTTCGTTTCTCCCAGAATATAAGAAGGACTCACCGTTTGGGCAGATATGTTCCCCCGCATCGGGCCATCTGGTCTCGCTGAGTCCCATGACCTTGATTTTATAGCGGTTCATCTCGTTGAGCACTTCATCCAGCCGTCCATCAGCAAGCAGAGTTCTCACATTCCATGATCCGATTCGTGTCCTGTTTCGAAAAGCAAAGGTCGTCGTCGTGTTGTCCGTCCGGTTCCGAGGCAATGTTTGCCGATTCGTAGCAATTGTGTGTTTTATGGGAGCGGGTTGCTAACCCTCAGCCCAACCGACTTAAAAGTCTGTTTTGTGGCGCAGAGAACTCGCCATTCGACCGTCTCCCGTTAGCTCCTTCCGAAGAAGTACCCCAGGGGGCACCGCGGGGAGGTGGGATTAGGACTTGCTAACAGAGCTGCTAGGTGTTCGTCTGCAGTGACTCTTCTCGGGTTTTGGCAGAAGTGACAAATCGGGTGCCACCACCTTCCGAGGTCTTTGTTAGCCATTCGCCCCCCTATATATGTGTCATAACAGCATAAGAAATTGATGATTTAAATTGATTTATACGCGTAGCCTGGATTACTCATCCACAGATGAACTGCCAGTCGAAGATGAACTAAACGAAGAATTGTGGGTGGCCGTCTCGGATACTCTTGAAAACCCTCCTGACATCTCAGAAGGCGACGTCTTGAACCAACCAGGTCCATCAAAAGGCAAAGTTTGATTAAAATAAACACATTCTCATCGATGTATTTACGCCATATTTCATCGATGTATTTACGCTATATTTCTTTTTTAATCTATATTAATAAAAGGCAGTTTCTGTGTATGTATCTACATATGTGTTCGCTATAGCGGGTGCGCCATCGCAGGGCTTCGAAATTTTGCATGAAGGTCCGTGGAGGTCTCCGATGATGCACCTCGAAGCCCGATTTTCAAAATTAAAGTGGCCGCCGAAATATGACCGAAATTCATAATGGCCACCCAAATATTAATTTGACAATTGTGATTTCAATGAAAATCGGTATCTGGGTTTTTTAAGGTCGCAATTAACGAATTTAGGCTTGATTACAATGCTGTCGCTGTCGCTTGTCGTTGACGCTGACGGCCGCGTTGTTGCTTTCTCAGTTACAATTATGTCGCACTGAGTTATTTGTCATTTCGAAGATTGAAGTTCAAAATCAAGAGTAAAATGAATGAAATAGAAAAAGTACAGTTTATTATTTGCTTAGCTGTAATGGGATATTATTTATTTGTTAAAAATAAAAGCGAAACGAAAGTGGTGGGTGTGCCCGATTTATCGTAAACGGCAGTCATTAGGATATTTTGGAAAAATCTTCAAACATATGAGAGAAGAAGATCCTGAGTTATTTTTTAAAGCTACTCTTATAAAACATATAGAATATAAGTTATTATTGCAATTAATAAAGGGCAAGTTGAAGAAAAAGTCCAAAAGGCGGCCAAGTAGCCCAGAGTGCAGACTTGGACTGCCTCTGATGTAGGTGTGCTTGTAATTATGTTTAAGGTTTAAGACGATGGGAATATTCTCAACGTAAATTTTGGTATTCTCATGAGAATATTCTCATGGCTGTTTACACGAGGAACGGTATTTGTTGCAGCGAGAATAAATATTGTTCTCATGGTGGCAGTTGTCATGAGAATATTCTCATGAATTCTCATGTGCGTTTACACGATGAGAATAAAAGCTGTGGCTTGAGAATAATTTTTCTTCTCGCACTGCCAGTTGTTGTTTGTTATTTTCATTTGTATTTTCATCTCCATGTCAAAAAGACGAAAATTAATGTTGGGATTTTGTGTGAGTTTTTTTGTATCACGCACAGTTCTTTCAGAATATGACCTTGATTATATTTACAATGGTGCAAATCGGATCTATTCACCATCTTTAGGCAAATCTTTTACAAACTGTTTCATTAAACCCAGTTTAATGTGAAGAGGTTACTGACATACAATAATGGACTGCTCATCAGACATTATTCCCATAAAAACTCATGGCACCAAAAAGTATAAAAAGTATAGTCCGTATACTGGCAGAAATAAAATCAGTGCCAAACTTGAGAAAATAAAATTTGACATTCAAAACTTGGACACTTTTCCATTTTCTTAACTATTTTTGCTCTTGACATTCAATAAACTACAAAATACGATAATTTTTTTATCTTTGCAGTAAAATAAGAACGGTAAATAAAATTCTGGAATGATTTTAAGCGAAATTTAAAATAAAACCGCCACAACGGTTGCACGATATTAAAGTTGCCATACCTGATTTCATTTTTTCCTTTGAACTAATGTCAGAATATTTACAAAAAATAGATGGGTATAGTGATTTTTTATTTCTGTCTCGTTTCGCCATAAGACCCGGAATCAGTGACATTTAGATGAAACAGGGGTAGAGAACTCGCATAGGTTAACATAAATATTTGTAATTAATGAAAAAAGGCATTTTAAAAGGGAAATAACATCAAAATTGCATTTGTAATTTTTTTTAACCAAACTTTATTTTTTTCCCATCGTCCAAAAACGAATATAAAATAGTTTAATTTACAAAAATAACTGACGTGTTTACATGTCAGTGAGAAAAGGTTTGTCAACTATGGAACGAATTGGTGCCAAGAAAATTTCCTGATGAGCCGTCCATTCTATATGTCAGTGGAAGAGGTGGCAGAGGACCTTTTTTTGAAATACTCAAGTTTTATGCAAAATGTTCTTCTCCAGGTGTTAAGATTTTGCTTGCAGGCCAATGTTTTGTGGACGAGTGTTGATCCCTTGCTCTGCTGCCCCACTCACATATAAAACATGGGAACTTAGTATACCCCCTGGTTGTCCAAGTAGCATGCAAATTACTTTCGAATCTCCACATCATCCAATCGTGAGCAGGATAGTTGAATTTCTCATATTTCGTATATTCAATGAATGTGAAAAATGGTGGGTGATACGACTTTTTTGCTATTATTTTCGGACTCAGCACACCCAAAAACATAAGAATCAGGCAAAACAATAAAAAAAACTAGCGCGTGTACCCAGTGCACGTGAAAGATGTGAAACATCTTTGGCGATCTTTATCTTTCTTTAAATTGAATAATTAAATTAGTAAGAATAAAGGCCATTTTACATCCCAAACGCAAAGTGGAAAAGCAGCTCAGGAGCCCTTTTATCCCACAGACATTTTGCGTTTCGGATGTAAAATGACCGTAAGTTTTGTCACCGATTTGTGTTGTAAATGTACCATTGCCGATGATGACCTTCGGCCATGATGAAAGGCCAGAATACTACTTGCGATAGGCCATAGTCCTTGTAATGATGATTTCGACAGCTTCATATCGTATTTGTAGATGATTTTGGAATACGTGCTTGCTTGAGACTTGTGTAATGTGGTCGTACAAGCAAACTAACTAATAGTAAATTTTTCTGATTTCATATTCAACATGAATAGTAAGTAACAAAGGAGCAATAAAAACTAGCAAAAGGGCCAACCTACAGATGAATAGTCCAAAAATTAAAGGATTTCTGTAGAAACGGGGCTGCCGGTCGTGAACTGATCCTTTAGTCGCACCCCATTTGTTTTTTTAATTGCGGAAACAAAGTTTCAAAACAAAACCTTTTGTTAGTCCTTGAGCTCAGAGTCATCAGAATTGTCGTAGCCCGTCGGCGCAAAGGAAATAGGAATAGATTATTTTCTTTTTAATTATAACTGCACAGCACTTTTCATTTAGTTTAACAAAATTGAAAAATATCTCACTGCACAACACATAACAAAGTTAGCACACCCTGTCAATACGTGGTAACGAATGTTTACTGTTGATATCCAGTGCTGCCGAACCTACAGATTTTTCCCTATTTTACCATAAAATTCGCGACATCTTATTGAAGAAATTTTATTGTACATATTTGAAATAATTGCTATAATGACTTTTTATTATTCACGATATTCAAGCCTATTCTGAACTTCGCTGGAATTTTCTTACATCGCTAGCATAAGAAAATTCCAGCGAAATTAATTCCAGCGAAGTTCTTGCATTAGTTGCGTATTATTATTATAGTACAAAATACAGACATTTGATAATACAACAAAAAGATTTCAGTTCAAAACTGTCTTTTCAAAATTTTAATTTATTCATACAAATATATTATAGTATGTACTGTACATATTTAGTCTATCGCTTACATGAGGCCTATAAATCCAGCCAGAAGGCTGCGCTTTTTTTGTTAAAATTTGAAAGATTCAGAAGAAGGGAAAAACATTCCACTAACAATTTTAATTTTGGGTGACGCTTGTTTGGTATCATTGGAATCGCCTTCTAAATTATATTACCCTTGTCCAAAAGTCAAAAATTCGTAATTATTTCAAAATTTTGAATTTAAGAGAGACAAATACATTGCATACAAATTTCAAAGGATTTAAGAACATATTTTCAATTATTTAAGAAAACACCATCCATCCATTAATCCATTTAGTTAATATGCCGTATTTTCCTATAAAATTTAGTAATTTTTCAATTTTGACAAGAAATTTTTTTTTCTGTGTAGGGAATATTTGTGTTGAAATTGCAATGTTTGCAGGAATTTCAAGAAATTATTATGGCTTACCACGGTATACAGAAACAAGGACCGCATTTATGTGCAGGGACCGAACCGGTACCGAATCGGTCGAAAGTACCAAAAAAGGTCCAAAAAAGCCCGCATTTTCGGTCCCGTGCTCGTTTATGCGGGTTTTTTTGGACCTTTTTTGGTACTTTGGACCGGTTCGGTCCCTGCACATAAACGCGGCCAGTGTAATGTAATGGAGAAATGTCATTTGAGTGCTGACGTCACTTGGCACGCTCTTCCCATATAAAATCGGAGTTGTGTTGTTGTTTCTGCATTAGTGCTGACGTCACTTGGCCCGAAATATCTACGACATTCGAAGCTGTCAATCTCTGTTACATTACCTTGTTTCTGTATACCGTGATGGCTTACAATTTAAATAGCATCGGATTTGTTTTAAATATTTGAATAACAATTTCATATAAAATATTTTTATAGGACCAACATGAATCTAGCACCATTTTTATAGCACCTACATTATAGCAAGGGGACATCCATAAATTACGTGAGGTGATTTTGGCGATTTTTCGACCCCCCCTCCCCCCTTGGTGAGATGTCGTGAGATTTGGCTCGACCCCCTCCCCCCCCCTCAATCTCACGTGAGATTTTTAAAATTTTAAAAAAATTGTAGGATTTACACCATTATGCGTATTTTTAGTGTAAATACCTTAATCTGTGCTTGATTGCACGCACGCACCCAATATAAACTACAATACCTGTGGATTACCATTTAGCAGGTGATTCTGCCTACCCTTTGGAAACCAACCTCAGGGTGCCTTACAGGGATAATGATTTCTTAACAAGAGAACAGAAAACTCGTGTATTTGTAGAGCAAGCATATGGAATATAAAAAAAATTTAGAATTTTACAATATATTGACATACGAAGGTTGGCTTTGGCATCCACTGATTCGTTTTTAGAGAGTGGCGACTTGACTGTTTGAATAGTAATGGTAGAGCCATTTATGACTATGGAGATATACAAACTTCGGAGCATTCTTCTATATATGTCATCGTTAGGTAAAAAACCTGTAACTGAAAGACCCAGGGGGGTTATCCTGGAATCCGATTCGAAAGTCATGAAATTCGGAAATAAGAAAATGGTATCTTCCACCAATGCGAATTCGAAATAAATTTGTCCGCCTGTTATCGGATTTCAGTCCGTGAATAAAGCCATTGCCGCATGCGCTGCATTTATTTGTTTGTTTTAAAATATTCTAAAAACTCTTTAAATATTCTTGAAACAATTTATTGTTCGCATCAAAATGTCAAATTAAGTTAATAAATGAAGTTGGTTGGCTGAAAATAATTTCTTTTCGAAGATTTATCAGGCATCGCTACTAGCTTCCATTTGCTTCCTACTTTCGTATCGCCTTAGAAAAGCGGAGTCTGAAGTCACAGCCAGCTTCTCAAATTGACGTTTGAGCCGCCTGTACATCAGGATACAGATTCAAGAAGTGCGGATCTGTTAGACTTCCATTCTTCACAACTCTCGATAATGATAACAAAAGGTTTTCAAAATCTATCTTGGCCTCTAGTAGGTATGTCAGAGCAGATGGCCGTCGATTCAAAATTCGAGTCGTGTAAGATGCTTAGATAACTAATTATGTCGCCTGGTGCATATGTCTGCTTTTTGTAGTGACAATGCACCGCAGATAGCATGTGTTCTGACTGATGTGAAAAGAGCCGATTCTTAATATAATCTCTATGATTGCAGTAGGATTGGGTACATTATGCACTTGAGATTCTTAGGAGCGCATTAGGTTCCAGGTTTTTCAATTGGGCTTCTAGGTCTTTCTGTTTTGTTTAAGCTTTGACCCCCACACTAGTTCATCGTAGGGTCGCAATCTGTCCAAAAATTGTGGTATAAGTCAATGCATACATTACTTTCGCAGTTTTTCCCAGACCATTGTATAAAAAGATAAGAATTTTTCATCACGTCTTCATTCCCAGATATTTAACTTATTTTCTTTACTTTTTTTGGATGTTCCAGTTGTATTTGAAACAGTGAACAAATACAGTGTAAACGGCAGTGCAAAATTTTTATACCCAATTGCTATTGATTCGAAATATAGTAATAGTATCACGTATACTTTTGATTCATTATTCCTTCTCTATTTGCAATATGTTTTGATAAAACCTTTCACCATGTTCATCTGATACTGCACCAAGATTTTCGTGAATGAAATCTAATTGCGGGTCCGAAAAGACGATTTTAAAGATTTTCTCATTTACAGATATTGTACTTAAAATTGAAAAAAACAAAAAGATATTAAGAAATATTGCAAAAAAATTATAGAAAAATCGAAAAATACCCATTTTGAGGGCTAAAACCTCCTAAAAAGTGGGCTTCTTGGAGTAGAAAATCGGTAGATAAGACTTTATAACCCCTTATTAAAAAGCATAAAAAGAAGCGCTCTGTCAATTTTCAGCCTGTACCTAATTATTTCCGCTATATCGCTTTTTTCTGCTTAATTTACCTGTACTATTAATTTAACCCAGTTTTCTCGCGATTTTACACTGTTTCTTGCGGAAAAAAATTACGTGAGATTTGCGGAGACCCTCCCCCTCCCCCACGTGAGATTTGGTGAGATTCGGCTCGACCCCTTCCCCCCCCTAAACACCTCACGTAATTTATGGACGCCCCCCAACGAATGAAAATTAGTTGTGATAACTAAAATGTTTTAATATTTAGCTGCCGCTATATGCTTACAATCAAAACAATAGATTGACGTTTGTGCATTATTGTGCTACGAAATAGAGATATATGAGTGGATAATACCATAACTCAAATTTTTAGACGAAAAGTAATTTAAGCCCGCCCATTAAAATTGTTTATAGGAAATCAAGTAAATTAAGCTAAATAATCATTTTCATTAATCGGTTGTAACTTCCTGGCATTCTGTCCTTCTACAGACAGAATTCTAAGAAATCCGAATGCTCCATCTAAATTTGTGTAAGTTATTGTAGTTAAGAAATTTACTGTAGTTGTGCAATTTACATTTAATAGTAAGAGTCCTTTTACGTACTTTTAAACTCTTATGCACTCCTTGCTTTATTAAACCTTTTTGGAAATAATTTTAAATAAAAACTTTGAAATATAAATTAAATAAAAATTCGAATGCCCAGATTGAGAATTGAACCTGTGACTTTTTCGGAATCAACGTCGAATATCATACGTCGAATATTCTAAAACGAGTTGGTTGAGTCGTTTTAGAATCGTTGCAAATCACAACAACAATTGCATTAGGCCAAGCGTTGCAACCTTGAAAAATTACTCTCAACGCGCGCAAAGATGTTTCACATCAAAAGGTTTTTCATCGCCGTTTGATTTTTTCCACAACAAAGCAGTTGAAAATCGCAAATGAGATCGCATGAGAACATTCGTTCTTTCCGACATGTTGGAAAGAATGTATTCTCACGCTTTTTAATGCGAATATTCTCACGCCACCTATTTACACGTATGAGAAAACGATTCCCATGAGAACGCTTGAGAATACCTCCATGAGAACAAGAACGTATTCTCATGCTTATTTACACGTGTATAAGAACGAATTTTTGTTCTCGCGAGAACATTTGCATGAGAATATTCTCATCGTCTATCAGCACTTTTACGATATTACAAGGATGCGTTCAAGTTACGCAGCTGACTGCAAAATATTGCATTTATGCGTTCAAAATATGAAAATCGCTGCAAAAATCCTTCAATACTCGACATTCGAATTCTGATGACATTTAATTTGCAGTAAGCTGCGTACCTTGAACGCAGCCCAATTGAGTGCAATATTTTTCAGGTACCTTTCGCAAGGAGTTTCAAAAAATTATCTCGCATGGAGTTTTAAAATGGAAGCTAGTACAGTTCGTAAAATCATCAACGAGGTATGCGAAGTTTTGTGGAAAGTTCTTTCTTCTGTAGGTATATATGCCAGAATTGAATACATGTGACTGGCTAGAACTTTCAAACGAACTTAATGAAAAGTGGCAACTGCCTAATTGCGTAGGCTCCATCGACGGAAAGCATATTGAGATCCAATGCACACCAAACTCGGGAAGTAAATACTTTAACTATAAAGGACATTACAGCATTGTGCTGCTTGAAGTATGCGAATAACACATTCACAGCTATGGGTGTTGGTGCATTTGGCAGCCAGCGTGACGGTGGTGTACTCGGCATATCCAACTTTGGTAGGAAGTTGTTTGAAAATGAGTTAAATCTCCCGCCACATTCCACTCTACCCAACTCAAACATTGAAGTTCCACATTACTTTGTTTCCTCTGAGATGCAACATAAAGCAGCCCTATCCAGGACAGTTGCTACCAATTGAGAAGGAAGTATTCAATTATCGCTTACCTAGGGCACGAAGGTTTATAGAAAATACCTTTGGAATTTTATTTGGTCATTGGCGCGTGCTTTGGAATTGTATTGAGTTCCATCCAGAAAATGCAGACAAAATTGTTTTAGCTTGCCTAATATTACACAATTTTTTAAAAATATCTTCTCTCTATTGCCCAAATAATTAATGTGATTGGGAAAATGATGATATAGAAATAGTGGATGGTTTATTTTAAGATACCTGTGTCAGTTACTTTTGTAATTAAATTAACTCTTTTGTAAGGAATTAGTGTATAACATATAAATAAAGAACAATGATCTTTAATGAAGAACTTTTATTTTTTTTTCATTTAACTTATTTTCTATTTCAGATAAATATCTTAAAATATTAATTTTTGCCTCGTTTTTTTGCACGAGGGCCATCTTTTTACTTTTAACAGTGATGCTACGGCAAATCATTTCATCTTCGTCATCTGACGATAGGGTTTCTTCACCTACTTTAAATTTCAAAAACTCTGCTGCAGCACTCCTTGACCTCAGGAAAGTCGTTTCAATTTCATCAATGTTTTTTTTCTTTTTTTTTCGGCCCAGCGAAATAGAAGGTGTTTCCCTACTACAGGAACTTGAGCGTGAGTTGTCAAAACTTCCTGATCTTCCAGGTAATGATAAATTAAAATCATCACCTTCGTTCCTCATAGTAAAGCCAGTTGATGTTCTTGGCATTTATTTGGTGAGGGTGAAAAATGATTCTTCCCCACTAAAAGAAAAGGAATCTGCAGAAAATGCAGTTGGTGCTGCTTCCAAATCATCCTCAATTTCTTCCCCATTTTTTTATTTCCGTAATTTCCCAAAGTTCTGTATAGAAATTAAAAATAAATAAACATTAACAATAATAACAAATTACAAAATCTAATAAGGCTGGTCTCAAGCACTGCAGCCGATTCGGCCGAATTTTTCAAACAATTATTTTGCTACTCTCATTCGCACATTACACCCGTTGTTTTCAATGGCTCAAATGCTTCCACCGTTTTTTGCTTCATCCACTCAAAAATATAAACTTAATACTTAGTTTAACAAAGCATATTTTTTTAAATACAAACGAATGCATTTAATATTTTGTCACAGATAAGTCAACCTTTTCACATACCTGACATTTTATTTTTGGCTACAATTTTTGCTCAAATTTTTATTTTTAATTTTACATTTTTGTACCCTGCGTCACCAAGATTGTACAAAATTGGATGAGATTTGATGTCAATCGTTCAATATTTTCATTTTCTATTTTAAAATGTTAACAAAAATTAGCGCATGGTACTATAACGAAAAAATTCAAGGAGGAGACCTTTTTTTCAAAACTTAACAAGTTAAAAAAATCGTAAAATGAGTTATGGGTATCAAACAATTTTGCGATTCCGGAAACGCAGGACTGCAGTCATTTGCTAGTATTCAGCAATTGGAAGTCTATAGCTGAATACTTCCAAATGACTGCAGTCCTGCGTTTCCGAAATCGCAGATTACTTTTTTATTGATACAGGTTTCTCTTGAGCATCAAAAATTTCAGCAGAAATGGATAAAACTGAAGTTATTTTAAAACAAAATTGTATTGTTTCTGCTCAACGTGGTAAACAAATTTTAGACTAAAATATATGAGCAGCTTTAGCAAACTGAGACAAAATATAGCAATTACCCTCTTTTTGAAAAAACGACATTTTTTCATTTCGAATTTTTTTCCGTTTTGTTTTTTGAATAAGTTTTTATGTTTTTCAATGATGTTTATTATTTTGAATTAAATAAACTTTAGTTGTAAAAAATCCAACTGCTATTTAAAAAGTTATTTAACCCTCCACTACTAACGTAAATCAACGTTACTACCAACCTGGGTAGATTCGACCCAAAGATTTAAATGTATTACATAAGAAATTCAATCCAACAAAATCCCCACAAAAAGCAATTTCAAGTAAAAGCATTAATATTAATAATACTTATGAATTAACAAAAAATCTACTCATTTTATTGTTCCAGTATTTTTTTATAAATAAATATATAAGTTAATTCATTTTACGACTTAAAAAAAAGACAAAAAACATGTTTTTAATAGTCCAGTAATTTTAGGTGTTTTAAACCCCAATCTGCCGAAAAATTCCTAGTGAGCTGAATTTTTGTATACACCTTTATCACGACATTTTAATGAATATGTGAAAAATCGACATTGATATCGTGGCGGCTAAAAAAGTTATAAAGGTAAAAAGGTCCTCCTTATGCTGTAATTACTGCTAGAAGCCTGTTCGGCATTGAATTTACTAATTTTTAGTATACTTAAGATTAATTTTAGCCCATTCCCGCTTGAGTACACTTTCAATGTCTCTCTGTAATAGACAATAGTCTTACAAATGCTCCTGTCAGGTGTATCCCACAAATTATTTATATCCTTTAAGTCAGGGGATTGAGGAGGAACGGGCAAAACTGTTTTACAATTGTATATCAGCCAATGGGCGGTGCTACACACGAGACTAAGACGGACGGGTGAAACCGGTTTTATGGGAGAGAAACCAAGCGAAGAAAGGGGAAAATAGCCCCTAGGTTTCACCCGTACGTCTTAGTCTCGTGTGTAGCAACCCCCAATTGCGTTCAACGTCTGAGGTATGCTTAGGGTCATTGTACTGATAGAATGCAAACCCAGCAGCAATACTTAGACGTTGTGCACTCTGCTGCACATTTCCTTTTAGAATATCAAGCTAAACCATTGCATCCATTGTTCCTCGGATGAACTCAAGGTTGCCAGTGCCACTTACCGCCATACACCTCCATTCCATACCAAACAACCGAGTAGTATTCGTTCTTCAGTAGCCTCTCATTATAAGGCGGGCAAAAATCAGAGAGAAATAGCAGAGATTGTTGGAAAAAGTCGAACAACTGTACAGTATACACTGTAAAAAATTTCTGCGGTAATTTTACAAAAAAAAATACTGGAAGTTTTATTCACAAGCAGTTTTGTAAATTTGCAATATATATTATTAGGAATATTCCAATTCTACTTTACGTATTTGTAAACTTTGTAGTAAATATACATTATTTGTGGGATGTAAAAATACAATCAGTATTGGAGCTTTCACTTCACAGTTTTGTAAATTTCCAAAACTTTTGTGTATGCCCTCTCGCTATATAAAAATAGCATTTTGTACACCATGCAAGGACCGATTCGCAATGAAAGCTTCAAGCTGCAAGCTTCAAACTACAAGCTTCATCTGAGTTTTGCTTTATTTGAGCACTGTAGCTTGAAGCTGTGAATGTGAATCATTGTACAAAACCTTTTATCCTAATTTTTGAAGCTTGAAGCTTGCAGCTTGAAGCTTTAATTGTGCATCGGCCCTAAGCATCAAAAATTATCAAAAATTTCTTGGCTGTTACAAGAACTGCCCAGACCCTGTCCAAAGTCAAAGGTGTGACCTTAACTTAAGAACAATCGGGTATATATGCTTAGTATCCCATTGTTACCTGTGAATTATATCTATGAGAGGGAAAATTTAAACCTTACATTATAATGAACAATTTGTAATTTTACTGAAAATATAAGTTCTAAAATTACCCCTCTTACTGTAAAATTACAGTACAAACTTCAGTACATAACATTGATAAATAATACTAAGAAATATTGTAATTTTCCTACATAAACGATTTAGAAAAATACACAACATTGCGTAAAATATAGGTCACATTCATGTAATCAACATTTACGTCATGCAGTATTGGAGATTCTCAATTTAGTTATGTCAAATTACAAAATTTATAGTAAAAGTACAATAATTGTGTAGTAAATTAGTATTTCATACCGCGATTTGTAATTTTACTATACATTTGGACTGTGAATTTACATATTTTTTTACAGTGTATTATTAAGAGGTTTGAAGAAAGTGGTAGAATAGCAAACAAGCCAAAAAATACACGGTGAGCTTGAAGTAAGTTTTTATGAGGTCGAAAGGTAACCCGGGATTTTCTGTTGGACTATGTTCTTTGACCTAAAAGAAGACATTTTGAGTCAAAACTAAAATCATGTAAGCACCCCTTTTCGATTTTTGGCCCCCCAAAAAACCACCCCCTAAAAAAATTTCCGTTTTTGACTAATACCTCTTAAACAGTAAGTGCTATCATAAAATAGTATGCACGAAGTTTGTAGATTATGCGATTATCTACAAAAAAAGATATTATACATTTTCCCGTACGATTTGCCATTCATGAGATATCGCCGTTTTAAAGATTTAAAATACTCATTCGCGACGAGTAGAAGGTCATCAGACGCACAATAAATCTTTTGTTGGACTACGTGGCTAATATTTTCAGGGGTGATTCCTGGGTGTATTTGGAGAAAAAAATTGTTCTAGAGAGGTGGTCTATCCCACTATCCACTAAAATACAGGGTGTTTACGAAAAAAAATTTAATGTTTTTAAAATTTACTTAAACCTCAATTACTCCTAGACTAATTATCGTAAAGCAACAAAATTAGGCTCACCTTTTAGGTAAATGGTTTAAAGTGTGAGCAAAATCCCAATATTCTTCGTTTTTAAGCATTTTGCCCATACTTTAAACCTACATATTCTCTAAACGGAGTCACTCAACTTTTTGATCTTTATATCAAATTAAAGAATACACATTTACCTAAAAGGTGAGCCTAATTTTGTTGCTTTACGATACGTATATGTAGGTTTAAAGTGTGAGCAAAATCCCAATATTCTTCGTTTTTCAGCATTTTGCCCATACTTTAAACCTACATATTCTCTAAACGGAGTCACTCAACTTTTTGATCTTTATATCAAATTAAAGAATACACATTTACCTAAAAGGTGAGCCTAATTTTGTTGCTTTACGATAATTTGTCTAGGAGTAATTGAGGTTTAAGTAAATTTTAAAAACATTAAATTTTTTTTCGTAAACACCCTGTATTTTAGTGGATAGTGGGGATAGACCACCTCTCTAGAACAATTTTTTTCTCCAAATACATCCAGGAATCACCCCTGAAAATATTAGCCACGTAGTCCAACAAAAGATTTATTGTGCGTCTAATGACCTTATACTCGTCGCGAAAGAGTATTTTAAATCTTTAAAACGGCGATATCTCATGAATGGCAAATCATACAGGAAAATGTGTAATATCTTTTCTTGTAGATAATCGCATAATCTACAAACTTTGTAAATACTATTTTATGATAACACTTACTGTTTAAGAGGTATTAGTCAAAAACGGAAATTTTTTTAGGGGGTGGTTTTTTGGGGGGCCAAAAATCGAAAAGGGGTGCTTACATGATTTTAGTTTTGACTCAAAATGTCTTCTTTTAGGTCAAAGAACATCGTCAAAAAGAAAAACCCGGGTTACCTTTCGAGCTCATAAAAACTTACGTCAAGCTCACCGTGAATAGTACCAGAATATTATATTCTGTAACAAGTTTGGAATGATGCATATTCCGCACAAGTGGAAGTTTGGCACTCGAGCCGAAGGCGAAGGTGGCGGTCCACGAGTGCGGAATATGCCATTCAAAACGTGTTGCAGACAATACTTTTTCTACGCCTTTAATTAGTTTTTATTAATATTTTGTAATGAAAAACGTACCTTATGTAAAGCTAATGTCAAAAATAAAATGTATAAGGCACATCAAGATATTTTAACGCTAAATAACATATTAGTAGGGAGTGTTCATTCATAACAATTTTGTAATTTAATAATATGTTAATAGATGGCCGCCGGAAAATTTATTAAAAATATGCTATTATTTTCTGCAATTTAATAATTGAATAGTTTATTTAAAGCAAAAATTTGCTAGCGGAACATCATTGATTGTTTATTATTGAAACAATCCTTTTCTTTCTTTAATTAATAAAACTTTTTTTTCTTAATTAATAAATCATATTCTTGGATTACGACGAACAGATGTCGTCAATAGTAGTCATTCCATAACAAGTGATGGAATGAATATTCCACACGGATATGGAATGCTGCTAATTCCGTAACTAAAAGCAATATCAGAATGCCTGTATTCTAACAGAGGCGTAGAAAAAATTATTTCCAACAACGCCTTGTGGTACGGTATACTGTACCGTATATGAATGCATTCTAGTCGCTTTCTCAGCGGTCTACTCCAAAAACGGTTGATCTTACAAAAAATGCAAAGGGCATTTTTTGTAGATAATGGTACGATGAACAATTTTTGTAATGACTTCTATTGACCTCCGAGCAATAGGTCGCGAGAAATTCGCGAAAAACTGATTTTCGTGACCTTTTGACCTTTATAATTTTTTTAGCCGGCACGATATCAATGTCGATTTTTCACATATTGATCAAAATGTCGTAATAAAGGTGTATACAAAAATTCAGCTCACTAGGAATTTTTCCGCAGATAAAACCTAAAATGACTGGACTAAAAAGAACATGTCACAAGCTCATTTCACAAGGTACATTTTACATAAAGGTCATTCTGGAAAGCTAAAACAATATACAAAAAAAATTACTTTATAAATTTTTTCTCAATGATATAGATTTTTTAAGAAAAGTTCAAGAGAAGACAAATAAAATTTCTTGCTATTGCTGACTGCTGGAGTTCATTTCATCGTCAGTTACAGTGTCCTCTGGAGCCGCCAACTTCGATTGTTCATAACATTTTGTGCAAATAGATATTTGATGACCGATAATTCAGACCGGAGCGAGTATTGCTGTTGTCTTGCTCGCCATACAAATACGAATACACACTTACATGGTTACTAACCTGGGTCTAATCTAAATCTAATCTAATTGCTCCTTTAATCCCTCATGGGACATAGGGCGGAAACAGTTGCCCTCCAGCGGACTCTGTTTTGCGCGACAGCTCTCAGCTCTGACCAGGATCTCCCGGTTGTTGCGGCCTCTGCTAATAGGGTTCTCCTCCACGTTGTTCTAGGTCTTCCGACTCGACGGGTTCCTTGCGGATTCCAGTCGAGGGCCTGTTTGGCTAGATTCTCGTTTTCGCGTCGCAAGGTGTGGCCAATCCAATTCCATTTCCTTCGCCTGATTTGGTCGTCTATCCTTTCTTGGCCGGCACGGCGCCATAGTTCTTCATTTGAAATTCTATCTTGCCAGCGGATTTTTAGGATACGACGTAGGCATCTGTTGATGAAAACTTGTAGGCGCCCTGTGATGAATTGGGTGACTTTCCATGTTTCGCAACCGTACAAAAGAACTGCCTTAACGTTGGAGTTGAACAGCCGCAATTTGGTGTTAATTGAGATCTCCGTTGATCTCCATATGTGAAACAGGCATGCATATGCGCTTCTTGCTTTATTTATTCTGGAACTGACATCTTCTTCTGTACCGCCGTTTTCGGTAATAATACTACCGAGGTAACAGAATTTGTCTACCAGTTCCACGTCACGGTTATTTAGCGCTGTTGGTTCAAGGGTGTTTGCATTTATCCGCATTTCTTTGGTTTTAGTCGGATTTAACCTTAAGCCTGCTGAACTACAACCTGGGTCTAACCAACCCACAAATTTTGTAGCACAATTACGAACGTGGGTGCTAAGCACCCAGACACTTTTTCAAATAACATATTTTTACAGTTAAACCGCCAAACCCCTAGTGAAAATCATTTTAAAATGTTGACAACTATGCACAGTGAGATTAAAAGCAATATGAACGCGGTTGCAAATGTTTATCATTGTTTTTTTTCAATAAGAATTTCAAAATGGGTGGATTCGACCCAGACGTTAGTAATGGAGGGTTAAAAAAAGCTCCTCCTGAAAATTTTACTTTGTTGAGTTTTGAAAACTCAATTATGTTAATTATTCATTTTACTTACCATTTTCGCTCCAAATAAAATGGCCTTAATAAAATTGAAAAATAATTTACACAAATATACTTTCAAAAACTTTATGCGTTGCTACCAAAGTTGAACTGTTGGAAACTTTCCACGAAGCGACACGCGACAGCGACTCCTTAGCGACAAATTGTATTTGCGATTAGAGAATTTCATACAATTTAACTTTTGACAGTTGGTGCTACAGCGATAGCATAGCAATCCAGCTTTTATGATCACAACTTATAAATTCAAAATGGCCGCCCCAATATGGCCGACGCATTTGCCAATTGTGTTCTGAATCCAAAGAAAATCGGTATCTGGGAGTTTTTAAGATCGCAAATAACGAATTTATGATCAAAACTTATAAATTCAAAATGACGGAGGAGGGTTTTTAAGGTAGAAAATATCGAATTTATGATCAAAACGTATAATTTCAAAATAGCGGGGTAAATATGGCGGACGAATTTTGCCATTTGTGTTCCGATTCCGATTACAAATTACCGAATTGTACTCGAGGAACGCCGACATGTGTTGAACAAAATTAAAACAAATAAAGTTACAGCCTTATTTACCAGAGAAGACCCGAATTTGTTAACATATGGCCAGAGGCAATTTGTTGCTATCCATATTATTAAACCAGGTTTCTCAAGGTTGTTCAAGAGTTGGAAAATCTGAAAATCTTTAGATCCTAGCAGGGCCGGCGGTTGGAGCTCAGCCCGAGTGGGTCGTTGGCCGGGTGAGAGATATATGTATATAGTAGTATATATAAGAAAAACGGGTAATAATACCCCGGCTTCACCGGCCGAACTGTCCAAGTTCGAGAAAATTAGTCTACTGTGCTTCAATTTTTGCCTGATTTCCCATACATTTTCACATTCCGAAGTCAGGAAAAATAAAGTCTGATTTCGCCCAACAGAACATGAAATCAAACTTGAAAATAAAAGCTCGCTCAAAAGAGAGTAAAAAATTGGAATATTGGAATGTCAACTGATGTATTTTGGAAGTTGTTTTGACGTTTGTATTACAAAACAGTAAGAATAAGAGCTTTCAGTAAATAAACATGGATCAAAGAAGGAAATATAAAAGTAGGCGAAAGTAAAACTTGTTCCTCCATTTTTAAACTGATGCGAAACTTAAACAAGTACACCTCAGAAAAGAAGCTTTCAAATGTAATACGTCACACAGGAAGCTTTCTGAACTCAACAATGCCGGTGAAGCCACTTATGCCGATTGAACTGAACTTGATTAAACTGAGGCCGGTGAAGCCGGGGTAGAAGATTTAAAAATAAATAAAAAAAATTTAACTTCGAAATAAAAGCGGTGAAACTCTTTATATTTCATTAAAAATATGAAAAAAACCCTTTTTTGAGTAACGCAGACGGTACTGCGCTTTAAGACTAAGACTAACGTATTTAATAGTCTTTCTAGATCAAGCTTATCAGTGATGACCGAATAAAGGTGTAATAGGGCCATCGAATTGAGCCGATCCTGCAGCATTATTGTTCTCAAATAACTCTTAAATCGACATAAAACAGAAAAACTTCTTTCATTAGGACATGAAGATCCTGGCATTGTAAGCTCCATGTTTCCAGTTGAAAAACCCATAATCAACCCAGGCTTAATAATGTACACTTAGTAACTAGTATATCTGTCGCAACTTACTTACATATACAATAACAAAAAGCGACATATACTTATTACTAAGTGTACATGTATTCTCAAAATCCCATAGGACTATCGTTTCTGGTAATTTATTTGATTTTTTATACTCTTTACAATTACTTATAATTAAAAAGGAAAAAAACGCAAATTTTAAGCTGGTGACATATACAAGCGTACATGCATTGCATTCAGCGGCTCCCTGATATGCGGAGATTTTCAACTGACACATAATTGCATGGTTGCGTTCCGTCCCGGCTCTCACAGATAGCTCAAAAATCTGAGTAACGAGTCGCCTGTGTTTGTTGTGTATGCTTGTGTGTCCTATGTCGAATGCGGCAATGCAGAAAAAGTTGAAAGTAGCCCGACATTTGCGTAGCATGCGGAACATTCACGGAATATTTCGTCAGGTCGCATTTGAATACACACACTTCTATTTTATCTGTCAACGAAAGCAACGCATGTACGCTTGGATATGTCACCAGCTTTAGTGAGACACGATTTAAGGTGCGGGCCCAATGAACGCGAGCAATGCGAATCACAGCATGCATGGTGTTATTTCCGAACGCCGCTGCAATGCTTTGAAATTTTTGAAGTTATACTTCTTTAGGCGCGTTTTGAAAATATTATGAGAGTGAATTTTTAGGAATCGAGACGCAACGGAGAATATAGGCGAAGGGGTATGGAGGGCAAGCATTTCAACTCCCATTCTTTAGCTGAGGTCTGTTCACGATGTCGATGGGTGAGGGGGTTTTTATCCTGAGGCTATGGAGGGAAATAAATTTCATATACGATTCATCAGGAACGCGTTCAAAAACCTTACTATTGTTAACCATGGTTAACTATGGTAAAGTCTTGTCGTTCAAAAACTCCGTAGTTAACTACAACATAACCACGAGCATAACTTTTTGGCGTTCAAAAACTCCCGTGGTTAACCATGGTGTAGTTAAATTTTAACCATGCTCGGGAGCATGGTAAGCGATAGTTAAGAAGAAGAAGAATAAAAACAACTCTCTGACAGTTGTTTTAATGGTAAACACATGAACAAATTAAAGTGGGATTTGTGGGATTATTGCAAATAAATAATAAACGAAATAATTGAAGCAATTAGCGGGGACTATTTTATGGAAAATTTTATTTTTATTTTTTTATTTTTCTTTAACCTGTAGTTAACCACGGTGCGTTCAAAAACCTCCATGGTTAAACATAAACTTTCGTGGTTAAGTGAAGTGATGCAGCATAACCACAGCTTACCTCGGGGTTTACCATAGTAAGGTTTTTGAACACGCTACAGCTAAGCGAAGGCTTGGGTTTTTTGTAGGCATGAAGATTTGTAGACGATTTTACTGTGCACGACGTTGCTGGGTAGCAGTGCTATCTTCTCATGTCGTTTGCCAAGGGGCATTTTGTGTCGCTGCGTCAGCGAATTAAGTAATATTCTGGGACTTTTAACAGACTAAAATAAAAACATGGGGCGCATAAAAACCTGTATAACCTGTGTAGATTAGAACAACTTGTCTAGAAAAATGTGTTTCCAAGTCCACCAAAACAAAATAGTTCAAAGGCTCTTAGTATCATATTTCAGTTACCAAAAGCCGCTCAATTCAATTGAGTAACTATTAGAAGAAGAATCTAGGGAATTGGACATAATTTAGAAGTGACGTTTATTTCAGTAGAGGAAAGGAGGTGGAGTAAATCTACTCAAGGTCGATGGACCCACAGGCTCATAACAAATGTGGAGGGATGGGTCACGGGAGAGTATTGAAAGATGAGTTACGACCTCGCACAGCTCTTGAGTGGACATGTGTGTTCCAGAGCATACCTCCATCGGTTCGGACAAGATGTCTTCGCTGTCCCCGGCATTCCTAAATGTGATAGAAGACACAGAGCATGTCCTATTAGAATGCCCGATATTAGCCGAGCACACTGCTGCGCTGCAAGCGACAGCTCAGGCACGACTAAGAGTAGAGAACATTATAGACTACATGGTGACATCGGGTGTTGTAAAGAATACAGTGGAGTAGACGCTAAATATGCTCCATCAGAAGGTAAGGGCAAAGAAACCAAAAGGAAGAGAGTAAGGCTTAGAAATATCGGTAGTATTATCAGGTAGATAAAAGCTGATCCAGCTGGTGAAGCATTGCTAAAAAGGCCTCTCTCTGCCGGAGAATGGGTTGACTAGTAGGTGATTTTAGTTAGGATTAGAATCCGGTATAACCGACAGGCTGGAGCGTGTCGGCATCATGATGCTTCTACCTGCCAACGCACGCAAATAATAAAAAATCCAATAAATTATTTGCATGCAAATTAAAAATTAGTCTTAAATCACGCCAAAGAAATATAACTTCTAATGCGCGTACATTAGTACACACACCCGCTTTTTTACATTATATAGTATTACATGTCTGATAATGGACAATATCCGTCTGAAGCCACACTCCCTCAGCACGTGAGTCCAAGCGTATAGGTACTGTCCATCCAGAGTGGTTATTCTGTAACTATGAGAAAGTGAAAAAGTGAAAAGTCTTTTCATTCTCAATCGGGTCTTCTCATTTTGAGTTCTCATTTTTGTCAGCAAAGCGATTCTATAACCAAAAGTGAGATATTCCAGTGACAAATGAGCTGAATGCGGCTCACATTGGAAATTCTCACTTGTATAAACGTCAAACGTGGGGTTTTATGTCATATTTTGTACTTATTCGAGTGGCCTACTTTGTAGATTAGATTTTGTAACATTTAAAATGGCAACAGTATTTGTTTTTATAGAGCAAAGAAGAAGACGCCAAAGGGGGGCAATTATAATTTGGGTTTACACTCAAAATACATGGTTTTACATTTCAAATTCACGTTTTTTGCCTTTTATTGAGTGGCACACTCATCCCATAAATTTTTGAAATGCAATTTATAAAAATTGTACGTTCAATTGCTGTTTAAATAAACTGTTGTTATTTGAAAATGACAAGCTCCCACATTTCTCACTAGAAAAATTTTGCTGAGAAATTATTTTTCACCATGAAAAAATTTTACAGATAAACTCCCGTTCTCATCGTTCCAGAATCGCATTTATTGGAATTCTCACTGAAAAGACTTTTCACTAGACTTTTCACAGTTACAGAATAACCGCTCAGGGGCGGCGCTTTCATAGGTGCGAATGGTGCACTTGCACCGGGCGCTATTGGACGAGGGCGCCATTGCACATATTCAGATTTTAAAAAAAAATTTAAAACTTCAAAAAAAATTGAAAAAGTGTTTCTGTTACATCCTTTTCATATATTAAAGGATTTCATTTTTATTGCCACGATTTAGTTTTCCAGTTTATTTTCCCAATAAAATATTCTATATTTCAACTCATGTAACAACACAACACAAACTAACTAACTAACTACTTCGTCTCGAGACTTTCATATTTCTGTCCAGTATTTACCCGAAAAGACTTTACTCAAAAAGTGAAGGAAGAGAATAACTTCAAAACAAAAGGCTCTAGCGTAAAAATTGTCGCGACATTATTAATAGGAAATTGTCCAAGCTTTCCAATTTTGCAAAAAAAAATATTAGTTAACTAGACATTTTTTGGAGGAAAAGGTGGTTTTAGTTGAAATTTTAGGTAAAAAAACCAAAATTTCAACTTTGACGACTTATTGCTCTGGAAGTTGATGGGGTAGAACCTTGATTTTGACGGATTTAGATAGGTGGGAGTATTCTGCGTGCACTGAAATCTTATTCAAAGATACAGGGTGATATGTAAAATTAAAAAAAAAATTCAAAACGCCCTAGCGGCTAAACCGTTACGATTCCCCCCCCCCACGCATACGATTTTTTGTTCGTCTATCCATAACCTATCCACAGCCGGCCGCTTTGACCCTCCTCATGGGACACCCTGTACAAATCTTAAAATAATACTATTTAAATATTCGGTAATTATTCGGCAAACTAACAGAATATTCGGCCGAATACGAACATTAAAATATACGCCGAACATACCGAATACGAATATTCGGCCGAGCATTCGGTGCATCTCTACTATACACAAAAGAGTATAAAATGTGGGTGTGTGTACTTATGTACGCGCATTAGAAGTTATACTTCTTTGGAGTGATTTAAGACTAATTTTTAATTAGCATGCAAATAATTTATTGGATTTTTTATTATTTGCGTGCGTTGGCAGGTGGAAGCATCATGATGCCGACACGCTCCAGCCTGTCGGTTATACTTGATTCTAATCCTAACTAAAATGACCTACTAGTCAACCCATTCTCCGGCAGAGAGAGGCCTTTTCAGCAATGCTTCACCAGCTGGATCAGCTTTTATCTACCTGCTAGTACTACCGATATTTCTCAGCCTTACTCTCTTCCTTTTGGTTTCTTTTCGCCTTACCTTCTGATGGAGCATATTTAGCGTCTCCTTCACTTTATTCTTTACAACACCCGATGTCACCATGTAGTCTATGATGTTCTCTACTCTTAGTCGTGCCTGAGCTGTCGCTTGCAGCGCAGCAGTGTGCTCGGCTAATATCGGGTATTCCAATAGGACATGCTCTGTGTCTTCTATCACATTTAGGAATGCCGGGGCAGCGAAGACATCTTGTCCGAACCGATGGAGGTATGCTCTGGAACACACATGTCCACTGAAGAACTGTGCGAGGTCGTAACTCATCTCTCCATACTCTCCCGTGACCCATGCCTCCACAGCCTGCGGTCCATCGACCTTGAGTAGATTTACTCCACCTCCTTTCCACTACTGAAATAAACGTCACTTCTAAATTATGTTCAATTCCCATTCTTCTTCTCATAGTTACTCAATTGAATTGAGCGGCTTTTGGTAACTGAAATATTTGAGTGCTGACGTCACTTGGCACGCGCTTCCCATATAAAATCGGAGTTGTGTTGTTGTTTCTACATTAGTGCTGACGTCACTCGGCACGAAATTTCTACGATATTCGAAGCTGTCAGTCTCTGTTACATTACCTTGTTTCTGTATACCGTGATACTAAGAGCGTTTGAACTATTTTTTTTGGTGGACTTGGAAGCACATTTTTCTAGACAAGTTGTTGTTATTTACACAGGTTATACAGGTTTTTATGAGCCCCATGTTTTTATTTTCGTCTGTTAAAAACTCCCAGAATATTACATAATTCGCTGACGCAGCGACACAAAATGCCCCTTGGCAAACGACATGAGAAGATAGCACTGCTACTGCTACTATTCCAGAAGGTCCATGATTGTACAGCAGATTTAAAATAAAACCATTTAACTTAAAAGTTTTTTTACCCATTTATATTATATTCTTTTTAGTCTTAATTCTGTCATTTTTGGATTTTACTTTTTACAAAATTCTGGTGAAGTGATTTGTTATGCATACCATATTTCCAGGGCTATTTTGAATTTTCTAATTTTGACAAAAATTTATTATTTCCGACCTTAAAACACCCACAAATAGCTATTTTCAGTGAAATCGAATCGTAATAACCAATTTGTCCCACCTTAAATCTCCCCGATACCGACTTTCAATGGATTCAGAACACATTTGCAAAATTCATCCGCCAAATTAGCGCCACCATTTTGAATTTTAAAATTTTGAACACAGAATCGTTTTTGTGGCCCTAAAAACCCCCCGATACCGATTTTTAATGGATTCAGATCGCATTTCCAAAATTCATACGCCATATTGGCGCCGCCATTTTGAATTTTTTAAATTTGACCACAGAATCGCCATTTGTGGCCCTAAAAACCACCCGAAACCGATTTTCAATGGAGTCAGAACACATTTCCAAAATTCATCCGCCATATTGACGCCGCCATTTTTAATTTTCAAATTTGGACCACAGAATCGTCATTTGGGGAAAAATCTTCTGGAAAATTCGGCTGGTGTAAAACTGACCCTTAGAAACTCGCGCATAGGTGATGAATAGAACACGGATCGGACTTCCCTCCATAACCTCGCGACAGAACCCCTCACCCAGCAACGTCGGGCACAGTAAAATCGTCTACGAATCTTCATGCCTACAAAAAGCCCAAGCTTTCGCTTAGCTGATGACTCGTACATGAAATTTATTTCCCTCCATAGCCTCAGGATAAAAACCCCCTCACCCATCGACATCGTGAACAGACATCAGCTAAAGAATGGGAGTTGAAATGTTTGCCCTCCATACCCCTTCGCCTATATTCTCCGTTGCGTCTCGCGTTGCGTCTCGATTCCTAAAAATTCACTCTCATAATATTTTCAAAACGCGCCTGAAGAAGTATAACTTCAAAAAAATGCACGCACAAAGTGACCGAGTTTTTTATGTCAGTTATGCCGCCAAAAATCCACACAAACGATTGTTTTCTCTGTTTCTCATTCGAATCACTGAAACGGCGTTTGTGTCAATCGTAGGCTACTCAGCTCTACGTTGATGCTCACAAAAAAAAATCAAATTTTCCAACGGCTTTTTTCAAATTCGAAAAATTAAAACGCTATAACTTTTTTATTCGTGAATCGATTTCGTTCAAATTACAAAACTATTCCATAAAAAGAACATTTTCTGAAAATTTAAACGAAATCGGTCCACGAACAAAAAAGCCTTAGCGTTTACAAACGTTTTGTTTGCCTATTAATATATACTTGTAAGATAAGTAATTGCCAGAACTTTGAATTTTTACATTTCCACGCCTGTAAATAAAAATACAAATAATCTCATTTTTTACTCAAGTGGTTCACTTTGGACCAAGGCCGTAGCCAGCTCCGAATATCTAAGGGCGCTCATCGCACAATTATTGGCGCCCGAAATAACAACTGTTCGGAAAAATAAAAGATGCAAATATATCGTGTTTTTATTAACTTGAGGCTGGTTTTATACTAAACATTTTCTGAAAGTGAGAACGAAAATAATGAGTACAATTCAGGTCAATTTGAGAATATATAACAAAATAATGCTTAGCCACAAATAAACTCTTGACGTAGAAGAAATATTTATTTCGGAAGAAAATTTAAATCTATGTTTAAATCAAATGATTATTTAAAATAAATGCTAACGTTTCCAGAAATTCTTACGGTTTGACAAAATAATTTTTTTCTCATTGCAATTAGAAGTCCTTACTGTAAAGGGCGCTGCGCGCCCTTTCGCGCCCCCGTGGCTACGGCCATGCTTTGGACTCCCGTGAGTTCACTGAGAGTGTAGGAATGAGTTTTCAAACAATATGTCAGGCCTTCAGTAACGTGAAAATTGGCCAAATTTTGAAAAACCGTATCTCCGAAACTATTGGTCTTATAAAAACCGTTCTGGCCTCAAATCGTTGAAAATTTAACCTACTTCAAAAATGAATATAACAGTATTTTCAGGTCATTTTTGACAATGCCGGTCGTCTGGCGAGGTCGAAAACTTGGATTTAACATTGCCTTTCCCATTATAAACAACATATTAAAAAAGCAAATATACCTTATTTGATGCATTGCTCAATTTTACGATTGCTAAGTCCGAAAAAAGCTTTTAAATTCTATAATTTAGCTTTAATTTTGAAAAATGCGTTAATCTTTTTTATGCTGTTATTAGATCGATTACTATTCTTATTTTTGTTATTATAATAGCTAATTGGCTATTATAATCCAGTTTATATCTGTAACACACTATACTTTCATTATGATGGTAACTTTCATTATGATGGTCAAGGAAATGATGGGGTGACACATTACACTTTATGCTATGGACACACATGCGGTTTCGATACCATGGTATCGATACCAAGGTATCGATACCAAGCTTGTTTTATGCTATGGACACACATGTGGTTTCGATACCATGGTATTCAAATACCACGTAGTATACCAGATGTGTGTCACCTAATACCAGGTCAATACCATTCCAAAAACTTGGTATACTATCATTCGACGTGGTATCGAAATGAGCCAATTTTTCTTGGTTTCCTTATGCACAAACCTGGTATAGTGGCCTTTTAACTGCTAACAACGCCATTATATAGAAGCGGAAAATAAAAACACCTAATTTTTCCATTTTAAAAATTAAATTTTTGAGTAAATAAAAATTTAGCTGTGTTTTTGTTGAAAAAAAAAGAAAATTTTTTAAGTGAAAAGTTTTACTTTCGATTTCAAGCATATTTATTGACGTAAAAGAGCACAAACTGATTCGTTTTCCATTTTTACAAGCTTTACAAATAACAGTCAGTTGAGAGCTGTCAAATGTATACCACAAAAAGATATGTGTCAGGGGTTAGTATACTATGTAGTATAAAACAAGCTTGGTATCGATACCATGGTATCGAAACCACATGTGTGTCCATAGCATTACTTTCATTTGCATCTGGCATATCAAGTGAGGATATAAACCTGCGTGTTATTTGCTTTAATTTTAAGCTGTTTTAATTTGGAATATTTAAAAAAATATTTTTTAAAGGAGTAAAGAAAACATCCTTGCAAATTGTTGCTTAAATAACGTGAAATCAAATTATTTTATTTTAAAATGTAGTTTCCAATTTTCCAACAGATGTCACTTAACCGAAATTACGGTCCAAATGAAGGTAAAATACTTTCATTTTGGACTTTCATTATGGTGGGTTTTTGCCACGATAATGAAGGTTACTTTCATTATGATGGTATATTTGTCACACGTATTATTGTAAGCATTTCCTCCGCGACCGTGTTAAGAGTTTTACGTTTGACAAACAGTTTCGAACTCTTGATATAACTTTACGCTTGAACAAATTTGCAAATTTCCGTTCGAGATGTAAATATTCCTAAATTGATGTTAATTTTTCTTGCGTACTATATATTAAAACGTGTCACTAATATAAAAATCGTAATATAATATAAATAAAGTATCTTTTTAGAAGAGAGTGGTTGAGAACATAAATTATATTATTTTCATATGTCACGCTACTCCATCTGTGTTTTCATAATACAGTACAATCAATTGATTACATGTTGCCAGACGCCACCAGGAGCAATAGTGAAGTTCCCCTAGATAATTTGTGCACAACACTGATTTTAAATAATTGAATTTACATTAGTAAATAGTTTACGTGACTTTAAATAACTAATTTGAAGCTAAATTTAAATGCACTTCATCCAAACATTAACGTGTTCCGTGGTTACCATGAAACGGAAGAATGCAGTGAATGTCAACACCATTTCACGAAAAATGTTGATTCCCGTTAGTATTGCCGGTGGAAGCCTTCTTATAATTATACCAGAAGCCTTCTTACATTTGCACCCGAAGAGAGGTATCTCAAGAGCTTTTTCTGCGCATGGTTTGGCTCTTGTATAACAATACCAGATGTCAAATAATGGTGTTTATGATTTCTTGCAGTTTACGTAAATCCGCATGGAAAGCGCGTGATTTAGTTTTACTTTATCTAAAGAATATATCTTAGTTAGTTGATTTCGTTTAGGGTGTTCTTTTCGTGTAAACTTTTATATATCAAAGAACGGAATTTCCTGCTAAAATGTGAATAAATAGAGCAACCAAACAGGAGGTAGTAAAAATTGGCCTGTTACACTCTATACCGGTAAGTGCTGTCTGTAGGGGATCCGTATAAGCTGAATATGTGAAATTTTAACAATCAAACTAAAGGTACATCTCAGGTATACAGTTGGTGCGAATATGACAGAGTGTAAAAATTCACCGAAACGTGTGCTTGCATGAATAAAGGGCCAACTATAATGAACGTAAAAAACGCACGTCATCCGTGCGCTCTTATGGAAATCATGCTCACTCAGTTAGTGGCATAATGTAACATAGTGTAATTTTTTGTGCTACAAACGTCAAAAATGTTTTAAATAGAACTTTAACTGAACGACTTTGTGTTACATTATTCACGTAATGTAACATTACCCCTAACTACAATGGTCTTGTGTTAAGAGAGCTTAAGATATTGTACGCTCCTATGGGGACTAGAACTAACAACTACAATGGCCTTAAGATGATCTTTCGTTCTCTTTCACAAGCTTTCGTTAATAGGCTATTGACTATGTATTTAAATAAGGAACTAATTCGTTAAAGGTATTTTATTGTTTTATATGGTCGATTGTACATTAAAGAAGCTAAATCCAAAAGTGCTATTAAATCTAGGCTTGGATTTTTGAGAACGGAGAAGATTGGTCCATTGTTTAGTTTTTCAACAATATCTCAAAAACTATGCATTTTTATAAAAAAAAACATAATAAGATTTTTTGTAGAGAATCGAATTTCCTATCAAATAAGCACGTTTTGAAGTAAACCACAATTTTTTTTCACCGAAATAAGTCAAAAAACTCTTTTAAAAAAATACCGAAAAATTTCAAGTTTTTGGTTTTTTTAACATTTTTGGGTAAAACTTTTTTCTGGGTGGATTTAGGTATAAGCAGTACTCAACAAAAAAGACAGCTGACGTAATTTCCGTTAAAATGGTGTCCAATTGAAGAATTTTCGGTAAAAATTGACCAAGACGCAGTCGTTTAAAGTTACCTACTTTTTCACGATAGTACTACTTTGCACTTTTATACCATGTTATTTTTAATTTCTTAACCCAAAAAATGTTTTTACCCATGTCGATAACAAAATTTTATCTTCGGAGAAATATTTGGAAGTATTTTTTAATGATAATGCAAGTCCTGATGATATCAGTTTTGCATCTGAAAATATAGTGATTTCTCTTTATAGCCTAGTACAAAGAAAATGTGGAGACTAACATTGCTGCCATCTGTTTTAAAAAAATAGAAACTTTGATTTATCGAGCATTTTAGCGGCGAACCTAGGGCCTGTGCGAATAGTGGCTAAATTGCGGCTAAACTAAAATATTGGAAAGGTCGGTATTGCAGTGCGATTTAGTCTTTTTACGAGGTAGCTAAAGTTTGACAGCTATTTACTAATGTTGTTTTGTTGTTATTTTATGTTTTTTTTTTTAAATTTATGCCTTAATTTATATGTAAATAAAAAATATAAGCTTCGATTGTTTATACTTTTTTTATTTTGAGATTTAGATTTTGAGTGTTCGACGGGGAGATAACATAAATATCAAATTTAGGCAACTCTGAGTAAGACTGCCTTTTGAATTTTTAAATTCAAGTTTGTAATGGTAGATATATTCGTAATTGCGATGGATTTAAGATTATTTTCTCATAATAATCTTTTATGATGTCAGGAGCATCAAATATTTATCGGAGCTGGTCGATATATATTTAAATTAATTGAAATTGAGAAAAGAAAGTCAAATCTAATTCCTGCCAAAATCAAATTTAGACGACTAAAAATTCGCACACCACTAGCCACTAGCTAACTAAATTGAACATTGGAAATTTTGTGGAACGATTTAGGGCCTGTGTGAATTCTATGACTAAAATTTAGTGTCGATAATACAGTATTTAGTCTTTTGGCGAGTAGACTAAATTTTTCGACAGTTGACTAAATTGTTGTTATGGTTACAATTTAAATATTTGAATAACTGACAGAATTTAGTCATCAAAAGAATTCACACAGCAAATCCCTACATTATCCACAAAAACTGCAAAATTTAGTTTAGTCATCAATTTAGTCACTATTCGCACAGGCCCTTAGTATTTCGTGGAAAGATTTAGCCATTTAGCCACTATTCGCACAGGCCCTTAGTACTGCATGCGCTAAAGATGTTGCTAAAATTTAGTTGATAAATTTTCGCGCTAAATTTTGTATGGAAATTTCATTTAGCGGGGAAATTAGTACTAGGCTTATGGCGTTAAAAGTTATATTTTAAGAAACTGTCGCTTACAACTTTTTCAAAGATTATCGAAGAGCTTCTGATGCCACTAAACAGCACGGCTTAAGAACGTACCACCAGATTCAACAATGGAAAGGAAATATTTTAAATATGTTAGAGTGGGGTTGGAAAAAAATATAAGAATGGATTAATGCCAGTCACCACAATCAAACCTTCTGCACCGCAAGCTTTGTTGCAGCAAATAGCTTGCGGATGCTTAAAAGCTTGCCACGGAAATTGCGGCTGCAGAAAATTAGGAATTAGTTGCTCCATGTTCTGCAAAGAATGTATGGGCATAAATTGTGAGAATGCTGATGCACCAGAAGTTACGGAAGAAGATGTCCAAAATGCTGTTGATGAAGATATTGATATTCAATTTGAAAATATCATAGACGATAGATATATACTAGACATGTAATATTAAAAAAACAATCTTTCCAACAGCAAGCAATTTGTAATACATTACACTTTTTGTATATCTAAGATCATGTAAATATTATATTTTTGAACAAATACCTTTAAAATTACCATTGATGAACCGATAAGAATTTTTTAATTGGGTAAAAATAATTTTTGGGTTAAGAAATTAAAAATAACATGGTATAAAAGTGCAAAGTAGGTAACTTTAAACGACTGTGTCTCGGTCAATTTTTACCGAAAATTCTTCAATTGGACACCATTTTAACAGAAATTACGTTAGCTGTCTTTTTTGTTGAGTACTGCTTATACCTAAATCCACCCAGAAAAAAGTTTTACACAAAAATGTTAAAAAAACCAAAAAATTTAAATTTTTCGGTTTTTTTAAAAGAGTTTTTTGACTCATTTCGGTGAAAAAAAATTGTGGTTTACTTTAAAACGTGTGCTGATTTGATAGGAAATTCGATTCTCTACAAAAAAATTTTATTATATTTTTTTTTATAAAAATGCATAGTTTTTGAGTTATTGTTGAAAAACTAAGCAATGGACCAATCTTCTCCGTTCTCAAAAGTCCAAGCCAAGATTTAATAGCACTTTTGGATTTATATTTTTCAATGTACAATCGAACATATAAAACAATAAAATACCTTTAACGAATCAGCTCCTTTTACCCCTGTTTTTTTCGACATAGTCAATAGCCTATAAGTCTTAGGCCCTCCGCACACGAGCCGACTGTTTTGCAATCCAAGTTTGCAACTGGTTTCACCTTCATGACGACCATTGTCCACACACGAGCGCAACTGGTTTTTGATAAATCGGTGTTCGGTGCGCACCAAGTTTTTAGTAACGAACATTTGGCAATATGTCAAGTAGTTCAGATGATATGCAACGACGCAACTGAAATCGCTTGCGACCGGCAAAAACAGTCGCACGCAACCAGTTGCAAACTAGTTTCTAATCAGTCTCGTTTCTGTCGATCAGTGTGTAGCCTGAACCAGATATGACGTGCCGGACCGTAGCCGTACGTACCGTAACGTACGAACATGAGTGTTTATATGGCACCGACCTAAATTGACTTAATGAACTTGCGGAATGTTCGTTAAATTCTCGAATGGGTGCCGTAAGAATGGCAAAAAACCAGCATCCGTTAGCTATTTAAAAAATCTGTTCACATATTAACAATTTTTTAATAAATTTGGATCAGTAAATGACATAAAACAGATAAAGGAGATATTGAAGGCCTTCTAGATTGTTTAACTAAGAAACTATGACATATGCACAACAAAACTTCAAAGTTATTTTTATTCATTCTTGTGTGAATAAAAAAGTGGGTGTGTGTACTTATGTACGCGCATTAGAAGTTATACTTCTTTGGCGTGATTTAAGGCTAATTTTTAATTTGCATGCAAATAATTTATTGGATTTTTTATTATTTGCGTGCGTTGGCAGGTGGAAGCATCATGATGCCGACACGCTCCAGCCTGTCGGTTATACTTGATTCTAATCCTAACTAAAATCACCTACTAGTCAAACCATTCTCCGGCAGAGAGAGGCCTTTTCAGCAATGCTTCACCAGCTTGATCAGCTTTTATCTACCTGCTAGTACTACCGATATTTCTCAGCCTTACTCTCTTCCTTTTGGTTTCTTTTCGCCTTACCTTCTGATGGAGCATATTTAGCGTCTCCTTCACTTTATTCTTTACAACACCCGATGTCACCATGTAGTCTATAATGTTCTCTACTCTTAGTCGTGCCTGAGCTGTCGCTTGCAGCGCAGCAGTGTGCTCGGCTAATATCGGGTATTCCAATAGGACATGCTCTGTGTCTTCTATCACATTTAGGAATGCCGGGGCAGCGAAGACATCTTGTCCGAACCGATGGAGGTATGCTCTGGAACACACATGTCCACTCAAGAACTGTGCGAGGTCGTAACTCATCTCTCCATACTCTCCCGTGACCCATGCCTCCACAGCCTGCGGTCCATCGACCTTGAGTAGATTTACTCCACCTCCTTTCCATTACTGAAATAAACGTCACTTCTAAATTATGTTCAATTCCCATTCTTCTTCTCATAGTTACTCAATTGAATTGAGCGGCTTTTGGTAACCGAAATATGATACTAAGAGCCTTTAAAATATTTTGTTTTGGTGGACTTGGAAACACATTTTTCTAGACAAGTTGTTGTTATTTACACAGGTTATACAGGTTTTTATGCGCCCCATGTTTTTATTTTAGTCTGTTAAAAGTCCCAGAATATTACTTAATTCGCTGACGCAGCGACACAAAATGCCCCTTGAAAAACGACATGAGAAGACAGCACTGGTACTATTCCAGAAGATCCATGATTGTGTTCTAATTATTTTCTAGTTTTTGGTACAGCAGATTTAAAAAAAACCATTTAACTTAAAAGTTTTTTTAACCATTTTTATTATATTCTTTTAGTCTTACTTAATTCTGTCATTTTTGGATTTTACTTTTTACAAAATTCTGGTGAAGTGATTTGTTATGCACCTTAAAAACTCTCCGATACCGATTTTCAATGGATTCGGAACACATTTGCAAAATTCATTCGCCGTTTTTAATTTTCAAATTTGACTACAGAATCTTAATTTGTGGCCCTAAAAAACTCCCGATACCGATTTTCAATGGATTCAGAACACATTTGCAGAATTCATCCGCCATTTTTAATTTTCAAATTTTGACCACAGAATCGTCATTTGTGGCCCTAAAAACCACCCGATACCGATTTTCAATGTGTTCTGAAAACATTTCCAAAATTCATCCGCCGCGCCATTTTGAATTTTCAAATTTTGACCACAGAATCGTCATTTGTGGCCCTAAAAACCTCCAGATACCGATTTTCAATGGATTCAGAACACATTTCAGAAAATTCATCCGCCATATTGGCGCCGCAATTTTGAATTTTAAAAATTTGACCACAGAATCGTCATTTGTGGCCCTAAAAACCCCCGATACCGATTTTTAATGGATTCAGAACACATTTCCAAAATTCATCCGCCATATTGACGCCGCCATTTTTAATTTTCAAATTTTGACCACAGAATCGTCATTTGGGGCCCCAAAAACCACCCGAAACCGATTTTCAATGGAGTCAGAACACATTTCAGAAAATTCATCCGGCATATTGACGCCGCCATTTTTAATTTTCAAATTTTGACCACAGAATCGTCATTTAGGGTCCTAAACCCCCCCCCCCCGATAGCGATATTCAATGGAATCGGAACACACTTGAAAAATTCGTCCGCCATCTTGGAACCGCCATTTTGATTTTTTTACAAAATTGTCAGATTGCACTGTCACGTTAGCTTAATGTGTGTGCAAAGTTTCATAAGAATCGGTTTAGTAGAAGTAGTAGAAAAAGCTGTCGCAAGATTTGAACCAATCAAATATACGAGGTCAAGCTTAATAAAACCATTAATATCTTGCTCACTGTTTTATTTTCCCAAATAATAACAGTAAATATTGTGTATAATATATTCAAACTAATTTCTAATTGAGTAATTATATTAAGTTTTAACCATTCAAAATCATTAGTAAAACAGTAAATAATTATCGCTTATTGTACAGTTGCCATATGGCTTTATTATTATCTTGGCCAGTTTCACACGGACCGACAAACAACCAAGAAAAATCTTCTGAAAAATTCGGCTGGTGTAAAACTGGCCCTTAGAAACTCGCGCATAGGTGATGAATAGAACACGGATCGGACTTCCCTCCATAGCCTCGCGACAGAACCCCTCACCCAGCAACGTCGTGCACAGTAAAATCGTCTACAAATCTTCATGCCTACAAAAAACCCAAGCCTTCGCTTAGCTGATGAATCGTACATTAAATTTATTTCCCTCCATAGCCTCAGGATAAAAACCCCCTCACCCATCGACATCGTGAACAGACATCAGCTAAAGAATGGGAGTTGAAATGCTTGCCTTCCATACCCCTTCGCCTATATTCTCGCCTGCGTCTCGCGTTGCGTCTCGATTCCTAAAAATTCACACTCATAATATTTTCAAAACGCGCGTAAAGAAGTATAACTTCAAAAATTGCGCTGAATTCAATTTCTTTATTTTTACAAATGTAACACGGTAATATCCGTGACTGCTTCTCATTTTGTTTATTTCGCGATTTTTTGATGTGAAACATCTTTGCGCGCGTTGAGAGTAATTTTTCAAGGTTGCAATGCTTGGCTTAATGCAATTGTTGTTGTGATTTGCAACGATTCCAAAACAATTACAAACGGAGAATCCTAGAATGGACGAGTTGGTTGAGTGTGTGATATTCGACGTTGATTCCGAAAAAGTCGCAGGTTCAATTCTCGATCTCGGCATTCGAATTTCTATTTAATTTATATTTCAAAGTTTTTATTTAAAATTATTTCCAAAAAGGTATAATAAAGCAAGGAGTGCATAAGATTTTAAAAGTACGTAAAAAGACTCTTACTATTAAATGTAAATTGCCCAAATACAATAAATTTCTTAACTACAATAACTTACACAAATTTAGATGGAGCATTCGGATTTCTTAGAATTCTGTCTGTAGAAGGACAGAATGCCAGGAAGTTACAACCGATTAATGAAAATGATTATTTAGCTTAATTTACTTGATTTCCTATAAAAAATTTTAATGGGCGGGCTTAAATTACTTTTCATCTAAAAATTTGAGTTATGGTATTATCCACTCATATATCTCTATTTCGTAGCACAATAATGCACAAACGTCAATCTATTGTTTTGATTGTAAGCATATAGCGGCAGCTAAAAATTAAAACTTTAGTTATCACAACTAATTTTCATTCGTTGCTGTAATGTAGGTGCTATAAAAATGGTGCTATATTCATGTTGGTCCTATAAAAATATTTTATATGAAATTGTTATTTCAAATATTTAAAACAAATCCGATGCTATTTAAATTGTAAGCCATAATATTTTTTTGAAATTCCCTGCAAATGCAATTTCAACACAAATATTCCCTACACAGAAAAAAAAATTTCTTGTCAAAATTGAAAAATTACTAAATTTTTTAGGAAAATGCGGCATATTAACTAAATGGATTAATGGATGGATGGTGTTTTCTTAAATAATTGAAAATATGTTCTTAAATCCTTTGAAGTTTGTATGCAATGTATTTGTCTTTCTTAAATTCAAAATTTTGAAATAATTACATTTTTGACTTTTGGACAAGGCTAATATAATTTCGAAGGCGATTTCAATGATACCAAACAAGCGTCACCCAAAATTAAAATTGTTAGTGGAATGTTTTTCCCTTCTTCTGAATCTTTCAAATTTTAACAAAAAAAAACGCAGCCGTTAGGCTTTGAACCCAGGACCCCTGGCGCCGATCCTACATTTTAGCCATTCGGCTACCAATGCTTACGTAGAGGAAGTAACTAAATCGATAATTATAGTCTTCTGGCTGGATTTATAGGCCTCATGTAAGCGTTAGACTAAATATGTAATATATTTGTATGAATAAATTAAAATTTTGAAAAGAGAGTTTTGAACTGAAATCTTTTTGTTGTATTATCAAATTTTGTAGTATAATAATAATACGCAACCAATGCAAGAACTTCGCTAGAATTTTCTTACATTTATGCTAGCGATGTAAGAAAATTCCAGTGAAGTTATCGGCGACTATAAAACTCACGGCCATTTTACATCCCAAACGCAAAATGTCTGTGGGATAAAAGAGCTCTAGAGCTGCTTTTTCACTTTGCGTTTGGGATGTAAAATGGCCTTTATTCTTACTAATTATTCAATTTAAAGAAAGATAAAGATCGCCAAAGATGTTTCACATCTTTCACGTGCACTGAGTACATGCGCTAGTTTTTTTCTTGTTTTTTTCCGAACACTTCTAAGTATTTTGTACTTCGTCCACAACTTAAATAAATCAATTAAATCACTTAAATCTTTATTTATTCTCTGCATTTTCATTTTTCACTGCGGTGTCACTGGTCACTTTACACTTTCATTTAGGGCTATCTGTCAAAGTGCCGTAACTGAGCTCAAATTCGTTCAGTTTTCTTACGGGCGGGACGTCATATCTGGTTCAGGCTTGTGGGTTCCCACTTGCGTACACAGGCAAGGTCACTAAACAGTTGCGTATGCAACTGTATTGGGTTTTATGGATAAAAAAGACCCGATGTTTCTGGATTATATTTAATATTATCTATTAAAGAGCACTAAGTGGTTTTTACACAGCCCGGCTGTCAAGAACAAGAAGAAGAAGGAAAAAAATTTACAGTCGGAAGTTGAAAGACAGCTGATTGTGGAATTGGTGCTGCCTTAGGTGCTTATTTCTCCAACACTCCGCCTCAATTCCAGAATCCTCTGGCTTTTAACAAAAATATGAATATACTAAACTACTCAAATTTCATACCTTTCACACCAGTTTTGACTGGTGTTTCTTTCGTTAGTGCATCTGCCGGAAGATCCTCCGATGGAATAAAGCTCAGTCGTAACTTCCGTTGGGCGATTGCTTCACGAACATAATGATAGCGGATGTCGAGATATTTCGATCTTCCTGTTGTTGTTAGTGAGTTTGCAATATGCTGAGCACTTTGACTATCGTTAAAGATTTCTACAAATCCTTGATGAAGATGAAGTTCTGTCATTAAATTCCTGTAGTATATGGCCTCCTTTGCGACTGATGCAATTGTGATGTATTCTGCTTCAGTAGTTGATGTTACCACGACTGTCTGCTTCCTTGATCCCCAGTATACTGCTGCTCCTCCAAAAACAAATGCGAAACCGCTCTGCGATTTTCGATCATTTATGTCATCAGCAAAACTTGAATCCGCGAATACCTTCAAACTCTCGCCGGTTTTCTGATATACGATTCTGGCTTCGTTAGTCCCCTTTAAGTATTTTAAAATATGCATTCCAGCGTTCCAGTGTTGTTGCCGAGGATCTTGACAGAATTGTGAAAGTTTGTTTACTGCATGGGCTATATCCATTCTACTGAATGTTGACAGATGAAGTAGGCTTCCGATTAGTTGTCGATAACTTGTCTGGTTCACTGGTTTTCTCTCCTCTGTTATTGTTGGTTCCTTTTCTAGTTTTAAACCTGCTGGTATCGGTATTCGGTTACGTTTACAGTTGTCCATTTTGTATTTTGTTAATAAATTTGTAATGTATCCAACTTGTGATATGCTGACCGATTTTGTTCTTTTGTCCCTTTGGATCTCCAATGCAACACATAGTTTTGGGTATTCTAAGTCATATCGAAAGATTCCATGAGTTGTTGTTTTAACGATTCAAAATTTGCATCATCATTCGTTGCGATGAGTAAATCATCCACGTAAACAGTTATTATTGTTATTGTTCCGTTGTCGAAATTGTAGTAGATACATTTGTCGTAGGCTCATGGGGTGAAGTTTAAGATCCTCAGCGTCGAGTCCAGTTTCAGGTTCCACTGTCTTCCCGATTGCTTTAGTCCATAGATCGCCTTGTTTAATTTGCAAACCTTGCTTGGGTCGTGGAGGAAACCTTCTGGTTGCTCCATGTAAACTACTGTATCTAAATCTCCATTTAGATATGCTGTCGAAACGTCCAGATGATGTAGGTTAAGTTCCAATTCAGCTGCTGCTGCAATCGTCAGCCTGACGGTACTGATGTTTGCCACTGACGCATATGTGTCGGTGTAATCGATTCCATAAACTTGATCGTATCCCTTAGCTACGAGACGCGCCTTGCGCTTATCTATTGATCCATCCTTGTTGTACTTGGTCTTGAAGACCCATTTCGATTTGATTATGGTACGATTTTCTGGTCTGTCCACCAGGTTCCATGTGTTATTTTTATTTAGGGAATCGTACTCCGCCTGTATCGCTGTAACCCATTCGTCCGCATCCTCCATATCCCGGATTTGCTTGATTGTTTTCGGGTCATTTTGTGCTACGTTGGCTGTATCTTGTGATATGATTGTGGTATCGAATTCATCTGATTCAGTGCCAAGATCAGTGTCCGATGATAAATCTCTCTGGTCATTTTCATCACTTTGTTGATTACTTTGTTGTCCATTGCTCACTTCCGTCTCAGACTGAAAGAAAAAAGTGCAGTAAGAATGTTCATTATCTGTATAAAATTTTTGATATGAATTGCCTTGATGATCATTGATGAACTTGACGTCTCTGCTGTTGACTACTTGGTGTTTCGATGGTATCCCAACTCGAAATGCCTTGACGTCTTCTGCATATCCAACTAGAACTCCTTCTATACTTTTAGATTCGAATTTTCCTAAATTTGAGACTGTTATAAGAGCACATACACGTGTTCCAATTGGGTGCATGAACGACACATTCGGTTTTCTTTGGTTCCATAATTCCTGAGGAGTTGTGTTCCCATTTGGCTTCGTGGGACATCTGTTCCGGATGAATGCAGCTGTATTGATAAGCTCGGCCCATAAGGCATCAGGTAAAGTTGCTTCAACTTTTAGACATCTGGCCATCTCTGTCAATGTACGGTTAACTCTCTCCACCAGTCCATTCTGCTCTGGTGTGTGAGGTACAGTTGTTTGGTGTGAAATTCCGCAGCTGTCCAGCTAATTCTTGAATTCTCGACTACAGTATTCCGTTCCGTTGTCAGTCGTGAGTGTTTTTATTTTTTCTCCAGTTTGGATTTCGGCAAACTTTTGGAATAATTTGAATTTTTTTAAAACTTCGCTTTTTCGATTGATGAAATACACTTATATTTGTCGAGAGAAATCGTCAATAAAGGTAACGAAATAACGAGCTTTTCCGAGTGATTCTACACGCATTGGTCCGCACACATCTGAATGAATTAGTTGCAACCGTGATGTTGTCCTTTTGTAGTCCTTTGATTGAAACGGAAGACAAGTTTGTTTACCTTTTGTACATGTAATGCATGAGACATTTCCTCCAACAAATTGTGTTGGTATTCCTTTGACCATGTGCTTCGATTGCAATTGCTTCAGTGACACTACATTTAAATGTCCCATTCGCCTATGCCAGTCCATCAAAAGTCCTTTTGATTTCTTTAAGGTGTGACCTCCGTTTTTCATAGCCTTTTGTGTTCCTTGTTCTCGAACATACTATAAACCATCTCTTTTTACTGCCTGCATCACTAGTTTATTTTGCTTGTCATAAATATTTGCTCCATTTACCTTGAATATGACTTCGCATCCGTTCATCGCATGATTGAGATTAAATTTTCCGCCAAGTCTGGTACTAATAACGTGTCATGCAATTCCACTTGATTAATTTTATTATTCACATTGACATTTGATTTCACTGTGCCTCTACCTAGGGCATCTAGTGACTGGTTTTTTGCTAACTTGACATGATTTGGCATTACATTTTCGCTTAGCGATGTGAAACATGACTTGAATGCACACATATGTGAAGTTGCTCCACTGTCGAGGCACCACTTTACATTTCCTTCAATTTCTGAAATTTTACTTGCACTTTCCACTTTGTTTTCCTTAACAATAAATCCAAGACATTGACTTTGCTCTTGATCTGCATCCGCAGTTGTTTGACGTAAATTTTCTTTATTTGTTGATCGACAGTCCTTTGCCATATGTCCGCGCTTTCCGCACTTCCTGCAATTAAATGGGAAATAATAGATGTTCCTTCTTGACCCGAATTTCCGAATAAACTTGACATTTAACGCGTTTGAAGTTCCGTTTTCCTTCTTCCGGTTTCCAACTTCTAATAGTCGAGTACACACTGTGGTCACTGCGGGGTACGTTCCTTGGGCATCGAATGCTGACTGGATTTCCTTGTAGTCTTCTGATAGACCATCTAACAACACTACCACTAACAAATCGTCGTCCAACGTTGCGTTGAGCTTCTTCAATCGGTTCGTGATTGATTTAAATTCCCTAACATAATCATGAACAGATTGTCCTGGTGTCATTTTGAGGTTAGTTAATTTCCTGTACTCCTCCGTTTTCTGACGAGGACCAGTCCTATCATAACATTCGGCCAAGTAATCCCATATCTCTTTTGATGTTGTTAGGTTAGCTGTCTGTGACACGATGCTCGAGTGATGTCACCTCTTGCGTCAAGATCTTTTTCATCCCATGTTGTTTGATCACTTCCGGGCTCGGCTGGGCGTAGTATTTTGCCCTTTATGTAGTCCAGCAGTCTCCCGCGGTGCAGAACAGCCTCCATTTGCACTCTCCAGGTTAAATAATTTTCGCCTGTTAGCACTGGTATCGTTCTGGTGTGCGATGTGTTATTTGCCATATTAAATCTTTATTCGCAAGATGTTTTGTTACCTGGGCCCATAACCTATTGGGTTTTATGAATAAAAAAGACCCGATGTTTCTGGATTATATTTAATACTAGCTGGGACCCGGTGCGCCTATGCTGCACCCATAAACCAATAGTAGTAATCAGGTGATATGAATTTTAATATACAGTAGGAGAGTTTGAAAAATGCAATTTTTTGGTATTTTTGATTTCAAATAACAAAATGTGAAACTATTAGGGATCTGACATTTTGATCAAGACAATAAAAACCATCCATTGACATGGCATTTTTCGAGATATGAATTTTCATACACAGATGAAGTGTCTCCATGAACCACTTATTTTCTGTATTTTGGATAGCTGGGACCCGGTGCGCCTTGCTGTACCCAACGTTTAAACATTTAAAATCAATCCAAACCTTCAAAATTCAACTCTTCTTAACCAGTAACGAAAAACCAACTATTCCTATAAAAGTTCGAGACATTGGATTCAAAATGCATTTATTTGCAGTGTGACCAAAATTACCTATTATTGTAAAGCTCTGGGGCAGACAATATTTTTTGTCGGCGTGGCCCGTAATAAAGTTATGGTTCTTTCTGGTAAAATAAACACACACGAATATCCTTAAAAATATAACTACCCACCAAAAATAAATATTAGTGAAAGACTATTTTAAAATAAGGCTTTTTCCAGCAATTATTAGACACATAGTATAATTTCAAGAAAATATGTCATATCCACAGTGTTATCCATGCTATAATCTTTTTTCGTATGGACTTTTAGTTAAATTAAACACTCAATAATCGACAAATATTATTACATCCTGAAAGAAAAAAAAATTAAAGGATTATATCTACTAATTTCATATTTAGAAATGGACTTTTGACGGTGATGGACATTATACGCTACAAATTACATGTCTTGCAATTGCTTGGCCCCTGGGTTCTCATCTGCAATGTCACTGACTCAGGTTTTATTTGTTTACCCAGATGCCAGCCTCTTCCCGTATTGCAGAATCCTAGACTTATACCTAAAAATTCAGAGGTGATGGGTTTCTTTCCTTCTTATCCATTATACATAAATCATCCCATATTTCCGTTTCTCCTTACCACCTTTCCAAAAAAACCTTGTTGATCAATTCTGAACCTATTGCTTAGAGAGCTTCAGGATACACTACATTCAATGTTTTTCCATTTGTAGCTAGAATGTCAAAATTTTCCGATTTTCCAATTCTTGAACAACCTCCATACAGCTAACCGGGAAATGACACTTATTTGGCAAAATTCTTCCGCCATATTGGCCCCACAATTTTGAATAAGTTTTGATCATAAATTCGTTATTTACTACCTTAAAAATTCCCATATACCGATTTTAATTGGAATCGGAATACAATTCGCAAACTCGTCGGCCATATTGGCGCGGCCATTTTGAATTTAAATTTTGATCATAAAGTCGTTATTTGCTACCTTAAAAAACCTCAGATACAGATTTTCATTGGAATCGGAACACAATTTGCAAATTCGTCGGCCATTTTGAATTTATAAGTTTTGACCACAAATTTGCTATTTGCGACCTTAAAAACCCCTAGATACCCACTTTCATTGGAATCGGAATAAAATTGGCAAATTCAACCATATTTCTGCGGCAATTTTGAATTTCGGTCATATTTCGGCGGCCATTTTGAATTTCGAAAATCGGGCTACGAGGTGCATCATAGGAGACCCCACCGAACTTCATGCAAAAATTCAAAGCTCTGTGATGACTTTCAACAAAGCTCTTCATGACAGCGCCATCTAGGAGTAGCTTTAGAAAGTAATAGAATAGCCTATGTTCTTCCCTTTAATGTAAATAGCATATGGTTAAAATTTCATTAAGATCGGTTACACGGTGTAGGAGCCTATTGCGTGCAGACAGACAGACAGACAGACAGACAGACAAACATTCAGTTTTATATAGTAGATTATCTATAAAAGAGCACTAAGTGGTTTTTACACAGCTCAGCTGTCAAGAACAAGAAGAAGAAGGAAAACAATTGACAGTCGGAAGTTGAAAGACAGCTGATTGTGGAATTGGTGCTGCCTTAGGTGCTTATTTCTTCAACAAACTGCGATTGCAAATCAGTCGCCTTGTGTGCGGAGGGCCTTAAGGCTACGCTCCGAACCGTAGATCTTAAAGAATCATTAAGAAAGTGACGTTAGCGATTAACATTTAATTTGGTGGTTTCACAAAAATTGAAGTATTAGTGAGAACATAATAAATAAGATTATTTGCAATAAAGGGATTCCGTATCGATTTAGAGTTAGATTTTAGAGCCAAAATTCTAATTTTAGAGCAGTTTGGAATTCTGTAAGCCTGAAGATTCTAAAATTTAGAGTACATTAAGCATTCTAAGTTGGCAAAAAGAGCGAAGGAGCGCCACCTACCGAAAATTTCGGTTATTAATTTTTGTAACAGATGGCACTCACTTTTGTACAAGATGTCTCTAAATTTAGACTAAATTTGGAATTCTGTAACACTTTCCTTGTCTAACTTAGAGCTCGATTTCATTCACATATAAGGTGTCTTGTGAGCAAGGTTGGGGATTTGTAAAAATGTAAGCTTACACAATTTTTAAAGTTCAATTTTTTATTGATTTTATGGAAAATCACGCGGAATTAGCAAAAATTCGTTTCAGTACAAGCAAAAGAAAAACCCTGTCGAAGGAGTATTTGAACGTGCGAGTGGAAGAACAGTAATATTCCAAAAATACCAAAAAAAAGTTAAGATAGCCATTTTGCAATTTAAATGTAGGTCTATCGTTGAGCGGAAAATGAGTAATATTCCCATCGATCCTGTTCGTTAAATAATGCTTAGGAGTTTGCAATGTGTAGAAAAAGATAACATTCCAGGAATGTTACTGTTACCCGCTCAGCCTATCTATGATGGTTAAAGCGATGGTTCTATCTTACTAACTATTAAAGTTATCAGTCGTCAATTTTAGCTTTTGGAAAAAACGTATAGGTTAATTACGTATTTTTTGGAGAAAAAGGTAGTTGAAGTTGGTTTTTTGTCGCTTTTACCATCACTTTTTCAGAAGCATATTTTGTATTAATGCATTCGTTCTTTCCTATTTTCCAAGAGAAGATTTTACAAATAGAAAAAGAAAAAACCTCCATTGTAGAAGTGATATCAATTATAGATTCTGTTTAAACTGCAATCGATTTAAGATTAACTGAAAAATTTATACCAATATTATTAAAATTATCAAAATTATTATTAAAATTGCAGAAAATGGTGCTAACCCGGGGGCCAGACGATCAATTTTTCACTTGCAATATTGCATCGCAGTACTAAAATTGATCGTCTAGCCCCTGCTGCAATATTTCCTACAATATTGTAAATGCAATGATTGCATATGCAAGAAGTTCGGAAATTTTTAAAACAAAATGGCAGGAGAGAGGAGATAGTTGTAAATCTAACCAAACTATTTTCTAAATCTGACTGGATAAGACTGAATTGGGAAAAATAGTGGTATAAAATCAAGGCATTAATTTGTTGTGGCGCGAATTAATCAGACTGAATTGGGAAAAATAGTGATATAAAATCAAAAAGAAGTGCTAATTGTTTAAAAACTCGGTAATCTGTTGGAAAAAGATTATTTACATTTACAAAAAATGGGATAATTTATATTTATTACCGAGTTTTTTAAACAATTAGCACTTCTTTTTGATTTTATATCACTATATTTCCCAATTCAGTCTTATCCAGTCAGATTTACAAAATAGTTTGGTTAGATTTACAACTATCTCCTGCGCGGTTCTTGTCAGAATGAAATTGCAATGCAATGAAATTCCTGCCAATAAAACTTTGACATTCAAAATTGCAAATTGCAACTGCGGACAAATTGATCGTCTGGCCCCCGGGTAAGACAATTTTTTTAACGAAGAAATTACGAAAATGTACATATTACCTGGAGAAGTGGACAGATTCTTTCCAAGAATTCAAAGTATTAGGCGAGATTATTGTTGAAATCGCTTCGAAGTGTGTAGTTGAATACCCTAAGTTTGGCCACAAATTGGTTGACCGCATAACTTTTGAATTAACTAATTATGAATAAAATAGGCACTTTTCTATACTTTTTTCAATACTTTCGTTCATGATAAGTTTTAGTATAAGATATGCTAAGATATGCTTTGGGAAAGTTATAAGTTGTGAAATTTACTTAAAAATGAGTACCGATGGAGGTCGCTAGGTGCAATTGTCAACTTCCAAAGCTTCTAAATCACGTTATTTTCGCTATTTTTTTACTCGCAAAAAAACTAAACATAGAGGGCTTGAAGATAATGAACAAAAAAAATTTAACATTAAGTAACAATGGTGCCATTTTTTGTAAGATCGGTTTACAATTGTGAAACTCATTTATAAAATTCAAAAAACTATTGAAAAATGAAATCTGGATGAATTTTTTGAAAAATCGCAATTTTGGCCGATTTTATGAGGTTTTCTTCGCGTTTATATTAATTCTGCACTAAAATACAGAACAGTACAATGTTGTAAATCCTGTAGTTGATTAATAAAGAAACTAAAGTTACTGTAAGTTATTTTATATCACTTGAATTAATATTGCATCACTTGATCTTGATAAAGTTTCAAAAAGTAGTAGAATATTAAAATATTTTTTACTTGTCAGGCTTTTTACTCTAAAATCAGGCATTTTGTAGTTAAATGTCTGGTATTTCAAAAATAAAAAATGGTAACCCTACTCAGGTGGAGCCATTGGTGCAAATTACACTATCCATCACTTGATACTCACATCAAAAAGGTTTGTGTATGATGCGGGTATTTGGGTTATTACACCAAGCATTCATTTGTTTCCCTCTTTTTCGTGTAACGATTGTGATGCCTTTGTAGTTGTAACAATAAACGTACGCGGGAAATAGAAGCATTCACCTGGCATGAAGAAGCTATCCTTGTGTATCTTAGAACAGCAACACATCACAGTTGCTTCTTTTTGAAATTTTAAAGGAAGACAATATTGGCACAATTTATCCATCTGGACCGGACGGGACCAATCATATTTTGAATTAAATTTAATTGTATCTTTTCTTAAATGAGTTTTTCATTTATTTTTCAACAGTAATTGTTCGTGCTAATTCCCATTTCACATTTCATTCCTTATTCCTAATAGGTTTCATTTTTCCCGTGATTCATTTTTCGTTCACTTAGCTTTTCCAAGTCTATCTCAATATTAGTATTTGCATATCGTAGTTCGTGGCGCAGGTTTTCGGCAGCAAAATGGCGTAATATTTATTTTTTGTAAATTTCATTTTCGGAAAGAACTATTAGCAAATGTAAGCTGAACCAAAAGCGCTAACATAGACCGCGTTTATGTGCAGGGACCGAACCGGTCCAAAGTACCAAAAAAGGTACAAAAAAAGCGCGCATTTCGGTCCCGTCCTCGTTTATGCGGGTTTTTTTGGACCTTTTTTGGTCATATTTTCTAAGGTTTTTCCCTTTCAGGACCTCAAAAATATGTTAAACAATTTAGCAAAAGAGAATAATTCGGCAGGCTTTAGGCTAAATCCGAGTAAAACTAAATAAATGGGAATAAACGCTAACACCATTGAACGCACAGCCCGAATGTGGGGTGCTACACGGAGACTCAAGAAGTACGAAAAACCCGGTTTTATAGGAAAGAAACGAAGGAGTGAAGAGAAAGAAGGACGCACATGACGAAACTTGAACGAAAGAATTTTCACCCAAAAATTTCCGGGGTGAAAGCTAACTCATACGCACATTTCTTTCTCTTCTCCCTTCTCAGATGTAAACAATGACCGCGGTATACAGACACAATAAAAGCTTTTATGTAGGGTAAAGAATTATTCTAAGCCGAAGACAGCCTTTGTAGCATTAAATAACGAGACTCAAATCTGATTTCGGACGACTTCTCGAGTCTCCGTGTAGCACCACCCAATGACCGTGAGGTGGAAGGCAGTTCTTTTGTATGGTTGCGAAACATGGAAAGTCAGCCAAGCCAATTCATCACAAGGGGCCTTCAAGTTTTCACCAACAGATGCCTACGTCGTATCCTAAAAATCCACAGGCAAGATAGAATCATAAATGAAGAATTATTTCGCTGTGCCGGCCAAGAAAGGATAGATGACGAAATCAAGCGAAGGAAATGGAAATTTATTGGCCACACCTTGCTACGCGAAAAGGAGAATGTACCCAAACAGGCCCTCGACTGGAACCCGTCAAGTGAGAAAACCTAGAACAACGTGGATGAGAGAACCTCAATAGCAGGGGCCACAAGAACTGAGAGAACCTGGACGGAGCTGATAGCTGTGGAACAAAACAGAGTTCACTAGCACTGAGAGCTGTCACACAAACCAGAGTCCACTGAATTCGCCAAATTGAAGCGCGTCGTGACAACTCCACTCCACAGTAAAATAAAAATCTATAAATATTATGCAAACTTGTTTCTGTAAAATTATTTATCTATTTATTGACCTAGTACTACTAATTGCTCCTTTAATCCCTCATGGGACATAGGGTGGAAACAGTTGCTCTCCAGTGGACTCTGTTTTGCGCGACAGCTCTCAGCTCTGACCAGGATCTCCCGGTTGTTGCGGCCTCTGCTAATAGGGTTCTCCTCCACGTTGTTCTAGGTCTTCCGACTCGACGGGTTCCTTGCGGATTCCAGTCGAGGGCCTGTTTGGCTAGGTTCTCGTTTTCGCGTCGCAAGGTGTGGCCAACCCAATTCCATTTCCTTCGCCTGATTTGGACGTCTATCCTTTCTTGGCCGGCACGGCGCCATAGTTCCTCATTTGTAATTCGGATTTTTAGGATACGACGTATCTGTTGATGAAAACTTGTAGGCGCCTTGTGGCGAATTGGGTGAATTTCCATGTTTCGCAACCGTACAAAAGAGCTGCCTTAACGTTGTAGTTGAACAGTCGCAATTTGGGGTTAATTGAGTTCTCCGTCGATCTCCATATGTGAAACAGGCATGCATATGCTCTTCTTGCTTTATTTATTCTGGAACTGACGTCTTCTTCTGCACCGCCGTTTTCGGTAATAATACTACCGAAGTAACAGAATTTATCTACCAGTTCCACGTCACGGTTATTTAGCGCTGCCTGTTCAAGGGTGTTTGCATTTATCCGCATTTCTTTAGTTTTAGTCGGATTTAACCTTAAGCCAGCCGAACTACTTTCTGTTGCCAAATTGTTTAATATGTTTTTGAAGTCCTGGTGTCGGTGGGCCAGCAAAAATATATCATCCGCGTAGTCTAGATCCTTAAGGCGGTCTAGCAATCCCCATCGTATGCCACTAGTCGAGACAATGAAGCACTAAAAAGGCCAAAAGTTCCTAATTGGTTGGGCGCGGACGGATCGGAATGCGGTTTTTTGCATTCGCTTCCAAAAATTATTTGTAAAAAATGGCTCATTTTTTTTCTGAACAAACCGGAAATTGCACCTGTTCACCTGTATGTATGTTTGTATGTATGTAGACAAATCTTGCAACTTGATTTTGACCCACTTCCATATAACCGATCAACTTGAAATTTTGCATATATGTATAGTTCGCGTGACAATGCAATCTGACCATTTTGTAAGAAAATCAAGATGGCGGTTCCAAGATGGCGGCCGAATTTTGCAATTTTGCTCCTCGACCCCCGACATGGGTATCAAATGAAAGGGTATGACAAGTACAATACAATTACCTATGTGGCGTCATTTCAAATTCAAAATGGCGGCCAACTCAAAATGGCGTATTACCTTTTTCTTTACAACGCGCTCGATATGGGTCAAATGAAAGGAAATGACAAGTAGAATACTATTACCTATGTGGCGTCATTCCAAATTCAGAATGGCGGCCAACACAAAATGGCGGATTACCTTTGTCTTTACAACGCGCTCGGTATGGGTATCAAATGAAAGGGTGTGATTTAAATCATCATCATTTCCTTTCATTTGATACCCACATCGAGGGTGTTGTAAAGAAAAAGGTAGTCCGCCATTTTGTGTTGGCCGCCATTTTGAATTTACAATGACACCACTTAGGTAATTGTATTGTACTTGTCATACCCTTTCATTTGATACCCATGTCGGGGGTCGAGGAGCAAAATTGCAAAATTCGGCCGCCATCTTGGAACCGCCATCTTGATTTTTTTACAAAATGGTCAGATTGCATTGTCACGCGAACTATACATATATGCAAAATTTCAAGTTGATCGGTTATATGGAAGTTGGTCAAAATCAAGTTGCAAGATTTGTCTACATACATACAAACATACATACAGGTGAACAGGTGCAATTTCCGGTTTGTTCAGAAAAAAAAATGAGCCATTTTTTACAAATAATTTTTGGAAGCGAATGCAAAAAACCGCATTCCGATCCGTCCGCGCCCAACCAATTAGGAACTTTTTTGCTTCATTGCCTCGACTACACCTGTTCTTCTATCTAGAGCCCTGACAAGAATGTCGTTTATTAATATAAGGAATAGTAATGGCGAAAGTAGGCATCCTTGTCGTACTCCTGAGCTCACCTCAAAGCTGTCGGATAATTTTTCATTGTGAAGAACTCTGCATTTGGAATTGTTCTATAGAGCTTTTATCAGTTCTATTATTTTGTCCATATAAAGTTCCTATTGACCGAGTCGAACGCTTTCTCATAGTCTACGAAAGCAAGGTAAAGGGGGATCGGAATTCAGTACACTATTCCGCTATGATTCTCAAGGTGTTAATATGGTCTATGCAGGAGTGGCACTTTCTGAATCCAGCCTGCAGTCTTCTAAGCGTTCGATGTACTGCCTCTTTTATCCTTGATAATAATATGTGTAACAAGATTTTGCCCACAGTAGATAATAGACAGATGCCTCTCCAGTTGTCACATATTGTTAGGTCCTCCTTTTTTTGGTATTTTGACTATGATACCTTCCGTCCAATCCTCCGGAAAGGTACAGGTGTTCCATGCTATTTCCAGGTTTGGCTGTAGCGCATCTGCTATGAGGCTTGAGTCGGCTTTCAACAATTCTGGCGGGATGCCATCTTTTCCAGCTGCTTTACCATTGGCCATTGCATTAATTACGGTTACCATTTCAGTCTTGGATGGTGCACGAGTGGCGACTCTTATTGGCTGTGCATTGTTGTTATTTTCTTCAGGTTCCTGCGAAAAAGAACCATTCAGGGCGGGGAAGAAGTAGTCTCTCCATCTTTGGAGTTGCTCCTCATCGTTGCACACGTCCGCGCTCTTTACGGCATGTTTGTTAGTAGAGTGCTTTCCCGAAAGCTGTTTAGTGATTTGGTACAGCACCTTATTGTTGCCTATGTTTGCCGTGTTTTCCACTTTCTCTGCGAGCTCGTCTATCTGCCGCCTTTTATCACGCCGGACACTTTTTTTTACCTACCGGTGTAATTGGGAGTATTCCCATTCAAGTTGGTGACGTTTTTCTGGGTCGCTTGTAGAGTTAACGTTATGTTTGAGGGCCCTCTTGCGTTCTATTTTTTGCCAGGTTGTGACCGAGATCCAGTGTTGCTGGTTTCTTTGGATATAACCGATGCTTGTTTCCGCTGCTGTTATTATAGCGCCCTTTGTTGTGCTCCACAGCTCTTCAATATTTGTGTCGTCAGAAACGGTTTGCTGGTTTAAGATTTGGTGCAGATTCCCAGCAAATTCTCGCCTTTTAGTGCTCTCGCATACAAGGTCTTTGTTCAACCGTCTATGGTTTACGACATCGCGTTGGACGTTTCTGATTGCGGCGATTTTTATACGGATAGTTGCTACTACGAAATGGTGGTCACTTCCAGTGTCTGCTCCCCTAAAGCTCCTAGTAGAGCGGTTAAACTATCTGCATCAACTTGTTATAAAAACATGTTAGTCCGGGGAAACTAGCAAAAAAAACGCACGAAAGGATACAAAATTCGGAAATGGTTGAAATTTGGTACACAGCTTCCTTGGAACTTTTTAAGAAAACAATTTCGGAATCACAAAAAAAACCAAATGGCCGCCGGAAATATAGCGGTTTTCCGGTGATTTCCTTGTATCTCGGTTTCTCTAAGTCGTACAACCCCGTACAAAGGCGCTAAATGTTGACAATGAAATTCTCTACAACTTGAGTTCTTACAAGATGTTGACCCGATTAACCCTTTCAAAGTTATTGAAGTTCAAAATTTCCAAAAATCACTTTTTGGCGAAAACATCACTTAAAATCTGGTTTCTTCGAAAAAAATGTTTTATCAGTCAATACGAAACGTTATTGCCTACAAAAAAGCCAAACTTAACCCTTTCGAAGTTATTCAAGGTCAAAGTTTCAAAAAATCAGTTTTTGGTGAAAAAATGACTCAGAAACTGATTATTGAGAAGTTTTTTTTGTTCTATTTATACAAAAGATTATTGCCTACCCTAATAACACCCTTGCCATTTTTTCGAAAACTTTTCGAAAAATTTTGCAAAAATCAATAGTTAGTGATTTTTTGGCCGAAAGGTGATTTTTGGAAAATTTGACCTTGAATAACTTCGAAAGGGTTAAGTTTTCGAAAAAAAACAAGAGGCTTTTTTGTAGGCAATAACGTTTCGTATTGACTGATCAAAAAAAATTTTCGAACAAACCAGTTTTTGAGTGATGTTTTCGCCAAAAAATGATTTTTGGAAACTTTGACCTTGAATAACTTTGAAAGGGTTAATCAGGTCCACATCTTTGTAAAAACTAAAGTTGTAGAGAATTCCATTGTCAACATTTAGGGCCTTTGTCAGTGGCGGTTCGTAAGGTTCAGGATAAGGGAAGCAATGCGTAGGGCGTCAAAGCTAATGTACCCCGCGAGCGATAAAAGTAAAGGTATCGGCGGCTTTAATTAGAAAAACTGAAAAATAACAAATTTGAAAACGAATTAAGTAATTAACCCCATGCAAAAAGTAGAAACCCGTACTACCAATTTATATTCTTTTTATTTTAATATAATAAAAAATAATATAGTAAGATATACATACAGTGGCGGACAGAAGTCAACGTACACCATACAAAATAGCGAAAATTCGTATTTTTATTTTATTTTTAAAAATTGAGAAAAATTGTTTTATCACAATATAGTATCAAAACATTTTATTGAAATTCCATAATAAATTATTTCTACAAAAAAAAATAACAAAAAAGTGAAATATACAGAATTCACAAATAACAAAAGTCTACGTACACTTAAAAATTTTTATTATTATTTTTTGTAGAAGCAATTTCATTATGCAATTTCAATATAATGTTTTTATACAGAGGATTGTACTTATTTATTTTGTAATACCACAATTTTTTTATGCTATAGTAAACGAATTTTCGCTATTTTATATGGTGTACGTTAACTTTTGTTCGCCACTGTATAACACAATTCAAAAAAATAATCTCTCTCTATCCCTTTAAATCATCATTAAAGAGAAACATAAAAAACAAATGGAAGCTACAAATTTTCAACTTCTTCAATACACACCTCCTGCCACCCATTAGAATAAAGAGAAAGTTCACCCATCATCGATCTCTTTTTTTATTGACTCAAACTCATATTAAGAGTCAAAACAAATTTCGAAGCAAAATTTTCAAGAGCAACTCCACTCCACAGCAGGCGAAACCAGAGTAGAATACATACCAGAAAACGAAACCAAGAAAACAAGAGAATATGGTGGATAGAGAAAATTTGTCTATGTTCGACATCTCATATCCCGGTATTCGGCTCCGAAGAAGCTGCGTTTATTTCAGCTTTTCAGGGACCTGTATCAACGCAAGAAACCGAAAAGATCTACTGGCGATCTTCTTGTGAGCCTGACTGAGGATCTCAACCAAAGCATCCATCGCTTTGGTGAGTCTGGTCTGGTTGCTCTGGATATTTCCAAGGCTTTCGACAGAGTATGGCATCCCGCTCTGCTGTCTAAACTCCAAGCTATTGGTATCGACTCAGTTCTAAGGAACTGGATTGAGAGCTTCCTTTCTGGCCGTTCCATCAAGGTAGTGTTGGATGGCGTAGAATCTGACCCTCATTCCATCTCGGCCGGCGTCCCCCAAGGCTCGATCCTCTCTCCTGCTCTCTTTCTTATATTCATTAATGACTTGCTCTCAATCCCCTCCAACACACTTCACAGTTTTGCCGATGACGGTACTTTGCGTTACTCCTACGCCTTTGACAATATAAGACAAGCACGTGCCAGACCTTGTCTCCTAGACCGCGAACTCATGTCCAACTCTATTAACAGGGACATTGAATTCATTCTTGCTTGGGGCCTCAAGAATCGCGTCGAATTCAACGCAACCAAAACAAAATACTGCCTTTTCTCTACAAAAACCTGTACCGACCGTTCCTCTATCTCAGTGGGCGAAAAGAATGTAATGGCTGACCCATCTCTTAACATCCTAGGCGTAACCTTATCTTCGAATCTGCGATGGAATAATCACATATTCCAAATCGCCAAACAAGCTTACCAATGCCTGGGATTCCTCAAGAGATGCAAGTTCCTCCTTCAGCTATCTGCTCTGACTACAATCTACAAGTCCTACATTCGGCCCCGCCTTGAATACAACTCGTACATTTGGGCGGGCGCCCCAAAAACCATCTTGGCTTGGCTGGACAAGGTGCAAAACCGCGCCATTAAACTCATTGGCGATAGGACCATTTGCTCCTCCATCGACTCTTTAAGCCACCGTAGGAATGTAGCAGCCCTCAGCAAGTTTTACCGCTACTACTATAGCGACTGCTCCACTGAAATTAGAAACCTCATGCCTACACGGCAACTTTTTTCCCGCAACACAAGACTAGCCAACTCGGCTCACCCCCACACCCTTCAGCCCCCCTCTTCGCGCACATTACGTTTTAGAAGTTCGTTTATAAATAGAACAACTCGATTGTGGAATTGTCTTCCGCAGTCGATATTTCCGAACTCATATAACACCTCAGAGTTCAAACGCAAGGTCCACCGACATCTACTCACGCATCCTCCAGACCTCTAACCTATCCTTTCCTTCTCTATCCTTCACATCAAGCTTACTACTAGACATTGCACCATGACTTGAACGACATGACGGACTAGTAGTACAAAGGGTGATTCCTGAGCTTGACGTTTTCACATAAAAAAAAAAACGCAAACCTTTGCGTGAGTGTGAGTTCAATTGAATTGAATGTGTTGGACTTTTCACGTTGATTTTCGGTGCCAAAGAAGCTGGAGATATTACAGCTTCCCTACGTTATGTTAGGCCTCGGCCACGATAAGAGCGGCGAGCGGCACCAGAAAAATTTAATGTCTCGGATTAGAGGTGAGCGGCACTTTAGTATTGCCGCTCGTATCGTGGCCGAGGCTTTATTCTTTGTATACAGTAGTATGAATTGTACATTTTATATAAAAAAATCTGTACATTGCTTGCTTCGTGTTTCCAGATGAAGAAATATATTAAGATTTTGTTTTTGATTAATCTTAATATATTTAAATTAATTTTTTATGAAGTTGCCTATTTGGTCAACGGAAGCAGTGCTTCCTTTGCTTCCAAAGAGGAACCGCCACTGGCCTTTGTACGGGATTTTACGACTTCTAGAAACCGAGATACAAGGAAAACAACTTGACTGAACATTAAAGCTTTAGTGCTTGTATTATTGTTAATAATATGTACATATATGCATAAAGTAAAATTCCATTATGAAAGAGAAATATGGTGACAAGTGTAATTTGTGTTACACAGATACGGACTCGCTCATATATGAGATTTAAGCTGAGGCGTCACAGATTAAAAGAAAACTTACACCGATTGATACCTCAGATTACCCTCACGATTTATTCTCTTTCAGGAATTTTTATGGATTAAAAACCAAAATTTTACATAAAAGTAGCTTAAATTAAAATTGTCGTGTGAGAGGGATAGGGTGACGGTATGTAGGATGTTCACATCATGATGTGAAAAAACCAATTTCTATTTTCGGGGTTCTTATAATCATCGGACGAGAGCATATTTTTTTTACCAACATTTTTATATTACGAGTATTAATTATTTAAATAAATGTTACGCGGCAAAGTATTTAAAAACGAAGTTGAAGTTAAAACAAAGTCGCTGTAAAGCAAAGTAAGTAACAGGAACACAGGAACAGGTTAAGCAGCAAGCAACTGATTCTGCCCAGCAATTTTGTGCGCAAGTGCAAATTCTTCTTTTTTGAATACCCCAGGTACGACGTCTGAGGCCGACCACCGAATAGCAAAGAGAAAAAGCAAAAACTGTTTCTTATGACGTCAGCTTATGCATATTGCAAATAGTTTGCATGGGCCGTCGACTTATAATACCTTGCTTAACAGGCATATGGTAACTCGCAAGTGTTTTTTGTTTTTTCTCATGCAGTCGAGATACCTACATGAGTCTGGCTGATTATTTTGTTTTTCATTATACCTACTTTCGCAGGTCTTCGCAACTGCGATCAAGATTATATGTAAGTGTTGCGCTTCTGATTTTCCTTTGAATTCTGTGCTCCTGTTGCTTTGCCTTTAGATCCACTCGGTCAAAACAGCTTTTGTTTTTCTCGCTTAACATTTTTCGCTTTTTTGTTTTCAATAATATTATTGCTGTTGGCAATTAATATCCCCTCTTCCTATAAGGAGAATCCCGAAAATAAAAAACAGCTTAATTTCACAACAAGATCTAATATGTGCATCACACATACACACGCACCCATACACACTCATTCACTTGCCTTTTCTTTCTCTCGTACATGACCATGTGACGTCACAAACCAATTGGCACAGCGAAGAAAATCCAAGATGGCGGAAAATGTGAATCTAGAGGGTATATGTAAAATCCCATGTTAAATTGTGCTCGAACGCCCATAGCTATTCTACTATCGGTGTAAGTTTTCTTTTAATCTGTGACGCCTCAGCTTAAATCTCATATATGAGCGAGTCCGTATCTGTGTAACACAAATTACACTTGTCACCATATTTCTCTTTCATAATGGAATTTTACTTTATGCATATATGTACATATTATTAACAATAATACAAGCACTAAAGCTTTAATGTTCAGTCAAGTTGTTATGGCCGGAGGAAAAAATTGTTTTTGCTGTATGCGTTTATGAATACCTGTTATCAACCTTTTAAAACGAACCTATTAATCCTAATTATGAAGTCAAACTCTTTAAATATAGCTTGAAATTAAATCACGCAAACCTAATTTAGCATTTAGAAAATCTTCGCAGCATTTTTGCATACCAAAAAGTATAAAAGGAGTAAAAATAGTCAAATAGTTCATTCTTCATCTCTCAGTCATAGAGACAAGACACAACCGGAAAGGAATTTATTTGATATAAAATATCTTTTTGTGAAAAAAGCAAGGCCAATAGGAAATAATATGGAAAGTTCAGTGAAAAATTTTATTAACAGTGCGAAAGTAGCTTTTACGAAAGCTCAAAATAACTGGGGATTAATTGAACAAAGTGTTAAAGATTGTAGTAAGAGCCTAAAATGTTTAAATCGTGCTTTAAAGAGTGCATCAACAACTAGTGAACGTCATCACGTAGGTAATGGTATTAACCTCGTACAAGGATACCGGACCCAATTGAAGCAGTTGCGGCTAGTGACAGGTGCTGGCTTATCAAAACGAACCAACTGGGCTTCACAAAGAATCAAATGGGAGGATGTGCAATCTGCTTTTAATGGTCGCATTAGGACAGGCGCTATTATCAACCTAAAGCATAAAGAGCCGAAGGAGTTCCTAAATGATTGCAGCGGACTTTTCAGTCGTCGTATCAATAATGAATTGAAAAAGGAAGCTACAATCAAGGTCAACACGGTATTTTGCGGCGAATTTAAAACCATAAAGGGTGACGAGGAGTTATTTGAGTTGAAATACATGAACACGAAGAACGTGCCCATATACAGAGATACCGACATTAACAACTGGTTCAAGCAGAATGTTGAGGAACCAATATTAAAAAAACTAGAAGAATTCCAGGAAAGGGATAGTGGCTGGGCTTTATCCGCAATCATCAACCTTGCCATTAACATTAATAAATTCACACCTCTACTAGGATCTTCATATATTGAGCTGCCGCAACAAATTAAGCGCAAAGAGGCCTGCGTCAATGTTAAAAACGAAGACAATGCTTGTTTCGCCTGGGCAGTAGTTTCAGCTATGCATCCAGTTGAGAGAAATCCAAATCGTGTAACACAGTATCCGCAATATTCCGACGTTCTGAACCTAGGAGACATTATATTCCCTATGACAATTAAGCAGATTCCCCGATTCGAGAGGCAAAATAATCTGTAGGTGAACGTATACATTTTGATGAAGATTAAAAAAGAAAAGAAGGAAAAGCATGTAAATTTACTTATGATACAAAATAAATACTATGATGAGGTGGATAAAAACAAGTATGTCTACAACAAAGATGAGGAACCCATCAAATACCACTTCGTTTGGATCAAGAACTTCTCCCGGCTGCTATCATCACAGCAAGCAAATCATCACAGCAAGAAGTACTTTTGCGATCGCTGTCTCCACTACTTTTATTCATCAGCTGCACTAGAACGTCACTTGGAGGACTGCAAGGAGCTCAACGACTGCAGAATCCGGCTACCAACGGAGGTCCAGAAGGAGCTTCAATTTAAGAATTTTAGAAATAAGATAGAAACGCCGTTTGTTATTTACGCGGACTTAGAATGTCTTTTAGTAGATTGTAGTGAAAAGAACAATAATCAAAATCATGTGCCTTGTAGTATAGGGTTTTATGTTAAATGTTCATATAACCCCACGCTATCGTTTTTCAAGTCTTATCGTGGTGAGGATTGTATTGAGTGGTTTGTGCGCGAGTTAAATCAGTTCGCTGAAAATTTAGAATCAGTTTTTCTTTGCCCTCTACCGATGGACCAGATGACATCTGAGGAAATAAAGTCCTTTCAGGCTGCCACACTCTGTCATATATGTGAGAAACCATTTACTGCAGATGATAAAAAGGTTCGCGATCACTGCCACCTAACAGGTTTGTACCGAGGCCCAGCACATGAGGGATATAATATAAATTTTCAAGACAGTCACACCGTCCCTGTAATTTTCCATAACCTTAGCGGGTACGATTCCCATTTCATTATTAAAAATATAGCTTCTAATATCCAAGGCCGCGTTGATCTCCTGCCTATAAATAAAGAGAGATATATATCTTTCACAAAACATTTAGATGGATATCCAATTAAATTTCGATTTATAGACTCTTTTCGGTTTATGGCCAGTAGCTTAAATACTCTATCCTCATATTTAAGTTCTTTTCCAGTTTTAAAAGCTCAATTTGAAAATTTATCTGAAAATCAATTCAATCTATTAACACGGAAAGGTGTATATCCTTACGATTACTTATTTCCGGCGGCCATTTTGTTTTTTTTGTGATTCCGAAATTGTTTTCTTAAAAAATCCCAAGGAAGCTGTGTACCAATTTTCAGCCATTTCCGAATTTTGTCTCCTTTAAATGCTAATTTCCCCCGACTATGTAGTAATTTTACATTGTTTTTATTCTTATTGTAAAGTTATAACGGTGATTTTCCCCACCCCACATAGCATCACCTGACGTTGGGATATGTATACAAGGGCACCATAAAGAAAATGTGGCAGAACGAGGGAATTAACAAGCTTAAGCCAAATAGATGACGATAAAAGACTAGAATAGAGCCAGAGTTTGCGTAATGTGCCATAAATCTTGGAGAGCATGAGTGAAACATGTTTGCAACAAGATAGTTTGGAATTAATAACAATAACAAGATTATTGACACAGTCAACAAAAGGAAGAGAAGTATATTATATTATTGAGTAAAACAGATGGGATGTTGTCAGCGGACAAAGAACGACGACTAAGGAGTAGTACTTGGGATTTATTGGGATTTAGTTTAAGGAAATTGAAAGAGCACCATTCATTAATTTGGGATAATGTACTATTGAATTCGGATATACAGAGCTCTAACTGATTAGGAGAATAAGATCGATATTCAGGTTGTTTCAGACTAAAATGCTAATCCTTTACGGGGTGATTCCTGGGTATATTTGGAGACAAAAAATTTCTAGGGAGGGGTCTGTCGGAACTATCCACTGAGATACAGGGTGTTTACGAAAATAAGTTTTAAAAGTGTTTAATGGACTTAAACTGAAATAGCTCCTATACCGATTATCGCAGAGTAACATGTTTAGGCCTGTTTTTTAGGTGATTCTGTATTCTTCAATAATACAGAAAAGAAACTTGAGTGGCTCCGTTTAGAAGACACTTACCTACTTATTTCTTCCCCTTTAATCCCTCATGGGACATAGGGTGGAAACAGTTGTCCTCCAGCGGACTCTGTTTTGCACAACAGCTCTCAGCTCCGTTCAGGATCGCCCAGTTGTTGCGGCCTTTGCTAATATTGTTCTTCTCCATGCTGCTCCATGCCAGTCAAGGCCCTGTTTGGCTAGATTCTCGTCGCAAGGTGTGGCCAATCCAATTCCATTTCCTTCGCCTGATTTCATCGACTATATTTTCTTGGCCGGTACGGCGCCCATAGTTCTTCATTTGTAATTCTAGCTTGCGAGCGTATTTTTAGGATACGACACGTAGGCATCTGTTGATGAAAACTTATAGGCGCCTTTTGATGAATTGAGTGACTTTCCATGTTTCACAACCATAACTCCCTTAACGTTGTAGTTGAACAGCCGCAATTTGGTGTTCATTGAGGTCTCCGTTATGCGGTCTCCCTTATGCGAAACGGCTTTCTGTTGTTAAATTGTTTAACATGTATTTGAGGTCCTGATGTCTGTGGGCCAGCACGCAGATATTCGTGTAGTCGAAATCCTTAAGGCGCTCTAGCAACCCCCATTGTATGCCATCTGTTCGACTACATAGAGCGCTGACAAGGATGTCGTAACCCAGCGGGAAATGGAATCATACCAAGAAGCATGACGGTAGCCTTTTTTGGCAGGCGAAAATTCCTTCCTTTTCGCATTCCGCTCCATATCTTTTTTGTGCAGCCATGTCATAAGAAGGAATGAGTCGAAAAGCTCATTCACCTTCCCCACGCACTCCCGGTAAGGTGTTTGTGATAAGTCATCTTTTATTTCTTCCAAGGAAGTATAATTCCTTACACCTTCTAAATATATTTCCGGTGAGATCCTTGGAAGATATTGCTTTAATTGCGGAAGCACATACGGAAGAAACACTGCCCTATTAGTATGAAAATTTTATTAAAAGGCAGAAAAGATACTTATCCATATTTCGCCCTTCCATCCTACTTTTGTGGAACTACGAATACGAACTCCTTCCTAAAAGCTTCTTGAGAAAGGACTTCAAACTTTTCCTGCTGGGTTTTTACTATAAGAAAGAGTCCCAGTTGGGAACAGAATGCATTCAGAATGGACTCCAGTACTTGGAAGTGATTCCACTTTAGATTAAAAGACATGTAGAGACCCGATTCTTTTTGCATTGGGATGTCATAGGACGGAACCAATTCATTCCTCTCTGCATTCCGTAGAATCGGTTCGGAATTGATTCCTTGGAATTGATTGGAAATTTTTTAAGCTTAGCAACGAACTGGGAATACATTCGATTCCGTTCTGCATTCTCCAGAATAAGAAAAGGAATCAATTGGTTCCTTCGGAATGCATTCTGAATCAATTCTCCTGGAATGGGTTCTTCTTTTCCCAACTGGGTAATGGCCCAACAAGCCCTTGAAGAACCTTTTTAGCAGAGGCCATAACAACTGGGATATGCTGGGCGGAGCTGGAGGGCAATTTTTTCCGCCCATGTCGCACTAGGGATTAAAGGAGCGAGCTTCTTATGATCACGAGACTAATAACTTTTTCGGCAGATAGTACTATCAAAAACATTTAAATTTAGGTTTAGCCAACGAGCTGACGGGTCTTATTCTGAGAGTCATGTGAATTGCAAGTAATGTGACACTCAAGGAATGGTATTCCCCGAGTCGATTTAGAGACATGTCAGTTTCACGGGGCATTCCCAGAGTGGAATGAAGTGAGTTAACTACGTTTCCACTCTGGGAATACCTCTCCGAAATTCAGCCAATCGAGAAATGTCATGTGAGTGATTCGCCTCTCAGAATAAGCCCCATATTTTTTCACGGCAAAAATTATATTTTTATGATATGAAAACAGAATCATGTAAAATTGTCCAAAATTCTCGTAAACGTAGTATTTTAAATTATCTACAATTATTCAAAAATGCATTTTATCTTGTTTGTTTTTTGCACGCCCTTAATTATCAGTACAACAGAAAACAAATTTTTCCGAATAAAAACTCAAAAATCGAATAATTCTCTCAAAAATGCCTCAACCAGTCCCTGTAAGATTTAGAAACCATTTTCGCTCATACTTGCAAAGCGATAGAAACTCATACTTCAAATTGGCTATCATCGTCTAACTATTGACAGTCGCACTTCTGCCTCAATGGAGTAATCTTTCATTTAGCCGTGTCAAGCAAGAAGAAATTACCCGGAACTTTAAGGCATGCGCGCGCCGATTTTCGCCAAAGATAAAAAAAACACGAAAGAATACAACACGACTCGAGTATATTTAATACATCAAATGCACCTGATCTCAGTGTTTTATGAAAGTTTGATTGTGTAGCGCTCAACTAAATCTAGTTAGATCACTCCGCAAAGCCTGACACCGTCCGCCTGAGTATTCTCTTCTAGCCGGGAAACGTTCCCGCAATTACGCTGTGCTGACCGACCGCAGTTTCCACGGAATAATTTATATTGAGTGCATACTTTTTTATCATTTACTATAATATCGGTAAATATAAATTATAGCTACTTTTCTAGATTATTTTTAATCATAAAATACAGTGTTAGTGATGATTTGTGGCGAAAAGAGTTCCGATGACCTTTAAAAAGTGACCTTCTCTGCATGTCGATTATGTAACTTATGTAAAAAATTAGTTTTATCTTAATTTTTTTTGTTCGGTGATTGTTACTGTTCTTAACAATAATAAACTCGTTCATCCACGTGTTCGCGTCTTGCAACTTTTACAAATATCACGATTGCCTTATCAAGCGGCGAATCACACTGCTGTAGTAAAATATTTTTAAGCTTACGTTCGGTATTTATCTGCATTCCGCTCCAGTCACGCACATTGTTCGCGACATCAACGAATTACGTGTGATTCTTGCCCTGTGACTTCATAAAATCTAGTTGAGACCAGCTAGCTATCTCGAGCGTTCAGACGTTTTTTTTCATAAATTCGGTATGATTACCGCTCAGCGATACTTTTTAGAGTGGGAGGTGAGAATTTGCGATTCGGTCAGCTGGTTGTTGGCCTAGTTTTGTTTTGAAGAAAAAAATCGAAGCGTCAAAATATAGACACGCGTATTTTAGCTATCGCTGCTGGTCCAGCTCTATCTACTTGCAAGGTCAAGAGCGCTTACGTCAGATTAGTTCTATAGTGGCCGCTATAAAATGTTTTTTTGCACTATAATAATTGTTTATTTTTTTATGAACAATTTTCAAACTTACGCAACTCCTTTGTCTGATCTAGTTTTATTTCCGTTTATAAGAAATATATAAACATATATATTATGTATGTACATATTTTTCACAAATTCCCTCGGGTAAATATTTACGTATCTACCATGTGTGGCATATTTTAGGAAAAAACGAGTTTAATTTATTTCACGTGTAAAAACCGTGATAAAATTTCAACTTTTCCTCAGTTGCAAAAACAAATACAAAGCATTGCGGTAAAATTAAAATTCACATATTTATACAACCATGTTTTATATTCTTTTGAAATGTTACAAATACAAAATATATATATAATTTTAATCACCTTTAAAAAAATAAGATAAAATACAGGAAATGTGATTTTAGGAAATTCGTTGCTCTTAAAATAGGGGATATCTCATGTGATTTTTCGCTGATTTATACTAAAATATAATTCAACTACAATTATTATTAATTGCAGACAACTCGCCAAAACCCAGCTGAGTCACTTCATATCCATTAACGATTAGAGTTAAGATGAACATTTTATGGGTATTAATAACTCAAAAAAACTAATAGCGCTGCCCCTGTAATGACGTTCAATTTTTTTAAATTTTATGTTACTTATGTGTTTTCTTTGCAGGCAGGTATTGCAAAAAACAACTGATGGATATTTTAAAGCATTTATAAAAATCTAACTTATAAATGTAGCTATAGTACCTACCCAATGCCAATCCGGCTGATAAGATTCCATTCACTGTTACATCCCTTCTCTAATCTAATTGACTTGCTGGCCGTCTACAGGCACTCGAAATTAATCTCTTATCCAAATTATTCTTTTTAGCTAGCATATATGTAGGTGTTGATAATTTAATTTTTTCTGCGAGATTTTTCTTTAAAAAACTTTATAAAAACTATCTTAACTATTTTCTATAAAAAAGTACTTGGTTGCATGTAGGTTACAAGCGAACTGAACCAATACTCTTGACACACTATACCTTCATTATGATGGTAACTTTCATTATGATGGTAAAGGAAGTGACTGTATGACGCATTACACTTTACTTTCATTTTCATCTGACATGTCAAGTGAGGTATTATATTCTGCGTCTTTTTTGCTTTATTTTTAAGTTGTTTTAATTTGTAATATTTTAAATTTTTTTTAAAGTAGTAAAGAGAACATCCTTACAAATTGTGGCTTAACTAACGTCAAATCAAATTATTTTATTTTAAAATGTATTATCCAGTTTGTAGGTACCTTAATTTTGTACTTTTATTTTGATGGGGTTTTGCCATTACAATGAAAGTAACTGCCATAATGATGGTGTATGTGTCAAGGGTATAATACCCTGGACAGACAGTGCTCTTAATGGGCATTCGCTAAATGCTAAATGGCGGAGTTAGAATTTCTCTCACCCTACATCCCCCTAGAAGGGTTAAACGCACTTTAGATGGTTTCTCTGTAGAAAAAAACACTTTCGCCCCGTTTTCGAGAATGCTGAGCACGGTGGGGTGTTTGATATCGCTTCCGAGCCCTACCGACCCTTCCACTGGCCAATACACTCCTCCGAAAGAAGTAAATTTTTTTTTGTAATATCAGCGCCAAAATATATTTTCCCCGTTTTCGAGGATGCTGAGCGGTGGTGGTTTTGGATATCGGTTCCCAGTGCCGGATTTACGTTTGAGAGGCCCCACCCCCCGCGGCAGTTTTCATCTGGGGGCCCCTGTAAGGTTAGGTACTCGAAGAAATGAACGTTCAAATGTAAATATAAAAAAAAAATTTAACTGCACCCCGCTGATAATGTCACCTTTTACTAATTTGGGTATGCTGTATTCAATAAAAATAAAACCAACCCTCTAACTTGATCGGAAACTACCCAGACAACCCTTATTACTAAAACTGAGTGTATCGCACTTGCTTATGAAAACACCCCGCCAATTTTTTGTGTAGAAATACCCCTAACAGTAAGCTATTTTTTGAGACCAACGCCAACCGTATCGGTGAATCGGAAGCAACCCCTAAACTTAAGTCCAAATTAAAGTTTCACTCCGCCAATTTTTGATGAACATACACCTCCTAGATATAAGACAATTTATAGAAACAAAACCTACACCCCTTGGGCATCGGAGACGACCCCCACCACTAGGGGGTGAGAACTAAATTATTTAATTTCATACCGAAACTTCAATGCACAAATATCCCTTACTGTAAGCTATTTTTGGAGACCAAAATCAACCCTATCGGTGAATCGGAAGCCACCCCCACAGTAACCCCTTTTACTGCTGCTTTTACTACTTCTAAAGCCCTGTACACACTCAAGTGACACAAACGCAAACGTTACTGAACGTAGAGAAGAAATGCAGATATATACCTATAGATCGCAAGAAAATACTACAGTTACATGCGTACAGATGGCGTTAGCTCGTACGAAAGGTCTTCAGTGCTCTCCACTTTTGGCTGGCTAGCAGCAGGTGGTAGTCAAATATAGCGTTTTTGACTCCATCTATTGGGCTGCGGACCATATCGGTCTCCGAGGCCCGGGGAGAGACTGGCTAGGTAGTCGGCTTTCTCGCTTCCCTCTATGTTCCTATGACCGGGAACCCAGACGAGAGTCACGGTTTGCTTTCTACCTAGCCTACCTAGCTCAGCTCTGCATCGCTCCACTAGAATCCAAAACTTTTATAGAGGCTTGGCTGCCTGGGGAGAGTAGGTGCAAGAGAACGTCGATAGTTTTCGTGGGGCATGTCCTCATGGCCCCTGTTGCCCCTACTGTTGCCGTTCTCTGGACCCTTCCCAACTTTATGACGTCATAGCCCCTGCTCAGCGCTGGCCACCATATTAGCGACCCATACGTGAGAATTGGGCATACCATAGCTGTATACATCCATAGGACCATCTTTGGCCCAATACCCCATCTTTTACATGCCTAGAAAGCTACAGCTAAAGGCATGACTGGTAGTATGCCATCCGGGCCGGGCGCTTTGAAGGGGGCGAGAGAATAGTTATTTACAAAAAGTATAAAACATTAGCTCTAGCCCGGGAGTCGCGGGTAGGGGCGTTTTTGCACAGTATTGTTATAAACATGTAACAATTTCGGCTCAAATGCGAAATATGACCAGCTGTGAAACTTTGACAGTATGTAATTTATGGATAGACCTTAACGAAAAACCATTTCTTACACCTGGAGGACGGGCAAAATGGTTCTTACACGCTGATAATTATGTAAAAATTTCCGTACGATTGCGAAATCTGACTACTACAGCCTTTGTCGTCTGATTAAAAGTAAGACTCGCTCCTTCTTAGCCTAAAACAGGTAAGCACAGCGTCAATACAAGTGTGTGGCATCCAAATGAGGCACGGTGTAAATGAGTAAAAATTCTACTGTTGCAAATACAGCCCTCTGCAGTCACGTATCAATAAAATACCCACCGAATAGTCCAAACGAAACACGGCACGCTTACACATTTTCTAGACTATAAAGGGAGCAAAATTGAAGCTTTAAGAAATTACATAAAGGGAGCCATTAGCATTCTCAGTAGATCGGTTCTCGTTTGATTGCGTAGGTCAAGCAGCATTGGACGTGGTGAAACCCCCACAGAGATCAGGTGGGGTTCGGATTTGACGCCATCCAATACTACCTTGATTGAACGGCCAGAAAAGAAACTCTCAATCCAATTCTGTAGAAGTGAGTCAACACCAATAGCTTTGAGTTTAGCTGGCTGAGTGCCTGTTGATGTTTTTTTATGAATCTTACTCTTAAGTGATGCTATTTTCCGCAGTTGTAGAATATCCTTTAGTTACCAAGGTTAATTGTCCCGTATCCTATCGATCTAATCTCTTGTATCGCGACCTCTTTTGTTTTATATTTGTTCCCTACCTCTAGTAGTGATTTAGCCGTTGCAGTTCTGTGCATACTTTGCGTGTTCCATGTTCCGAAAATCATTTTCAGGTGTTATTGCCGTAGTCGTTGCCGTTTTTCCCGTCAGTTCCGTTTATTCTACACAAATTCAACATTTTTTCCCTAAATAAACACGAAAAAACCACCGCGAATGTAAACAAAATTGGCCACCTTCACAATTAACACACTTAATCGCTCAATTTTTTGAAGTTATACTTCTTTAGGCGCGTTTTGAAAATATTATGAGAGTGAATTTTTAGGAATGTGAAACACAGGAATCCGAGGAATATGTAACGCGGAATGTTGTAGCACAGAAATCCGAGGAATATGTAACGCGGGCGATATAGGCGAAGGGGTAGAGGCTATGGAGGGCAAGCATTTCAACTCCCATCCTTTAGCTATGCGCAGCAGGTTGGGTTAATTATGAGCATATGAAAATTCGTAGCCGATGTCGACACTTAAAACACACTTAATCACTCACTTCTTTTTAATTTTTTATTAAATCACTAAAGCACTAATCACTGATAATCCGTGTGCACTAAAAAGTGATAATATACAATATTTTACCACTTTTTACTGCAAAAACAAAGTTAAAAATTGCTTTGTACCGGTAGCCGGTATAGATGGTGCGCTCCAGCGCATGTGCCTCACGAACGTTTGGGATGGAGGGAGAAGTGGGGATTATGAGAGGTACCACCCACTTCTCCTTTTATCCACAAAGTTCGTAAGGCACATGCGCTGGAGCGCACCATCTAAACCGGCTTTACCTTTCTGCTATAGAATCTTTTTTATTGTATAGAAGACCTCGTTTGCCTTAGCAAAAGCAGCACTTTCATTTCTATTAAAATACTAAAATTGGTTTAGTCAAAAGTTACATTACATTTCCCGCAATCTGTTTGGTCTCTACATTTTGAGATGTTGTGATAGGACAAGCCCGGAAAAGTATCGGTTTAAAATTGTTGAAATTGGTCCTTCAGTTTCTGAACTTGGCACATTTGATTCTTTCGAAGAACTATTGTAAGAGCGTGAAATGAACTTATAAGGACACCTATAAACTTATAAAATATGCACGACGAGTTTACCGGGTCTTATTTTAGACCATTTTTGATTATGTCGATCATGCTTTCAACTTTGAACTTCTTATGGTGGAAGCCGTTTCTTTTGAAGTTATTGCTCTTACACGTCCTTGATTTAAACAAAACTTAACCCAGGTTTCCTAGATAAGGTAGACGAGGTACCTAATGAATTCATCTAGCCTTTGAAATTTTGACGATACCAAGAGCAATAGGCGCTGGCTAGGCAATGATCCAGGTTACTTACCTTAAAGTCAGCTTGACGAAATATCATCATATTGAGTGAGAAGCTTAAAAATTTTCTAGAAGCTAAGGGTATCCATGAAACTTGGAGCATTTCATTGTAAAGCCTATTTCAGTATGTTTTGGTTGTAAGTATACTGAACAGAGCTGGATTAAGTGTATGGAGGCCCCTAGACCGAATCTGTAGCACGGACCCCCCACGGACCGATTCTTCTTTGCCGGAGCAGTTGTGTTAGGTTTGGCTGTATTTTTATTAAGTTCGCCCAATTTCCCTTCGACCGAGATTATTCTGATTGGATAAACAAAGTAGCGATATTTCAAGAGCACTCTGTGGGATAAGAGACTTCTGCTAAGCAAACTCCTTGGTTTTCTGCCATTAAAGTAAAGCAAGAAAAATTAAACAAGGTTAAAAAAATAGATGATCTGAAACTCTGAACCTATCAATTTCAAATTCTGCTACCAGAGCAACTAGTACACGAGTTTTCCAAAAATATTCTCTTGTATGCGCACTCTACTCAAACTCGTACGACAACGGGAAGGGAACTATACAAATACGCCCGCGCATCTGCCATCTGGTAGTCATCGACGACATTTTCTATCCTTTGAGGTTATTCCCGACCACTCTATAAATAGAACTCTCACTTACCTTTTATAACAATCGTATGTAATCAAATAATATAAAACTTGGAGAAGTCTAATTCTGATTGAATTGTTGAAATTTCACACAGCTATCAACCACAATAGAACAAGACATTTTCTTTCTGATTTGTCCCGATCAAAGTCTAGATCAGTGGTTCCCAAACTTATTTGGCCTACCGCCCCCTTTCCAGAAAAAGTATTACTCAGCGCCCCCTGGAAATTATTTTTTTTAAATTTTAGTAGCCATTAAACATAAGATATATGTATGTATTAATAGCTGCGTTCCATTGGGCGATCCAGAGTACGTCACCAATGGAACGCGGTTTTTTGATGTCAGAAGTAAATACGAGTAAAACGTAAAAGTGCAGGAGTAGTTGGGAGTACTCCGGAGTACTCGGGAGTAGAAAATATTACCCAATGGAACGCAGCTATTGTTTCTACCTTTTTCGTAAAATATAGTAAAGAAATGTGTAAATTAGAAACACAAAGCCCGCTACACACTATCTTCGTTTTACTTCGCGTTCGTCGAACAGCGTTGTCCGAACGACGATAGAAAATTGCAGTGTGGATGACAATGCCGCCGTGCTTTTCGCCACAGCGAAAAACTAAATCCATTTTAATTTTTCTCCGTTCGCTATACGCTCTACGCTGCACGATGATAGTGTGGATGAAAACTATGTGTCGTCGTTCGTCGTTAAGCAGTGAAGTATGTACCCGTTGTGCACAAAAAAGGGTTTGCACCATACACGTTTTTTTCTTGAATTTTTTCAAAAATAACCGCCGCTACTGCCAACAAAGTATCTTCGTCCATGGTACTATGCGAACTAAACGACGACTAATGTGTATAGAATAGAGGCGTACGTGGCTCGTCGTTTGGGCAACGCTGTTTGACGAACGCGGAGTTAAACGATGATAGTGTGCTGGTGATTTTGTTTCAAATGGCTAGCGAAAGGATTAAAAAAAGTAAAAGTAAATCAAAACCAAATAAAATTTGTCAAGGGGCATTCACGATATGAAGAAAACAACTCTTGGGAAAGTATCCCTGAGAAACATTTCCCACGAATTGTGAATACCCTTATTGAGAAAGGGAATCAGCGATTGCGGGGAACTTTGCTTCGTTTCGTGTTTCATCGCGTAAAATGGGCCATAGCGGTCTCCAAAATCTGCTGGTAGTACTGCCAGTAGTCAGTACTGCCACTGCCGTTGCAGGCTTTGCCCTTGCGATCGACCAATCGCACGAGTGGCAGTTTCCCGCAGCAATGCTCGTAGTGCTCACGTGTTTTGGAACGGCAATTCAGTGGCTCCACATGAACAGTAGCAGTGCGCGATTCGACATACCTCATTGCAAGTGAGGGAGTATGCGGGAATCGAGCCAACGTCCAGTATTTTGTTCAAAGAAAAATTAAACGTTATGAGCAGAATACATAAATCAGTTTTTCTAAATCTTCCCTTCTTTCTTTTATGCTTTCATCGCCCCTTTACAGTTATTCATCGATCCCCAAATGGACCTGTGGCCATCACCGCCCCCCTGGATCGCTTCAGCGCCCACCAGGGGGCGGTAACGCCCACTTTGGGAATCACTGGTCTAGATCTTCAAGTCTTTCATCTTCATATGGTTAATGAGTGAAAGGCGAACAGCTATATGCACAAATTCTTCAAATGACGATGTCAGGCTATCAGAGAGGGAATGTAACATTTTTATACACGCTCGCACACAACTATCCGCGGGAAGATTTTATGATTTTATATGGGGATAAACTTGATGTATTGGTGCATATTTACGATTTATGAAAAACAACAGCTGATTCAATTCAATTCAACAGTACAATACAATGTTATTATGATGGGAGAAAATTACACTATCCATAACTCGATAATCACATCAAAGCGGTTTGTGTGTGATGCGGGTATTACACTAAGCATTAATTTTTCTTCCTCTTTTTCGTGTAACGACATAACCTTCTATATTACAAGCCATGAACAAGGAAAATAATGAGAGCGAATTTCCGCCCAATCGGACTACAACTCGGTGAAGTCACGTTATGTTGTTAGTGTAATTTGGAGAATTTGGGAGAATTTGGTAGTCCGATTCTCTCAATTGAGAGTCTTGTTCATAGCTCAAACTCAAACTCAAACAGTTTATTCAATCTATAACATGAGTGGTATTTTACAGAGTTTTAACATAAAGTACTAGATACTAGTCCAAGGGACTACTGTAATGAAGCTGACAATACAGAACTTAGGTACTAAGTTATAGATAAGGGCTTATACTATGGAGTTACAAATGTTATTTACGAAGCCAGGTGAATAGGCTGGCAGCGAAGATCTCAGTAGTTAATATCACAGAAGGAGAAAAGTGGGCAGAGCCGCGCATTGGCACCGGTCCTGCATTATATTGTACTTTGTTCAAAAGGCACACCGGGAGGTAGCAATGACTCTTCGGTGAACAGACTAAATGCGCTTCGCAGTTTAGAGAGGAGGCATTGCCAGACCCGGACCTTACAATTGTTTATTATACTACGTGTTAGTGGCTAATAATTAATAGTAGTGGTAATAATAGTTTAGTTTAGTTTCGGCTCAGAAGACTTACATTTGTTTTTTTTTTTTTATATCGGAATCTTAGTGGCTATAATTACTAGTGCTATTCTTAAAACCAGAGTAACAGAAGAAAAGGAAAATTGTATATTCATTGGCCTTTCCTAATAATATGTAAGTGTGTGTCTTAATACTAGGATTATGGTGAGCAAGGACGAATAAAGTTCGAATTATATTTGCTAGGCTAGTGCAGCTTCTCGGCCTTATGGCTAAGATCAAAGTGTAGTATCTGTTCTTGTTCATAGCTTGTAAATATAGAAGGTTATGGTAACGATTATTATGCCTATGTAGTTGTACAATAAATGCGAATGAGCAGGGGGATTTCTCATAGTTTTTGTAGATCCCCGAGCACGATGTTACTGTGCTGGATGGGTGAGTGAGGAAAAAACACACACTTCCCTGCGACGCCTTCTCTATAAAACCGGTTTGTGTATGGGGGTCACTGACATATAGAATGGTCTGCTCATCAGAAAATTTTCATGGCACCAAGGCCCTCGTAAGTACATGCCTGGAAGCAGACTTTTTTGTTGCGTCTGTGCGAGGCCAAAATCGTCTGACAGTTGTGGAATTAACATGGCCGAAGCCGTACGAAGCAATTTTTTAACTTTGCTTTTGGAACAAAAAGTGGTAAAATATTGTATTTTATCACTTTTTAGTGCACACGGATTATCAGTGATAAGTTATTTAGTGATATGAGTCCATAAATTAAAAAAAAATTAGTGGTTAAGTGTATTTTAAAAGTGTTAATTGATTAGGTGACCATTTTTGTTTACAATCGCGGTGGTTTTTTCGTGTTAATTTAGGGAAAAAGTGTAGAGTTTGTGTAGTTGTTGCCAAATCCACTTTTAGGGTTTTAGTAAAGGTCAAAGCTGCTTCTGTCGGAACAATTTGCCTTTGAGGGTTTTAGTTTTGGTGGTCTAGTTGTCAAATTCACTTTGGAATTTTAGTTAGGAGAAAAGCTGGTTTGGCGGGCGATGTTTGGGTGTATTTATAACCAGATAAAAGAATCAGTGCAATAACTGATTTCATACACGAAATACTACTGTCATACACAATAGAAGGTCCAACTTTAATAAACAACTAGTTGGGATGTGGCTTTTGACCCTTTCGGTCCACAAGATTAACTTCCCAGTATTCGTTCAAACAAAAAAACGACTCGAACGATTTTTATGAAAATCTTTTCAGATCATACTTCCTTTAACACGCTTTGAACGGCATCTTAACGAAGTCGGTATCTTTTTTGGTTCGCGCGAAATCGTGCTGGTACAAAAATCACTTAAGTCGTTCAAACAAAAAAACGGTTCGACCGATTTTTATGAAAATCTTTTCAGATCATATGTCCTTTAACATGCTTCGAACGGCACCTTAACGAAGTCGAAATCTTTTTTGGTTCTCGCGAAATCGTGCCGGTACAAAAATCACTTAAGTCGTTCAAACAAAAAAACGGCTCGACCAATTTTTATGAAAATCTTTTCAGATCATATTTCCTTGAACACGCTTCGAACGGCACCTGAACGAAGTCGATACGCACACACACACACACATATATTTCTTCTCAAATTTTTGCTTAAAATGCTATTGGGACCTTGAAACGTGTAAATACATTGAAAATTTCGAATCCGATTTTCGGACCGATTACAATAACTTCCTACTGGGAAGTTAAAAATTGCAGTGAAATGCAAATGATATTGAGCGGTGGTCTTAGTGTAAATTTCGCCAAGCCAGAAGCACAACCACTTCTTAGATTATAACTTCTTAGATAATAAATTCAAATTGAAACTGAATAATGATAAAATAATAGCAACAACATGTAGAACAACGATTGACGCTGTATTTTGTAAATATTTTAATGAACTTAAATCGCATTCTTTTTCAAAACTATCATTTCAATTTTTGATTTTGGTGAAGATTTGAATAAAAACGAATAAATATATGTTTTATACAGATAAATGAATTAGTTTAATTGTTCGTTTTCCCTACAAATGTTACAAGGAAAAAAATGAAATCAGGTATGGCAACTTTAATACCGTGTAACTGTTGTGGCGGTTTTTTTAAAATGTCGCCTAAAATTATTCTAGAATTTCATTTACCTTTCTTCTTTTACTGCAAAGATAAAAAAGTTGTCGTATTTTGTCGTTTATTGAAATATTTAAGAAAATGGAAAAGTGTGCAGTTTTTTAATATCAAATTTCATTTTTTCATGTTTGGCAATAACTGATTTTATATCTGCCAGTGAATGCACTGAACTCATAACAGTAAATTGAACAAAATTTGAGTTCGATGACAAAAGGGGTTTATGGATGAGCGAGAAGACTATACTTTTTGGTGCCATGGGTTTTGTATGAAAATAATCTCAGATTAGCAGTCCATTATTACATGTCAGTGATGGGTCGTGTAACTTGCATCATGATGTGTATACTGCATCGGAGCGCCGAATTAAAATGTTTAGGGTAGCGTTGCGCAAGTTCTTTCCTCGTGTATGGTGATTTTGGTGCATTCTAAAGTCTTTCTGCAAAACTTGCAATTATAACTTCAGACACGTTTTCTCCACGAAAACAAAAACGCAACTAAAGCTTGCACAACTCGTTGCGTAGTGTATGGATAATCACATATTTTTTGGCAAACACAAATTTGCGCAATTCTTTGCTCGTGTATGGGCCCCTTACACGGTGTCTCCACGAGACAGAAATCTTCCAGATATCTGCCTTGCCATTTCCAGATTGCCTGGAAATTTTTCGTGGAGACTATTATGGCAGGACACATATGGCAAAACCAATATGTCTAAAAATCTGTCTTGGCATTACTGTCTTGACATCTTTTAAATTTTTCTACAACTAATAAGGCGAAAAGTGAAAGTGCCAAGAAAGGTTTCACCCAAAAGCGAGGCGATTCTCTAAGTTTTGACATTTATTCTATTTCGGATAACTCCATTTCTTTTAATATGTTCAATGCCACAATTTTTTTTAATAAATTTACTTTATTTTTATCCATAATAAATCCTAATTGTTTTTTTCTATTTAACTTTCACAGTATGACAGTTGTCAAATAATGAAATGTTAAAACATCAGTCTTGACAGAAGTGCCCAGTCACGGTATACAGAAACAAGGTAGTGTAAAAGAGGCTGACCGCTCGAATATCGTACGAATATCGTAGAAAAAGCCGACGTCACCCGGCAAGTTAATACAGAAAACAACAACAACAATTTCGATTTTGTATGGGGAAGACTTGCCGAGTGACGTCAGCATTCAAATGACATTTCTCTTTTACATTACCTTGTTTCTGTATACCGTGTGCCCAGTCAAAAATAAATGTTTGTTCAGTTTCATCTGGAAAGGCAGAAATGTCTGACTGACATCTGTCTCGTGGAGACACCGTGTTAACAAAGCAAGTTTGCACAAACTGCGTTGTGCTGTCATAACTGGCCGAAATGGTTACTTCTTGCCAAACTTCTTGCATAGTTTGAAATAGCTGTAAATATATTTGGAAGTGAAAATTTCTATGATCATTTCAATAGAATATAATCTATGCGCCTCCGCCTGCGCTGAAAAGTCGGTGTTTATGTGGTGGGCTGCATAAAATATTTCTCTGTGTGGCTCGAGCCCCTTTGTGGTGCGGGCCCCTAGGCGAGCCACGTTGCCTATGCTTAAATCCGGCCCTGATACTGAAGTCACATTTTGGAGTTATTTATTAATGGAAATTTGCAAACCAAAGAAATAGTGCAATAGAGATGTCAGCATACTGAAAATATTCCGCGCCTGGAAAATATTTTATTTGGACTATATGCGCAGATAAGGTTATATTTGACATCTTTTTCAAAGGTTCCTACCAATTCTTAGTTTATAAAAAGTCTATATGTATTATATCTGGAAAAAATCTCATGCAAAAACAAAAATCTCCCATCCGAATTTCTTCAACCACTTTACTGCCTCCTTGAATTTAAAATAAGAATATTTTTATCAAAACTATTTTTAGAAATACATTCGCACTCTTTAAAAAATGTTACAGTGTATGTGTGTTTAAGAAAAGCACGTTGTTTATGCTTACACTATACAATAATACGCCAAATATTTTCGTGAGCACTCTAATTGCCGGGTATATAACCTCCTAAGAAACCACCTGACTAAAACCTAATATGAAGCAGTCGCGATGTTTTATAATTTGCAATTAAATTCCTCTTAATTTATTAAAAGTGACTTTTCTTTGTTGCATTGAAGGTGATAAGGTGCATGTTGGGCTTATACAATCTGCATTTTCTCTTTCTTTATTTGGAATGCAGCCAGTTATATTTTTTTATAGTGAAGAATGAATTCTGTACGTTCCTGAATTGTCCATGATTTTGAAGATTTCCTTTTTTAGGCCGTGACATTTTTATATGTTTGTTATATTTTATTTGGCTTTTTTTCTTTTGTAAAGAATTTATTAATTTCTTTATATATTAACGGTATTATTGCTATTTAAGAATATTGAGTAATATTTTGGTTCTGTAATATTTTATCTATGAAGGACTCAAAGTAAAATTCAAAAGTAATTATTTGTATGCGACCAAAGGCTCAAATTATTAATTAATTAGGAAGCTTATCAGTTCTCAGATCCCACATAGCACCGGGATACCCAAGATGGCAGCGTGGTCCGCCATGGCCCAATGTTCTGTGTTTATTACCGTAATTTTTGCAATTTCTCTTCGGGGTCTGTTTAGGCGGTCCATTTTTATTCCTTTGTTGAAAGTGGGTTAATTCGTTTTAGAGATACTGCAGGTCTCCAGTGCGCTCCACCTTTGGCTGGCTAGCAGCAAGTAGCCAAAAATAGCGTTTTTGACCCTGCCTATTCAGAATTTTTGTATGAAGAGGTCGATTGAAACAACTTACGTGCTAGACGAGAGTCAAATTATGGGTTCTACCGAGCCTAACTCTGTGCCATGATAGTGAACTGAGTTTTGGGGTTAGGATTAGATCAAACAATTTCACCCTAGAGCTAGAGCATAGAGTCAGGGTATGAATTCTTTTACCCAGTCCTTAGAGGTACGGCTTCCTCTCTACTGTCATCGATTCTATGATTTAGTGCAATGTCGAACAGCAAGGTTTAGTTGGAAAGATAGAAGAGAAAAGAATGAAAGAACTGATGACGCCTTTTATACTAATGCTACCCTGGCCAGCGCCCGCTCTAGCGATTTCGCCGCCCCGGGCAAAACTACAAATTGTCGCCCCTTCAGAATACATATTCACTGCGCGACAATAGCATAGGTTCAGGTATAAATATCGCGTTTTGCGGTATTTTTTGACATAAACTCATTAAGTTTATGACTCCCACCTACTCAGGCAAAATGAATATCTTTCAAGACTTGCCGTTTTCCTGCGTCCTTTTTATGGGATTTCTAGGATCTTTTAAAAAAAATTGCCTTCATGTGGAAAAGTAATGAAAATATGCAGGGTTTTCCGCCACAAGTTGTACAACCGTTTATAGTATACGGTCTATTTTGACGAATGGGGTATCTTATTTTGTGGGCAAAATTGTTTTTTTCGTTTTTCCGGTCATCCTTTCTCATGTCTCCAATGAAGTAACAATGTTCGCACAAAACACAACTATTAGCACAACTTTTCCAGAACATTTTGAGCCCAAAAACGCTTCTGTAGGTGTTGATGGCTATGAGCAAATCGAATTCGACAACCAAGGTCTTTTTTCGAAAAAAAACCTATTTTGCAAAAACTATTTATTATTTTGCAAATTTTCAAAAACGTTTTTATTTCACTCCCCAAGGACTACACTTTCCAGGAGTTTCATTACAAAATGGTTTTTTTGGTAAAAGATATGAGCATATAAAAAAACGTGATTTTTAGCGGTTTTTTTACAATTACTCCTTTATTCGTTTATGTATTGACATGAAACTGGTGTCATTTTATTAGTATGAAAAAGCTCTACACACTTTATACAGGGTGTTCCCGACTAAGATGATAATACGTTAAGGGGTGATTCCTGGGTATATTTGGAGAAAAAAAATGTTCTACGGAATGGGGCTATCGGACCTATCCACTGAGATACAGGGTGTTTAAGAAAAGACGTTTGAACCATTTTTTAATTTACTTAAACTTTAATTACTCCTTAGCCATCTATCGTAGAGCAACGTAATTAGGCTCAGTTTTTAGAGAAATGTATATTCTTTATTGTGATATATTATCAACCGATGTTGATATATCATCAACCTCAGTCAGTGCGTTCAGAAAATATGTTAGTTCAAAGTCAAAATATTGTTTTTTTAACTAAAATTTCAACTAAAACCACCTTTTTCTCCAAAAAATACGTAATTAATCCATAATTTTTTTCCGCCTGGCAGACCAGAATTTATATGCCAGGGTTTTTATATAATTTTTTTGTATGAAAAATGATTAAGATCGCGATATCTCCCGAACGGTCACTCGTAGAGAAAAAATGTAAAGAGCTTTTTTGTAGAGAATCACAAAATCTATATTTCTTGCCTTAACTATTTTGCAATAGCACGCACCGTTTACGAAATATTTGCAACCTATTTTTGCGACATTTGACCATTAGTTACTTTTTTTGCGCACACCATTTCGCAATGAACATTTAATTATTTTATTGCATGCATGTACTAATAGAACCATTGTTTCGAAATCCTGATACATAAACAACTTCTATTAAAACATCATAAAACCCCTGTGGTAGGACATTTCCTTACAAAATGTTTTTAATTAAAAACTCATTCCGAATGTTGCGTTTCAAGTTTCAACGAATAAGGTGTTAATTAAAACTTTCATCTTGCCAAAACGAAAAATAGAATTTATATATGTAAATTTGTATGTAATTATAATTTTAAATTCCAAAAGTATTTATATACAGGGTTTACCCGCTAAGTTCGCAAAGCGTTCGGCTGTTGATAGGTTTTGGTTAGACGAACAAAAAATCGTATGAGGGCGGGGGGAGGAATCGTAACAGTTTAGCCGCTAGGGCATTATGAATTTTTTTTGTTAGAGTTTTACATATCACCCTGTATTTTTGTAACCTTATAACCTATTTTCATGAATACGGTGTCAGTGTACGCAGAATACTCGCACCTATCTAAACTTGTCAAAGTGACAGTTCCACCCTACCAACTTCCGAGTGAGTCGTCAAAATCGTTTTTTTAACTAAAATTTCAACTAAAACTACCTTTTTCTCAAAAAAATACGTAGTATACCTATACTTTTTTCTCCAAAATAAGAAAGCTTAGAGATTTTCCTGTAAATAATTTTTATGCTACGGCCTTTACTTTTGAAGTTATAAGCAAATTTGATGTTCAAATTGGACTTATTTGGCTCTTTTTAGTACTTTTTCTCGTAAACCGTAGGTGTAATCCCATAATAGTTAAGGCAAGGATGGTAGATTATAGAATGCTCTATAAAAAAGATCTTCACACTTTTTCTGTAGGAGTGACAGTTCGGGTGATATCGCGATTTTAATAATTTTCCATACAAAAAATTTATATAAATACTGGTCTGCCAGATGTTAGGCCACAGACAGAGCGCGGCACACCATGAGTTTTAGTAAATATAAGGCTTAAACTTCAATTTAAAAAAAATTATCCTTGTCGTTGGCCCAAAAAAATTTATTCATGGTCAAAGGTCGCGAAAATGGTTTTTCGCAAATACTTCGTAAACGGTAAGTGCTATTGCAAGAAATATAGATATTGTGATTCTCTACAAAAAGCTCTTTACACTTTTTTCTCTACGAGTGACCGTTCGGGAGATATCGCGATTTTAATCATTTTTCATACAAAAAAATTATATAAATTCTGGCCCGCCAGGGGTTAGGCCACAGCCAGGGTGGCACAACATCCGTTTTAGTAACTATTAGGTGTATACTTCAGTTTAAAAACAATTATCCTTCTTGTGTGGTTTGGACTAAAAACCACCACTAATATTACCTAATTTCTCACCTTAGCCCACACTTTAGATTAGGCACACCACGCCTAAAGGATTCTCCTATGTCTAATGTTACTTACAATAGGTTTTGTTTTCTTCTTGCCGATAGGTTTTTCAGCGGTCGGCTCTCGGTCTACAATGATCTACGAGTGCCAAAAGTAGTTCATCAAATTCTACGGAATTTTTCCTATTTTACCCATATTTTACTTTTCGGATGGCTCGGTTGGCACAAAAAAATCTAATTTGACTGGCCTATAAAGGTGAAAGTTTGCGGGTAAATGTTCAATAGACTCCGAAACCGGTCATCCGATTGGCATCAATTTTTGTATATAGGGGTATTCGGTACGGTGGATGCTCATACGTGATCTATTTTGCTCTATATCGAACACTTCGGGTAACTGTAGTATACCGATATTCGTAAAATTCGAACTTTTGTATAAGAGGTACCCTTCGAATCACTGCTAAAGCGCTCAGATCCATTTTATTTTGTTTTTTTTTCGAATAAAATACTATTCCCAAAGTTTCAGAACGAATGAAGGTGATTTACGGGTAGTTACCGTACAATTTAAAAAAAAATAACAGTGCAATTTTCAAATTAATTGTATTGGGCCATACTATTTCGTTAGCACTTATTGTAAAAAAATCTGGTGGCTTACCATATTGTTTAATCATTGCAAACAGGTCCTTTTTCTTTTCTGCCAATAATATGCTGAATTCGGGATTGTGCGTAGAAAAGCCAAATTACTTTGAATACAACCTTGTATGTAATTTTCTGATTCTATAGTGTTGCCTTTTCCAACATGCTTGAACGCAATATAAAGTGAATCTTGCATTCTTATTCTCATTATTTTCATGGCTAAGTATAACAAATCCTGAGGTGTAACCCTTCGTCTGTCAGATCGTCTGTCAGTTCACTTGTCCCCATCATAAAAGGGGTGACAGTAAGACCATCACGTAATATTCTAAATTGACCCAAGTATATTTGAGGAAAAGATAATTCTTCTGCATGTTCATTGAATAATAGACTAATTGGAACATTATCTTCTCCAGGAACAATTCTTAAGTACATTTCGTCGTTCCACATTAATGGTCCATTGGTATTCGTTCTGAAATGTCATTGTCACCATATTCATCTTATACCATGTTTCCATCGCACATGAAATACTCCGATTTCGGCAACTTTTTTTGTCGCTGTAGAGTAACTTTCTGTGAAGAGATATGGGACCGTCACGAAAAATGTAAGGAATTGAGGGGAATTGACAGAGTAGGCTGCTGAGGGGAAGTACGCTAAATCCACTTTAAAGTTTTAGTTAGTGCAAAAGCTGGTTCTGTAAGAAAAAATTTGCTTATGAGCTGGTTCTGTTTGAGTTTGAGCAAAGATGGTTTTGTTGCCGAATCCTCTTTTGGGGGTTTAGTTAGGGCAAAAGTTGGTTCTGCAGTATTGCCAGAAGACAGTGGCGAGACAAAGGAGATGAGAAGCAGAGTAATCGTTGCTAAGAGGAACGTAAAGTAAAGTAAAGTAAATGTAATATTTTAGCCTTCGACAACATCTTACCTCTCGATTTTATCTAGAGGACTGAAGTGTATACTATATACCACGTCAATCAATCCCGTTCTGATGTTGGGATCAGAGGCATGGACTTTGAAAGTGGGTGATGCAACTCTTCTAGGTACTTTTGAAAGAAAAGTACTGCGTACAATATTTAGCGGTGTTTGTGAAAACGGTCATTGGAGAAGGAGATATATTCTTGAATTATACCAACTGTACAGGGAACCCGACATTGTCAAAATTAAGATGACACATTCAAAGGCTTGACGATAGCGATCCTGCTAAAATAGTGATAAATCGAATCCCCGATTGAAAGAGAAATTCAGGTCGACTAAAGAAGCGATACATGGACTCCGTTTGATGAAGACTTAGTTAAGTTAGCCGTACCGTATAGATTTCCTACACGAAATACTACTGTCATACACAACAGAAGGTCCAACTTCAATAAACAAAAATTGCAGTGAAATGCCAATGACATTGAGCGGTGGTCTTAGTGTAAATTTCACCAAGCCAGAAGCACAGCCACTTCTTAAATTATAACTTCTTAGGTAATAAATTCAAATTGAAACTGAATAATGATAAAATAATAGCAACAACATGTAGAACAACGATTGACGCTGTATTTTGTAGATATTTTAATGAACTTAAATCGCGTTCTTTTTCAAAACTATCATTTCAATTTTTGATTCTGGTGAAGATTTGAATAAAAACGAATAAATATATGTTTTATACGGATAAATGAATTAGTTTAATTGTTCGTTTTCCCTACAAATTTCCCATTCGTCTGACTTTGATGCCGAATTCATCGTTGCGGATGAGTCGCGCCGCACAAATTTCCCAAAACGAGAATCGGCTGAACTACGATTCATTGTTGTGGATAAAGTGTGCCGCAGATTTTGTATAATTTGACATATTTGTATAATTTACACAAATAGTACACAAATTATTTTGTCAATTCGAATTCCACCTTAGCAACGATTGCACAATAAAACTAATTCAAAATTTTCTTTTAAACTGTATTAATTACAAACTTAAATTATAAAAATATTAAAGAATAACAATTGATTATCACAAAATTAAATAAAAATTCATTATTAAATAATTATATTAATTACAAAAAACTGAGTTATAAAGATATTAAAGAATTAAACACGCAATTTTTGATATCCAAAAGTAATACAAACAATATTTCATTAAATGGCATTCATTGACATAAAACATATGATTTTCTCGACAATTTTAAAAAATCCGCCGCACAAAAGTTAAAGTTGGTTCAACTTTTTTCCAGAGAGGAAAAAATATCCCAAAAATTTCCCAAAATTGAGAAACGCATAAGTGCGGCACAACTCATCCGCAACGATGAATCCGGCATGACGTTTCCCTTCCAACGTGCGTGGCGACCGAACATTCACTTTTTTTCATATAAAATGAAATCGCGCTACGGGGCGAATTTGAACGAAATCTCGCTCGAAATCTAGCTACTGACTATTTAGCCAATTCAGCATTAGTACTCAGCATGGAAAATTTGTCGGCTGTCATGATTTTTTGACAGTGCGATACGTTTTTGAATTAATTTGCAATCGTTAGAAAGTCAGAAACGCCGGAAAAGTTTGTTGTCATTTTCACTTTAATTTTGTTATGAAAAGCGAAAACTGTTTAATGCGATGTGAACAGATTTCGATTTCGTCAAATCGTTTTACTAAAACTACGGATTTCAAGTGCGATGGAAACATGGTATTAGATGATTTCATCTTGTACATCATCTTGGCCGTTTAAGAAGCTATCATCAACTGTAATACCATAAGAAGTATAAAGACGAAAAAATTAAACGCTGTAAAGAAGAAGACAAAGAAAAAGTCAGCGGTATAGAGATAAGACAAGAGCCACTAATTTGATTAATTTACAGATAGATCAATCCTCAAAAACAGCTGTAAAGCATGTTCCTAAATGCCAGAATTTCCACAACTCACAAAATGCCCCATTAACAAGAAATGTTCCACATGTCCCACGAACTCATACACGGAATGAACCAAATACTCAACATATTCTTAAACGTGATATTCAAAACAATACTGAAAACTAAAAGTGTGGTTGCGATACTTGAAAGATACACGTCTTTATACTTCTTATAGTATTACAGTTGATGATAGCTTCTTAAACGGCCAAGATGATGAAGATGATGAAATCGTCTACGATACGATGAATATGGTGACAATGACATGTCAGTTCTAAGTATTTAAAAATGTGGCAATTTGTTCGTCAAGTCTCTGGGAAATTAGTAGCCTAAAACGTGGATAGATTTATACAGATCTACTGTGAAAATTAGCATGTCGGTGACGGTGAAGCGAAATCATAAGTTTTCCCCCTACTAAAAAAAAGTTTTCACTTCAAAAATCCTACGAGAAAATCATGCAACGTGTAGCCAAAGGAAATAGCGGAAATAGCAATTTGATTTTGGCTTCGATTCGAATGCATAATGAGATTGAACTCGCAGTTACATCATCGGGATTATCATCAACTCTACTTGATGGTGCACGTACAGCGCATTCACCACTTAAGCACCCATCAAATTTGAACCAGATGGAAACACCTACATGTAACATCAGCAAAAACTGCGGTGTTGCCACAGTCCTTAAAACGTGCAAAATTATAATTTAGGACGAATGCACCATGACCCCAAAAAAACGCTCGAAGCGCTTGACAGGACATTGCGAGATTTCCGAGGAAAAAACCAAGCGATGGGAGGCGCTCTGATACTACTTGCAGGAGATTTTCGCTAAACTTTGCCTGTTATACCTCGATCAACGCCTAAAGATGAGTTTAACGCATGCTTGAAAGCATCATATCTATGGAACAGTGTTGAAAAATCCACCTCACAACGAATATGCGTGTCCATTTGCTACAAGATGCCTCTGCTCAAACATTTTCAAAACAACTTTTGGACATTGGAAATGGCGAAATTCCAATCGATATCAGAACAAAAGAATTTCGTTTCCGAAAAACTTTTGTTAAATGCAGCGCACAAAAGTGATGAACAAATTTAAATGATCTGCTCGGAAAAACTGTCAAATACAAATCGTTTGCACAGTAATGGACGAAGGACAATCAGTCAAATATCCAATTGAATTTCTTAATTCTTTGGAGCCACCTTCTCACCACTACCACACATATTGACATTGAAAGTTGGATCACCTGTGGTGCTAATTCGGAATTTGAAGTCGCCAAAGCTGTGCAACGGAACAAGAGGTATCATCAAAAAATTAACGCCGAATTTGATCGAAGCAATAATCATCAACGGTAAGGTAAATTCGAAGGGGAAGACGTCCTAATCTCAGGTATACCAATGATTTCCAACGATATACTTTTCGAGTTTAAACGGCTTCAGTTCCCTTTGCGCCTTCCCTTCGCGATCATCATCAACAAAATAAAAAGTCAATCGTTGACTATTGCTGGATTGAATTAAGAAAGCTCCTGTTTTTCACACGGCCAATTGTATGTTGCCTGTTCGCGAGTCTCTACACCAACAAATTTATACATTTATACACCAAACAAAAAACCGAAAATAATGTGTATCTGTTAATGATTAAGTGATCGCTCACACCAATGGTGGCAGGATTGGTGGCTTGGTAAGATAGCTGCTACGCTATGATATACTACTGTTCACAACAGAGGATACCTGTTTGGCTAAGATATTAGAAAATGCTGCAGTTGGTCGTCGTCGTTTCATCGATTATTTTTTTATGCCTTAATGTATCCTAGGTAAAAACAAACACACCTGTTCGCTTGGAAAGCCACCTGACGACTAGCCACAGCGAGACGCGGTCGGTACGGGCAACGCAGCGCTAAGTGTACGTTCACACCAATAAGTGCCATGCTAAGCGCCTAGTGGCTAGCTAGGTAGCAGCACGGTATAGAGAAACAAGGTAATGTAAAAGACTGAATATCGTAGAATATCGTATTAGTGCGACGTCACTCGGCAAGTCTTCCCCATACAAAATCGAAATTGTTGTTGTTGTTTTCTGTCACGGTATACAGAAACAAGGTAATGTAAAAGAGAAATGTCATTTGAGTGCTGACGTCACTGGGCAAGTGGGGTGTAAATGGCGATTGAGATTTTTATGTTTAAAAGGAAAATTTGTTTTATACTTGAATGAAAAATATAAGGGAAATTATTAGAAATTGTACACATTTTATGTAAAAGTTTTTATTAGTTTTCTTTTTTTTGTTCTTGATTGTATAACAATATTTTTGTTCAATGTCTTTATTCTAATATATAATCGTGTTTTGAAAAATATTTTTTTAATTTCATCTTTTAACAAAACATGTTGAGAATAAAGTAAACAATTTTCTATAATCTTCTCTTTTACGTTAAAACTATTTCCATGTCGGTTATTAAATACAGATTCTAAATGTAAAATTTTTTGGACGAACTCCGCTGTTGGTTTTTTTAGCCCACCTTCTGAAAGTTGATCAACCCATGTGAAATTTTCGTGGCTGTAGTTTAGTTCCTCCTGTAGTTTTAATTTTTTAATTAGATATCCAGCAATGTATTCTACGGAGTCCTCCTCAAATTCAGACAAGGATAACTCTTGCTGTTCTGTTTGTATTGGATCGATTACGATATCTTCGTTTGCTGCACTAAATGGGTTTAAAATTTGTGCGGTGAACTGAAAATTCTCGAAAATTTCAGAACTTTGTTGTACATTGCTGCTGCTAGTTACTTGCTGTGTGCTATCTGAGCGACCTTAAGAAAATTAATAATAAAAAGTTAACATATTTATATGAAAATTTAATTTAGTATTATATTATATAAAATGTTAAGCTATTTCTTTATATTAGTATTGCTTTGCTAATAATACTATTAGTAAGTACATATTTACTACACCTACGCTACTATAAAACACAGACGGCACAACATTGAAACCATATTTTCCAATTACTTTAAAAGTTTCCTAAAATGGACATTCTTAATCTATATTTAAACTCTAAGCCTGTGGGATGATCGTGAAGGCCGCCTTTAGAACGAATAGTTCCGAAAAACCGTTCTAGGTCATCCTGTTGCAGTCTTCTTGTCAATATATACTTATTATCATATTTTTCTTCTAAATATTGAGATAATCCAATCAGAGAAGCATTATTGAGCAGAACACCCTTTTGAAATGGTAAAAGAGTCCTCCTATTACCAACTCTTAAGGAACCAACTTTTGCGTTACTTAAGGCTATAATAGCCTCCTGCGTTTCGTTAGTGGATTGAAAAGCCTGTGTTCGATCTCTCCAGTCTTTTGCAGCATTGGATGAATTAAATATATCGAACCAGTCGTTCAATAGTTTTATAAATTCACTGGTTTCTAAAGAATTTGTGACATCACTTATCCTGCCCAAAGTTATTGCTCTTTTAAGAGCCTGAGAAACTGTGTGAGAAAATAGTTGAACGGCATATTTCACTTTTTGTCGGCCAGCGTTTTTCACATCCAAATGTATATCACTAATTTTGTGGCATATATTTAACTCTTTTTGTAATTTAATTAACTCTACTACTGGTTTCGAGTTAATTTTTTTATTTTCAATGATAAACCCTGTATCAAGAAAGTGATTTCGCACTAGCTTCATTAAGTGCGGAGTGTCTGCAAAAGCAAACACTTTTTGACCCTCTATATAAAAAAAAGGGTTTTCCCGATTAATATTTAGTTCCCTCCAGAGTCCAACATTTGTAGGACCCATGTCACACACAGTAGCAACAACACTATAATTAATATTTTTTAATGACTGGATGATATGTCCAATGATAGTAGCTGTCATTGCACAATCGAAATTATAATATATCACTTGTTTCCAGTTTTTGTATAAGCGCCGAATCATTGCAACCTGGACATATTTAGAAGGCTTTAAAACAATATCAGCAGACCGGTCATATTCGTAGCTACTTTTTAATTTCATTTCGTCGAAACTCAAAACACACACTCGCTCTTTCACGCTGTATTTACAAGTTTTCAGCAGATTCAAAACACACTTTAATACTCCTGAATTCATCTTTAGTTTAGCTGCCCACTTTTTTAAAGTTGACACTGAGGGCAAAGGATGCCCCCGTGATCGGAGAAGCCGGTAGCATTTTGCTCCGGCAGAGTACAAAGATATTGCATTTGCAATATCGTCTGAGGCCCAATTTACTTTCTTTTTTGGATTTCTAATTTTTTTAAGCTGCGCTTTACTAAATTGAGTTCTGAAATCCTTACCTAGTTCCCTTTCTTCCTGTAGTTGTTCCCTTTCCTTCTGTAGTTGTTTCCTTCCCTTTTGTAGTTTTTTTTTGGGTACCAAAGTTTCATGTGTTTGTTTTTTTAGACGCTTCTTCAAATCTGCAATTTCTTTTTGGAAAATGCTTTCCAAGTCTCCCCTACAAGAAAAATAAGCAATATGTTACTACAATAATAATAAGTACTGTGTAATATAGCGTATCAAACTACATCAATACAATTTGCAGTAATAAATTTTTACTTTTACCGTGTCTGCGTAGCCACACCTGGGATCTCGGGTTCTTCAGTCGCCAAACTGTTATTATTATTTAAAGCATCTAGTTCCAAGAGGGTTTGATTTCTGAAAAAGCAACTTTGTAACAACAAAAAAAAGTATTTGCATAATCTTACTCATCATATTCTAAAATAACTTCTTGGACAAGTCTCTTGCGGGTCCTCTTACACATCCTTTCTTCCCTTAAGGAAGGTTCGCAGAAAGAAGGCAGATTTTTGCTAGGAGCAGCGTCTTTCTTTAGTCTTCTTTTAGATATGTCTGTATTTAAAAGAAGATCTCGCATGCTATAATCCTCTTCCACGAAGTGATCAGAGCATACTCTGGCGTAATTAATGTTTTTAATGTTTTTTCTACAAACCTTTAACCACTTTTCACACACGTTTTCGTCTTTGGGAAAATGAAAATATCTAACTGTTTGTGACCCAATTTTTGTCTTCTTATTGTTTTCACAGTTCAACACTTGACACCAACTCATTTTGTCTTCTATTTCTACCACTAATTAATTTAAAAAAAAATTTCAGTTCCCAATATTAATTTATCACCAAATTTTTCTCACGATAACAATTCACTTCACTTGCCCATTGACGTCATCACCAAATGACAATCGCAGAAAATCGGAGCTGTCAGTCGCTTTTACATTACCTTGTTTCTGTATACCGTGGTTTTCTGTATTAACCTTGCCGGGTGACGTCGCCTTTTTCTACGATATTCGCACTTACGATACGATATTTCGTCTTTTACACCACGGTATACAGAAACAAGGTAGTGTAAAAGAGACTGACAGCTCGAATATCGTACGAATATCGTAGAAAAAGCCGACGTCACCCGGCAAGTTAATACAGAAAACAACAACAACAATTTCGATTTTGTATGGGGAAGACTTGCCGAGTGACGTCAGCATTCAAATGACATTTCTCTTTTACCACGGTATACAGAAACAAGGTAATGTAAAAGAGAAATGTCATTTGAATGCTGACGTCACTCGGCAAGTCCTCCCCATACAAAATCGAAATTGTTGTTGTTGTTTTCTGTATTAACTTGCCGGGTGACGTCAGCTTTTTCTACGATATTCGTACGATATTCGAGCTGTCAGTCTCTTTTACACTACCTTGTTTCTGTATACCGTGTCTTTTACATTACCTTACACTACCTTGTTTCTGTATACCGTGGAACGAACGTTCGTGTTAGCACTGCGTTGTTCATACCGACCGCGCCTCGCTATGGCTAGTCGCCATGTGGCTATCCAAGAGAACAGGCGTGTTTGTTTTTTCCTAGGATACATACGATGAAACGACGACCAACTGCAGGATTTTCTAGTATCCTATCCAAGCAGGTATCCTCTGGTGTGAACAGTAGGATATCTTAGCATAGCACCTATCTTAGCAAACCACCTATCCTGCCACTATTGGTGTGGGCGTACACTAACACGTACATTCGTTCGCTTGGATAATTCATCCTGCCACCTAGCTAGCCACTAGGCGCTTAGCCTGGCATTTATTGGTATGAACGTACACTAAGTACTTCTGTTCTTTATGGTGGGACCACACTACGCGGTCTTGGGTCGTACGCGCTTTTGCCTTTTTTTTTCATATAGAGTTTTATGGCTTTTTTACGACTTTGTCCATGGTAAAGGTCGTGCGGCAAAACAACGCGGACAAAAGGCTGTGCTTAAAAAGGTACATTGTGCGTCCACACACTATGAGCTTTTCAAAAGCGCGTACGCCGTTCCAAATGAGAATTGATTTTTTCTCACTCATGATTCAGAAAATTAAAAGATCACGCGCGCTTTTGGCTGGCCGTACGACCAAAAGCGCGTGGATTCTAAGTCCGCGTAGTGAGGACGGGCCTTTAGATAAGAAATACAGAAAAGTAGCCGTTCTTTGAGACACTTCATCTGTGTATGAAAATTGATATCTCTAAAAATGCCAAGCCAATGGATTGTTTTTATTGGCTCGATCAAAATATCAGATCCCTAATAGTTTCACATTTAGTTATTTACAGCTACAGCTAGTAACTGATAAAGCAGATAACCTAAAAAATATTATAATAAAAAAGTTTTTAAATATGCGTTAATAAGGTGATCTAAAAAGTATAAAATAATTTTTTTAATCCACCTGTTTGTAACAACAAGTAAAAGCATCCCGTAGAATGAGCGAGATGAAACACAAAATAATTTAACTTTCTCATTGCGCAAAAGGTAGGTATAAATTACAAACTCCTAAGGCAAATTAATTATTCGAATTAATCTCCAACAATTAGATTTCATTTTTTCCCACGAGTATCGGACAATTAAAAGTCATATCATATGGGACGAAAATTTTAGTTGACTTTGATAGGTGATCAAAGTCCGAACTGTAAATTTACGGCAACTAGTTCAACGCATCGACGGTCGACGTGTCGCGCGTTCTCATCTTTTATCCATGCACATTACTCTCACGTAACGTAACGAAGTGCTATGCAAATTGGATGATTATGGGTTTATTGGATTTTGTATTCAGTATTTTATTCTTAATCATTGTTGTAACTCTTGTCTTAAACTGAGCTGTGCTTGCTGAGTTATCGGAGTGGCAAAAGAACTTTTGTGGACAATTCTGTATCTAAAAAAATCTTTGAAGGCGATTTTCTCGAAACACATATTTTGCACTTATGCACTTCTGGTTTTGTACTGTAGATTATGACTTTTGATGTGAAACATCTTTGCGCGCGTTGAGAGTAATTCTTCAAGGTCAGGAACATTTTGTGGGAACGCTTTATAGGGAACGCTTCGTCCAATCCAATTTTCATTCCGGGAAACGGAAGATCTGTATTGAGCAAGACAGAATAAGACGGAGATTTTAAAAAAAAATAGTAGCACCAAAGAAAAGTGTTTATATGCCGCGAGTCAGACATGACGAGCCAGACATAGGCAGAATGGAACAAATGGTTGAGTGGTTGTCTTACGACGTTGATATTCCAAAAAGTCGCGGGTTCAATTCTTGATCTCTGCATTTGAATTTTATTATTTATATTTAATGGTTTTATTTAGCAACCTCGTATATTTGTTTGTTTGTTTGTTCGGTTCAAATCTTGCGACAGCTTTTTCAACTACTTATACTTAACCGATTCTTATGAAACTTTGCACACACATTGAGTTCCCGTGACAATGCAATCTGACATTTTTGTAAAAAATCAAGATGGCGGTTCTAAGATGGCGGACGAATTTTCCAATTGTGTTCCGATTCCATTGAAAATCAGTATGGGGGGGTTTTTAGGGCCACAAATGACGATTCTGTGGTCAAAAATTGAAAATTCAAAATGGCCGCGCCAACATGGCGGATGAATTTTGAGAATGTGTTCTGAATCCATTGAGAATAGGTATCGGGTTGTTTTTAGGGCCACAAATGACGATTCTGTTGTCAAAATTATGCAAATTCAAAATGGCCACGCCAATATGGCGGATGAATTTTGAAAATATGTTCTGAATCCATTGAAAATCGGTATCCGGGGGTTTTTAGGGCCATAAATGACGATTCTGTGGTCAAAATTGGAAAATTAAAAATGGCGGATGAATTTTGCAAATGTGTTCTGAATATGTTTAAAATCACAAATGACGAATCTGTTTTCAAAATTCGAAAATTCAAAATGGCGGCGGCAATATGGCGGATGAATTTTGCAGATATGTTCTGAATCCATTGAAAATCGGTATGGTAGTGTTTTTGGTGACAGATGACGAATGTGTGGTCAAAATTTGAAAATTCAAAATGGCGGTACGATTTTGGTAATAACGATTCTATTTCACTGAAAATCTCTATATATGGAAATAATGAATTTGTTGTCAAAATTAGAAAATTCAAAATGCCGCTGGCAATATGGTATGTAGCATTGAGTCGCGTAAGAACTTTGGAAGGGCTATGTATTGAGGAGCTTGATTGTGAGAAATTAACGGGTAAGAAACCGTGCAACAAAGATGCAATGAAAGGGTCGGAAAGGATGAGAAGTTGGCATGATGATACGAGCCAAAAACCAAACTAAAAACTAGAACATAAAAATAGGTAAAAAAAACTTTTAAGTTAAATGGTTTTATTTGAAATCATAAGCTGTATCAAAAACTAGAAAATAATTAGAACGCAAACATGGGCCTTCTTGAGATTCTGACGTCTGGTAAGAAATCGTGTAATAGTAGCCGTGCTGTTTTCTCATGTCGTATGCCAAGGGGCACTTTAAGTCGCTGCGTCGCGTCAGCGGATTAAGTAATTGTCTGAGACTTTTAACAGACTAAAATAAAAACATGGGGAGCATAAAAATCTGTATAACGACTGTATAATTAAATAAAATCGACTTGTCTAGAAAAATGTGTTTCCAAGCCCACCAAAAATATATTTCAAATGCGGTAAGACATCATGGTCGAAGGTCATCAATGGTACATTTTCAACACAAATCGGTGTGTAAAAAATTTACGGCTTTTTTGCATCCCAAACGCAAAATTGCTGTGCGATAAAAGAGCTCCAGAGCTGCTTTTCCACTTTGCGTTTGGGATGTAAAATGGCCTTTATTCTTACTAATTATTCAATTTAAAGAAAGATAAAGATCGCCAAAGATGTTTCACATCTTTCACGTGCACTGGTTACACGCGCTATATTTTTTTTCAAGTCCCCCGATGCTTTGCCAGCACATAAGTATTCTTCAACTCTAAAGCTTCTACTTATCATAACCCTTTATGTGATACCCATATCGAGGGGTTGCACGGTAAAAAGTAATGCGCCATTTTGTGGTGGGCGCCATATTGGATTTAAAATGACGTCACATATCTTACTATATTCTACTCGTCATACTCTTTCATTTGATACCCATGTCGGGGGATGTAAAGAAAAATGTAAACAGCCATTTTATGATGGCCGCCATATTGGATGTACCATAAAATTTAATATACTATAATGCATTATCTTTAGAACCAAAGGTTTGTGCCGAATTTGAGCATCACCGGATATCGGGAAGTGGCCGAAAAATCGATCGCAAGATTCCACATCCAGAAATATCCGCCACCATCCGCCATTTTATGGTGGCCGCCATATTGGATGTACCGTAAAATTGAATATTTTTTATTGCATTGTCTTCAGAACCAAAGGTTCGTGCCAAAATTGAACATCACCGGATATCGGGAAGTGGCCGAAAAATCGATCGCAAGATTTCACCCCAGAAATATCCGCCATTTTATGGTGGCCGCCATATTGGATATACCATAGAGATGAATATACTATATTGCATTGTCTTCAGAACCAAAGGTTTGTGCCAAATTTGAGCATCGTCCAATATCGGGAAGTGGCCGAAAAATCGATCGCAAGATTCCACACCCAGAAATATCCGCCACCATCCGCCATTTTATGGTGGCCGCCATATTGGATGTACCATAAAATTGAATATTTTTTATTGCATTGTCTTCAGAATGAAAGGTTTGTGCCAAATTTGAGCATCACCGGATATCGCGAAGTGGTCGAAAAATCTATCGCAAGATTCCACCCCAGAAATATCCGCCATTTTATGGTGGCCGCCATACTGAATGTACCATACAAATGTATATACTATATTGCATTGTCTTCAGAACCAAAGGTTTGTGCCAAATTTGAGCATCGCCGGATATCGGGAAGTGGCCGAAAAATCTATCGCAAGATTTGTCCCAAACAGAGAACGAAGTTAATAGGTTTATTTATTAGTCAGTCCTAGAACTATCTAAATCATCCTAGAACATAAAAGTAAACGCTTTGGCGTTCATTAGTTTTAAAACTTGTTATTTTTTGTCCGAGAGTGTTCTAGTTTGGTGTTCATTAAGTTGCTCTAAAGTGTTCTAAGTTTTACTTTTTTGTTCTAGATTTTTTTCAGGACAGTTTTGGACAAGAGTTTTTTGTTTATGTTTTTTCTTATTTTTGACAGATGTGTATATGAAATTATGAGAACAGAAAATGTAGAACAAAAAAAGTACAAAAAAGCGTTCATTAGATTTTCTGTTCTAAGTTTTTCTAAAGTGTTTGACGTTAAATTGCTTGCTGTTATATTCTGTTCTGCGCTATCCTGTTCTGAAAACTAATAAACAAACCTAATATAAAGCTTGTAAAAATGATGCTGTTTTTTTTTGTAATTTGCAATACTTCAAGGTCCTCCAACAGATAACTGTAGTTACCAAAACATTTTTGATTTATTATGGTCCTGTAAATTGCGGTTGAAGCTTATGACTTTCTCCGGTAGATGGTGGCTCATATGTGGTTAACACGAGGTCGTTCACTGAATACGGTTTAATACGGTTTTATGCATCCATACATCCAATGATTTAATAAAATTACCCTTCTAGCGCAGAAGGTGCACTTCTCAGCTGGGCTGAGAAATATTTACCACTGCTCAGTGGCTCAGCTAAGCCATGCATACAAAAAACACAAAGCAACGTTTAAAAGTACAAGACTGTAAAAAATTTCTGTGGCAATTTTAAAAAAAAATACTGGAAGTTTTATTCACAAGCAGTTTTGTAAATTTGCAATATATATTATTAGGAATATTCCCATTCTACTTTACGTATTTTTACCAACTGTGTAAGTAAATATACATTATTTGTGGGATGTAAAAATACAATCAGTATAGGAGCTTTCTCTTCATAGTTTTGTAAATTTCCAAAACTCTTGTTGCAACTTTTTACCAGAGAGAGACGAAAAGGAAAAACCCAAAGCTGAAGATTACCGCCCTGTGCCAATGTGCTTGGCCCTGCCTGAAATATTTCCAAGCGCCAAATTTTATTCTTAGTTAATGCCCACTCCCTATACATAAAAAATTAGCATTTTCCTCACAATGCCTTGTTAAGTATTTACGTGAGGCAATACCTATCAAAATTTCTTGGCTGTTACAAGAACTGCCCAGACCCTGACAAAGTCGAAGGTCTGGCCTTAACCTAAAAGCAATTGGGTTTATATGCTTATTATTCCATTGTTACCTGTGAATTATATCCACGAGAGGAAAAATTTAAACCTTACATTCCAATAACCGATTTGTAATTTTACTGAAAATTTATGTTCTAAAATTACGCCTCTTTAGTAAAATTACAGTATAAAGTGTATAAAGTATAAAGATTTTTTTAGTACGTAACATTGATAAATATATAAGAAACTAGCTGGGACCCGGTGCGCCTATGCTGCACCCATAAACCAATAGTAGTAATCAGGTGATATGAATTTTAATATACAGTAGGAGAGTTTGAAAAATGCAATTTTTTGGTATTTTTGATTTCAAATAACAAAATGTGAAACTATTAGGGATCTGACATTTTGATCAAGACAATAAAAACCATCCATTGACATGGCATTTTTCGAGATATGAATTTTCATACACAGATGAAGTGTCTCCATGAACCACTTATTTTCTGTATTTTGGATAGCTGGGACCCGGTGCGCCTTGCTGCACCCAACGTTTAAACATTTAAAATCAATCCAAACCTTCAAAATTCAACTCTTCTTAACCAGTAACGAAAAACCAACTATGCCTATAAAAGTTCGAGACATTGGATTCAAAATGCATTTATTTGCAGTGTGACCAAAATTACCTATTATTGTAAAGCTCTGGGGCAGACAATATTTTTTGTCGGCGTGGCCCGTAATAAAGTTATGGTTCTTTCTGGTAAAATAAACACACACGAATATCCTTAAAAATATAACTACCCACCAAAAATAAATATTAGTGAAAGACTATTTTAAAATAAGTTTTTTCCAGCAACTATTAGACACATAGTATAATTTCAAGAAAATATGTCATATCCACAGTGTTATCCATGCTATAATCTTTTTTCGTATGGACTTTTAGTTAAATTAAACACTCAATAATCGACATCTTATTACATCCTGAAAGAAAAAAAAATTAAAGGATTATATCTACTAATTTCATATTTAGAAATGGACTTTTGACGGTGATGGACATTATACGCTACAAATTACATGTCTTGCAATTGCTTGGCCCCTGGGTTCTCATCTGCAAAGTCACTGACTCAGGTTTTATTTGTTTACCCAGATGCCAGCCTCTTCCCGTATTGCAGAATCCTAGACTTATACCTAAAAATTCAGAGGTGATGGGTTTCTTTCCTTCTTATCCATTATACATAAATCATCCCATATTTCCGTTTCTCCTTACCACCTTTCCAAAAAAACCTTGTTGATCAATTCTGAACCTATTGCTTAGAGAGCTTCAGGATACACTACATTCAATGTTTTTCCATTTGTAGCTAGAATGTCAAAATTTTCCGATTTTCCAACTCTTGAACAACCTACATACAGCTAACCGGGAAATGACACTTATTTGGCAAAATTCTTCCGCCATATTGGCCCCACAATTTTGAATAAGTTTTGATCATAAATTCGTTATTTACTACCTTAAAAATTCCCATATACCGATTTTAATTGGAATCGGAATACAATTCGCAAACTCGTCGGCCATATTGGCGCGGCCATTTTGAATTTAAATTTTGATCATAAAGTCGTTATTTGCTACCTTAAAAAACCTCAGATACAGATTTTCATTGGAATCGGAACACAATTTGCAAATTCGTCGGCCATTTTGAATTTATAAGTTTTGACCACAAATTTGTTATTTGCGACCTTAAAAACCCCTAGATACCCACTTTCATTGGAATCGGAATAAAATTGGCAAATTCAACCATATTTCTGCGGCAATTTTGAATTTCGGTCATATTTCGGCGGCCATTTTGAATTTCGAAAATCGGGCTACGAGGTGCATCATAGGAGACCCCGACCTTCATGCAAAAATTCAAAGCTCTGTGATGACTTTCAACAAAGCTCTTCATGACAGCGCCATCTAGGAGTAGCTTTAGAAAGTAATAGAATAGCCTATTTAAAATTTCATTAAGATCGGTTACACGGTGTAGGAGCCTATTGCGTACAGACAGACAGACAGACAAACATTCAGTTTTATATAGTAGATATTGTAATTTTCCTACATAAACGATTTAGAAAAATACATAAAATTGTGTAAAATATACGTCACATTCATGTAATCAACATTTACGTTATGCAGTAATTGGAGATTTCCAATTTCATTTTGTGAAGTTACAAAATTTATAGTAAAATTACAATAATTGCGTAGTAAATTAGTATTTCATATCGCGATTTGTAATTTTACTGTACATTTGCACTGTAAATTTACATATTTTTTTTACAGTGAAGGCATCAAACAGAGAAGCATGCAAAAACAATGAAAAGTGGGACTCATAGGGAGTCACGCCACATTAAAAAGTGTCCTTTTAAGAACATCTTCACTGGTCTGCATGCTAAACACACTCATATTTATGTTAACATTTATAAGCATGCGCCCAGTAGGAATTCTAGGTAGCACTTACAGATGGAGCACTGATATAAGTAGTCATCTGGTAAGGGGTACTCCTGTTTTCTTAGGTGTTAGAAGAGCCCTTATATAACGCATTACAAGAGAAGGCAGATGGTAAGGGGTAATCCAGAATTAGACCCAAAGAAGTTAGAAATTTGCCCGATGACTCAAATACCATACCAAAAATACGAAAACAAATGAGTCATCGGGTAAATTCTAACTTCGTTGGGTCGAATTATGGATTACCCCTTACCATCTGCCTTCTCTTGTAATGCCTTATATAAGGGCTTATCGATGTAGTAAAAAGTAAGGCCTTACCTCCTATGACATCGTGTGTAAAAATAAGTACTTCTGTAAGGGGTATGGTAAGGCCTACCCCTTACTAGTGAGGGCTCATTTCAGTACTTCTGTAAGCTTACAAGTCCTACTGGGCGATTAACCGGTTCATACATTCCATAATTGGTATTGGAGGAATTAATGTACAAGAGAGGTTGACCTCTCAGGTTGTAGTTATTCACTCTAAATGACTTGCGGCTTCGTAAGAAGCCTGAATCCACTTTTTCATTCAACAACCGATGAACGAATATAACGTCAGCGACCTCGCGGCGCTTATGGAGAGAGCTTCAGTTGAGCAATTTAAATCTGTTCTCATAAGGCGGAAGAGTAAGGCTAGCGACATACGATTAGGTTTCCCCGGTACGGCTAACCGTCTCCGTCTTTGTTTGTCTCCGGTTTGTTCTGAAACCGTTCCGGTTTTAACCTTAACGTATGTCGCAGCTAACCTAATTGCTTGAGTTCCATTTTGGCACGAAAAAACCCGTTCGGGAAAAACCTAATCGTATGTCGCTAGCCTAAGTGGATCATCCCATGGGAGCTGGCTGAGTGCAAAGCGGACGAATTTCCTTTGAACCGATTCGATTCTATTAACATGGGAGGAGTAGTAAGGAGACCGTACCTGGAAGGCGTATTCAAGAAGAGGCCTAACTAAAGATATGTATAAGTGCTTGGTGATGAGGAGGTTATTGAATTCCTTGGACCATCTTTTTATAAATCCCAGGACTGAGTTGCCCTTGGAAGAGATATAATTGATGTGGATGGAAAAGTCCAACTTACTTTCTAACCTAACCCCTAGATCAGTGGTTCCCAACCAGTGGTCCGCAAGAGCTAAAATATGGTCCGCAAAAGATTTCAAACTTTGAATGAAGGCGTGGGTGAGTAAAGGCGCAGATTTTCGTATTCTGAAAAAGCATTAATAGCGTCATTTGAGATATCGAAATTAATAGCACAATCAAAAAGCCTCACACAATAGAAGAAACTCTCTTTATCGAACAACACGGTGAAAGCTCGAATTGAACTCATGTCAAAGAATATCGAAGAGAACTAGTTTCAAAAATAAAAATATCACCATTCTTCGCTTTAATCGCTTTGCAGTGTGATGAATTTACTGGCATCTCCAATTGTTCTCAGTTACTCGTTTTTGTCTGTTTTTAGGCGACGACAACATATTCAAAGAAGAACTATTGATTTCGCAGGAACGGCGACGACATCAAAAGGTATCGACGTCATGAACATAATAACTGAATATTTTCATGAATATGACATTATTTGGGAAAAGCTGGCCGGTTTCGGTGCGAATGGTGCTCCAGCGATGTAAGGATCACGTTCCGATCTAGCGACGTTAATCAAACAGAGGGATCCGTCAGCGCTAACAATGCAATTGGCCATAAAAGTAGTAAATGTTATCAAAAGCTGTTTAGTTGTTTTTAGGCGAGAAAAAAATAAATGACTTACTGGAGCAGTTTTCTGATCTAACATCCCAGTTGCATTTGGCTTATCTGGTGGATGTTATCAAACACTTAAATAAATTGAACTTGCAATTGCAAGGTTCGGGAAACAGACATGAATTATTCACGTTGGCGAGGACAATTATAGCGCGTTCGCAACGTTAAAGGCACTCCTTGACGACAAAAAGCATAACACATTTAGGGAAAGCATACAAGAAAACATCAAATGTCATCTGCAAATGTTGGCTGATGAATTTTTATTTTATTTTATTTTATTTATTTACCAGTCTACAGAGTAAATCTCCAACAGACAATGCAAAAATTAATATAACAATAAAAGTAATTACAATACGTAATAAATATAACATAAATAAAAATTAAAAATTTATAAAAACAAATTAAATTAAAGCAGACGACAAGACAATATCATTATCTAATAAGATGGCATAAGTCCGACTTGAATGCTATTCTCTCGGCAGATACATCAATCATGGCATAAATTTCATTAAACAGGCGAGAGCAATACGTTATTGGTTCATGCTGGCCATAAACGGTCCTATGCGGAGAAACAAACAATAGAGGTCTAGATCTCAAGGATACGCCAGGCGCATAAATGTTAAAGAGAGTAAGTAATGAAGCAGATTTAATTCGAAAACATAACACATCTCTGACAAACATAATACTTGCAATATTTCTTCGAGCCTCTAATTTCTGAAGTCCTAGAAGCAAACATCTGGAATTGTAAGAAGGGATAAAATTTTGCCAATTGATTTTACGAAGAGAAAAACGAGTAAAGGATTTCTGAACGGATTCAATACGAGAACAGTGGAGAGAGGTATAAGGATTCCACACAACAGATGCGTACTCTAAGTGAGATCGAACAAGAGCCATGTAAAGGAGTTTTAATGTAAATAGATCCCGAAAGTCAGTAGAATTTCGCTTGATGAAACCAAGCATTCAATCCTTCAATCTTTACTTCCCAGAATATAGCAATACATAAGCTAAAGTTGACCAAACTCTGATACGCAACCCTTTTGGCACTAAGGCCCTCCCGCACACGAATCGACTGATTTGCAATCCCAATTGCAAACCGGTTTCACAAGAATCCCGCGCACAACCAGTTTGCAATCAAAATGAAACCTTTGTCCATACACTAGTATTGGGTAGGACACGATTATAAAATGAGTTTGTAAGAGGAGCCTCTTTTTCCTTTTGAACCAGTACAATGTCTCACTTCAAATGAGGCGAGGTGTGATTGTCACATTGGTGGGTTTCTTCTCTCTTACTTTTTTTAAGGCGGTAAAATTCTCAATTTGGAATGAGGCGAGGTGCACGTAGGATAAATATCTATTAGTACATGAGAAGGAGGACGTGCAAAATTCCGGTGTTTCGGGTTCCGGTGCATTCGATGTTGAAATGGAAGTAAGCGAAGCATTTCTGATGCTATGGGTGTTTACAATCTGAGATTCACAAATTGCAGAGAAAACATGAGGATGCTTGCTCTTGGTGTGTCAAATTAGATTGTAAGCACCGCCACCTTTGTAAGACAAAACTTTACCACAGAAATTTCATTTACCTTTATCATTTTTTAAGTCCACAAAATATTCCCATGCCCTCGACATCTTTTTCTCCTCAGCCATTCTTAATATATTAAATTAAGGAACAAATCACAGAAAAAAAGAAATGAATATTAGAAATGTTGGTTAAAAAATAAAAACATATGCAGACGTGACATAGATGGAGAAAAAAAATAGTATAATGCTTTTTTACATTTTTTTCGTGTAAGAAGAAAAGTAGTTAATTCTTTTTTAAAACTGCCTTACGAAAAAATTTAAATAAAAACAATTTTGTTTACTTACGTTTTTGTCTATAAAAAAATCACTGAAATCTTAATTCGCAAAGTAAATTACAAAAGGTGCTAGCTTAATTTAAGCCCTCTCCAAAATGACAAAAACAAGCAAATTAAAGAAAGAAAGAATATAAATACATACCAATGTAAAGCTTTTATTATTTACTAGCTGGGACCCGGTGCGCCTATGCTGCACCCATAAACCAATAGTAGTAATCAGGTGATATGAATTTTAATATACAGTAGGAGAGTTTGAAAAATGCAATTTTTTGGTATTTTTGATTTCAAATAACAAAATGTGAAACTATTAGGGATCTGACATTTTGATCAAGACAATAAAAACCATCCATTGACATGGCATTTTTCGAGATATGAATTTTCATACACAGATGAAGTGTCTCCATGAACCACTTATTTTCTGTATTTTGGATAGCTGGGACCCGGTGCGCCTTGCTGCACCCAACGTTTAAACATTTAAAATCAATCCAAACCTTCAAAATTCAACTCTTCTTAACCAGTAACGAAAAACCAACTATTCCTATAAAAGTTCGAGACATTGGATTCAAAATGCATTTATTTGCAGTGTGACCAAAATTACCTATTATTGTAAAGCTCTGGGGCAGACAATATTTTTTGTCGGCGTGGCCCGTAATAAAGTTATGGTTCTTTCTGGTAAAATAAACACACACGAATATCCTTAAAAATATAACTACCCACCAAAAATAAATATTAGTGAAAGACTATTTTAAAATAAGGCTTTTTCCAGCAACTATTAGACACATAGTATAATTTCAAGAAAATATGTCATATCCACAGTGTTATCCATGCTATAATATTTTTTCGTATGGACTTTTAGTTAAATTAAACACTCAATAATCGACAAATATTATTACATCCTGAAAGAAAAAAAAATTAAAGGATTATATCTACTAATTTCATATTTAGAAATGGACTTTTGACGGTGATGGACATTATACGCTACAAATTACATGTCTTGCAATTGCTTGGCCCCTGGGTTCTCATCTGCAATGTCACTGACTCAGGTTTTATTTGTTTCCCCAGATGCCAGCCTCTTCCCGTATTGCAGAATCCTAGACTTATACCTAAAAATTCAGAGGTGATGGGTTTCTATCCTTCTTATCCATTATACATAAATCATCCCATATTTCCGTTTCTCCTTACCACCTTTCCAAAAAAACCTTGTTGATCAATTCTGAACCTATTGCTTAGAGAGCTTCAGGATACACTACATTCAATGTTTTTCCATTTGTAGCTAGAATGTCAAAATTTTCCGATTTTCCAACTCTTGAACAACCTACATACAGCTAACCGGGAAATGACACTTATTTGGCAAAATTCTTCCGCCATATTGGCCCCACAATTTTGAATAAGTTTTGATCATAAATTCGTTATTTACTACCTTAAAAATTCCCATATACCGATTTTAATTGGAATTGGAATACAATTCGCAAACTCGTCGGCCATATTGGCGCGGCCATTTTGAATTTAAATTTTGATCATAAAGTCGTTATTTGCTACCTTAAAAACCTCAGATACAGATTTTCATTGGCATCGGAACACAATTTGCAAATTCGTCGGCCATTTTGAATTTATAACCAAACCACAAATTTGTTATTTGCGACCTTAAAAACCCCTAGATACCCACTTTCATTGGAATCGGAATAAAATTGGCAAATTCAACCATATTTCTGCGGCAATTTTGAATTTCGGTCATATTTCGGCGGCCATTTTGAATTTCGAAAATCGGGCTACGAGGTGCATCATAGGAGACCCCACCGACCTTCATGCAAAAATTCAAAGCTCTGTGATGACTTTCAACAAAGCTCTTCATGACAGCGCCATCTAGGAGTAGCTTTAGAAAGTAATAGAATAGCCTATGTTCTTCCCTTTAATGTAAATAGCGTATGGTTAAAATTTCATTAAGATCGGTTACACGGTGTAGGAGCCTATTACGTACAGACAGACAGACAGACAGACAGACAGACAGACAAACATTCAGTTTTATATAGTAGATTAAAACTGCCTCAGAGTAGGTACGAAACCTATGCCTCCAGAAAGTATATTTATATTTTAAAATCTCACTTCGCCTAATTTAAAGTTGGGAATTTTGATGCCGCAAAAAAAGTAAGAAATGTCTCTCCACTATAAAATTTCACTCCGTCGAAAAATGTAAGAATTGTCTCTCCAGGGCAAAACTTCCCTCCCTCGAAAAATGTAAGAATTGTCTCTTCACTACAAAACTTCCCTCCCTCGAAAAATGTAAAGCTGGTGACATATTCAAGCGTACATGCGTTGCATTCGTTGACAGATAATATAGAAATGTATGTATTCAAATACGACCTGACGAAATATTCCGTGAATATTCCGCATGCCACGCAAATGTCGGGCATAGGACACACAAGCATACACAACAAACACATGCGACTCGTTACTCAGATTTTTGGGCTATCTGGGAGAGCCGCGACGGAACGCAACCATGCAATTATGTGTCAGTGGAAAATCTCCGCATATCAAGGAGCCGCTGAATCACAACCTTCTATATTACAAGCCATGAACAAGAATCTCAATTGAGAGAATCGGACCACCAAATTCTCCCAAATTCTCCAAATTACACTAACAACATAACGTGATTTCACCGAGTTGTGGTCCGATTGAGCGGAAATTCGCTCTCAATATTTTCCTTGTTCATGGCTTGTAATATAGAAGGTTGTGGCTGAATGCAATGTATGTACGCTTGTATATGTCACCAACTTAAGAATTGTCTCTCAAGTACAACATTTCACTCCCTCGAAAAATGTAAGAATTATCTCTTCACTACAAAACTTCCCTCCCTCGAAAAATGTAAGAATTGTCTCTCCAGGACAAAACTTCCCTCCCTCGAAAAATGTAAGAATTGTCTCTTCACTACAAAACTTCCCTCCCTCGAAAAATGTAAGAATTGTCTCTCAAGTACAACATTTCACTCCCTCGAAAAATGTAAGAAATGTTCGTATTTACAATCTCACCACGGCTCAGTTTGAATAGGATATTTTACTGCCGCAAAAGAAGTGAGAAATGTTTCTCCCGTTCGTGTTTACAATCTCACCTCGCCGCAGTTCAAATTGGATATTTTACTGTCGCAAAAGAAATAAGAAAATGTCTCTCTAGTTCATGTTTACAAGCTCACCCCGCTGCAGTTCAAATTGGATATTTAATGCCGCAAAAGAAGGAAGAAATTTAGAATCACACCTCGATTCATTTTTCTCGAAACCTGTAGGACATTATTTTTGAACCGAGACATTTAAAATAATTGAGGCCTCAGTACAATTTACATCGTGTAAGGTACAAATGTACTGCCTCGTGTAAGTCCGACTCAACACTACCACACACGTAACTGCTTTTGGATCAATCGGTGCTCATAGTTTTTAGACACGAACATGTGGCAAAATGTCAAGTACTTCAGATGAAGTGCAACCACGCAACTGAAATCGCTTTCGACCGGCAAGAACAGTCGCACGCGACCATTTGTAAACTGGTTAGCAAAAAAATCTTGGGTGACAAAAGGGTTATTAACATCTATTAGAACTAGGGATAAACTGGCTAGGAATCTAAGGAAGCAACCATTTAACCAGCATCTTTACACCAAGTATAAAAACTATAGGAATAAATTATGCAACCTCATTAAAATAACCAAATCTGCTTATTACCGAAATGAACTTTTTAAATTAAAGGGTAACCCAAAAAAGATTTGGCGAAAAATCAATGAAATTACATCCACTCATAGAACAGATGCTGTGATACGAGAACTAAAAACTAAGGACGGGATGATAACAAAAGACGAGTATGCCATTGCATGCGAGTTGAATGATCACTTCTCAAGTATTGGCGAGAAAATCGCCATTAATGTTCCCACCTCCGCCGTAGATGAAATGATTAATTTCCCGAATACCCCAATCCCTTATCCTCAAGAGTTTCCACCAATAAGTTGTGAAGAAATATGTTTTCACATAAAAAATTTAAAAATAAATAAATCACCTGGGAGCGATGGGCTTACTGCGGGAATTCTGAAAAGTATTTCACACAACATCAAACATCCCCTCTCACATATTTTCAATTTGTCTATAGAAAAGGGTATTTTCCCCAACAAGTTGAAATGTGCTGTTGTTGTCGCTTTGCATAAGTCTGGCAGCAAAAGTGACCCAAATAATTATTGACCAATAAGCCTGCTCTCTAATATTGCCAAAATTTTCGAAAAGTGCCTAAAGAGTGGACTGTTGAATTTTCTGGATGATAACAACGTTCTTGCAAAAAATCAAAACGGCTTTAGATCGAATACAAGTACAGATCATGCTTTTTTTGACGTCACTTCGTTCATTAACGCCAGTGTGGACAAAAATGAGAGTCTTGGCAATTTTCCTTGATCTTAGAAAGGCTTTTGATACAGTAAATCACCGCTTTTGATCAAGAAACTTGAAAAGTTGGGTTTAAAAGGGGGCAACTTATCGCTATTCCAATCTTATCTTCACGAACGATCGCAGCTAGTTAACGTGGGGAATACACTAAGTGAGCCTAGTATAGTACGTTGTGGTATACCCCAAGGAACTGTGCTTGGTCCTTTATTATTCCTCAATGATATTTTCCAGCTGCAGCATAATATTTCGATTTCAGCGATAATTGGAACACGACGATCAGCTTAGCAAATAGTGGAATGGAAACATTTTACGAGCGGCTATGTACATACAAAATTCTGCTGCTTCGAAATATTCTTGATGGACCAACGATGAGAACCGTATACTTTGCGTTAATACAATCGCTCTTTCAGTATGGTATTATAGCTTGGGCTCTGCATACACAAATATCATGAAACCGCTAATTAATTTACAGTCGAAAATCATTAAAATGTGCATAAAAAATCTAATTTCTTCTCCACTACTGAAGCGTTATCCATTTTTAATGTACTGACTGTCCGACAAATCTATTGCTTTAATTTACTTAAATTTACATATAAAATTTTTAGACTGTTTCCTGTGCACTGCTCAGGCTATCAAACCAGAAGACAATTAACACCCTCACTTGCGATACGAAAATGCAGAAAAGTGGTATCTCAAAGACATTCCAGTTACGTCCGATGATGTATAATGAACTCTCTATTGACATAAGGCAATCATTGAACGAGTCAAGTTATAGAACTATCCTTAAACATTTTATCCGTATAAACAGTGATGAGCTTTAAAATACTTATGTTTGGCAATTTAATTTTCAATATAACAGCAATAAAAATAGTTTTCAATTTTTAAAATAATATTTAAAAATAGTTGCAATTTTTTTTTGTACCTTTACATATAAGCAACTAGCTGGGACCCGGTGCGCCTATGCTGCTCCCATAAGCCAATAGTAGTAATCAGGTGATATGAATTTTAATATACAGTAGGAGGGTTTGAAAAACGGCAATTTTTTGGTATTTTTGATTCCAAATAACAAAATGTGAAACTATTAGGCATCTGACATTTTGATCGAGACAATAAAAACCATCCATTCACATGGCATTTTTCCAGATATGAATTTTCATACACGGATGAAGTGTCTCAATGAACCGCTTATTTTCTGTATTTTGGATAGCTGGGACCCGGTGCGCCTCGCTACACCCAACGTTTAAACATTTAAAATCAATCCAAACCTTCAATATTCAACTCTTCTTAACCATTAACGAAAAACCAACTATTCCTATAAAAGTTGGAGTCATTAGATTCAAAATACATTTATTTGAAGTGTGATCAAAATTACCTACATATATGTGTTTTGTTAAAACCACGAAAGTTAAAACATTTAAAATAAATCTGCAAATGCTTGGTCCCTGGGTTCTCATCTGCAATGTCACTGACTCAGGTTTTATTTGTTTACCAAGATGCAGAATCCCGTAGACCCGTATTGCAGAATCCTAGACTTATACCTAAAAATTCAGAGGTGATGGGTTTCTTTCCTTCTTATCCATTATACATAAATCATCCCACATTTCCGTTTCTCCTTACCATATTTCCAAAAAAAAAAAACTTGTTGATCAATTCTGAACCGATTGCTTAGAGAGCATCAGGATACACTATGTTCAATGTTTTTCCAGTTGTAGCTAGCATGTCAAGATTTTCCGATTTTCCAACTCTTGAACACCCTACATACAGCTAACCGGGAAATGACACTTATTTGGCAAAATTCTTTCGCCATATTGGCCCCACGATTTTGAATAAGTTTTGATCATAAATTCGTTATTTACTACCTTAAAAACTGTCATATACCGATTTTAATTGGAATCGGAATACAATTCGCAAACTCGTTGGCCATATTGGTGCGGCCATTTTGAATTTAAATTTTGATCATAAAGTCGTTATTTGCTATCTTAAAAATCCTCAGGTACAGATTTTCATTGGAATCGGAACACAATTTGCACATTCGTCGGCCATTTTGAATTTATAAGTTTTGACCACTAATTCGTTATTTGCGACCTTAAAAACCTCTAGATACCCACTTTCATTGCAATCGGAATAAAATTGGCAAATTCAACCATATTTCTGCGGCAATTTTGAATTTCGGTCATATTTTGGCGGCCATTTTGAATTTCGAAAATCGGGCTTCGAGGCGCATCATGGGAGGCCTCCACGGACTTTCATGCAAATTTTCAAAGCTCTGCGATTATTTTCAACGAAGCTCTCAATGACAGCGCCATCTAGAGGTGGCTTTAAAAAGTAATAAAATAGCCTAGGTTCTATGTTTTAATGTAAATAGCACATGGTTAAAATTTCATTAAGAACGATTGCACGGTGTAGGAGCCTATAGCGAACATACATACATACATACATACTTACACACATTCATTTTTATATATATAGATATCCAAAGAAGTTAGGATTGCTAGGGCTCTCACACAAAAGTTTTCTTATGTGAGGGCTAACTTAGACCATAGTTGTAAGTTAAGTAACTATGCACATATTTATAAGTTGCAATAAAAAAAAATAAAAAAAAATAGACAGAGAAGTAAAGGGGGTAATGTAAAAAATCCTTGTACTCACGAGTTCAACCACATCTTATCGCAGATAATGTCATTTAATATTTTGTTTGCTATGGCTTTGGGCCGTGTTTGAACCGTTTTTGGATGAAAATATTCCAAGGGTCTATAGACGTAGGCTTAGCTTAGAGAGTACAAAAAAAAATTTAAAAAAAAAGTAGTTATCGTGGACAAGTCGGCTTATGTTCCCCAGCCCCTCAATTGGTTTAACACACAATCAGAATGTTATGAACATCATTTAAAGATTCTCGACTTTATGATTCTTGTTTTGTTGAAGAAATACTGCAAATGGATTATACAGAAGGCATTTAAACGAGCGAAGTTCACTGTTAACGCCCGCCGTAGAATTTGTTAATTAGATTAATGAAAAGGTAAAAATTCCACTCTGCAAATCTAAGGTCATTGCATTATTGTCTTGATTGCAATTCTAGCCAATATTTATTATTTGTGTTTATCCGCAATGCTTAGCTTGCACCTTCAGCAATTCATTCACCGGCTAATGTCAATGGCCGGATTTGCTGAGTGGACTTTTTACCTGTGTTCGTATGTTTGTTTTGTTTTTATTATTACTTTTTTGTTGAAATCAATTTTGTATAAAAATCGTAATTATTAATCAATAAATCGGAGTTGAATTATAACCACCAAGCAGTGCGTTTGATTACTAGCTAATATCAACGAAGATATCTCGGTTAAAGTGCCGCTTGATATCCCGCCACCGCAACTCCTTCAACACACTACAAGATATCTCGGTTTAAGTGCCGTTTGATATCGTATTAAACATAACCCAGGTCACGGTGTTTCACTCTGACCATTTGAGTAGGAATAAAATAATTCCTCCTTTAACATTTGGTGACCCCGACGTGATAGGGTGCAACACTCAATCACCAATTTACATTAATTAACGTTTGCGTCACGAGTCTTTGGAGCATACATCTTTAAAAAGGGCACGAGCAGATGACGGCCACAATGACACGTCTAGAGGAACTGACCCAGCTACAATCGAAGCTTGGAGAGGATATCCAGCGCATCATCAAAAATTACGGGAAGGACTCTGCAGTAAGAAAGACGGCTACCTACTACGATGAACGGATTCGCCGTCTTCAAGAAGCTTGGATTGCCTTCGAAACCAACGACGCAGAAATGAAAACTCTTCCAGAGGTAGATGTACGCCATAAATACTTCACGGGCGACTATTATAATAAGATAAAGGCAGTGGTTGATCAATATCTTGGATACTTTTCCAAAAGGGTTGATGAATGCTTAGCTGTTGAAAACTGTGAAGATGATTCCGAAGCAGCACATTCAAGGAAGCAGTCTGATAAAAACGTACCAGACCCAGCATCGTCATCTAAGACTCCACACGATAGTCCACCACAAGAATCAAAGGCTTCCGCAAGTCAAGTCACGACAAGAGACGAGGACACCTTACTTAAAGCCATAAGAGGACAAAAACGTACTATTGACGTGCTAAATAGGATTATGGAAGCCACCTCAGCAGAGCACCAAGCAAAATCATACTATCAGTATCAGCTTAAGGTCATTAACCAGCAGTGGCATCAAGTGGAAGAATACGACAAAACGATTTGGGAACTCTGTGAAAATCCAGCTGATTGGGGCTACAATAATCACAGCTTCCTTGAGCTCCAACAAAAAACGCAACACTTGATAGTAACACTCTCATCAAGGCTAGAAGGTTATTCATCGGAGACGTCTAACCGGATCGCTCCGTTGAATGGAACTACTGTAGTTCCAAGTTTGCCGAAAATAACCTTGCCAAAATTTGACGGAGACTACGCCAAATGGCGACAATTCTACGACCTCTTCCTACAATTGGTCCATTGTCAAGATATGTCCAGTTGCCAAAAAATGTGGTACCTTAAGACAAACCTGGCCGGAGAGGCGGAAAGATTACTGAGACATTTCACTGTGTCTGAAGAGAATTATAATACTGCTTGGCAGATCCTACAAGATAGGTACAACAACAGCAGATTATTAGTTTCAGCTTTAGTAAACAAGCTGCTGTCGCAACCAAGCCAGACTCATGCTGCAGCAACCAACCTTAAGGCATTTCATGATACCACCAAGGAATGTCTTCTTGGTCTCCAAAACCTAAAAATAAAAGTAGAAGGCTGGGACCCATTGCTGTTGCCTATACTGATAAAGAAGATGGATCGTGAATCACATATGCTGTTTGAACAATCACTAAATAATCCAAAGGAAGTGCCATCTATCAAACAATTACTAGATTTTCTAGAAACACGCTTTCAATCGTTGGAAGCATTAGGTTCCAAAAGTGACCTTGTGAAAAAGCCAGGCATAACTAAGATTTTGACCTCGGCTCTATCAGCAGGACAACAAGACACCTGTATTTTGTGCAAGTACAAGCATCCCCTGTACTTCTGTAGGGCATTCAGAAAATTGGATTCCAAGGAACGGCTCAATATCGTGAAAAAATATGTTTTGTGCATCAATTGTCTGAAACCTGGACACAGTGCATCTACTTGCTCATCCCGGTCCTGTTTTAAATGTAACCAAAAACACAATACGTTGTTACACTTCACATCAGGCTCGAAGGAAAAACAAGAAGGACGTAGGGCTGACGTAGCAGTAAAAGAAGGTTCTTCAAGAGGTGTCAAAGACGAAGGTAGCAACACCGGTACAGATACTAATGCAGTTACACTAGCAGCACTGGACGATTACAAAACTCGGAAATATGTATTTTTGAGCACAGCTGTGGTGAAAATTGTGACGAACGAAGGCAACGAGATGGAATGTCGAGCAATTTTAGACTGTGGATCCCAGGTGAATGTAATCACTGAGAGGATGATCAAACGGCTGAAGGCGATAACCCAACCAGATAAAATGACCATTGAGGGCATTGACCAAGCGAAGCAGAAATCCAATCGACGAATCAATGTAAAATTACTATCTAAAGTGAATGGATTTTCCACAAGACTAGAGGCCTTCGTTCTTAAGCAGATCGTTTCCCCACAACCAACACAACATTTTAACATTGACACTTGGCCAATACCAAAGAATATTACACTAGCTGATCCTAACTTCAATACCCCAGGGAGAATTGACGTATTATTAGGAGCCGAATTTTATCATCAATTCCTGGCAATCGGACAAATAAGCTTAGCTGACAACTTGCCTACATTACAAAACACCGTTTTCGGATGGATCATCACAGGAAAGGTTGAAGGGGCTTCACTAGAAACCGCCACATGCAATATTGCTTCTACCGAAGATGAGGAAAACACAAGTCGGCTGATTGAAAAATTTTGGAAGTTGGAAGACATAGGTAACATGGAACCAAATCTGACAGTGTCAGAAAAACGATGTGAGGCCCTTTTTAATGAAACTGTCCAACGACATGAAAATGGTCGATTTATAGTCGCATTGCCATTTGCAGAAAATCCCGCATGTCTAGGCGACTCAAAACAGATAGCTATCAACAGGTTTTTTGCCATTGAAAGAAGACTCTCAAGGGATCCCAATTTAAGGATTCAATACACTGAATTTATGCACGAGTATTTAAAACTTGGCCACATGAAGGAAGTAAATTTAGCAAGCATTCCATCACAACATTATTTTCTACCTCACCACTGCGTTCTAAAGCCTGATAGCAGCACCACTAAATTGAGAGTGGTTTTCGATGCGTCGAGCAAAACTACGACAGGATATTCGCTTAACGACATACTGCATGCTGGACCGACTGTACAAAGCGAATTGTTTTCTATCTTGCTCCGTTTTCGTCTACCAAGATTTGTGTTCACCACAGATATTGAGAAAATGTACAGACAGATAATGATGCAGCCTGACGATCAGAATTATCAACTTATCCTGTGGAGAGACAGCCCCCAAGAACAGCTTCAATGCTACCAATTGTCAACGGTTACATATGGAACCAGGTCGGCACCTTATTTAGCTACGAAGTGTTTGCAAAGATTGGCACAGGAAAACAACAAGCGATACCCACTGGGAGCTCAAGTCCTGCGCAATGAATTTTACGTAGATGATGGAATGGCTGGTTCTAATAGCCTTGCAACTACTAAAGAAATGCAGCGGCAACTAAACATCATTGTACAAGAGGCTGGCTTTAAGCTACGAAAATGGGGTGCAAACCACCCACAGCTGTTAGAAGGCATTTCACCAGAGGATCAGGAAACGGAACTGGACTTCGAAAAACAAACAGAGGATAAAATTAAGACGTTGGGATTGACATGGTTGCCTAAAACAGACCAATTTCGAGTCAAGGTAAACGTAAATGACAACAATCGAGTCACCAAACGTATAGTCAGCTCAGACTTAGCCAGACTTTTTGATCCGTTAAGAATCATGGCACCAGTAGTTGTCACAGCTAAAATCTTCTCACAGCAACTCTGGCAGCTTAAGTTACATTGGGACGAGGCGCTTCCTATGGAATTACACACTAAGTGGATCATTTTTCGCAACAGCCTAAAAGCTCTTGATAACATACAATTTCCACGACACATATTTGTGCATGAAATCCCAAAAACAATTCAGATTCATGCATTCGCAGACGCATCCGAAAAGGCGTACGGCGCAGCCGTCTACCTACGCTCCACTAACAAGGAAGGCAGAATTGGCGTACGACTACTTTGCGCTAAGTCGAGAGTGGCTCCGCTGCAACGACAAACATTACCCCGTCTAGAGCTTTGTGCGGCAGTGTTAGCATCTCAATTAGTTGCCAGAGTGAAAGGAGATTTGAAATTTGAAGAACTCCCAACATTTCTGTGGTCTGACTCAGAGATTGTGTTAGAGTGGATTAACTCCACTTCCTCCTCGCTCCCAACATTTGTTGCCAACAGGGTGGCTAAAATTCAGGAACTCACACTGGCACAGCAATGGCGTCATGTAGCTTCGAAGGAAAACCCAGCAGACATACTGTCGCGTGGATTGACCCCTGAAAAACTCTCTACCTGTAATCTGTGGTTTTATGGACCCCTATTCCTTCATGGAAGAGATTCACTATGGCCAGCACCATATTCAAAGAAATCCGATCCTGAAGAACTATCAAGAGGAAACCCAAGGACAGCCTTACAAATTGCCGCAGTTACATCAGAGGAGCCAGAGGACATTATTTATAAGATAAACCATGGAAACAGCCTAAAGAAACTACTACGCATCATGGCTTACGTGAGAAGATTCATCAATCATGCAAGACTACCAAAAAATCCTCGACCGTCGCAAGTTATAGCCACACCCACGGAATTGAATGAAGCCTTGTACATCATTGTTCGCACAATTCAAGCCTCAGATTTCAAAGAGGACATTGATCGTTTAAGAAAACACGGTGAGGTTCAAAAGGGCAGCACTATCAGCAATCTTTCCCCATTCCTGGATGAAAAAGGAATCATTCGAGTTGGGGGTCGTGTTCAAGCATCCAATCTTACATATGATGCTAAGCACCAAATGCTTCTACCTTATGCCGATCCATTAACCAAGGTCATCATAATGTCCCTGCACATTGAGTATCTACATTGTGGACCGCAAACGACATTAGCCCACGTAAGGCAACGGTTCTGGCCGCTGAAGGGCAAATCATTGACAAGATCAATTGTTCAACACTGTGTAGTTTGCGCCAAGGCGAAGCCAAAATTACTCTCTCAAATGATGGGGAACCTGCCTGCTACCCGAGTGATACCGGCGAGACCCTTCAGCAATGCAGGAGTGGACTTCTGCGGTCCCATCTGGATCCATTATAAAATAAAAGGCAAACGACCACAAAAGGCATACATTGCCATGTTTTGCTGCTTCGCGACTAAGGCTGTTCATATAGAAGTGGTGAGCGACTTAACTACCGAAGCGTTCATTGGGGCCTTAAAGCGCTTTATAGGCAGAAGAGCGCCTTGTCAAAATCTATACAGCGATAATGCCACAAACTTTGTAGGTGCCCGTAATCAGCTGGCGGAACTTAAGGAAACAATTTATTCTGACCAGGCTCAAGGAAAGGTAACCAAGGTCTGCAGCGAAAAGGGAATCACCTTCCATATGATCCCTCCGAGAGCCCCCCACTTTGGTGGTTTATGGGAAGCCGCAGTAAAATCAGCAAAACATCTGTTACTTAAAAGTGTCTCGACAGCCTCACTCACATACGAAGAGTTGGAAACAACAGTAATTGGAATTGAGGCAATTCTGAACTCAAGGCCCCTTACACCAATGTCCGAAGATCCTGCTGACTTTACAGCACTCACTCCGGGCCATTTTTTGATAGGCGAACCGCTAACAGCCCAAGCGGATCAACAAGCACAACCAATGAAGGGCAGTTTACTAAGGCATTGGAAGCAGGTGACACAACTTAAACAAGAATTTTGGAATCGCTGGTCTCGAGAATATTTGAATGAGCTGCAGTATAGACATAAGTGGAGAGAACAATGCCAAAATGTGAAACCGGATACCATGGTAATTATAAAGGATGATAACTTGCCAGTAATGAAATGGCCACTTGGTCGAATCGTTCAAACGTACAAGGGTGACGATGGCTTAATCCGTGTCGCAGATGTAAGGACATCAAAGGGTATTATGCGGCGAGCAATTCACCGCTTAGCACCCCTACCAGTTGAAAACGAAATAAAAACAGTCACAGAAGGCGACAGAGAACCCGCAGAACACCACCGTGAGCAGATTAAAAAGATTGACCAAAATTCAAACGGAGCATCCACCTCCAGAAGCAGCAGCCAACCACGAAAGAAAATAAAGATGTCAGGAGGAGCCTTCATTACATCAGTTCTCATGGCCTGCCTTATGCTGCCAACAGCATTCACTGCTCCCGTTACAGTTCAAAAGTTTCAACCTCATCCTGGTATCCACTTCGAGAGCGTAGGAGCAGTCAATTTAATATCCACAGAGTGGAACCTTATAATATACTATAACCTCGAGCCGTATTGGACGGAGCTAGCTACGTTCAGCAACGGCACGCAAGCATTGCGTCACTTGTGCCAGCAATTACAACAAAAGAGCACATGCAGTCATGTCGTCAATCTGTTCGAACATACGGAAGAAGAATTGAGACTAGGAAACAGTCTGGTTGTCAAAAGGACCAAGAGAGGAGCCCTCAACGTAGTAGGAAACGTAGCTAATGCACTATTCGGAGTACTGGATTCAGAATACGCTGAAAAAATGTCTCGTACCATTAGTGCAACACAGGAAAACGAAGATCATCTACTAGCTCTGCTCAAAAACCAAACATCCATAATCGACTCGACAGCGAACATAATGAAACGAGATCAGCTGAGCACGCAAAAAACATTTGGAGCGCTTTCGAATCAAATAAATCAAATCATCAACAGAATAAATGACGACGGTGAAAAAAGTCAACAGATAAGAATCTTCCAACTACTAACGTCACTGGCACTTCAAATGACAATTATGGCTTTCAATCTTCATCGGATACAAGCGTCAATAGTTGACGCTCTGACAGACATACATCATGGCCAGCTCCACCCATTGTTACTATCTCCAAAACAATTGAAGCAGGAGCTGATGAAGGTCAAGGAACACTTGCCGACATCAATTTACCTACCGGTCAGCCAAGAAGACCTTCTGCAACTCTATAAGCTAATGTCAGCGGAAGGTGGCATTAGTAATAACTATGTTATTTTCAAACTCAGCATACCTCTAGTAAGCCAGGACCAATTTGAACTCTATAGGATTATTCCGATTCCCGCGTCCGTAAATGGTACACTTTTGGCAATAAGTCCATGCACACCCTATCTGGCAATTAATTTACACCGGGATCAATACTCACCAATAACAGAAAATGAATTAATAGCCTGCAAGACAACTAAACAAGGATACCTGTGTCCAGCCTCCCAGCCCATATATCAAAAGGATTCCGAGCCTTGCTCATGTGAGCTCAACTTGTTTAACAATTCCACACAAGGAACCTGCGAACTAACGAGAATAAAAACCAGCCACGTATGGATTCAGCTTCATCACCCGAACCAGTGGATATATGCTGTGGATACGCCGACGAGAGTCAACACCATTTGCAACCGGGAAATATTGCCATTAACACTAGAAGGCTCAGGATTACTAAAATTGGAGCCAAATTGCATAATAAGGCATGATCTCGTGACGCTTAAAGGACATCACCTCTATGGGAGCAATTTCTCGACATCCTATTCGAGTTTTGGCCACCTACAGGAAATCTCGGCACCGGTTACGCTATCACCAATTTTCAAGAAAGACGATGAGTACAAACCGCAACTGCAAGAATTGATGGCCCTACAAGACCTCATCAATGAACAAAAACTTATGGAGCTACCAAAAAGATTTGAGGGTCACACGGTGCACCAATTTGCAGTCGGTTATTTATCATTAATTCTTGGCATCACAATAATAGGATATGCAATGTGGCGACGATATCATCACATCATCAGGTGTAAAAGGAAACCAGTGCCTCGTCCCAGACAGCACTCCAGTCCAGATTTCACGGTACACGTCTAATGAGTTCAGCTCATCTGTTCAAAGATTATTTGAATTTTGCAGTAATATGCAACGGGGGGAGGATGTTAACGCCCGCCGTAGAATTTGTTAATTAGGTTAATGAAAAGGTAAAAATTCCACTCTGCAAATCTAAGGTCATTGCATTATTGTCTTGATTGCAATTCTAGCCAATATTTATTATTTGTGTTTATCCGCAATGCTTAGCTTGCACCTTCAGCAATTCATTCACCGGCTAATGTCAATGGCCGGATTTGCTGAGTGGACTTTTTACCTGTGTTCGTATGTTTGTTTTGTTTTTATTATTACTTTTTTGTTGAAATCAATTTTGTATAAAAATCGTAATTATTAATCAATAAATCGGAGTTGAATTATAACCACCAAGCAGTGCGTTTGATTACTAGCTAATATCAACGAAGATATCTCGGTTAAAGTGCCGCTTGATATCCCGCCACCGCAACTCCTTCAACACACTACAAGATATCTCGGTTTAAGTGCCGTTTGATATCGTATTAAACATAACCCAGGTCACGGTGTTTCACTCTGACCATTTGAGTAGGAATAAAATAATTCCTCCTTTAACAGTTAAGTAACTATGCACATATTTATAAGTTGCAATAAAAAAAAATAAAAAAAAATAGACAGAGAAGTAAAGGGGGTAATGTAAAAAATCCTTGTACTCACGAGTTCAACCACATCTTATCGCAGATAATGTCATTTAATATTTTGTTTGCTATGGCTTTGGGCCGTGTTTGAACCGTTTTTGGATGAAAATATTCCAAGGGTCTATAGACGTAGGCTTAGCTTAGTGAATACAAAAAAAAATTTAAAAAAAAGTAGTTATCGTGGACAAGTCGGCTTATGTTCCCCAGCCCCTCAATTGGTTTAACACACAATCAGAATGTTATGAACATCATTTAAAGATTCTCGACTTTATGATTCTTGTTTTGTTGAAGAAATACTGCAAATGGATTATACAGAAGGCATTTAAACGAGCGAAGTTCACAGACTACGAATTTTGCAAGAATAATAAAGATTCATTCAAATGGAGAATTTGCGACTTTCAGAAAAAAATACTGTGCAATTATTTAATTTATAGTTTATTTATTTTTTTCTTTTATGTAGCATACGTGAATTACGAGGGGAATTTATTTTAATTCTGTGCTTATCAAAACATTGCTAATAACGAGTATAATAGCCTTCCATATTTTCCTCTTGCCGTATATGCAAGTATATAAACTTTGCTTGTTTGAGGTATACAGATCTTATATTATGCCTAAAGCTGGCTTCCCACGGTGCGCGATATTGCGGACGGACGCGGACCGCGCATCGTGGGAAGAGTGTCGTCCGTGAAGACACAGGCAAGTCTGTAGCGGTGCGTAAGATCCGCCGCGAGTCGGTAAATCCGCCTTCCAACGGTGCGCGATTTTGCGGATTATCACGCACGGCCGACGTCCACGGACGATCTTGGACCGCACCGCATGGTGCGTATCGGTCTGTGTGGGTCTTGAGATTCGAAGCCATTGTGCAAAGTGAAAGGGAGCGTACTGCTGCAGCTGCGGCCCTTGTGGTTTTATTTACCAATAATTATATTATGTGTAAAAACAAAGTGAAATTACGTCTTCTTTTATTTCTGGCTCAATGAAACTTACATCTCTGTATAGTTGAACTTTTCAGCTAATTTATTTCACTGCACTTTCGGTATGTAGGCCATGGCCTTTCAACCAAACACACGTAGAGATGACAGATTCGGCTTTGTATTTCACCAAAGTTCAGCTCTATCAAGCTGGCGAACCCATTTCAGCGGAACCAAATGAAAGTTATATCATAATTTTTAACTTTTTTTTACTATTTAATTACCCAAAAATAAATTTTTTAACTCCTTTTTTTTAAAAAAAAATACATGGTTCTGCCAGCTTTATGTCAAGCTAGCAGAACCATTCTTTATAACTACCACATGGATCCCCAAACTTCTTATAATTATTCACCATTTTTTTTACTAACAGTAATACTATTTTTTTACCTACTACTATTTTTATTAATTTAGTGTTCCATGCATTCAAAAAATAAAACTTGTTCTGTCTGCTTTAGATGAAACTAATGAAACACTACTTAAAGAACTTAAGATTTACCTTCTAAACTTCATACATTAATTTCCCCTTTTTTATCAATTTTTTTTTCATTTTTTATAACATTATTTTTCATTAAGAGCATGTTTTTGTCAGTCTAATATAAAACCAGCAAAACCTTACTCAAAAACAATCACATATGTACATCGCTAAAATTTCTATATTTATTTACTATTTTTTTATTACCTCTTTTACTATTTATTTATCCAAAAATCATTTTTTTACGTTTTCGATTTTTTTAATAACATCGTTCAGCTGGCCTTATATCAAGGTAGCAGAACCTTTCTCAAAAAGATCATATACACCTCTATGCTTCCTATATTTATTTACTATTTTTAACTATCTATTTTACTATTAACTAATCCAAAAATAACTTAATGCTTTTTCGTTTTTTACAGTATGTTGATTGCAATCTAGCAGAACATTTCAGTAAACGTATTCTTAGGTCTCCTATATTTCATACTATTTTTACTACCTATTTTATTAATAAACAATTTAATTCAAAAGTATATTTTTAACCTTCGTTTTTTTAAATGCATCAAACCATCATCTTAAAAAAACTATTTATAATAATGCATCAACATTAATTATATTTAAATCTTTATATGAAATCAATATCTGTGCAGTTCTACAAAAACAGGAATTTTAGTGGGGTCGGCTCGTGGATTCATCATTTTACAAGTTATGTCCTTAAAGTTTAATTCAAATAATCGGCTTCTAATTGGGCATTCAAAATCAGTTATTTCAAACAAGTATTTATAGCTCAAAATTAGCTCCAAATAGTCAAAATTAGTCAAAATTATCACTTCCCCCTGTGGGGCGATTTTGCAGTAATCCAAGCAGTTTATTTAAAGAACTTTAAGCGAAAACCCTCAATAATAAGATTTGTTTGCCAAAAAAGTTGTAAAATTTAATTATTAATTGAAATAAGAGGCGACACGCATTTTTATCACTTCCCTGTCATCTAAAAATCCGTTAAAATCACCTATAACGACTTTGCCGCTTGGGTGAAAGAGGCGAAGTCAGCATAGCTATGTTTTGTTTCATTCGGTGAGCGATCGTGGGAGTGAGTTTAGTGGAGATTTTGGAGTTCTGGAGCGCGTTCAAAAACCTTACTATGGTAAACCACGAGGTAAGCTGTGGTTATGCTGCATCACTTCACTTAACGTGGTTAACTACGGGTTAAAGAAGAAGAAAAAAATAAAAACAAAATTTTCCATAAAATAGTCCCCGCTAATTGCTTCAATTATTTCATTTATTATTTATTTGCAATAATCGCACAAATCCCACTTTAATTTGTTCATGTTTTTAACATTAAAACAACTGTCAGAGAGTTGTTTTTATTCTTCTTCTTCTTAACTATCGCTAACCATGCTCCCGAGCAGGGTTAAAATTTAACTACACCATGGTTAACCACGGGAGTTTTCGAACGCCAAAAAGTTATGCTCGTGGTTATGTTGTAGTTAACCACGGAGTTTTTGAACGACAAAAGTTTACCATAGTTAACCATGGTTAACCATAGTAAGGTTTTTGAACGCGCTCCGGGTCAGTCAAATTCTCACTTCCCTGTCACGTAATTACGTTTCAACGATTAGACATTATTAGATTTTAATTAATTGTACGTGTTTGCTTCAATTACACTGATCATTGGTGCATAATATATTTCGGATAAAATACAGCATTCTTATGGATTTGAGACAAAATTGCTTCCTTGTCTATCCCTTCCCTGTAGACATAGACTGAATGCGAGCATTTCCGAATAGGTTTTGTAAACTATTGTGGAAAACAACGAGCAAAAGTTGACGGTGTAATTGAGGAATCAGACTAGGAAAGAAATAATGTTTAAAATTAATAAAACTTAACATTTGCTCGAGTACTTTTTTCATACTAACCTCACTTCCCTGCACATATTTGGCTTTCTATTCTCAGAAATATTAATAGATGTATCACTTAAATGCAATACTTACTATAATGTTAATCGTTTTTAAGAAAAATATTCGTCACTTTCCGGTGTCTATTCTCACTTCCCTGTCATGCTATAACTTATAAAAATTCAAATATTTTGACTGACCCATTAAAACCTAGAATACTATCAGTAATCTTCGTTATATTCAATTTTCAATTTTGAAATACAATAAAAAAAACGAACGGCCAAAAATAATTCGATTTTATTCCAGTTTTTGTAGAACTGTACATCTATGAGATTTCATAGTTTTATAATTAATTACTATAGTGGAGTCAGACAAGCAAAACATAAGGAATCGTTTCCAGTCTCAATTTTTTTTTGACGTGAATACGTCTGTAAGTTTCTAGTCTAAGATACGTAGAAGAGCGACCTTCACCGATCGAGTAACCGAATGAAGTCTTTTTTTATGATAAAAAATATGCTAAAAAAAGTAACGGTGATGGGTTGCCTAACGAAATATGTTCAAGGCTATATTTAATAGGCGTTTTTTCGCCATTTTGCGCCTTTTTCTCTATTTTGAGGAGAAACTATGCATTTTGGAGAAAAAATCAAAAGAGCAAAGTTGTAGAGCATAAAATTTCCTACAAATTTTGTCTTCACTGTTTTTTTGAATTCCGCATAGTTTCGCCGCTAGAGGCCGTTTTGCGCCTTTTTTAGATTTTGCCCCAAAATTATGCATTTGTATGAAAAATTAAATGAGATCAAAGTAGTAGTTCCAGTTTTTCAACGGCTTTTCTTTGGATGCTTTGATTTATCAACAGAATCTGAAAATATAAATAAAATAAAAGGTTAAAGACACAATTAATTGCTCGCCTGCTATGCGTACCTGTTCAGAGTATCCCTCCCGCTATATCGTCCCCCCTGCAACTTATACCAAAGCGAAGCTCAGGTACCACATTCTAGTACACTATACGTACTATTTTGAAAATAAATTTCACCGTTTTATTTGTTTTTGTTTATTGTTGCTTTTCTGATGAAATTTGGTTCCATTCTGGGCCTTTTGGAGTTTTATTGCTTTTCTCCGCGAGTGACCCATTATTTGAGGAAAAACATATTGAAAAACATTAATATTTGTTAAATCCTTAATTGGAATTTCCGTATTCACGTCATTTTTCCGTATCCGCGATACAGATACCCGCTTTTTGTAACATGTTAGTTCATGTACATTTAGAAAGAACGACCAAAATGGTAGTTTTTTCACAAAATGGTCGTTTTTTCACAAAATGGTCGATTACTTGCGTAGCGGCGGTTGCTAGAGGTAGAAAATGTCCATTTCGTATAGTATTCGATGTTACAAAAAAATAAGTGCGTGTCAGCTCCGACTCGAGACTGGAGTTTACTCCTGAAAGACGATTGACTTAAAATATATATAACAGGCAAAGGAAGTAAATGAACCCATATATTTATTTATATTGATTTGATAAAATACATTACATCAATTTTATATTCTACTTTTTAGTCTATAATATGTCTTCCACCATTTTGTGGTGGCCGTCATACTAGATTTAAAATGACGTCACAGAGATTACTGTATTATAATCGTCATACCCATACTGAGGGGGTTGTCAAGAAAAAGGTAATACGCTATTTTGAATTTGGAATGACGCCACACAACTAATTGTATTCTACCTGTCATGCCCTTCCGTTTATACCCATGTCGGTAGGTCGAGGACTTAGAATAGAGAAGAGAAGGAAGCGCAATTAATTAAAATCGGGGAAGCATTTCGGCAACACATATGCACAGCACTCCCATAGTATTTCTTCAGATCCCGGACAATGGCGGTACCATATTTAGTCAAAAACCGGGAGGGGATTGCGTTTCTTAGTAACCATCCAAATGAGAACACATCACTTGGCTGAAAATGTTTGGAGCAAGCGCGAACGAATTTCGGTACGCCTCTGTCCGGGATCTGCATGAAACCTATGAACATATGGTTGTTCTTCTCTTTTAGAGCGAGAGGTTCTTGAATCCAAGTGCTTCCCTCGAATCCGTATACATCTCGACATATTCGTATATATCTCGTGAAGGAAATGTCTGACGCGAAATGGACCAAGCCCATTGGAAAGAGCATCAAATTTTCCATAACTCCAATAAACTCCAATTTTCTACTTTTTAGTCTATTATGTCTTTCACCATTTTGTGGTGGCCGCCATATTAGATTTAAAATGACGTCACACAGATTACTGTATTATAATCGTCATAAATTTCATTTGATACCCGTACTGAGGAGGTTGCGAAGAAAAAGGTAATCCGCCCTTCCTTTACGCGGCTTGCGGGTAGAGTGACTTGGTAGAAATCGTCACGTAAGAAAATGCGATACGCTGTGTGTATGCGTGCGAGTATCGAGCAGCCCGGCAACCTACAAACGACCAGGCGAGTGCGCTGTGTGTGTGGTGCGAGTATCGAGATTCGAGCAGCCTAACAAACGAGCAAGCGAGTGCACAGCACAGCCGGGTGGGCAACCCTCTCACTTTCTCACTCTCTCCCTCTGTCTCTGTCTCTTTTTAAACGCTTTATCTTAGTTTCACCTGTATCTTGTATCTCGTATGTAAACAAATCTTACAACTTGATTTTGACCAACTTTCATATAACCGATCAACTTCAAATTTTGCACATATGTATAGTTCGCTTGACAAAGCAATCTGAACATTTTGTATAAAAATCAAGATGACGGCCGATTTTTGTAATTTGTTCCCCGGCCGCCTACATGGGGATCAAATGAAACGGTATGACAGGTAGAATACAATTAGCTGTGTAGCGTCATTCCAAATTCAAAATGGCGGCCAACACAAAATGGCGGAACACATAATAGACTAAAAAGTAGAAAATATACCCGATCAACTTAAAATTTTGCGCATATGCATAGTTCGCGTGACAATGGAATCTGACCATTTTGTAAAAAAAATCAAGATGGCGGTTTTGCTATTGTGTTCTCCGACTCACCGACATGGGTATCAATTGGAAGGGCATCACAGGTGGAATACAATAAGTTGTGTGGCGTCATTCCACGCAATTGGAGACACAATTGCAAAAATCGGCCGCCATTTTGGAGCCGCCATGCTGATTTTTCTTACAAAATGGTCGGATTGCATTGTCACGCGAACTATGCGTATGTGCAAAATTTGAAATTGATCGGTTATGTTTTCTACTTTTTGGTCTATTATAGGTACGTATTCTGCCATTTTGTTGTTGCTAATTGTATTCTATCTGTCATGCCCTTTCATTTGATACCCATGTCGCAGGTCGGGGAACACAAAAGCAAAAATCGGCCGCCATCTTGGAACCGCAATCTTGATTTTTTTACAAAATGGTCAAGCAAACTACGCATATGTGAAAAATTTGAAGTTTATCCGTTATATTTTCTACCTTTTAGTCTATTACATGTCTTCCGCCATTTTTTTGTGGCCGCCATTTTAAATTTAAATTGACGTCACACAAATTACTGTATTATAATCGTCATACCCTTTCATTTGATACCCATATTGATGGGGTTGTGAAGAAAAAGGTGATCCGCCATTTTGAATTTGGAATCACGCCACACAACTAATTGTATTCTACCTGTCATGCCCTGCCTTTTGATACCCATGCCGGTGGCTCGGAGAACACAATTGCAAAAATCGGCCGCCATTTTGGAACCGCCATCTTGATTTTTTTACAAAATTGTCAGATTGAATTGTCAGGCGAACTATGCGTATGTGCAAAATTTGAAGTTGATCGGTTATATTCTCTGCTTTTTAGTCTATTATATGTAGATATTCTTCCGCCATTTTGTCTTGGCCTCCATAAAAAATTTAATTGTTAATGCTAATTGTATTCTACCTGTCATACCCTTTCATTTGCTACCCATGTCGGGGGTCGGCGAACACAAATGCAAAAATCGGGCGCCATCTTGGAACCGCTATCTTTATTTTTTTACGAAATGGTCACGTTGCATTGTGAAGCAAACTACGCATATGTGCAAAATTTTAACTTGATCGGTTATATATTTTCTAATTTTTAGTCTATTATAATATGTCTTCGGCCATTTTGTGTTGGCCGCCATTTTGAATTTGTAATGACGCTACACCGCTAATTGTATTCTACCTGTCATGTCCTTTCATTTGATTCCCATGTCGGGGTCGGGGAACATAAATGCAAAAATCGGCCGCCATTTTTAGACCGCCATCTTGATTTTTGTACAAAATGGTCAGGTTGTTAAGCAAACTACGCATATGTGCAAAATTTGAACTTATTCGGTTAAATTTTCTACTTTTTAGTCTATTATATGTTTTCCGCCATTTTGTGTTGGCGCCATTTTGAATGACGCTACACTACTAATTGTATTCTACCTGTCATGCCCTTTCATGTGATACCCATGTCGGGGGTCGGGGAACACAAGTGCAAAAATCGGCTGCCATTTTGGAACCGCCATCTTGATTCTTTTACAAAATGGTCAGACTGTTGTTACACGCGAGCTACACATATGTGCAAAATTTGAAGTTGATCGGTTACATGGAAGTGGGTCAAAATCAAGTAGAAGGTTTTTTTTTGTTAACTGGTTTTTTTTGTTAACGCTTTGATTTTACTCCCCATCTATTTTTCATACCGGGCTCTATATATGAAACGTTTCTTAAGGAGTAAACTCCAAAAATTTGAGACTGGAAACGATTCCTTATGTTTTGATTGTCTGACTCCACGATTTTGCAGCATATCACATAATACCAAATTATAACTATGGCATCCACATGGTATAAAAAAATCTAGCGGCCTTATCAGTTTTGGAAACTTTGACCTTGAATAACTTCGAAAGAGTAAAGTTTTCGAAAAAATGAAACGAGGGCTTTTTGTAGGCAATAACGTTTCATATTGACTGATCAAAAATTTTTTTCGAAAAACCCAGTTCTTGAGTGAGTTTTTGGCCAAACGATGATTTTTGATAACTTTGACCTTGAATAACTTTAAAAGGGTTAATCGGGTCCACATTTTTGTAAGAACTGAAGTTGTAGAGAATTTCGTTGTTAACATTTTGGCCCCTCGCATAAGGTTGTACGACCTATAGAAACCGAGATACAAGGAAAAATCGCAAAAAACGCGATATCTCCGGCGGCCATGTTTTTTTTGTGATCCTGAAATTATTTTATTAAAAAGTCCCAAGGAAGCTAACTAATCTTCCAATTTTCAGCCATTTTGGAATTTTGTCTCTTTTCGATTCCCCTTTTGTCTCCTTTCGCTAATTTTCCCGGGCTACAGTGCGTCTCTCTTTCGCGCTACATAAGTAAGTGAGGGATACGATAAGATAAGCAACAAAATGAAAAGTCGTGGTAAATAAATTCTGAATACTTATACTCACTTCTACGAGATAAGTTCATAAAAGTTAAGACACTGAATCTAGTTTTTCTTTATATCGATAGAGATAGGTATTCAAGTTCAGTGGATAAGTTAAGCTGGCTCACGCAGTTCCCTGTACACCTCTAAAGCCGGCACTGAGGACCACCCTAATAGACAAGCTCTGCTGGTGAGCATTGAGCCGAGTGAATACCCAATAGGACAAAGGGCAAATCTTCACTCCAATGAGTAGTGTTTGAGTTCTCTATGGAATCGCTCAACCATCCCATTTGCTTGCGGATGGTAGGCGGTTGTTCATATTCGGTGAGTACCGAGAAGTCTTTTGACTTCGTTGAATAATTTAGATTCGAATTGCGAACCTTTATCAATTGTAAGTTCAAGCGGTGCGCCAAATCGTGGGACATATTCGGTGACAAAATGTTTTGCCACCGTAGAAGCTGAGATCCCTAATTGGCTAGGCTTTTGGCCATCTCGTAAATCGGTATACGGTTGTTAGGATATATGAATAAGATGGGGATAGTGGCCCCACTATGTCCATATGGATATGATCTAGACCAGTCGTTGCAGTCTGTATTAATTAATGGCCCAAAATATTTCTTGGTGATGGCTCGTCCTGTGTCAGCGTTAAATGGTAATCTTCGTATGGGCGTGGTATACCCGTGCTAACCTCACATAAAACTTCATGTGTTGTGAATGGTATTGGTATGAGATACTGAAGGGGTTTTCTTGGAGTCGTTTTAAATCATTGTCACCTTTCTGTACTTTAGCCAGGTGTGACAAATCGAAGGTGATTGAGTCTACCTTGTCGGTCGCTAATGAGCCTGATAAGTAACTCGCAACAACGTTTTACTCTCGATGGAGCGTTTCACTCAGAGAACTCTTGTACGCTCTATAGGTGGGCTCATTATAAGTTGCTGTTCAGACCCAGATAATGTTGCAAAATAGATTCCAATTGTTCCACAACCAATTTTATTATTTTCTGAAATATGTTTTTTCAAAATGACGTGACACCAGGCGTTTTTGACATTTATGCGCTTTTTCGTGCACGCGAAAATAAGGGAACAGAAATTCACTCTTACGCCTGCGGAATCTCATATTCCAGTAGGAGAACAGATCTTATATGTTGTCCAGAAAAAGTACAGCGATCGATAAATTTGAGCAATATGACAAACTCGAGTTTTGAAGTATTGGGTAAATTTTAATAACTATTAAAAGATTGTAATTTTCCACGATGAAATTACAAACTTTACAAAATAAATGTCTAAATGACAATAAACGCCAGAGGTATCATTTTTCGAGAAACTGAAATAAAGAAATATATAGAATGACACTAATTGTGTACTATAGAAATATGGCCATATCTAATTTAATTATAATAATTATTAGTCATACCATAGACAAATAAAATTGTAATAAATTTATTTGTCTATGGTCATACTAAAAAGAACAAGAGTGTACGATGAGTTTTAAAAGTTTTGTTTTTGACGTGTTTTACTTCCTTAAAATAAAATACATCTTAGCTCCTTAAACAAATCTATTTGTCTTTTTAATGTAACAAAATCTACAGCAATTATAACTACATTTTGAGAAAAATTAAAAAAACCGTTATAAAAACAACCACTTCTCGAAAATTCAAATTGCAAGCACAACAACGTTTCAAAGTAAATTTTTCAGTTATCTCCAAAGAGAAGCGAAACAACTCTGATTAACAGCTTCTTATAAAGCATTCAGACTACTTTATTTTACGAAGAAATCATTTTTTTATCTCTATACGTCTGTGATAAAATAAAATGAAAGCGTTACGTAATTAATAAGATGAACCCGCCACCAGGTGGGCTATAGTGGCTAAAGATTATCTGATTAAAAGCTACGAATAGCGAAATTCAATTTAATATCAGTCCGAACAATTATCCGCAATTTTATTATTTTTATTGCATACTGTAATACATCCAGATGACATTGTTGCCGTTGTATTCAGAAACACTTTGCTCATGCTCGGAGAGCCAATAAAATATCAAAGCAATTGTATGCGAAGGCGTGAAGCCTTATGTTTTCCTTCTTCCTTAATTAGTTCGAAATTAAAGCACGAATTAATGCAGACGTCTGTTTATGTTACAGAACGTTAGCAGTAGTATTAGAACACGAAATGGCGACCAGACTGCGAAAAATTGGAGTTACGACAATTGGTGCTTGTGCCGGCGCAGCATTAGCCGCTTGGGCTCTTCATCAAAAAGATTCTGGCTATCAGGTATTTTTTATTTTAAATTTTTTATGTATTTTTAAAGTAACTAAAACAGTGACGTATTTAGGTACAAAATGCTGCAATTGCTACACCACGAGTGAAGCGCCCACTTCCTCCTCGTTCGGAGCAAGTGAAAACTTTAATGAGCGGCGAGGAGTATGATGTCCTAATTATTGGTGGTGGAGCTTCAGGAGCAGGATGTGCCCTAGATGCTATCACAAGAGGACTTAAGACAGCGCTAATTGAGGCTGATGACTTTGCTAGCGGCACTTCTTCTAGATCAACAAAATTAATTCACGGCGGTGTGCGGTACTTGCAGAAGGCTATCCTTGGTGTAAGTAAAAATTGCCAGCTTATTATGTCGCGTTGTCTTGGCACTGAATTATTTATTTTGTAGCTTAGTGTAACATAGTATGAAACGTCAACAGAAGTTCAGAATTAAAAGAGGAGAATCCTTGACCTTCAAGGAGGTTAACATTTTATCTAAAAGTATTTAAAAGTTTTACAGTTTTTGCTTTTTTACTTCAACAAAAATTGGTTTAATGAATTTTTACATAAATTAGGACTAAGTCTATGGAATTAGATCTGATTCTCTGGAACTATTTGAGCCATATTGCAATTATGAGTTTGGTTGCTTAAAATTTATTTTTCGACTACTTGTTGCTTTTGGTATTTATTGTTAGGGGCTTTTACACGATACAACGGTTGGACCAACATGCGTTGTTACTTTGTCGGTGAAACAGCTATAGCACGGTACACACACGCAACAATTTCATCTGCGACTGAAATTATTTTCAGTCGTATTTTTTACTTAGACATTTCAACTACTAATAATTTGCGGAGAAGTACTAACATGAAATTGATGCAACTGTTGTGCAATTTTGCCCACACGATGCAACGGTTGTACGTGCGACGCCGGTTTTTAGTTAGCAACTAACAACCAAGCGATATCGGCACAACCGTTATTTCAGTGCAAACAGACGAGACAATCGTAGCATGCGACCATCATATTACGCCGATATCGCACCAACCGTTGTCTCGTGTAGAACCCCCTTAAAGCCTCCTATAATATCTATATATGTATTGGCAAAGTCAAATAATGATCCCTTTTTAACTTATTTCCGGTGCACGTATCTTAATGAAACATATCAAACGAAAGGTATATATTACAGAATATATTATTTTATTCAGGTACGTGCACAGGGAAAGTTGTGCAAGCCAGGTAAAGTTTCACCTATACTGAATAATTTCTGAGTAAGTTCCTCTTCATTTATCCGAGCTAGACATCCTTTCCACTGTAGTCTACCAACCTTGATAATTTCGACTTCATGCATGACGCGATAGCGCGCGTACATCTTGTTATTGCCGAGTTTCCGCAGTCGCCCTTCCCCGCAATAGGGGCCCAACAATTCTACGAAGGACTTTTTTTCTCGAAACCAGCTAAGAAGGTCTAAGCGCTTTTTGCTAAGTCTTGGATCCATGTGTGAGTACTGCTAAGACCATCGTACTATGAAGCAGCATTTTGGACGCTATGGTGGATGCTTGGATTTGAGGCCTTGAAAGACTATAATAGACTATAATAGACTATAATAGACTTAGACGCCCGATACTTAGGCCCCAGGACTAATTCGATCTTCGCTTCTTAACAACGTAAGACTGCTGTGTTGAGGACCTCGATACTGCACGAAAATTAATGCAAAAAATATTATCATACATTTTCTTTGGAAAAATCTAAAAATTCGTACATTAATTAAATAAAACGACGGGGCACAGCCTACTAATCTTAAAACCCCCTTTGTGTTTTATACCTACATACAGGGTGTCCAGGGTGGTGGATTTAAATTTCTAACTGTTCTTATACCATTGGGCGGAGGGGCGAGCGGGGGGCCACGTTTGATTTGTCATTCGTGCGGGTTATTTAGTCACACTGTCGCAGTGGACTGGTGAACAACGTGCGTTCGCAATCGAAGCGTCTTTCAAGGCAAATTATTCTTGTGCTGTTCCTCGTCGTAGATTTTGTTCGCGGTACAATAGCTGCGATCCATTGGGACTGGTAAACTACTGAAAACTGCTGCTAGCTACTCACAACTACCCTTGCTCTTGTTTTTGGGCAGATACATTTTACTGGTTATTACCAAAAATCGTGTTCCTTTGGTGATGTACTGGCGAGTAGAAAAAATCGTCCAATGGATCGCAGCTAATATTCGTCGATTACAGTGAAGATTTGATTCTGTTGTGGGTGCGAAAGTTCCGAGCAACAAGTTCAGCAGCAAACAATCCCCGGCCAGGGGCCAGCCGAACGTCAAGAAGCGATGACAACATTGAACTCGTCGCGAACAGTTTGCGCCATAATCCGCGCCAGTCGGTGGGCAAGATGGCGACTGCTCTAGGACTCCCGAAAACGACTGTGCATGTAATATTGAAGAAGGATCTTAAATTGCACCCCTTCAAAATTCAAAATGGAAATAATCAACTTTCAGCCATAACTTCTCCAGCGCGTTGCGCGAAATACGGTCGACAGATTCCAGGAGTGTGTACGACGGGACGGGCAACATTTGGACGGAATTATTTTTAAAAACTAAAATCCGCATTCATGTTCTTTATAGCGCAGGTTTAATTAAATTAATATACTATGTAGTTTTTTTTTATTTAATTTTGAAATCCTAATGCTGCCAGCAGACACCCTGCACTTACTAATTTTCTTTTTTTCACTCTATAAGAATTATTTTAAAGGAAACTTTCATAGAACTTGTTTCTACTTTTATTAATATTTTTATTTAATTTTTCAGCTGGACTATGAACAATACAGAATGGTTAAGGAAGCTTTACAGGAGCGAGCAGCGATGCTGGAATCTGCACCGCATTTAACGCATCCCCTACCAATAATGCTGCCTGTGTACACGTAAGTTCAAGATGTCTATTTTTTCACTCATAACATTCAACTAAATGAACTTACTGTAGATGGTGGCAGATTCCTTACTACTGGGTTGGTATTAAAGCATATGACTTTGTGGCTGGAGACAGGAATGTCAAAAGCTCTTATTACTTGTCTAAGGCAGACGCGTTGGAACTCTTTCCTATGTTGAAAAAGGAGAAACTGTGTGGTGCTATTGTCTATTATGATGGTAATTATGGGGTAGATTATGAACAGTAAGTTAAATAATTACTATTTATAAATTTTAGGTCAGCAAGATGATGCAAGAATGAACTTAGCTATTGCTTTAACAGCTGCAAGGCAGGGGGCAACGGTATGCAATCACGTTGAAGTAACAAAATTGCACAAAAAGCCTGACGCAAACGGAAAACCAGTGCTTTGTGGTGCTACAGTAAAGGATCATATTTCTGGAAAAGAATTTAATGTTAAAGCTAAATGTATTATAAATGCCACCGGTCCATTTACGGATCACATTAGAAAAATGGACAATCCAGATGTTAAGACAATTTGCTGCCCTAGCTCTGGTGTTCACATTGTACTACCGGGCTACTACAGTGCAGAACAAATGGGTCTTCTGGATCCCTCAACATCTGATGGCAGAGTAATTTTCTTCTTGCCATGGCAAAGGCAAACCATTGCCGGAACTACAGATCTTCCATGTGAAGTTACACATAATCCAAAACCAACCGAGGATGAAATTCAATTTATCTTGACCGAAATTAAAAATTATTTGAATGCAGATGTTGAGGTCCGACGTGGTGATGTATTATCAGCTTGGAGTGGAATACGTCCATTAGTACAAGATCCCAACAAGGAGGATACTCAGTCATTGGCTAGAAATCACATCGTTCATGTAAGTCCATCAAAGTTGGTGACTATCGCTGGAGGAAAGTGGACTACTTATCGTGCTATGGCAGAGCACACTATTGATGCCGCAATTAAAGGTATTTTTTTAAATCTTCTTGTTTAATCACTGGATTTGCATTTTTACTATTTTTGTAGCATGTGACTTAAAACCAGTTAAAGAAGAGGCTCAGACAAGTAGCTTAAAGATTGAGGGTGCGCATGGATGGACTCCAACAATGTATATTCGCCTGGTGCAAGATTTCGGTTTAGAATGCGAAGTTGCTCAGCATTTAGCTAAATCGTACGGAGATCGTGCCTTTGCTGTTGCCAAAATGGCGTCTTTAACAGGCAAAAGATGGCCAATCATTGGAAACAGGATTCATCCCGAATTCCCATATATTGATGCTGAAATTCGTTATGGCGTACGTGAATATGCGTGTAACGCGATTGATATGATTGCAAGACGCTTGCGTTTGGCTTTTCTCAATGTTCAAGCAGCACAAGAAGCTTTGCCAGCTATTATAGATATTATGGCTGAAGAACTTAAATGGTCCAAGGAAGAACAAGAAGTAATTTTTTGGGTACTTAAAAATGTTTATTAATAAAAAATATTTTTAGAAACAACTGAAACAAGCAACAGAATTTTTGTCGAACGAAATGGGACAAATGGTTAATAGAGCATCAAAAGACAAAATTCCAATTAATCTTACAAAGGAAGAAATTCAATTGTACATTAAGAGATTCGGAATTATCGATAAGGATAACAAAGGATACGTTTCTATTAATGATATTCGTCGGGCACTTAAGGTAATTTATGTTTGAATCGATTAAGATTTTTACAATTGTTTATTTGATTTGCAAATTATGTCAGAATCTACAATGACAGCGCATTTGTTATTGTTTTGCAAATTTAATATTTCGAAATATTTGATAATTTTCAATCAAACAGGTTTCATACTCAATTTCCATCAGAATGCAGTTGTCAACAATGGAACTCTCTTCGAAGTTTAATTGAGTCCGTTTATGAATTAGGTTAACTTTATTGTCTTTATTTTAGTTGGGTAAAAAAATTATTTAACAATCAGTATCGTAATTACGAAATTATTTTCGCTTGTTCGTTTCCATTTGCTACGACGCGACGGTCAACTGCAATCGCTGTATGTAAAGGCGAGCGACTATATTAATTTATTCTATTGTACACTCTTTAATTCTCTTGGCTCTTGCAGTTTCAATATTTCGTTCCATATTATTAATTCTAGTTGCTATGGTAGTAGCAATTTAATGGGAATACACATGGTGCAACTTACACGGCGTTGCAACTTAATTTGGCGTTTTGGGCAAAAACACAATCGAAAACAGGTGTTTTTCATACAAATCGAAAACAACTTGGGAACCTGTTTTCAATAAAAACGACAACGAAAAAAATAAAAGTGTGGGCAAGAACCCAATTCAGCGTTCAGCACTTGTTATACGCATGTCATTTTCCGTATCACAGTATGTAACTATTTTTACGATAAAACTTAGTATTTCAGCATATTATGAGTAACTATAACAAACATCACAAATACTGGTGATCTTCAGTGTGTACAAGCACTCCCAGTCCCTATTAATTGAAATTGCTATCGGTAAAACAAGGGTAATTTACGTGGACTTTTGATATTTCATTAGAAACTGTGTATTCACTCAGTCAATCTGGACGCCTACTATAGGGTCACTGTAGTTTGAAATAATGATCTACTACTACCTACTATTTTAGCTTGGAGGTAACTTTTTACAAGACTGCCCCAAAACAAGGTAGTCCAGGAAAACTGTATTTCTTACAATGCATTCCTGGGAATTAAAAGCGAGCAAGCTGCAATTTTGTATGGGTGTTTGGTACCACCGGGAAAGCTTAACTTTGAATTTGCACGGTTTTCACCCCCTTAACTTCGGCGCCATCTTGAATCAAAGGGTTAAATCGGGCTTTCGCTTGGGGGCTGTTCCTACATAGTACCGTTAAGAAAATCGAACCCAAAATGTTTTTTGGGTCGCTGGTCACGAAATTCGGGGTGCCGCGGTCCTAAAATATGGGCGTCACCCTTAAAAATGCAAGACACCCCTCTTTAAGGGGTTTTTCGCGATAATTTCAATAATAATGAAAAATAATCCAATTAAATACACTTTTTTCAATATTTATTTGCGAAGGTGGTTGATTTATACTAATTAAGCCAAACTTTATGATAAGGGATAATCTAAAAGGGTTGAAACCATCGCTAAATCGTCTGAAAATAAAAAAAAAACTGTAAATTTTTTTGTCACGTTTATGCTTCAAATTCGATTGTATGCGTATTGTCAGGCAAAAATAAATTATTTTCATCCCTTTAAGGGGTTTATTTGGTGCTTTTTGGCAAAGCTTAGTTGAAAAAGTACTAAAGAAGTACGAAATAGAGCCAATTTTAGCATTAAAATTACTTATAACTCCAAAAATAAAAGCCGTAGGATAAAAATTGTCCAAACATTATTGAAATTGTCCAAGCTTTCCAATTTAGCAAAAAAAATTAGTTAACTAGGTATTTTATGGAGTAAAAGGTGGGTTTAGTCGAAATTTTAGTTAAAAAAACTCGAAATTTTGACTTTGATGACTCATTACTCTGGAAGTTGATAGGGTAGAACCACAGATAAGTAATGTACAGATGCCCAGTTGAATGGGCGAAACGTGTTCCATGTTGCCGAAAGTGGTTAATCCAAGCAAATTATTTAAATGTTGCAGCCTTTTAGCTGGCTAGAGGTTTGCAACTTTTGGTTGAGCTCCAGCCAGCGACACCAGCGTACAAGGCTACGGTTGCGAAACAAAATAGCTACGAGGGGCGGGAGTGGGTGTGGGTGGTACACACAGAAGGAAATGAATGTTGGTAGTGACGTCAATCCCTCACACTCTTCGTAGCTATTTTGCTTTTCACACCGCTGCTCTGTGTTGCTGAAATTCAACCAAAAGTTGGCTGCAACATTTCTTTGCTACACAAAATTTAGTTCGCTAGAGGAGGGAAAAGCTGGCTAGCGAAATGTTGATAATGGGACACGTTTTATACAGCGACTGGGCATCTGTATATTACTTATCTGTGGTAGAACCTTGATTTTTACAGTTTTATATAGGTGGGAGTATTCTGCTTACACAAACTTCAAAACGCCCTAGCGGCTAAACCGCTAAACCGATTTCCCCCCCGGGCTTTTTTTTCGTCTATCCATAACCTATCCACAGCCCGCCGTTTTGTACCTTTTCGTAGTACACCCTGTATAATTCCCAACTTGTATGGAGAAAAGGGGGTTAAAACTAATTTTACAAATGTTTTAATAATAGAAATCTCATCAAAAATAAAATTTTAATACAAAAAAAAATTCAAATATTTTTCAAATTCAACTTTAATCTAGGGGTAGTTTTACCCACTTTAAGCCTAGTATGGAGTTCGCACGGAATTCCGTTCAGCATTTTTGGTAAATATTTCTACACGGAAAAATTGCGTTTAGAATACCGTGGAGCTGACTGTTAAAAATCACATATAAAACCACGAACTGGCGGCAATAGCTGTTTTTCATTCGTCCTGTTAAAATTACCTAACACACAACACGGAATAATTGACATTTATTCCGTTCCAACATGAACGGAAAGTCTCCAATTCCCTGCAAGCCACCTGTTAGAGAATTGCACAAGCTAAAGATTACCAATAGTTTTGCGTTCGAACTGCGTACTCATAAAGGCGGAAACATACTATTAAAGGCGGAAACACACTATTAAAACGCGACGCGATCCGATGTGATGCGACGCGTGTTGAGTCAAATCAAATCGTACATTTTCCATATATTTGTTCAGACCAGAAACACACTAAAAACACCCGAAGCGACGCGACGCTCCCTGACGCCACCCGATCCCATAGATCCAGATTGACGTGTTGTCGATAGTAGTGGTCAACACTCCATCCGACGCGGCCCACACAGTGTGTTTCTAGACAACACCCGACGCCACGCGTCAGTCATTCGAAAATTGCATCAAATCTTTTTCAAAATCTTCATCTGATTCGTTACTTCTTAAATCCGTAACGTGACCGTACGCTTCCCTTGCTGTCCGCTTTGTCTTCAGAAATTATGCTGGTGTGTCGTGGCATCGCGTGTTGGTAATGTGCACGGTCCACGTCGGGTGTCGACACGTTGCGTTGGGTCGCGTTTTAATAGTATGTTTCCGCCTTAAAACGCGACCCAACGCAACGTGTCGACACCCGACGTGGACCGTGCACATTACCAACACGCGATGCCACGACACACTAGCATAATTTCTGAAGACAAAGCGGACAGCAAGGGAAGCGTACGGTCACGTTACGGATTTAAGAACTAACGAGTCAGATGAAGATTTTGAAAAAGATTTGATGCAATTTTCGAATGACTGACGCGTGGGGTCGGGTGTTGCCTAGAAACACACTGCTTGGGCCGCGTCGGGTGGAATGTTGACCACCACCATCGACAACACGTCAATCTGGAACTAAAGCTACTGACAGAAACAGGCGCAAAGGCGGTGCGGACATTGGCTTCACGGTATGTGGCGACTTTTCACTGACATGATGTTGCGGTGTCGGCGGCGCGCTCCGACTTTGAACACAACAACGAAATCAAAGTGACAAGTGGACGTGATAGGAAAAAAATTGAAAAACCTGAATGATTTACATAAAATTTTTCTATCCTACAGGACTTGTCTTTGTTTTAGGTGCTAATTTAATTACCCCAATTTGGAAAAATAAAGATTTTCATTAAAAAATATAAAAATCAACAAATTTGCTATCACAGCCAACACCAACACACGACTCCAAACATATGCCCACCACCACCAAAACACAACTCAAAACACAAACATCTCTTGACACACGCGGCGGCAACGCGCAGAAAGTAGAAAGTAAAGCAACTTGCGCGGTGTGTGCGTAGCGTAAATCAGCATTTCGTTAGTGCGCATTTGAATACACTACTTCTATTCTCTCTGTCATTGCCCGCACGGCGTTTGCGCCTGTTTCTGTCAGCAGCTTAAGGGATCGGGTGGCGTCAGCGAGCGTCGCGTCGCATCGGGTGTTTTTAGTGTGATTCTGGTCTGCTGAACAAATATATGGAAAATTTACGATTTGATTTGAATCAACACGCGTCGCATCACATCGGATCGGGTGGCGTTTTAAAAGAGTGTTTCCGCCTTAAAACAAAAAGGGCACGGAAAAATTTGGTGAACGGAGTTCCATGCATCTTTTTACGTGTATTTTATATGGGGAACGGAATTCCGTTCGAACTCCATACTAGGCTTTAGGGATGAAAATAATTAATTTCAGGTTGATAATACTTATTAAACCGCAAAATTCAGAAATAAATTTCTACAAATATTTTTTATTTAAAGTTCATTTTTAAAATTTTAGTGTAGTTTTAACCCCCTAAGCCTGGTATGGAGTTCGAACGGAATTCCGTTCTCCATATAAAATACACGTAAAAAGATGCTCGGAATTCCGTTCACCAAATTTTTCCGTGCCCTTTTTATTTTATGAGTACGCAGTTCGAACGGAAAACTATTGGTAATCTTTAGCTTGTGCAATTCTCTAACAGGTGGGTGGCAGGGAATTGGAGACTTTTTTTCGTTCAAGTTGGAACGGAATAAATGTTAGACAATTATTCCGTGTTGTGTGTTAGGTAATTTTGACAGGACAGCTATTGTTGTCAGTTCGTGGTTTTATATATGATTTTTAACAGTCAGCTGTTCGCTTTTTCTCAACTGTTAGTTTTTCTCCACGGTATTCTACACGCAATATTTCCGTGTAGAAATATTTACCAAAAATGCTGAACGGAATTCCGTGCGAACTCCATACTAGGCTTTAAAGGTTGAAAATAATTTATTTTTGCCTGACAATACGCATTCAATCGAATTTGAAGCATAAACTTGACAAAAAATTTTTTTACTTTTTTTTATTTTCAGTCCATTTAGGGGTGGGTGGTTTCAACCCTTTTAGATTATCCCTTATCATGAATTTTGGCTTGATTAGTATAAATCAACCACCTTCGCAAATAAATATTGAAAAAAGTGTATTTAATGGGATTATTTTTCATTATTATTTAAATTATCGCGAAAAAACCGTTAAAAAGGAGGTTTTTTCCATTTTTAAGGGTGACGTCCATATTTTAGGACCGCGCCACCCCGATTTTCGTGATCAGCGACCCAAAAAACATGTTGGGTTCGATTTTCTTAACGGTGATATGTAGGAACAGCCCCCAAGCGAAAAACCGATTTAACCCTTTGATTCAAGATGGCGCCGAAGTTAAGGGGGTGAGAACCGTGCAAATTCAAAATTAAGCTTTCCTGGTGGTACCCAACCCAACACCCATGCAAAATTGTAGCTTGCTCGCTTTTAATTCCCAGAAAAACTATAATTTGCCTGGACTAGGAGTGTAATGTGTTCAGGGTTCATGTGTGTACGTTTCTTTGTCCCACCATAACTTCTACACGCCTGAACGGATTTAGATGGCTGGGGTACCGTTAGAATCGTTTGATGAGTCCGAGTAACATAGGCTAGGTTTAAAAAAACAATATGGCCGTCAGACGCAATTTACGTCACACTCGATTTATTTTTTTTTTCTGATTGGTTCAATATGGGTATCAAACGAAAGCTCAAATTGAGACGATTTCAAATACATATGTATACTTAATAGATATGTGTTATTTAAATGAGAATTTTATGCTTAAATAAAATTAAATTACTCGAAACGTCTTTTATTACCCATGTATGAACATTTAATAGTTAAGCATTTAATGACAGAACAATACATGGCAATACTCTTGGTGTTTGTGTAAAAATTGAGCCAACTACTACCGAATTTGACTATTTGACAAGAAAAAGTAGCGCGTCGTATGCTGCCACCAATTTTGTGCTGGTCCGTAACAGTGAACAAGTTTCAAAGCACAACACTAGATAGAGGCAAAGTCTAGATATTAATAAGTCTTTCATCTTCATATGGTTAATGATTGAAAGGCGAACAGCTATATGCATAAATTCTTCAAATGATGATGTCAGGCTATCAGCGAGGGAATGCAACATTTTTATTCACGCTCGCATACAACTAGCGGGCGGAAGATTTTATGATTTTATATAGAGTTAAACTTGATGTATTGGTGCGATTGATTCGATTTATGAAAAAAACAGCTGATTCAATTTTTCTTTCTTTTCTGTTCTGTATACTTTATCGAAGAGAGAGATCTGGCTTTGTCTCGCCGAGTTCATGATGTATGCGTTGAGTTGTGCTCAGCAGTGATGTTTTATGCAGATGAAAGACTTGTTATTTCTAGACTTTGGATAGAGCTGTTGTAGATCCAGGCTCTAAAATTTTTGCCAAGAGGCAGGCTTATGTCGCGCTTAGTCCCGGGCTTAAGGAAGTTTTAAGCGATTTGGATCCTCGTAAGGTTATTCACGAGCCCCATGATAAAAAATCACTCAAAGAATTAGATCGGCTTAGAAAGCTAGACCAATGGAGTCAATGGAATTTTCGCTCACATCTCTATGTAATAATTGATGCATGCACCACTTTTCCCTAATCTCGGCGTGTCTAAATTTAGGTGTAATAAATCAAACTTCGATAACTTTACTTTTGCATTAAACCTGCATCTCAATAGTTGTCAGTATATTGTAATAATGAGAAGTAAAATAAAATCACTTAATAAAAACTACATTGGTTCACTAAAATATCATAAAATAAAAAACAAATTTTTAACAAAATTAGTTATAATTTTCCGACAATTAATTTCATAATAACAACATTGTAAAACAATTCAGAATTCAGGAGTAAAGTTATCAGGACAGGAAATGCACCTATTACTAAACGAACTGGACGTTTCGTTCAACGGTCAAATGGACTTAACTAGTTATTTGCAGGTAAATTAAAGGGTCAAAACAAAATCATAAAATTACTGCTTCGTACAGCAAAGCTTTAGGCGAAAAGTTATTGTTTCTGCTGATGTTTTTATTATTATTGTAACTCCGTAAAAAACGTTTCTATCTTGGGTTTTTCATTACCATAGGTTTCTATAGCGCATTAATTCAAAAACATTTTACTTGGAAATTATGGAACAACATGTAATTTCGTCCAGTTACTGGTAGCAGATGTAAATAATATTGTCACAATTGTTTTATTTTTCGTTTACTTCCGATAATGATTGTTGTCACATTTTTGTTGTTGTATTCAAATGTTCTCTTTATTTTATTTTCTTTAAAGAGCTTCGGTGATGCTGAAGTAACTGGTGAACAATTGCATGAGATTCTTCGAGAAATTGACACTAATATGAATGGTCAAGTTGAGCTCGATGAATACTTACAGGTAGACTATAATAATTAATTGCCAAATTGTACTGGCTAATAGCGAGCTTAATAACTGTGCTTGTAAATGTAATACTAATAATAACTAATATGTATTTATGCTTTGCTTTTTTATATTTTAAAATTCATAGATTGTGCTTAATTTCATTAATATTTTTCTGCTTAGTGCTAAAGGCATCTGACTGTCATTTCAGAGGTCAGGGTTAAAGTTTGCAGCAGCATGTAACTTCGCATTTTCACTTTGCCGCCTAGTATATCATTCTTACTTGCATCCTGACGGATATTATCTTTTCTGCTGCTATTGCATACATCATCAACGAGAAAATTGTTTGATTACCGAAATCTGCGTTCTGTTGCGATATTATTAAATGGAAACCTGTTGAAAATAAGGCAGTAATTTTGACAGGTCATAAATTTTAGCGATCCTTGCAATATAAACCAACAATTTGAATCTAATTTTATCATCGTGCATCGTGCACGATGTATCTAATTCTAATCGATAGCCGATTAGGATCGGTTATCATAAGGAGGACCAAAAGTCACGTTATCAGTTAAAAATGATTAATACGGACCAAGCACACCGGGATCTTCGATTCCCTAAAATCTTATTATTTTGTCTATATCTCGACGGCGTGACATTATTCATAGGGAATTGTCCAAGCTTTCCAATTTTGCAAAAAAAAAAAATCAGTTGACTACGTATTTTTTGGAGAAAAAAATGGTTTTAGATGAAATTTTAGTGAAAAAAACCAAAGTTTTGACTTTGACGACTCATTACTCTGGAAGTTGTTAGGCTAGAACCTCATTGTGACAGTTTTAGATAGGTGGGAGTATTCTGCGTACACTGATAACTTATTCATGAAAACAGGTCGTAGAGTTACAAAAATACAGGGTGATTTGTAAAACTCTAAACAAAAAACTTCATAACGCCCTAGCGGCTAAAGGCGATGGCCCAATCACGACTTTATTCGCGTTTACGCGCGTCAACGCTTTGACGCGCGTTGACGTCGACATTTGGTTGTGTGTAATTCAAATCGAGTTATCCCATTCACAACTTTGCGGCGTCAGCGGCGTCAAGCGACGGCAAAAGTCGAGCAACTTTCAACTTTTTGGCGTTGGCAGGCTATGAAATTTAAAAAAATCACATTTCTAACAAGTATATACACAAAAATGCATACATGAATTTAAATTAAAACAATATTTTTGACGTCCTGACGCTATGAATGAACCTTCAACGGACGTTAACGCGCATGAAGCGCCTGCCGCGTATAACGCGCCGTCGGCATTGGGCCATCGCCTTAAACCGTTACGATTTCACCCCCCCTTGATACGATTTTTTGTTCGTCTATTCAAAACCTATCCACAGCCTTTATGTAACTTTATGCAATACAAACGGTATAGAGATACTTTTTGTCACGAATCTCGGAGTTAAATGATTCCTTAGGCCGCGTCTCCACAGGACATATTTTATGTTATGACATCTGTCAAATTTATGCCAGATTGATTTTTTAGTGTGGGCTAAAAATGTCATGACATTTCATTTTTTTAAAGCTTTCATAGGAAGAGGTTCAATGAATAAAAATAAAAATATTAATGCTTTGAAATTATTTCAAGCATTAGAAATGACAGAAACTTTTCTTTTATAATGTGGGTTTTTAAAATTCCACAAACACTCATAGCTTTTGAGAAAATTTATAAATTTCAGGACTTCCTCCTTCCAAAGTTTAAAGTCCGCCATTTTACTTTGAAAATGTCCAATCATATGTCTAGACCACTGACATATAGATATGGACTGCTAAATAAGCAAAATCCCATACAAAAAAGTGGCACCAAAAACTATCGTTGTCTCGTTCCCCCTTCAAAATCCTATGAACTTTAATCGGTTTTAAAATAAAAAACAGTTCAGTGCATGTCAGCGATATAAACATAATTAGAAAAAACTAGACAGCTATAGAGTTTTTTCTTCTTTCTCTATTTTCTTTATTTTTAAAAGTTCGTTAAACAGAGGGAAAGAACCCTCACATATTTAAAAAAAATACATTTATTTAACGAAAAAACTGCTACTAAATAAAAAATAATGATGGAAAATTATTTCTATCAATTATAACACACATCTGATTACTTAATTTCCTCTTAATTCGAAAAAAAATTGTTGTTTACATAGAAAAGGTCTTCTTCTTCTGGAGAAAAATGGTGCCATTGAAAGTTGTCAATTAGCAGTCCATATCTACAGTGGCTCACAGTGAAAATCGTCCACCTTACGAGTAAGAGGAATTAAGTAGTTTTTTTCATCTAGCTCTCAACAAATCCAAATAAGAATTTAGATAACTAAGTTTTTCATTTATTTTCTTCAAAATAATAACGAAAAATTATGAAATTAATCAATAACAAAAACGGGAAAAATTCAAATTTCCGGAAAGGTTATATTTCTATCTCACAATGAAAATCGTCCATAACACTCAATACTAAGAAATGTCGTCCATAACACTCAATACTAAGAAAGTTGGTCCTCCTTATGCTGTAATTACTGCTAGAAGCCTGTTCGGCATTGAATTTACTAATTTTTAGTATACTTAGGATTAATTCTAGCCCATTCCTGCTTGAGTACACTTTCAAGGTCTTTCTGCGAGGTAATATTGTCTTACAAATGCTCGTGCCCGGTGTATCCCATAAATTCTATTAACATTCAAGTTAGGGATTGAGGAGGAACGGGGAAAACTGTTTTACAATTGTATATCAGCCAATAGCGTTCAACGTCTGAGGTATGCTTAGGGCCATTATACTGATAGAATGCAAACCCAGCAGTAATACTTAGAAGTTGCGCACTCTGGTGCACATTTCTCTTTAGAATATCAAGCTAAACCATTGCATCCACTGTTCCTCGGATGAACTCAAGGTTGCCAGTGCCATTTGCCGCCATACACCTCCATACGATACCAAACAACCGAGTATTGCAATTCGTTCTTTAGTAGTCTCTCATTATAAGGCGGGCAAAAGTCAAAGAGAAATGGCAGATTGTTGGGAAATACTTTTCTGGTACTGTTTTTTGGCTTGCTTGCTATTCTACCACTTTCTTCACACCTTTTAATAATATATTGGACAGTTGTTCGACTTTTTCCAACAATCTCTGCCATTTCTCTGTGACTTGCCCGCCTTATAATGAGAGACTACTAAAGAACGAATTGCAATACTCGGTTGTTTGGTATCGTATGGAGGTGTATGGCGGCAAATGGCACTGGCAACCTTGAGTTCATCCGAGGAACAGTGGATGCAATGGTTTAGCTTGATATTCTAAAGAGAAATGTGCACCAGAGTGCGCAACTTCTAAGTATTACTGCTGGGTTTGCATTCTATCAGTATAATGGCCCTAAGCATACCTCAGACGTTGAACGCTATTGGCTGATATACAATTGTAAAACAGTTTTCCCCGTTCCTCCTCAATCCCTAACTTGAATGTTAATAGAATTTATGGGATACACCGGGCACGAGCATTTGTAAGACAATATTACCTCGCAGAAAGACCTTGAAAGTGTACTCAAGCAGGAATGGGCTAGAATTAATCCTAAGTATACTAAAAATTAGTAAATTCAATGCCGAACAGGCTTCTAGCAGTAATTACAGCATAAGGAGGACCAACTTTCTTAGTATTGAGTGTTATGGACGACATTTCTTAGTATTGAGTGTTATGGACGATTTTCATTGTGAGATAGAAATATGACCTTTCCGGAAATTTGAATTTTTCCCGTTTTTGTTATTGATTAATTTCATAATTTTTCGTTATTATTTTGAAGAAAATAAATGAAAAACTTAGTTATCTAAATTCTTATTTGGATTTGTTGAGAGCTAGATGAAAAAAACTACTTAATTCCTCTTACTCGTAAGGTGGACGATTTTCACTGTGAGCCACTGTATATGTCAGTGGTCTAGACATAAATGGCTCAACATTTCTTCAAGACATATGTCTTGACACTTAAAATGTTGACACAAGGGGTCTCCACAGGACATTTTGAAGACATAACATCTGTCTTAACATGAAAAATGTCTAGTGGAGACCCTGGATTAACAACTGCCAGAGTGAGAATATTCTGGCTAAGAAAATTAATTAGCATCGTGAACTTGTGGCATCTTAGGGATATCGCGCACGGGCGACTTTTGTCTCCGTGACTGTTTCGTCGCTTTTATCAAGTCCGTGTATATGTATGGAGAGGCGCGCATGCGACTAAAGCTGGTGACATATACAAGCGTACATGCATTGCATTCAGCGGCTCCCTGATATGCGGAGATTTTCCACTGACACATAATTGCATGGTTGCGTTCCGTCCCGGCTCTCACAGATAGCCCAAAAATCTGAGTAACTAGTCGCATGTGTTTGTTGTGTATGTTTGTGTGTCCTATGTCGAATGCGGCAATGCAGAAAAAGTTGAAAGTAGCCCGACATTTGCGTGGCATGCGGAACATTCACGGAATATTTCGTCAGGTTGCATTTGAATACACACACTTCTATATTATCTGTCAACGAATGCAACGCATGTACGCTTGGATATGTCACCAGCTTAACAACCGGCGCATCTCCATGCATAATAAAGGAGACAGAAGTTGCTCGTGCGCGCTAGCCCTTGCAAACGCCTCCGAAAACACCTCAACGAAAAAAAGCGAATTGTTTGATTATATATTTACATGTAGAGGTAGCACAAACCATGTAGTTTATTATAACATCTCAGCTTAACCTTCTTTTTTTTGCGCATGATATTTTCAGAAAGTTAGTTTTAAAAGGCTTGCTAGTCTTTTAGATACAGTCAGATGATAAAGTTCCAAGCCTCGAGTCTGTGATCTGGAGAATACTAGAGTGAGAATAAACCTTACAATTTCAAGAGCTTGAGGCAACTCCTTTCATTGAACGCTTTAAACTGGAATTGTTGAGAAGAGCGGCTATTCAAAAATACAGATAAAGTTGGCAAAATCAATGGACTTACCCAAAACCCAGAAGAAAGAACAGAAGTGACATGAACCAAAAGCTTAGTCGTATTAGTAAACCTAACAGTTCTAGAGAACTAAAATTGCATGAGGATGCAAATAATCTAAGATCAGGTTCCAGATAACCCAAATTGCAAGGTAACATTATTGCTAATACAGAAGAAGTATTGAGAATTTGTAAACACTACTGCAAACAAAATCTATGCAATAGCCCTTAAAGACAAGTAATAATGTACCCGAGGTATCTATTACAATAAAAATCTAATCCGATAATAAAACAGCTTTCGAATAAAAATTTGACAATATTGTAATATTTTCAAGGAAAATTTATGTCAATATGGTAATAGAGAATACGGTTTCGTCAGTTTTGTTAAGAAATATGACAAAATTGTAGTAGAGAATAAGGCCCCAGCTATATCCTTATCCTTAATAAGGGTGAACAAACAAGGGTACGACAGCTGGTTCCCGCAACAAGAATGAAAAATGGTGAAAAGATTATATACGTTCGGTGAAAAGATAATAATATAATCTTTTCACCGAACGTATATAATATAAATAGAATACTGACGGTACTTAGAAGAAGAGGAATGCCAAAACTATGGTGTAGAGACTGGTTTATTGAAGTAGATGGAGTTCGTTTTTGTCCTTGGACCGGGTCCTAAATGAACTCACATAAAGAAGCCTATGATATTTCAAATTTTAGTAATTTTAGATAGTTCGTTAAGGCATGCTATAAACTGCGCTGGTATTTCATATTTTATAAAATAGAAAAATTCTTGATATTTCACCGCTTAATTTTTTCACATTTATATTTCATACATTTTCACTTACAGGTAAGGAAAAAAAATTTAAAATAATATAATAATAATATTTTTGCTTTGTGGTTTGGTAGTAAAGTAATTGATTAACGTATATGTTACACATTCTCCTCGCTTGACTGCATTCTACTAAAAATCATAATTTATAAATTACTTAATAAGCTTTACTAATATATTTACTATTCTATTCCTATTTAGATGATGTCTGCAATCAAGACCGGCCATGTGGCCTATTCCCGATTTGCGCGTATGGCAGAACTAGAAGAGGAAAAGCACGAAGCAGATAAACTCAAAAAGAAGATTACTGTTGACAGGTCTGGTGGTGGCCTGTAAAAGTTACACTCGCCATTATAAAAGCACACCTTTGCTTGCTTCAAAGACAGAGAGGGAGGAACAAAGTATATAATTAGTTTTAAGTGTAATTATATTTTGATAACCAAAAAAGAAATTTACTCATTTAACATACTTTAATACAACCAGTAGTGTATTGGTATGGCGCGTGCCTGTATTATTACATTTTTTTCTACAAAAATATCACAACTAAATTATTATATTTATTAAAAGAGATTTAGTCCTTGTCAATTTCAATACAATGATAATTGTAATTTACAAGTAATTGAAATGCCAAAAAATATATATGTTGCATATATGTAAATAAATATGTCGATTAAAACACGTACAATATTGCTAGATGCAGTTGTAGCAAATCGAACTCAATCGAAATAGACCAAAAAATAAACAAGATTGAAAAATTTGTATTAATCGTGTGTAAATTCTGTTAAAGTGTGACTTTCCTAACTTGTTACTGTGTAATTTTGTGTATTTTATAAGAATGAAAGAAATTATATATTTATTGGATTGTTACAACAATGTCCCATCGTATATTTCTAATTTATTATGTACGAACGAGTTTTATTGTTAATATAAATAAAGACAAGTTTATCAATTTTTTTTTATTATTATTGAATTGTCATAGGTGTTTAAATATCGTACATAAGATATTGACACTATATTTCAAACCATATAAAAACTTGAAGTCTCGCACTTATGTGTACTACGAAGAGTGATAAAGCGGCCGGCCGTGGATAGGTTAGGGATAGACGAACAAAAAATTGTATGGGTGGGGGGAATCGTAACCGTTTAGCCGCTAGGGCGTTTTGAATTTTTTTAGAGTTTTACATATCACCCTGTATTTTTGTAACCCTATGACCTATTTTCATAAATAAGGTATCAATCAGTGTACGCGGTATGTAGTGTAAATCAAGGTTCTACCCTATCAACTTCCCGAGTAATGAGTCATCAAAGTCAAAATTTAGTTTTTTAACTAGAATTTCAACTACAACCACCTTTTCCTCCATAAAATACCTAATTAACTAATATTTTTTTTGCAAAATTGGAAAGCTTGGACAATTTCCTATCAATAAGGGGTCGTCCATAAATTACGTGAGGCGTTTTTGGCGATTTGTCGACACCCCTCCCCCTTGGTGAGATGCCGTGAGATTTGGCTCGACCCCCTCCCCCTTTCTAGTTGTTCTAGTATTTACACTATTATGCGTATTTGTAGTGTAAATACGTTCAGGTGTGCTTGATTGCGTTGGATTTATTTAAAAAAACATAATTTGTGTTGAAGAACGGTATACCACAAAATCATCCCAGCACTAACTCGGCATGCACCCAATATAAACTACAAAACCTGTGGATTACCATTTAGCAGGTGATTCAGCCTATCCTTTGGAAATCAATCTCATGATCCCTTACAGGGATATAGTCCAGTAGAAATAGGGCTCGAACAACAAAAAAATTCGTTACAGCAATCTGACAGCGGGATATTGTCGAACAAGAGGGAAAAATAAATCGAACCGACAGCTGCTTTTCGGGGTGGAATGGGAGGAGTTTCTAGGGGTTGACAACAGTTTTTCGCGATTTCTGGCTAAACTGTGCATCCTATCGAAAAAAGTTAAAGTTAAATAAATATAACATGCAACAACACAATCATGCAATAGAGTTAACCCTTCTAATTCAGAAGGTACACTTCTTAGCTGGGCCAAGAAAAATTTACCAGCTCAGCACAAGTAGCACTGAGATAGGCTTAACTAAAGCATGCAACATATAAATTGAATATGCAATCCCGAGAAGGTCACACCTCGCACATTTTTATATGCGAGATGTGACCCTCCAGAGATTGCACATTCAATTAAAACAGAAAGAAATGCAATACACAAAGAAGTCAAGCCAAGTGAGATTGAAAAGACTCCGAGTAGGACACGCAGGGAGTCACGCCACATTTAAAAGAGTCCTTTTAAGGACATCTTCGCTAGTTTGCATGCAAAAAACACTCCTATTATTGTTAACATTTAAAAGCATGCGATTAACTGGTTCGTATAACCCATAGTTGGTGTTAGATGAATTAATGTTCAAGAGAGGTTGACCTCTCAGGTTATAGTTATTCACTCTAAATGCCGTACGGCATCGTAAGAAGCCTGAGTCCACCTTGTCATTCAATAACCGATGAACGAATATAACGTCAGCGACCTCGCGACGCTTATGGAGAGCTTAAGTTGAGCAATTTAAGTCTGCTCTCATAAGGCGGAAGAATAAGTGGGAGGTGGCTGAGTGCAATTCGGACGAACTTCCTTTGAACTGACTCGATTCTACCAACATGGGAGGAGTAGTAAGGAGACCACTCCTGGGAGGCGTATTCAAGTAAAGGCCTAATTAAAGATATGTACAAGTGCTTTGTGATAAGGGGGTTGTTGAATTCCTTGGACCATCTTTTTATAAATCCCTGGACTGAATTGCCCTTGGAAGAAATATAATTGATGTGGCTGGAAAAATCCAGTTCTCGAGAAAAGTATAGTCATAAATTATTATCGGACCACGTTTCCTAGAAAAAGTTATGACCTCGCACTTGCTAATGTTCAGGACCAGATTGTTATTGGTTATTGGCCAAGAGTAGAAGGTGTTAAGGTCAGTTTGCAAAAATTTGCAATCCTCGGTACTCTTAATGAGACCGTACAGTTTGATGCCATCGGCGTAAATAAGGATATTACAGTGCTTTAGTAAGGAAACAATGTCATCGATTGATAATATAAAAAACAGAGGGCCTAGATGACTGCTGAGGACGCTTCAATTTTTCTGGATTTGACTCCACGGAATAGAACTTGGTAGGTTCTGTCGGCTAAGTACGATTGGAACCATACCACAAGGGCAGGCGGAAAGCCTAATTTTTTTAGTTTGAGGGCTATAATCGAATGAGAGAGCTTGTCAAAGGCCTTACTGAAGTCAGTATAGACACAGTCGGTTTGGCAACCAGTGACAAAGCCCCGAACAGTGTGAGAAGAGAACTCAAGTATATTAGTGGTAGTAGAACGAGCTGCAAGAAAACCGTGTTGATTTTCTGAGATAAGTCTCTTGCAGATAGGAGCGATTGCAGAATAAATAATAGATTCAAGGAGTTTAGGTATACACGATAACTTCGCAATCGGTCGATAGTTTTATATCTCGTTCTTGGATCCCTTTTTGTGAACGGGGAATATAAAAGAGTTTTTCCATAAAGTTGGGAAGCACCCTGTATTAATGGATTTTTGGAATAAGTACATCAGGGGACACAGAAGGCCCCCTGCGCAGGATTATAGAACAGCAGGGGAAATACTGTCAGGGCCAGACGAAAAATCCAGTGGGAAATAAAAAGATCTAGAACTTTTGTACTAACCATTTTTAGCCTAACCTCAAAATTTTTCGAAAAAATGGCGGAAAACCGGTTTTTTGGTTTTTAATTTTTTTCCTTGTCAAAAAAATTCTAAAAAGCTGAAACTTTGCCAACTTTTAGTGTTGCAAAAAGGCACTAATTTTTTCAGACGGAAATATTTAGAGGTTGTTGTTAAAGATAATTTTTTTTTAAAAAAAAGCGCCATTTTTAACTGCGATTCCTCTTAAAACTACGCTTCCTACGGAGTTTTGTTCTGTCTCACTTACTGGTTGTTACGTCTTCTTTCGATAAATGGTAAAAAACCGTATACTGCAATGGAAAAAATTACCGGAAAATGGAAAAAATCGAAAAAATGACTTTTTTCGTGGTAATTTGAATATTTTTGTCTTTGGAGAGTGGTTTTCAATCATAAAACAGTATTTGCATGTTGCACGGAACTAGTTTATCTTAATAGTCTAATATATAATTCCTTCGGGGTGAAACTCGATGACGTTATAAGTCGATAACCGCTGGGCCGATTTTCATGATTCTTTTTTTGTTTTGTTCGTATTGCTGTATTTCAGGTGTAGACCCGGAAAATTCACCGGAAAAGTCGGAAAATCGGTGTGCTCTCAACTGATGCGCTTGGACGCATTTACACTGTTCATCCATCGAATGTTGAATGTTTCTACTTGCGCTTGCTGTAGATTAACGTACATGGCCCAAAATCATTCACACATTTACGAACGGTAAATGGTCATCTTTGTCAAACATATCGAGAGACATGTCAGCGTTTGAGCTTATTGGAGGACGATTCCCAATGGGACCAAACAATCGCTAATTCCGTGGCCACATCGAATGCGCATCAAATAAGAACGCTATTCGCCATCATTGTGACAACATGCTATCCGTCTCAACCTATAGAGCTGTGGAACAAATACAAGGTCGACATGTGCGAAGACATATTGCATTGTGTACGAAATACATTGCACAATCCGAAAATGGCAATGTGTGACGAAATATACAACGAAGGACTGATTGCCATTGAGGATTTGTGCATGACGATAGCAAATAAACTACTAATTCAGGTTGGCCTGTTTGCGGCGAATCGACCCATGTACGATGCGTTCGATCAAGAACTGAACCGTGAGCGTCAATACGTCCGTGATGCGCTGCAAGAAGCGGTTCAATCTAATGTACCATTGCTGAATGATCAACAAAAAAATGCTTGCGAAACATTGATGCAATCAGTGGACAACAACACTGGTGGGATCGTTTTCCTGGATGCGCCAGGTGGAACAGGAAAAACATTCGTTATCGCGAGCTGACCTTGCGATAGCTCTCGCATCATCCGGAATAGCAGCGACGCTATTAGACGGAGAACGTACTGCACATTCCGCACACAAATTTCCATTGAATTTTAACACAACGGAAACTCCAACGTGCAACATCACCCGCAAGAGTGCAATAGGAAAACTGTTGGTTGAATGCAAACTGATTGTTTGGGACGAATGCGCAATGGCGCACAAGAAATCAATTGAAACACTAAACATCTCACTGCAAGATATTCGACGCAATAACAACATCTTTGGCGGTCTAATGATTTTGTTGGCAGGAGACTTCAGACAAACGTTGCCAGTGATTCCTCGTGGGACTGCTGCAGATGAGCGCAGTGCTTGCCTGAAGGCATCAGCGTTGTGGAGACACGTCACAATATTGTCATTGAACCGAATATGAGAGTTCAGCTTCAAAACGATCAAAGTGCTGAACAATTTTCAAAGCAATTGTTAGGAATTGGTAAAACAAAAGGCTCAGTAGATGTGAGGACAGGGTTAATAACTTTTTGGAATGATTTGTGCCAATTCGTGGATTCACAAATGGCTCTCACCGACCATGTCTTGCCCGAAGTAAATCGAAATCATCGTAATCACGCTTGGCTCAGTGAACGCGCAATCCTCGCCGCAAAGAATATCGATGTCAACGCATTGAATTTCACCATTCAATAGCAAATTTCCGGAGATTTAGTCTCATACAAATCAGTTGATGTGGTGAGTTATCCGACGGAGTTTTTGAATTCCTTGGACATACCCGGATTTCTACCCCATAATTTGCAACTCAAAAACGCGGTCATCATAATGCTACGACATTTGAATCAACAACGACTGTGCAATGGTACCAGACTTGCTATTAAAAATTTGATACCGAATCTGATAGAAGCAACAATTCTGAAAGGAAAATATTCGCGGGGAAATGTGTTCATTCCGTTGATTACGACCGATACTCCTTTTGATTTCAAAAGATTACTATTTCCAGTCCGATTGGAATTCGCAATGACAATCAACCAATCTTAGGCACAATCCTTCAATGTTTGTGGCCTGAATTTGGAGAATCCATGTTTTTCGCATGGCCAATTGTATGTAGCGTACTCACGTGTTGGCAAACCATGTATTATTTCTGTATGCTCCAGACAAAAAAAGAAAAATGTCGTTTATCATAAATCAAGCACTGCAGTAACGCGGATGGATTAACGACACGTGAATCGCTACGATTTGAATGAAACACAACGAATTCGTTTCGATTAATGTTTATTAAATTTCAAATTTTTAATGTTCAGTCAAGCTTACATTACATTAAATTCAACTACATTTGCAAAACCAAATAAAACATAATGAATCAGTTGAATAACATGAGAATATATTGAATAGTTTTTTTTTACCAGACAAAATTTGACCATCGTGTGAAATTGCACAATAACTGTACACAACTTGTGATGCTTGTGTATCCTCCCAGTAGAAATTCTAGGTAGCACTTACCGATGGAGCACTGATATAAGTAGTCATCTGCTAAGGGGTACTCCTATTTTCTTAGGTGTTAGAAGAGCCCTTATATAACGCATTACAAGAGAAGGCCGATGGTAAGGGGTAATCGAGAATTAGACCCAAAGAAGTTAGAAATTTGCCCGATGACTCAAATACCATTCCAAAATAAGAAAACAAATGAGTCATCGGGTAAATTTCTAACTTCGTTGGGTCGAATTCTGGATTACCCCTTAACATCTGCCTTCTCTTGTAATGCCTTATATAAGGGCTCATCGATGTAGTAAAAAGTAAGGCCTTACCTCCTATGACATCGTGTGTAAAAATAAGTTCTTCTGTAAGGGGTATGGTAAGGCCTACCCCTTACTAGTGAGGGCTCATTTCAGTACTTCTGTAAGCTTACAAGTCCTACTGGGATGGCTTGTAAATATAGAAGGCTTTGCATTCTACACTTATAATTTTGCAGAGGCGTCGGATGGATTTTATTTATAAATAAAAATAAATTAATATATTAAGTCTCAATTGATAATTTTTTTTTATTTATTTTTTTTTCTACAGCACCCCCATTACAAAAAGTCGCGAGCCGAGCATTTCTAGTTTAGTTTGTGCAGAGTAAAAAAACATCTAAGTAAGTTGATTTTTTTCTATTTTGTTTTAGGTTAGCCTACTTATACAAGTACCTATTCTTAGTTTAGGAAGTACATATATGTACTTTCCAATTGTTTGTTTTTTAAAAAAAATAATTTTAGAAGTACTTCCATTCCCGACTGGGGAAGTTTCTCTGTGTATGGATGTATGTGTGCGCTATAACGGGGGCGTTCAGGTCATCGCAGAGCTTCGAAATTTCTTAAATTGCCCCAACCTTTCCAGATTGATGACATTTTTTAGCGTTTTTTTTTGGAAAACAAATTTTGCGGTCACCTTGGCGAAATTCTGCACAGGGCGCCAAATGCCCCGACACGTCAAAGTCTAGGCGGAGAAAAACTATTCTGAATATGTTTGCCAAAGTGTCTGTTGTGGAGGTAGTACAACATTTTCCCGATAGGAGGTGCGCAACATCGGATTTTGTGGCGGTTGCGAACGGAAATTAGTTCCGGAGAAATCCGCGCGAGGAGATAGAGCGTGAGGATAGGAGAGGTTCTGTTCTGGCCGAGAGCTTCAGTGTGCTTAAAAGAAGACATGGCCGCCGATGCTTATTAGATTTCGTAATAATTTATTAAATTCATTTTTAGAGTGTAATCATTTTTGTAATTCATAAATTCCTTTTTTTATATTGTAATGAAAAATAATTAGTTTAGTTTGTTAACGAACGAATAAATAAAGTTGAACAATTTGGTCGCGTTTGTAATTTGCTTGTCATCAGCTACCGCGCGGAGATTGTAATTCTAGGGGCCGGCTACTCGCACCCCATAGAAACTGGTGACCACGATCGGAAAACAATTTCGTTGTGTAACTTATGTGCATTTGTTTTGCAAAAGAAAAGACCTTAAGTGACGCCGCATATAACCTAAAAATTGTGAACATTAATTCCGCGCAGTAACAAATTAGATTAGATAGATGGCAGATAGCAAGGACAACGGTGGCACACACACCAGACACAGACAAGACAACTGGCGGGATTCTTCAGCCGATTTCTTCTGCAGGAATGTCAAAAACGGAGGACCATCAATCCGTGATGGCATCGCGTATTACTAAGTTCCCGACATTCCTTAAGGACCACCCTGGATTTTGGATAATGCAGGTGGAATCAGCTTTCCTTACTCATGACATCACGAAAGATCAAACAAAACTTGACTACATTGTGCAGCACGCACCGGCGGAGGTGTACCCGCACATCGTCGCCATGGCTGTCAACCCGCCTAAGACAAATAAGTATGAGGCTATAAAAAAGCGCATCTTAGACGCTTTTTCGGAATCAGAGGAAACACGAATTCGGCGAGTTTTACAAGGACAAAATCTCGGAGGTGTTAGTCCTTATTCCCAACTTCCATTCAGCTTCTTCAAGGGACTTGTAATTGATAAATTTGATACTATATTTTTATATTGTTTTATTTAAAATGTTAACACTTCTTTTATACATTAACTTTAACACTTTATTGATATACATATATACACCGTTTCTATTTTATTCTCTTTAGCGTGTTCATCTTTTTTTAGACTTTTTAAAATATACCTAAACACCACAGAACTTTTTTAATTAATTTAATTGATAACAAATTAATTAATTGCTTGCTTTTTTTGTTTTTAATTCAATCTGACAATTGGAAAATATCCATATCTACAGATTTTTTAAAATCCTACCTAGCCTCGGCCGACTGGGTTTTATCTCCAGTCCTCTTGGCTAAGTAACCGGAAGTAGTAGGACGATGTCCCTACAGAGGTCAAAAGCCGTCACATTATGTTCAGGAACTGGGAAACACAGCAGGCACTAGAGTTAGTGACACGGTTCTTCGTTCAATTTTTATCGAACAGCTACCGGAACAGGCACGTTATATTCTGGCAGCCACAGAGGAATCAAATTTAGATAAAATCGCAAAGGTCGCGGAGCGCATCGTCGAGCTTCAGCACCCAATCAATGTCACGTCAGTACAGTCGAGCACACCGAGCAGGAGAATTGATCAGCCTGAGGACGCCATGTCCCAGATCATAGCCCGACTGGACAGATTAGAAAGGCGTTATGTACGTCCTAGGCGAGATAGTTCGCAGAAGCGACAACTTCAGTCAAGGTCAGGTGAGAGAAGTAATAAGCCTTTTTGTTATTACCATTACAGGTTCGGACAAAAAGCAAAGAAATGTCAAAAGCCCTGCCAGTGGAGTGAAAACACTCCTATGCAGTCGGAAAACTAGTAGAGTCGTTTCGAGAGCAGACGGTCGGAAGCGACGTACCTGGGGGAAGCCGTCTGATAATCACGGACAAGAAGACCGGGCTAAGATGATCGACACCGGTTCCGACTTATCAGTCATACCCAGAAATTAATCAACCTGGACTTGGGACTTCACCGTTCAATTAACTGGGTTTTCACAATAGCAGAATTAGACCAACCCATAATTGGCGCAGACCTACTCACCCACTTCGGAATACTCGTAGATATACAAGGCAAGAGACTAGTTGATAGAACTACGAAACTCTTTTCCCTAGACAACATATCAAAAGGACCGCATCAGAGTATTTATTTTATCGCAAAGGGTTTCCAATATCAGGGCATTCTTAGCAATTTTGTAGAGGTTACAGTCCCAAAAAACTCACTTGGGGCGGCCAAACGAAACGTGTACCACCACATAATAACAGAGGGGTCGCCTGTGGCCCAACGTCCTAGAAGGTTATCACCAGAAAAGCTCCGAGAAGCAAAAGCAGCATTTCAGTTCCTGATGGCCGAGGGTATTTGCCAGCCGTCGAGCGGCCCATGGGCCAGCCCACTGCACATGGTCCCCAAATGAAACGGAGAATGGCGGCCGTGTGGAGATTTTAGGAAACTGAATTCGGTAACAGTACCCGATAAGTACCCTATTGCACACTTACACGATTTCGCTTATAAGCTACATGGGTGTAACATATTTTCAACTTTTGATTTGGTCCGTGCATATTACCAAATCCCGATGGCACCGGAAGATATTCAGAAGACACCTGTAACAACCCCTTCCGGCTCATTCGAGTTTAAGGTTATGCCTTTCGCCTTGTCAAACGCAGCCCAAACTTTTCAGCGTTATATCGACTCCGCTCTACGAGATTTGAATTTTTGCTACGTCTACATTGACGATATATTGATCGCCTCTAAGGATCCACAACAACACCGTCAACACATCAGATTAGTCTTAGAACGATTGCGTGACTGGGGTTTATAAATAAACATTAACAAATGTGTTTTTGACGCGAATGAGGTTCGATTCTGGGGATATTTGATTAATGCTGAGGGAATTAGCCCGTTGCCCGAACGAATAGCCGCCATCAAGGAATTCAAAAAGCCCACGAACATCGCGGAACTAAAAACATTTCTCGGATTCGTCAATTTTTACAGGAAATTTGTGAAAAATGCAGCAACGACACAAGCACAGCTCCGAGACTATTTAAAAGGGGCCAAAAAGAGGGACAAAACACCTATAAAGTGGAATCCTGTCTCAGAACGAGCTTTTGAAGATTGCAAAGAACAACTTTGCAGCGCAACAATGCTGCGACACCCAGCTGAGAGCGTACTCCTTGCAATTCAATGTGATGCATCCGACACTGGAATGGGCGTCGTTCTCGAACAATATTGCAAGGACACTTGGGAACCACTTGGGTTTTTCTCAAAAAAGTTTAGCGAAACGCAACAACGATACAGTACCTATGACCGAGAATTGCAGGCGATTTACAGCTCAATAAAAAATTTTCAACATATGTTAGAAGGCAGATCTCTAGTCATTAAAACAGACCACAAGCCACCAGTTTTTGGATTTCGCCAGAAACCAGAGAAAGCTTCGCCTCGCCAGTTGAGACAATTGCAGGAAAGACAAATATAACAGCAGATTTCTTGTCTCGTATCAGCAGCATAGATATGCCAGTTTCAGTAACTACTAAGGACATCGCGGAGGCTCAAGATGGGGATGAAGAACTGCAGCAGTTGTTAAAATCCAGCACACCATGGGAGCTTCGAAAATTCGCTTTGGACGGGAAGAACAAGTCTATTGTGACGTGTCCACTGAGGTAATGCGATCATATCTTCCTTCTATTTTTAGGAAACAAATTTTTGACACCATACACAGCTTATTACATCCAAGTGGTAGAGTGACCAAAAAAATGATAGAACGTAAATTCATCTGGCCTGGCATGGCCAAATACATTAGAGAAGGGGCTCGTTCCTGCATGGCCTGTCAGAAAAGTAAGATTGGACGACACATCAGACTACCGCATGAACATATCACAGTCCCCGATAAACGATTTGACGAGGTGCACATCGACATCGTGGGACCGCTTACACCCTCTAAAGGTTTTTCTTATGTGCTCACAATCATAGACCGTTTTACTAGCTGGCCGGAGGCGATTCCGCTTAGAAATATTACCGCCGATGCCGTCGCAGACGCATTTTATACCGGCTGGATTGCACGTTTTGGGGCGCCAAGTGTTCTAATCTCTGATCAGGGCACTCAATTTGAGTCCATGTTATTTAAGGCGCTAACTTATTTGGTCGGTTGCAGCAAAACTAGAACCACGGCATATCATCCCTCATCCAACGGCATGATTGAGCGCTGGCATCGATCACTGAAAGCCGCGATTAGGTGCCATGGAGACAGAGAATGGATCGATGTATTTTCTACCGTCCTTCTTGGACTAAGGACTAGCAACAAAGAGGATATAGGAGCGACAGCAGCAGAATTAGTGTATGGAACCACCTTGCGTATGCCGGGAGAATTTTTTGCTGGAGAAGAGGACAGGACACCGAATCCAAAAATATTTGTGGAAAAATTCCGCGAACATATGCGAAGGATTCGACCTACACAGAGTTCTCATCACGACAGAAGGAGAGTTTTCGTACACAAGGATTTGTATTCATGTACCCACATTTTTGTGCGACGGGATAGAGTCAAGAAACCACTGGAACAGCCATACGAAGGACCTTATAGGATATTGGAACGATTGTCGGAACAGGTTTTCAGGATCAACATCGAAGGAAAAGAGACTAATGTAAACGTCGAGCGCCTAAAGCCGGCATACGTAGAAACGGCCGCTACACAACAGTCCACGAGTTCACCGGATATAAGCAACAGCAATCAACCAGAAACCCCTAAATCCGTGAGAACCTATCCACCAGCCAAAGGGAAAAAGACCATTTCCTTCAACCGTAACAATTTCTTTCCAGGCTACCCAAAGGATGACTTAAGTATCGTGACTGTCCGAGTCAATCGGAGGGGAGCACTGTGGCGGTTGCGAACGAAATTAGTTCCGGAGAAATCCGCGCGAGGAGATAGAGCGTGAGGATAGGAGAGGTTCTGTTCTGGCCGAGAGCTTCAGTGTGCTTAAAAGACGACATGGCCGCCGATGCTTATTAGATTTCGTAATAATTTATTAAATTCATTTTTAGAGTGTAATCATTTTTGTAATTCATAAATTCCTTTTTTTATATTGTAATGAAAAATAATTAATTTAGTTTGTTAACGAACGAATAAATAAAGTTGAACAATTTTGTCGCGTTTGTAATTTGCTTGTCATCTATTGCGCGGAGGTTGTAATTCTAGGGGCCGGCTACTCGGACCCCATAATTTTATAAAAAGTTGGATCATATTTTTTATAGGTAATCTAAATTTTTATATGTATCCAAAATCAATTTTTGCAGATTTGTTCTTTTTTTCATTAAACCTTTTTCCTACTGCTGACTGTGCACACATAATCTTTTTTATTTAAAGGCGTTGCAACGCACGCGGGTTTTTGCTAGTATATAATAAAAATGAAAAAATGTTCGTTAGTTAATCCATAACTCACGAATGGCTCAACAGATTTCTTTGATTTTTGAAGTTATACTTCTTTAGGCGCGTTTTTAAAAATCTTATGAGAGTGAATTTTTAGGAATATGCGAGACGCAACAGAGAATATAGGCGAAGGGGTATGGAGGGCAAGCATTTCAACTCCCATTCTTTAGCTGATGTCTGTTCACGATGTCGATGGGTGAGGGGGTTTTTATCCTGAGGCTATGGAGGGAAATAAATTTCTTGTACGATTCATCAGCTAAGGCTAAGCGAAGGTTTGGGTTTTTGTAGGCATGAAGATTCGTAGACAATTTTACTGTGCACGACGTTGCTGGGTGAGCGGTTCTGTCGCGAGGCTATGGAGGGAAGTCCGATCCGTGTTCTATTCATCACATATGCGCGAGTTTCTAAGGGCCAGTTTTACACCAGCCGACTTTTTCAGAAGATTTTTCTTGGTTGTTTGTCGGCCCGTGTGAAACTGGCCAAGATAATAATAAAGCTATAATGGAAACTGTACAATAAGCGATAATTATTTACTGTTTTACTAATGTTTTTGAATGGTTAAAACTTAATATAATTACTCAATCAGAAATTAGTTTGAATATATAATACAAAATATTTACTGTTATTATTTGGGAAAATAAAACAATGAACAAGATATTACTGCTTGTTGAGAACAACATAAAAACATAACTTGAAACCTAAAAATAAAAAAAATGAATTAAAAATTAAATACACATATGTTAAGAATACTTATCTATACTTGTCCATTTGAAATCACGTTAGCAATCTGAAATGAAAGGAAATTAAACAAAAATTGGAATGAATGTGATTATTTACCATGAAGTATGAATTATGAATTGAATTTTTCACAAGGGATCCCTGTTCCATAGCACGTCTTATTGTTGACAAACCCGAAAACAACAATATGACTGCAGGGTTTCTTCACCAGAGGAATCCTGACGAAACAAATTGCACTGTCCGAAGTTTGTATGCTAAAAAGGTTCCAAAGGTACGACATGAAACCATTAAACATTAAACTTGTAACTTAACTTACACGTAAATATAACACAAAACGGAAAATAAGGGACATAATTATAAAAAACAAGACAACAGGAAATAATAATAAAGAGTCAACAAACACAGACCTGTAACCTCACTTTCACTTCGCGGATATTTTTTGGCGACAGAAAAAAACGAAAACACAAAGTTACATTCGACATTCGCGAACTTCCCGAGCGGTGTACTAAGGCGAACACGGCGGTATACCTATATGAACTTTGTAACAAGCGGCGAAATACGCGATAAAGGGCGCAGGTGTGAACCAACGAATCTAGCGCTCTGAGCACTGACATTCATCAGCTGACCATGCTGCTAGAGAAATTTAGTACTGGCGAATACTAAAAAAACGTCTAAAAAATGCGACGTTTTGTAAAAAAGCTATAAAATTAGTTTAAAACTTCGAAAATATTCGCCATTAGTGGGAAAGAGAAAGGAGAAAACCAGAGCGAGAACAATAATGAATTTCTAACATGGACGCAAGGGAAATTTCAATTTTAATATGGAAAACATCCTGATTTAAGCTCTCGGAAGCAAATCTATAAAGGTGGAGCCTTTACATCGAAATTTCGCCATTTCTATTAGAAAACGCAGGCTGCGCAAACCGTCGGTAGTATTTTTATATTTGAAATTTTGAGAGATCATCCTAAATTTCGGTAATACGTCCTAGTGTCATTAGTTCAAGGTAATGCTCGAAAGAGGCAATTTGAACGAAATGCATTAGTGTTGCATCTTTTTTTTTATTTAAATCGTGTCGAATTAAAAAGGAATTTTTTTAAGAATTAGTTTTAAGCAAATGAAGTTGTATATAAAAAATAAATAAATTAAACGTAACTGTTTGGTGAAGGAAATTTTATGAAGAGAATTGTGAAACGTTAATCTTTAGAGTGAATAAATAAGCAAAATTAAAATCGTACAGTGTTTAAATTTAATTTCTAATTGGCAAATTTCAGATAGCTGTTTGCTGTACATTTTTTGGTGGTTCCATCCAGGAACTGTACGGTCATTTTGCTTATTTTATTACTGTTCTCGTTAACTGTTTTTTATTTAAATTTACAAAAAACCGTTTTTCATCGGAACTTCTCCGTCCCTAAGTACCGTATATCATCAAAAATAGTTTCTCGACTTACCGTTTGCATTTAAAGGTTTTATTTCTCAATTCCGAATTGTATTTAAAATTCCTTTACGGATTCTAATTGTTCTTTATTCTTCTCAATTTCTTTACGATTTCCTAAAATACTCGTTGCATTTTTACGAATTCAACCATGGCAACGTTAAACGATTTAATTATCAAAGAGGAAGTTGTAAGGGGTAGAATCGACAAATCAATTGAAAACGGAAAGAAAACACCGCTGAACCGAAGAACGCAAGGTTTTTTCGAAACAAAAATGTCTGAGTTAAGAAAACATTGGGAAGAATATAATGAAGTAGACATGAAAATAATGCGCAAATTAGCTTCCGAGAAGACAGAGGAGCCGCATCCCTACAAATCAGAAGACCGTTACGGAAAGACTGAATCCAAGTACACCGATTACATGAGCGAACTTGCGGAAGGTTTGCGAAAGGTCACTAATCCACTAGAAACTGCTGTTACTAATGACCCAACTCCCACTCTTCACACAACTGTTGTGCACCATGAATCTCTTCCAAGAATTTCTCTACCTAAATTTAATGGTGATTTCGACATGTGGCGATCCTTTCATGACTTATTCGTGTCTTTAGTCCATTATAACACAAGCTTAAAGCCAGTCCAGAAACTACACCATTTAAAGACTTCATTAGTCGGAGATGCAGAACGTATTTTGAGGCATTTTCCAATCACTAATGAAGATTATGAGCCAGCATGGGCTAAACTTAAGGAAGGGTACGAGAATACACGGATACTAGTCAATCACCAACTAAAACGTCTAGTAAGTCAGTCCAAGTTAAATGTAGAATCAACAAAGAATCTGAAGGAATTTATAGAGACTACAGAGGAGTGTATGCAGCAGCTAAAGAATCTTAAGGTGGATACTACTTCGTGGGATGTTTTACTTATCCATATCTTGGTTCAAAGGCTCCCTTTCATCACCCTTAGACATTGGGAGGAAGAACTCGGAACGCAAAAGGAACTGCCGAAGTTACAACAATTCATGTCCTTTTTAAATACTCGGTTGAAGGTTCTAGAATCCATTGCAGACACAATCACCCCAAGAAATGTGTCAGCTAGACCTACGACGACCAAGGAAAAGGTAGCATCATATCATATTGTGAGGAGAGATAGATGTCCTGCCTGCGAAGGGAAACATTACGTGCAAAAATGCCCTGTATACAAACAAATGAATCCACAAACAAAGATCAACACTATCAAGTCATCAGGTCGTTGCATTAATTGTCTTTCCAGCAAACACTCTCATACCGACTGTACGAGCAAATTCAACTGCTTCAAATGCAAGCAAAAACACCACACATCACTACACGACGATACTCGAAACAAGCAGCCTGCCAACAATTCATGGAAGGTTCCGTCACCAGCAAGTGAGGTTCAAGCCTGCCCAAGAATAGCCAATGACGAAGGCACTAGCCACAGCGCGGACAACACAGTTCAAGCCTTCATTACAAACCAAAATGTACGTGCCCTTCTATCTACCGCCTTGGTTTCAACAAGGGATAAACGCGGAGAAAGACACATCTTACGGTGTCTTGTAGATCCAGGATCACAATCTTCGTTCATCACCCAAGCTGCGTGCCAAAGATTAGGTGCTATTTGTTCGCCAGCAGCAATCACAATCACCAGTATAAACACAACCACAGCGGCCAATGCAAAGTGTCAAACCACATTACAGCTGCAAGGGTGCACTACCGAAGCACATCAAATCGAAGAAACGTTCTTGGTTATACCAGAAATTTCGGATCCACTTCCAAGACATAAAATGCAAAAGAGAAACCTCGGACACATAGTGGGATTGCCATTAGCCGATTCAACATTTTGGAAGCCCGGACGAATAGATGCCTTGTTAGGAGCCATCCCATACGCTGAGATCCTACAAGAAGGCATAGTAAAGACAGGAAAAAGATCTCCAGTTGCAGTCAACACATTATTTGGTTGGCTATTGGTGGGACCAACAACCAGTTTACTACAAGAGAAGACAATTGCAATGACAGTCACAACCGAAAGTCTAAGCAATCAAATGTCCAAATTCTGGGAAATTGAAGAAGTTCCATCAAGTCCCATGCTCACCAAAGAAGAGGAACAATGCGAAGGATGTTTTCAAGCCTCTCATAAGCGCCTCAGCAATGGCCAATATGAAGTGAAACTACCCTTTGTCAACAACCAATCGCCAATATTAGGAGAATCAAGACCACAAGCGTTAAAACGATTCAATGCGTTAATGGCAAAATTTCAAAGATTCCCAGATTTAGCCAAGGATTATACAAAATGCTTAAATGAGTATTTGGACTTAAATCAAATGCAGATGGTGGAGTCATCAAATTCTGAAACATCACATTATTACATCCCTCACCATGCGGTTTTCAAGGACAGCACCACTACTAAACTTCGAGTTGTCTTCGATGCCTCATGCAAAACAACCAACGGCAAATCCTTGAATGATTTTTTGTTAAAGGGACCAACTATACAACACAAATTATTTTCAATACTACTTAATTGGCGAAAACATAAAATCGCTATTACAGGAGATATTGAAAAAATGTACAGAATGATTTGGATGCATCCGGATCATCAGAATTTCCAACGGATCATATGGAAACATCCAACTGAACCAAGGCTCCAAGAATACCAACTGAAAACCGTGACATTCGGTACAACCTCTGCTCCGTATCTGGCAATTCGAACACTACATCAGTTAGCAGAAGATGAAAGAGATAGATGGCCTTTAGCTTCCAAGGCCACCTTCAAAAACTTTTACGTCGACGATTTGCTAGCAGGCGCCAATGATGTAACTGATGCAAAGAAGTTACAGAAGGAGCTAATAGAAATGTTAAAATCCGGCGGATTCAATCTTCGAAAATGGGCGAGTAATAGTCCAGACCTGTTGTCCCACTTACCCAAGGAATATCTACAATCGAAGGACAGTTTATTATTCGGAGACGAACATCACATCAAAACATTAGGGATTCGTTGGCATCCGGCAACAGATAATTTCACGTTTCAACTTACAGCAAAACTACAAAGTAAGGCTTCAACTAAACGCACCATCCTGTCCGAAATTGCGTCTCTTTACGATCCGCTGGGATGGTTGTCGCCAGTAATAATAGTTGCAAAGATACTCATTCAAGAACTGTGGATCACAGGTTGCTCATGGGACGCTCAAGTCTCTGGGCCGATAGCACAAAAATGGGAAAGTTTTAAAGGAGATCTAAACAATCTAATTCAATTAAGGATTCCCAGATGGATTGGCTACATTCCCAGTGCGAATATTCAAGTTCACGGATTTTGTGATGCCTCTAATAAGGCATATGCAGCAGTCCTGTATCTACGTGTGGAATACAATAACAAAATATCATGCACATTGTTAACTTCAAAAACCAAGGTGGCTCCTGTTAAGCCAACAACTATACCACGGTTAGAATTAAATGGGGCATTAATTCTTGCACGCCTCATAAAAACAATCAGCAACGATATGGAGTTCAAAAATGTACCAATCTACGCCTGGACAAACTCAACAATAGTCCTACAGTGGATCAAAGAGCATCCATCGCGTTGGAAAACTTATGTTGCAAATAGAGTTCTGGAAATACAGGAGATCATCAAATATGACAATTGGCACCACATATCTACCAATCAAAATCCAGCTGATATTGCATCTAGAGGCACTACAGTACTAAATCTTCAGTCAAATGAAATGTGGTGGAAGGGTCCTGAGTGGTTAAGCCATCCTGAAATCACATGGCCAATATGTCAAAAGATATCAGATCGGACCGATTTAGAAGCTAAGAAACCTGCAAGTCAAACTTTCAACATCACTGTTAAAGATGATATATTACTGAAGTATTCATCCTTTACACGGCTCAGTCGAATACTTGCCAACATGCTCCGCTTTATTCAGAATTGTCGGAGATCATCGGTAAGACAACTCAATATTAGTTACGTAAAACAAGCCGAGAACGTTGTCTTTCGTCTAGTGCAACAAAGCAGTTTTAAAGATGAATACAATAATTTATCCAATAAAACTCTAATTCATAATAAAAGCAAGCTCTTACAACTCAACCCTTTTATGGACGATCAAGGGATAATCAGAGTCGGAGGCCGTTTGCAAAGGGCTAACATTACTTTCAACAAGAAGCATCCTATCATATTACCAAAGGATCACCACATCACACGCCTCATAATCAACAAAATTCACCTAGAAACAATGCATGGAGGACTTGCACTAGTACTGGCCACTAGTCGTAATAATTATTGGATATTAGACGCACGGCGCACAATTACGAGCCAAATCCACAAATGCGTTACTTGTGCACGTCATCGAAAACAAACAATTACGCAATTAATGGGCAACTTGCCTGATGAGCGGGTAAATATAAGTAAGCCTTTCAGTCGAGTAGGAATTGACTATGCAGGACCAATCATCATAAAGACATCACACTGTCGCAAGGCAAAACAGTTGAAGGCATATTTTTGTATTTTTATCTGTATGGTCACAAAGGCAGTCCACATTGAAGCAGTATCATCGTTAGCTTCAGAAGCCTTTCTCGCCGCTCTGAAAAGATTTGTTTCAAGAAGAGGCCTGTGCACTGACATCTTTTCTGATTGTGGAACGAATTTCATTGGAGGTAAAAGGCTGCTAGATAAAGATCTACAAGAAGCGATTTCAAAATCAACACCAATAGCTGCTCAATACTTGGCATCCAAATCAATACAGTGGCACTTCAATCCACCTGCTGCACCACACTTTGGCGGGCTTTGGGAGGCTGGAGTGAAATCCATAAAGAATCACTTACGAAGAAGCCTAGGGAATGCCATTTGTACCTTTGAGGAGTTTTCAACAATCTTAGCACAAATAGAATGTTGTTTAAATTCACGGCCACTCTCATATATCAGCAATGATCCCAGTGATGTGTTTATATTAACGCCTGGACATTTTTTAATTGGAGATGCTTTAAACGCTGTACCAGAACCAGATTGCACCGACGATAAAATACCGCCTTTACAAAGATGGAGACACTTGCAACAACGAGTCAGACATTTCTGGAAAAGGTGGTCAAGAGATTATCTCCACCAACTGCAAAACAGACCCAAATGGTTCAAACCACAAAGGAACATACAGATTGGAGATATTGTTTTACTAAAAAGCGAGAACTCACCTCCAACATGTTGGCCACTCGGTAAAATTGAACAGGTGTATCCAGGCCAAGACGGACTAATCAGAGTTGTCCAAGTAAGGACTCAAAACAATTCCTTTAAGAGACCAGTCTCCAAACTGACTCGACTTCCAATCGACTCTTCGATTCCCGAAACAACAACCAACTGTGTTTAAGATAGGTGTATTCGTGTCTGTGTCATCTATGTCCTTGTGTTGTCCCTAAAATTCAAACAAGTCCTTTAATAATTTCCATTGCAGATGGAATATTATGGAGAAGATGGAGTAATCACCCTCTTAGAAGACATATACTTCTCACCTGTGTCCAGTCCAATTCGTGAAGACGAGATGACCCATGAAGTAGTTCCCGAGGCCCCACTACCATCAGTTCCCGAGGTTCCATTATCATCATCCTCAAGTTACACCAGTAAAGGTCGTCGTTCCAGAATAGGACCATTAGAAGATACCACGCATACCAAACCACGTTTGACTCAGCCTGCCATGATTAATGGATCAACGTTAACTGATCTAGAGCGTTTACGTCCAACAACCTCGATCAAGGAGTTCGAACTTAGAATCGAAAATAGTTTCCAAGCCTTTATCACCAGAGAAGGAATTAGAATCTACCTGCCAAAGGAAGTCCTAAAAAGAATCAACTTTCAAGAAATAAGGAAGCGGAAAAATCACTAGAAGACTATCAACTTACCAGACCGCTACCAAGTGCGACTACGAGTTAGAGCTGATAACATGTTATTATTTTCCCACTACCACAAACGAGGAGTAGTGCAGCGTTTGCAAAAGGTAAAGAATATGTTGAACATAAATGTTCAACGGCCGGGAGAATGTTGAGAACAACATAAAAACATAACTTGAAACCTAAAAATAAAAAAAATGAATTAAAAATTAAATACACATATGTTAAGAATACTTATCTATACTTGTCCATTTGAAATCACGTTAGCAATCTGAAATGAAAGGAAATTAAACAAAAATTGGAATGAATGTGATTATTTACCATGAAGTATGAATTATGAATTGAATTTTTCACAAGGGATCCCTGTTCCATAGCACGTCTTATTGTTGACAAACCCGAAAACAACAATATGACTGCAGGGTTTCTTCACCAGAGGAATCCTGACGAAACAAATTGCACTGTCCGAAGTTTGTATGCTAAAAAGGTTCCAAAGGTACGACATGAAACCATTAAACATTAAACTTGTAACTTAACTTACACGTAAATATAACACAAAACGGAAAATAAGGGACATAATTATAAAAAACAAGACAACAGGAAATAATAATAAAGAGTCAACAAACACAGACCTGTAACCTCACTTTCACTTCGCGGATATTTTTTGGCGACAGAAAAAAACGAAAACACAAAGTTACATTCGACATTCGCGAACTTCCCGAGAGGTGTACTAAGGCGAACACGGCGGTATACCTATATGAACTTTGTAACAAGCGGCGAAATACGCGATAAAGGGCGCAGGTGTGAACCAACGAATCGAGCGCTCTGAGCACTGACATTCATCAGCTGACCATGCTGCTAGAGAAATTTAGTACTGGCGAATACTAAAAAAACGTCTAAAAAATGCGACGTTTTGTAAAAAAGCTATAAAATTAGTTTAAAACTTCGAAAATATTCGCCATTAGTGGGAAAGAGAAAGGAGAAAACCAGAGCGAGAACAATAATGAATTTCTAACATGGACGCAAGGGAAATTTCAATTTTAATATGGAAAACATCCTGATTTAAGCTCTCGGAAGCAAATCTATAAAGGTGGAGCTTTTACATCGAAATTTCGCCATTTCTATTAGAAAACGCAGGCTGCGCAAACCGTCGGTAGTATTTTTATATTTGAAATTTTGAGAGATCATCCTAAATTTCGGTAATACGTCCTAGTGTCATTAGTTCAAGGTAATGCTCGAAAGAGGCAATTTGAACGAAATGCATTAGTGTTGCATCTTTTTTTTTATTTAAATCGTGTCGAATTAAAAAGGAATTTTTTTAAGAATTAGTTTTAAGCAAATGAAGTTGTATATAAAAAATAAATAAATTAAACGTAACTGTTTGGTGAAGGAAATTTTATGAAGAGAATTGTGAAACGTTAATCTTTAGAGTGAATAAATAAGCAAAATTAAAATCGTACAGTGTTTAAATTTAATTTCTAATTGGCAAATTTCAGATAGCTGTTTGCTGTACACTGCTTTTATTGCAATCTGACAATTTTGAAAAAAAATCAAGATTGCGGTTCCAAGATGGCGGACGAATTTTTCAATTGTGTTCCGATTCCATTGAAAATCGGTATTGGGGGGGGGGGTTTAGGGCCACAAATGACGATTCTGTGGTCAAAATTAGAAAATTAAAAATGGCGGCGCCAATATGGCGGATGAATTTTGGAAATGTGTTCTGAATCCATTAAAAATCGGTATCGGGGGTTTTTAGGGTCGCAAATGACGATTCTGTGGTCAAATTTTAAAAATTCAAAATGGCGGCGCCAATATGGCGGATGAATTTTGGAAATGTGTTCTGAATCCATTAAAAATTGGTTTCGGGGGGTTTTTAGGGCCACAAATGACGATTCTGTGGTCAAATTTTGAAAATTCAAAATGGCGGCGCCAATATGGTGGATGAATTTTGCAAATGTGTTTTGAATCCATTGAAAATCGGTATCGGGGGGTTTTTAGGGCCATAAATGGCGATTCTGTGGTCCACATTTGAAAATTCAAAATGGCGGATGAATTCTGCAAATGTCTTCTGAATCCATTGAAAATCGGTATCGGGAGATTTTTAGGGCCACAAATGACGATTCTGTAGTCAAATTTGAAAATTCAAAATGGCGGATGAGTTTTGCAAATGTGTTCCGAATCCATTGAAAATCGGTATCGGGGAGTTTTTAAGGTCACAAATGACGAATCTGTGGGCAAAATTTTAAAAAATCAAAATGGCGGCGCTAATGCGGTACGATTTTGGTAATTACGATTCGATTTCACTGAAAATTTCTATTTGGGGGTGTTTTAACGTCGGAAATAATAAATTTGTTGTCAAAATTAGAAAATTCAAAATGGCGCTGGAAATATGGTATGCATAACAAATCACTTCACCAAAATTTTGTAAAAAGTAAAATCCAAAAATGACAGAATTAAGACTAAAAAGAATATAATAAAAATGGGTAAAAAAACTTTTAAGTTAAATGGTTTTATTTTAAATCTGCTGTACCAAAAACTAGAAAATAATTAGAACACGATCATGGACCTTCTGGAATAGTAGCAGTGCTGTCTTCTTATGTCGTTTGCCAAGGGGCATTTTGTGTCGCTGCGTCAGCGAATTAAGTAATATTCTGGGACTTTTAACAGACTAAAATAAAAACATGGGGGGCATAAAAACCTGTATAACCTCTGCAAATAAGAACAACTTGTCTAGAAAAATGTGTTTCCAGGTCCACCAAAACAAAATAGTTAAAAGGCACTTCGTATCATATTTCAGTTACTTAAAGCTGCTCAATTCAATCGAGTAACTATTAGAAGAAGAATCTAGGGAATTGAACATAATTTAGAAGTGACGTTTATTTCAGTAGTGGAAAGGAGGTGGAGTAAATCTACCCAAGGTCGGTGGACCCACAGGCTCATAACAAATGTGGAGGGAAGGGTCACGGGAGAGCATGGAGAGATGAGTTACGAACTCGCACAGTTCTTGAGCGGACATATGTGTTCCAGAGCATACCTCCATCGATTCGGACAAGATGTCTTCGCTGTCCCCGGCATTCCTAAATGTGATAGAAGACACAGAGAATGTCCTATTGGAATGCCCGATATTACCCGAGCAAACTGCTGCTCTGCAAGCGACAGCTCAGGCACGACTCAGAGTAGAAAACATCATAGACTACATGGTGATATCGGGTGTTGTAAAGAATAAAGTGGAGGAGACGCGTCTGTTTTACATTTCGAAAGGTAGGTTGTTTCCATATTCAGGCTGGAGCAATAAAAACTTTATATTCAAAATTATTTTTTAATTTTTAGTTCATTTTAAAATAAAAGCGTATTTTTTAGTTTTTTAAACTATATTTTTTTAATTTAAGCGTGTCCAGTTTCTTGTCTCCAATCGCCAATCCAATCTTAGGAAGTGTGTGGAATAAACCTTGCCATGTTTTTCGCATGGGCAGTTGTACGTGGTGTACTCGAGAGTAGGTAAATCATCGGCGCTATTCGTTTTCTCTCCGAACGGAAAGACAAAAAATATCGTCCATTACCAAGTGTTGCGATGAACGCATTACTTATTTTTTGTAAATGTTTGCAATATTCCTATGAAAAGTTGTTGAAGAGTTGAATTTTGAATATTTGGATTAATTTAAAATGTTTTAACGTTCGTGGTTTTTAAAGAATATTTAGGTAATTTTGGTCACATACATCATATAAATGTATATTGAATCTAATGTCTCACACTTTTATAGGAATAATTTGTTGTTCGTCTTTATGAAAAGTTGTTGAAGAGTTGCATTTTGATGAGCTGAGTTAATTTTAAATGTTTATTTTTAACGTTCGTGGTTTTTAAAGAATAAATAGGTACCTAATTTTGGCCATTAAATGTATATATTGAATTTAATGTCTCAAATTTTTATAGGAATAATTGGTTTTTCGTTGGTGGTTGTTTTAACGTTCGTGGTTTTAACAGAATACAGAGTTTAATTTTGAAGATCATATAATTAAACGGCAAGCACTTATTTTGTAGCACCATTGTTCAGAAATTAAACTCTCCAAATATAATGAAAACTATTTTACCATGTAGCCCTGAGCTCAAAGAAGTGCAGAATCACAATTTTATTTATACACGGCACAATACAACGATAAAAAATAGAAAATAATTTTACAATTAATTCCCATATGAAACGTATGCCATCTGTTTCATTTAATTCCCATATATGACCACACTTTTGCATTATGTGACATTAAGAGATAATAAAAGTTGGTTTTTTGGCATTGCCTTTTCCAACTATAAAAAATTGGTTTCATTTTTCAATTTTGTTTTATTGTTCTCGAAAAATTTTGTAATTGAAGGCTTCTAGATTTAAATTCAAAAAAGCTATACAAAATGGCCCTCGAATTTCGAGTGCTGGGTCCTGCTATTTGCATTACTTTTAAATGTTTTAAAGTTCTTTGTTTTAAAAGAATACACAGTTAATTTTGGTCATACTTCAAATAAATGCATTTTGAATCTAATGACTTCAGCTTTATAGGAATAGTTGGTTTTTCGGTAATGGTTAAGAAGAGTTGAATTTTGAAGGTTTGAATTGATTTTAAATGTTTAAACGTTGGGTGTAGCGAGGCGCACCGGGTCCCAGCTATCCAAAATACAGAAGATAAGCGGTTCATGGACACACTTCATATGCGTATGAAAATTCATATCTCGAAAAATGCCATGTCAATGGATGGTTTTAATTGTCTCGATCAAAATGTCAGATCCCTAATAGGTCTTGAACGGGAATACTCCCAATTACACCGGGAGGTAAAGAGAAGTGTCCGGCGTGATAAAAGGCCGCAGATAAATGAGCTCGCAGAGAAAGCGGAAAACGCGGCAAACACAGGCAACAGTAAGGTGCTGTACCAAATTACTAAGCAGCTCTCGGGAAAGCACTCTACTAAAAAGCATGCCGTAAAGAGTTCGGATGGAAGGCTGCTGTGCAGCGACGAGGAGCAACTCCAAAGATGGAGAGACTACTTCTTCGCCGCCCTGAATGGTTCCTTTTCGCAGGAACCTGAAGAAAATAACAACAATGCACAGCCAATAAGAATCGCCACTCGTGCACCATCCAAGATAGAAATAGTAACCGCAATTCATGCAATGGCCAATGGTAAAGCAGCTGGAAAAGATGGCATCCCGCCAGAATTGTTGAAAGCCGACTCAAGCCTCATAGCAGATGCGCTACAGCCAATCCTGGAAATAGCATGGAACACCTGTACCTTTCCGGAGGATTGGACGGAAGGTATCATAGTCAAAATACCAAAAAAGGGGGACCTAACATTATGTGACAACTGGAGAGGCATCTGTTTATTATCTACGGTGGGAAAAATCTTGTCCCATATATTACTATCTAGGATAAGAGAGGCAGTAGATCGAACGCTTAGAAGACAGCAGGCTGGATTCAGAAAGGGCCGCTCCTGCATAGACCATATTAACACCTTGAGAATCATAGTGGAGCAGTCTACTGAATTCCGATCCCCCCTTTACCTTGCTTTCGTAGACTATGAGAAAGCGTTCGACTCGGTCAATAGGAGCTTTATATGGCGAGCTCTACGGAAACGTGGACTGCCGGACAAAATAATAGAATTGATAAAAGCTCTATACAACAATTCCAAATGCAGAGTTCTCCATAATGGAAAATTATCCGACAGCTTTGAGGTGAGCTCAGGAGTACGACAAGGATGTCTGTTTTCACCATTACTATTTCTTATAGTAATAAACGACATTCTTGTCAGCGCACTAGATAGAAGAACAGGTGGCATACTACAATGGGGATTGCTAGACCGCCTTAAGGACCTCGACTACGCGGATGATATCTGTTTGCTGGCCCACAGACACCAGGACCTCAAAAACATGTTAAACAAATTGGCAACAGAAAGTAGCTCGGCGGGCTTAAGGTTAAATCCGACTAAAACAAAAGAAATGCGGATAAATGCAAACACCCTTGAACGGACAGCGCTAAATAACCGTGACGTGGAACTGGTAGACAAATTCTGTTACCTCGGTAGTATTATTACCGAAACCGGCTGTACAGAAGAAGATGTCAGTTCCAGAATAAATAAAGCAAGAAGCGCATATGCATGCCTGTTTCACATATGGAGATCAACAGAGATCTCAATTAACACCAAATTGCGGCTGTTCAACTCCAACGTTAAGGCAGTTCTTTTGTACGGTTGCGAAACATGGAAAGTCACCCAATTCATCACAGGGCGCCTACAAGTTTTCATCAACAGATGCCTACGTCGTATTCTAAAAATCCGCTGGCAAGATAGAACTTCAAATGAAGAACTATGGCGCCGTGCCGGCCGAGAAAGGATAGACGACCAAATCAGGCGAACGAAATGGAATTGGATTGGCCACACCTTGCAACGCGAAGACGATAACCTAGCCAAACAGGCCCTTGACTGGAATCCGCAAGGATCCCGTCGAGTCGGAAGACCTAGAACAACGTGGAGGAGAACCCTATTATCAGAGGTCGCAACAACCGGGAGATCCTGGTCAGAGCTGAGAGCTGTCGCGCAAAACAGAGTCCGCTGGAGGGCAACTGTTTCCGCCCTATGTCCCATGAGGGATTAAAGGAGCAATTAGTAATAGTTTCACATTTTGTTATTTGGAATCAAAAATACCAAAAAATTGCCGTTTTTCAAACTCTCCTACTGTATATTAAAATTTGTGGTGACCGCGTAAAGTTTAATTACTAAACTTTACGCAATGTCACACAACAACTTCCGGAACGATCAAAACGATCGGTCCGAACACTTTCTCGATCACTGAACTCCAAATTTCAGTGATCTAGCCAATTTACGGCATCCCCAAAATTTACTTCTCCTCGTGTTCCACTACGGAGTACATGCAAATAAAAAACCGCGATCGTAAAGTGATATACATATATATATATATACATATAATAAATAGTAGATATCATAAGACATAAAAATAAGTGATAACAACTATACGCTGTACAATTAATAGAAATAAATTAACGTAGTACCTAGTATAAAAACAAGTGTTTTTAATTATACCACTTCATGGTATTACGGTAGCTAAATTGGTGACGCCGAAAGGCACGCAGTTCAGATTGGAACAATAAGTGCAAAGAAGCAATCAGTTTTTAGTGTAAAAATTATAAAAAAACCCGTACGCAGAGTGCAAGCGGCATTGAATAAAGCACGGGCTAAATATTCACCCATTGTTTTTCGCAATAAATTTGTTTTTTTTTAAAAAAAAAATATTGGTTACAATTTTGTGCACATTCAAACTGCAAGGAATCCATATTGGAATAATAATTAAAAAAAATCAGTTTTTTTAGTGTAAAATTATAATTAAATAAATACCCGTACGCAGAGGGCAAGCGGCATTGAATATAACATTGTCTTAATATTCACTCATAATTTTTCTCATTAAATTTTAGAAAAACTTGGTTACAGTTTTCTGCACATTTAAAATTGCAAGGAATCCATATTGAAAGATTTGTTTTGGGCAAACGATCGATTTTCATATCAAACCACATAAAACAAAGGAAAAAATATTATTCAACCGGGAAAGACAAAAAAAACAAAGGAAATAAGTTTTTTTTTGGAACCAGCATAGAAAACGGAACAACAGATAATTTTTTTTACATATAATTTAAAATACAAATTTTATTTTTTTTAAAATATCCAGAACTATATAATACCTAACAATTATTAATCACATACTTTTACATATAATTTAAAATACAAATTTTTTTTAAAAATATCATCATCATCAGGAGCTCCACAGCCTATTGTTGGCCTTGGCTTCCTCCAGCATTCGCCTCCATGATTCTCGATCTCTGGCTCGACTTTTCCAGTTTCTTATTCCCAACTGCCTCAAGTCTTCTTCGACGTCATCTATATATCTTTTCTTAGGCCGGCCGGGTCTGCGTTTTCCTGACGGTACTTTCCCCAGCACTATCTTTGTCGGGTTCCGTTCCGCACCTCGTTGGACGTGACCAATCCATCGCAGTCTGTTTATTTTGATCACTTTGACAATGTTTGGAATCTTGCTGATTTCATACAACTCTGAGTTGTATCTTCTTCTCCAAACGCCATCAACCTGTATTCCTTTGTAGATCGAACGAAGAATTCTCCTTTCAAATCTTCCTACCAATGCTTCGTCTGCGTTTTTCAATGTCCACACTTCCGAACCATATAGTAGGACAGGCCTTATTAGTGTCGTGTAAAGTGCCAGTTTCGTCTTCCTTGATATATTTCTAGACGTCAGGTGCCTGCGTAGACCAAAGTAGCATTTATTAGCCAGTGCTATTCGTCTTCTGATTTCGGCCGATGTATCATTACCTTTTGTTATAATCGTGCCGAGGTACACAAACTCATCTACTGCTTCTATATTGTAGGTGTCTATCGTTATGTTCTGTCTGCTACTTCTGGCGTTTTTTGTGTACATATACTTTGTTTTGTGCTCGTTTATTTCCAACCCGATTTTTTTTGCGGCTTGCTCAAGTGCTACAAAGGTCTCCTTCATGCTCTCAAATGATCTTCCAAGGATAGCTATATCGTCGGCAAAGGCTAATATTTGCACTGACCTATCGAAGATGCACCCTGATGTGTTAATCGATGCATCTCTTACTGCTTTTTCTAGGGCCACGTTGAATAACAAGCAGGATAGTGCGTCGCCTTGCCTTAATCCTCTATTTGTTCTGAGGGGTGGGGATAGTTCACCATCTATTCTGACTCTACACCTTGCATCTTTCATCGAAATTTTCGTCAGTTCTACTAGGTGATTAGGTAATCCGAGCTGCTCCATAGCATCAAATAACTCATTACGGTTCACACTATCGTAAGCATATTTGTAGTCGATGAATAGCATGTGGATGTTTATGTTAAATTCAACAGCTTTTTCTAGGGTTTCTCTGAGTACAAATAGCTGGTCGGTTGTGGATCTTCCAGGACGAAAACCGCATTGATACTCTCCTAATATTTTAAAAATATCCTGAATTATATAACACCTAACAATTATTAATTACATACTATTACATATAATTTAAAATACAAATTTTTTATATATCCAGATTTATATATATTATTAACAATAATTATTTATCACATACATATACATTTCTCTAAACACGTATTATTATATAATATCCAATACGTTTTCAACATATACAGATATTTTAAATACGAACACTGTCCTGTGTCCTCATATATTATCCTATTAACTTTTAAGCACATTATTGGGCATTTTTTTAGTAACTAATTAATTATACATACATATCATTATACACATATATACGATATATATATATATATATATATATATATATATATATATATATATATATATATATATATATATATATATATATATATATATATATATATATATATATATATATATATATATATATATATATATATATATATATATATATATATATATATATATATATATATATATATATATATATATATATATATATATATATATATATATATATATATATATATATATATATATATATATATATATATATATATATATATATATATATATATATATATATATATATATATATATAGAGAGAGAACCATTTACAACAAATAATAACAAATCTAAAATTAAAGTATATTTGAATTGGATATTTGTTCAATAATTCCTTATTGTTGCTTGCATTTTAGTAAACGTCATATTAAAGACTATTAATTGTTACGTAGCGCTACTGTACTGAAGTTTACCATTAGAAACCTTAATGTCACGTACGGAAGAAAACTTAATGGAACAAGACGTTCAACACGGGGAGGAGCCAAAGCCCGGAACGTCGGGAGTCGATGGCGTCAAATTGACGAAACTGGACATCCCGAAGTTCTGGGTACACCAGCCCGCCTCCTGGTTTTACCAGGCGGAAATAATGTTCAGGATGGCGGGCTACAGGGCGGACAGTGGCAAAGTATATAATGTTATGGCCACATTGCCAGAAGAGGCGGTAACGGCAATGCGCCTTAGCACCGTCGATCATGCCACCTCCTCTTATGAGGAACTAAAAGAGTACCTGCTCGAGAAATACGGCACTTCCGAGAAGCGCCGGCTCGAGCAGCTACTGTCAGTGCAAGAGCCTGGAGACCGAAAACCATCGGAGTTCTTCCAGGCTCTCAAGGCACTAGCCGGCGGATCGTCGGCGGTCAATGATTACCTGATCCGGACCCTGTGGGAGAGGAGACTTCCACAGGCCATCCAGGTCACATTGGCCACAGCTGGCGATCAAACGCTAGCAGCGCTGGCAGCAACAGCGGACAAGGTAGGGGAGGTGCTTCCACACGGAGGAGCCTCATACACGTCCGCTGTCGGCGCAACTTCGGCCAACACAGAGCCACCGTGGATGTCGCTGGAAAGCGCCATCAATAAACTGACGGCACGGCTAGACCATTTGGTCAAAAGCCCACAAAAGACAAACGGCCGAACACCTGCCAATCGGCAGGGCGGCCCTTCACAGCCTTCGGCCAATCGGCCACCAGGGGCCAACAAACTGAGAGGTAGCTTGTGCTACTTCCACTACCGTTACGGTAGCGAAGCACGCACCTGTAAAGCCCCCTGCAGTTTTAATGGTGGTGGCGCCAAATCGGCGAAGAAACGAGCCACCACCCCTAAAAAAAACTAAAGGGGCAGGGGGTCGACATGAGCGAGCATATAACTGGCCGCTCATATCGTTTGTTCGTCCGTGACACCAACAATCGGATGGATTTTCTGATTGATTCGGGCTCGAACGTTTCAATTGTTCCCGCCAAGGCGTTCCCGGCCCATAACGGAAGCCCGAACGTCCTTCTGCACGCGGCCAACGGATCACTGATCCGAACTTTCGGCACAAAGTTGCTTGAACTCCATCTCGGCTTACGCCGAGGATATGTTCACAACTTTATCATAGCCGCCACCACAAAAGCCATTATTGGGGCGGACTTCTTAACGAAGTTCGAGTTGTGCGTCGATTTCAAGTATCGACATTTAGTAGACCAGCGCACGAATTTTAAAATAACGTGTGCGCTACAGTCGACTACAACCCCGAATCCCATCCATGCCTAATTACCGGCATATATAAAGAGCTATTAACGAAGTACGCTTCGTTAACAAAACCGCCCAATTTTAACCTTCCAGTTAAACACAATGTGCAACACCACATTGTGACTAAAGGGCAATTACCTTTCGTCACCGCTCAGCGACTCCATCCGGAGAAACTGAAGGTGGCAAAATTAGAATTTGACCATATGGTCCAACTGGGGATTTGTCGACCTTCGTCGTCCCCCGCAGCATCTCCACTTCATCTGGTCCCTAAACGGGACTCACATGATTGGAGGCCATGCGGCGACTACCGTCGCCTTAATGCTGTCACTGTGCCGGATAGATATCCGATCCCGCATATACGTTGATTTGGTACAGGCATATCATCACATACCAATCGCCCAAGAAGACGTGCATAAAACTGCACTCATTACGCCATTCGGCCTATATGAGTTTACCCGTATGCCATTCGGCTTACGGAATGCAGCCCAAACCTTTCAAAGGTTTATTAACGAAGTTACGAGAGATCTCGACTTCGTTTATGTATACTTGGACGATATACTTATCGCCAGTAAAACCGAGGATGAGCATATCGTTCACCTCGAAGAGCTCTTTAAACGCCTCGATAGCTTCGGTTTAACCATTAAGCTAGAGAAATGCGTTTTTGGTGCACAAGAGATCAAGTTTCTAAGCCACCGCATCACAAAGGATGGAATACTTCCATCCTCCGATCGGGTTCAGGCTATCGTTGATCTCGCACCTCCAACCTCTGTCAAATCGATCCAGAAGTTTTTGGGAATGGTGAATTTTTATCACCGATTTATCCCAAAATTGGCTGAACAGTTGGTGCCGATAAACGAGCATTTGAGAGACCTTCTAAACCGCTCACGTGCCAATAAAGTATTTACCTGGCCAGCAGAATGTCAGGCGGCATTTCTCAAGGTGAAAACCTCGATGGCTGAAGCAACTCTGCTGAACCATCCAATCGAGGATGCAAAATACAGTCTAACGACTGACGCTTCTGATTATGCAATCGGAGGCGTTTAGGAACAATTCAACGGTCAACGGTGGCAACCTCTAGCTTTTTATTCCAAAAAGCTGTCACCAACAGAACGGAAGTACTCTGCATTCGATCGCGAACTTCTCGCAATCTACGCAGCGATCAAACACTTCCGTTATTTCGTTGAAGGACGCAATTTCGTGGTCTATACTGATCACAAACCACTGGTTCGTGCCCTTCATACAAAGACCGAACGATCCCCTAGACCAGTGGTGGCGAACCTATGGCACGCGTGCCAGAGATGGCACGTACGAAAATTTTGCTGGCACGTGAACGATTTATTATTAAATTGGATTTAATTTAGATTAATTTTAAAATTAAGCCATGTTTTGGATGAAGTTTCGTGTGCTTTTTTAAAATGAACCCGTCCAGTCATTCATTACAAGGGTACTTACATATAGTCCAAATAAAATTTCCTTGCGGCATCCGGCCGCAGTTACTGGAACGAAACATTAATCACTAATAAACCGATGGATGGTATCGCTGACTCACTTTCGCTCCTACTTTGCACTTCGTGCTGCTTTGAAACAAGTCTAAAAAAAATTAGTGGGATGTAGATTTGACCCTTTCGTCTTTCGGTCCACACGATCAACTTCCCAGTATGATGAATATTTAATATTATGAAGTGCTAAATCTACAGGATTTTTCTAGAGAATTTGCTTTTGCTGAACGTTAGCAAACGAACATTTCCTTCGTACTTCGTTCGCGACACTAGAGCGTATGGTCGTTGGTGGAAAACAATTCCCGAGAGTACTCGGATTTTGACAAGTGATGTCTTGTTAGGAAGCTATCGCTATGCGGTATCCAGAACAGGTAACTTTATTTAGAACGGGTTTCATTCCAACGTGTTTATTAGATATTAGAAAAACTAATGCTAAACTAGTGCTTGTGATTCTTAGCCCAAGTCTTTTCATTTAAACAAAAAAGGGCTCTACCGAATGTTGTTTTTTCAGAGCATGTTTTCGTTAATATGCTTCTATCGGCATCTCAAAGAATTCGATATCGTTTTTGGTTCATACGATATCGTACAGGTACAAAAATCACGTCGTTTAAACAAAACGGCTCGACCAAATTTTATGAAAGATATGTCAATACTTTATCTATGCCGAGAGTTTTTTCTTAACGAAATATTTAACAGCTGCCCAAATAAAACGCGTTGCAATTTCAACACGATGACATTTCCGTCCCATTGCCTTACTTTTCTTTGGCGATCATTTCAGCAAATGTACGTACTTTCAATTTACGTGTAGAGCGCTCGAAACGATTTTCATTGGTAGCACACTTATCAATAAATGCTGACTTGATCTCTTCGCTTTTTGATCAACATTGAGTAAAAAATCTACGATTAATCACTCCCGTCGAAATATGAAATAGCATATTTTTATAAATATCGCTCGCGAAAGGATTGACCGTTTGCTTAAATGCTGATAACAAGGATATTTTGTGGCTGTTACTATGTACAACGTTGTGCTGCTTCAGATCCTCTGTTACATGGCTTATTATTTTTGTCGATTTTATTGGTGCTCAGATTTCGCAATTTTCTGGGAAATTTTACATAATCAGCCGTGTAAGAACCATTTTGCATCCCCGCCAGGTGTAAGAAACGGTTTTTCGTTATTAGTTATCCATACTGTCAAGATTTCATATCTGCTCATATTTCGCATTTGAACCGGAATTCCTACATATTTATAAAAATATTGTGCAGAAACGCAACCGCGCGCAACCCTTGGACTGGTGCCAATGTTTCATACTTTTTGTTAATAGCTTATTTGACTATATGTCGTACGTCCTCATTATCAAACTGCAACCTCCCGGAATATTGTTTCAATTGAGTTGCTTCAAAGTCTTGTTGAGCTCAAGTATTATTTTAATGAAAATAGGCGTTGATGGAAAATGCCAATATTATTAAATTTTTCTTTAATTTTAAAAATTTTGATTCTGGTAACATATTATTTTTGTAAATTAATTTTTGAAATTGTGTAAATAAAATTCTGAAACCCTAAAATTAAAAACGGTCCGGCACGCCAGCAACACGATAAGTAATATTTGTAATTTTCTGGCACGCGCACATAAAAAGGTTCGCCACCACTGCGCCTAGACAGACCAGACATTTGGGTCTAATCTCTCAGTTTACCACAGACATCAGACATGTGTCGGGTAAGCAAAACGTTGTTGCAGACTACTTGTCGCGCTCACTGGCCACCGACAACGTTGACTCAGCCACCTTCGACCTGCCTACACTAGCTCAGGCTCAACAAGGTGACACAGAGTTAAAGTCTATTCAAGAACACCCCAGCAACGGCTCACGGGTAAAACTAGTTCTCACGCCAATACCATTTACCGCCCATCAGGTGTGGTGTGAAACTAGTATAGGCATTCCTAGGCCTTATATACCCACTTCCTTACGGAGACTAGCGTTCAACTCCGAACATAGTCTCTCTCACCCTGGTATTCGTGCTACAAGACGAGCCGTTACCAAGAAATACTTCTGGCCATCGATCAATAAAGACTGCAATGAGTGGTCTCGATCATGCCTTGGTTGCCAAAAGTCCAAGGTTTCACGACATACCAAATCTCCATTGGAAGCTTTCAAACTTCCAAATAATAGATTTGACCATATCCATATGGATATAGTGGGACCCCTACCCTCATCTCGTGGATACTCTTATATCTTAACGATAGTCGATAGGTTCACGCGATGGCCTGAAGCATACCCAATTCGGGATATCTCAGCTTCAACAGTGGCAAAAAGATTCGTCACTGAATTTGTCCCACGATTCGGCGTACCTCTTGAAATCACAACTGATCAAGGTACGCAGTTCGAATCGAAACTGTTCAACGAAGTTGCCAAATTACTCGGCACTCATAGAATCCGGACAACCGCCTACCATCCGCAGGCAAACGGGATGGTTGAACGGTTCCATAGGCAACTAAAAGCAGCCTTAATGGCAAGGGACAATACTACTCATTGGAGTGAAGACTTGCCCTTTGTCATGTTAGGGATACGCACGGCAATTAAGACCGACTTACAATGCTCACCAGCCGAGCTCGTATACGGTCAGAATCTGAGACTTCCCAATTCGATTTCTATCACAACCGATGAAAATCCAATTGAAGAATCAGAATTCCTCTCTCGCCTTCGTTCTCATATGCAGAACATTAAGGCAATACATCCTCGGCAACCGGTCCAAAAGGATGCCTACGTGCCAGAAGCCCTGGAGAACGCCGACTACGTTTTCATACGAGTCGACCGAGTTCGAAAACCTTTCGAACCTCCATATGAGGGCCCATACGAAGTAATCAAACGATTACGAAAACACTTCGTCGTCAAATTGAACGGCATAACCAAGTCAATATCCATTGACAGGCTAAAACCAGCCTTCGGTTGTGACCGCGACAACGAAGCTAAGCCATCTAAAGCGGTAACATTCCGTTAACGCTACGCTGGGAGGGGAGTATGTGGTGACCGCGTAAAGTTTAATTACTAAACTTTACGCAATGTCACACAACAACTTCCGGAACGATCAAAACGATCGGTCCGAACACTTTCTCGATCACTGAACTCCAAATTTCAGTGATCTAGCCAATTTCCGGCATCCCCAAAATTTACTTCTCCTCGTGTTCCACTACGGAGTACATGCAAATAAAAAACCGCGATCGTAAAGTGATATACATATATATATACATATAATAAATAGTAGATATCATAAGACATAAAAATAAGTGATAACAACTATACGCTGTACAATTAATAGAAATAAATTAACGTAGTACCTAGTATAAAAACAAGTGTTTTTAATTATACCACTTCATGGTATTACGGTAGCTAAAAATTCATATCACCTGATTAGTACTATTGGCTTATGGGTGCAGCATAGGCGCGCCGGGTCCCAGCTAGTATTTTTATAAATCAAAATTGTATAAAAAATAATACGTCGTGAAAAATCGAAGCATTTCACTGCCGGTCTCAGCTAATAAATATTAACAGCATGAAATTCATAAATGAGGTAAACAAAATTAAATATTTTTTTAAACATGCTTAAAACAAGAAATTGAAAAAAATTATGCATTAAAGTCCAAGTCTTTGCAGAATGTTGTAAATTTTCTTCTTCAGATACAACAAAAGTGATTAGAGAAAAATTCATGAAGAGGACTTTAATGCATAATTTTTTTCAATTTGGTGTTTTAAGCATGTTTAATAAAATATTTAATTTTTCTTACCTCATTTACGAATTTCATGCTGTTAACATTTATTAGCTGAGACCCGCAGTGAAATGCTTCGATTTTTTACGACGTATTATTTTTTATACAATTTTGATTTATAAAAATACTAGCTGGGACCCGGCGCGCCTATGCTGCACCCATAAGCCAATAGTTTTATAATTTTGATTTATAAAAATACTATTAAGATAAACTTGTTCCGTGCAACATGCAAATACTGTTGTTTTATGATTGAAAACCACTCTCTAAAGACAAATATTCAAATTACCACGGAAAAAGTCATTTTTTCGATTTTTTCCATTTTCCGGTGATTTTTTCCATTGCAGTATACCGTTTTTTTTACCATTTATCGAAAGTAGACGTAACATCGAGTAAAGGTCGATTCGCACTATACGGAACGTCAACGCCATATGTCAAGGAACGGCAACGGCACGTCAATTTTGCTGTCGATTCGCACTTAATTTTGCCGTTCAGTCTAAAAAAAATTAGATAGAGAATTGTCGTATTCCGTATCGTTATTTGGAATGCCAAAAATTTAATAACAAAAAGTTAGCAACGATTGCATTAATTTTGGATGAGGAAGAGGAAATTTAAATTTAACAACAAAAAAGAAAAAAATTGTACAAAAGAAAACAAGAAGGAGAATATCATACGCTGCAGTGGCGTAGATAGGGGGATCAAGGGGATCAATCCCCCCCATGAGCCTACGAAAATTATAATAGAATTGAATGAAAGTTTTCGTATCTACGTATTTAAGTATACATGAAATTTCTTAAGCACAGCACCTCTTTTGGCATTATGTAATGTGCAATTTTATTTTTGCGCAATTATATAAAAATCATCTATAGATATGTTTTTGTGACGGCTGTGCATTTAAGTATTGTATAATTACGCGCTGTGAGCAGGCCGACCAATCAAGAGCCACGAAAAGGACGCTCACTATAATTGTGGATACATCGAGCACATGTAAAGTAAATACAATGAGCCAATAGTGGCACCTCGGTTCCTAAATACTCAAAATTTTAACGTTATAATAAATCGAGAAATTTAATCGTTTTTCCAATTTTGGTGAAATAACTATTAGCTATGAGCATATTTTATTCAATATTTAATATTTCGAATATTTTTTAATGTAGTAGAGTATCAAAATATGAGCTTCCTAAAAAATAGGACTAACTTTTGGCTTTGATTGTCAATTTAATTCCTCCTTAATATTTTGAAGTTTATAAAAATTGCCGAGTCAGTAAAAATATTAAAATTCAAGAAAAGATTCTACGGGCAAAATTATGACAAACTTTAAGTTATAAGTTCGGGGAAGCTTTACACTTCATAGATTGATCTAACTCGATACAATTTTATCGAGCACAATACTACTACTTTTATCGAGCACAATACAATACAATTGTCTTTGGCGAATCAACAATGGCGTTCCTTGGAGCGTTAACATTAACAAGGCGTTCCTTGGAGCGTTAACATTAATTTACTCTAGTTTATAATTGAGGAGTGTGTTTGTTCAAAAGGGCGTATTTCCGTTTTCAAATTTTTTATATTTTAAAATTCTTTTGAAAATATGGCATAAAAGTCCATCGAATGAGCCTAAAAACTTATTCAAATTGAGCGTACTTTCCATATAAAAAATTCCAATAAATTAGGATTCCAATCAAAAGGGCGTATTACTGCATCTTGTGAAGGAAACGGTACTCCGCCTTTTTTTTGTGGTCATATTGTATCTATTAAGTCATATTGTATCTATCTGCGTAAAAGTAAATGGATCAATCTCACGTACGTTCATAGCAAGATCCGGGGTACCTCAAGGCAGTCATCTCGGGCCACTGTTGTTCATTCTCTTTATCAATGACATCGTTAGCAGCATCTCCTCTTCAAAATGCTTATGCGGATGATTTGAAGCTATTTCGTGAGGTTGTTAATGCTGTAGACTGTTTATGTATGCAACGAGATTTGAACGCCCTAACCAACTGGTGCAGCTCCAACCATCTTGAGTTGAGTATTAATAAAAGCAACTGCTTTACTTTTAGCCGTGGTCATAACCCTGGGATGTTCCCTTATTCACTGAATAACCTAAGCCTAGTTCGAATTACTGAACTGAATGACCTTGGGGTTGTGTTCGATTCGAAATTAACTTTCAATTCTCACATCGATTATATTATCTCAAAAGCTTTTAGGATGCTCGGTCTTGTTATGAAGCCCTCCAAAGATTTTTACGACCCTTATACTATTAAAAGTTTGTACGTGTCATTAGTAAGGTCTCACCTTGAATATGCCTCTGTTATTTGGGCTCCTCAGCATGAAGTTCACATCAAGAGGATTGAGTCGGTGCAAAAATCCTTTTCTAGATATGCGTTTCGTAAATTAAGATGGGAGTGCAACTTACCCAGATACGACGTTAGATGCAAATTGCTGGGCTTGAAATTCTTATCACATAGGAGGAATATTGCAGCGGTAATGCTAGCTCGGGATGTGCTAATGAACCACATCAACTCTCCAAATTTGCTTTCTCTTTTTTATTTATACGCCCCTGAAAGAAACATACGTACCAGGAATATTTTAAAAATGCCCTCACATCGTACAGCTTATGGTTCACACGAGCCTATTTCCATTTCAACGAAGCTATTTAATATCGCGAGCTCTCATGTAGATTTCACTTTGCCTCGTGATTCTTTTCGGAAATTAATTTCAGAACTTAATTTTTAGTAGTTTTAGTTTGATTAGTTTATTAAATTTTCCTCATATTTTTACTTTTTATATTATATTCTTTTTATATTTTATTGTTTTGAAAAACTTAGTTTTTGCGTTTAATGTTGTAGATCTGAAGAATGTTGCTTCTGTAGATCGAAATTGCAGGTTCCATTATGATTAGTATTTATTGTTATGTGCTACCATTTTGTAATTTGCAATGATAAATAAATAAATAAATATATTATATTGTCATCGAAACTGAAGCTGTGTGCAAAATTTCAGTATGATCGGATAACCGGAACCCCTCAGCAAAAGAAGGTTTACTTCAAAATACGATCTGAATTTTCGTTTCATATAATTGTGACTGTAAGCGAAAGGAAGGCCCAATTATAACACTGCTTAACAGCATGACTGTTGCATGGAATATTTTACATCATTCTAAACTAATTTTTGACGCTGATTTCAAATATATTATCAGTTTTTTTATATCAGCTTTAGTTAATAAATATAAGGAAGTGTGTTTTTTTAGAAAAAATACTCTCACCGTACTAAAATTTTTTATTTAAAAAAACCGCACTACACGCAGAATACTCCCACCTATCTAAAAATGTAAAAGTGAAGGTTCTACCACCTTCAAGAGTAATGAGTCATCAAAGTCAAAATTTTGTTTTTTTAAACAAAACTATCAACTTCAACTACCTTTTTCCCCAAAAATACGTAGTTAGTCAATAATTGGAAAGCACGGACAATTTCCTATAAATAATGGCCAACCATTTTTGTGTTACGGCCTTTATTTTTGAAGATATTAGGAAATTTTGATGTTAAAGTCTTAAAGTTGGCTTGGTACTTTGGCACTTTGGTACTGTGTTACTTTGGTATTAGAGCCCTAACACAATAGAAAATTTAATTTTAGCTCAAAGTTATACTAGGAGTGGATAGGTGGACATAAAAATCTTGCTAAAAGGATTTTTGCTTTTGACAGAACCCCAAAAATCTTCAATGCAAGTATTTCCAAAAATTCTATTCATAAAGGCTTATTTCTTGAAGTGACTAATCAAAAAGTCGTATGTTTTACAATCCCGATCGAAAAGGCCTATTTCCAAACAAATAATTAAACAAAATATAGTTTTAATGTGTATTTTTTTAAATAAAAAAGCCATATCATATTGTATCTTAACCTTCACATTAATGTACATTTAAATATATTTTAGCATTTTATTTATAGGAACAGGCAGTTTTTCGATATCTGTAAAGTTTGTTTATGATGGAAATACGCCCTTTTGAACAGACACTACTCAATTGTCAAATTTATTCTAGTTTATAATTGCAAACGTGTGTTAAAATTATTTTGTTAATTATCTCGGAATGAATAAATTTTTACTGCCAATAAAACCATTCTTGAGACGGTGAAAACCGTAGAAATGCAGAATCATCTGCAGAAAAAACCGCGAAAACACCCCGTTCTGATGCATTAAGTTGTGAAAATCCGATCAATCAAAATATACTAAGCTAAGTCATATCCCCCCCCCCCCCTTCATCGCAAAAAGCTACCTACGCCACTGATACGCTGATAAGGAATTGTGTAGCATATCAAAATTGCTGCACCCGCAAATAAAATTCAAATTCAAATTTCTTTCAATATTCACATATAAATAATATAAAATTTTACAATAAAAATTCATATATGAATATACAAAAATTTATTTCATTTTGGCCTAAATATTAAAATACCTAATCCATTATAAACCTTCAAAAAAATACAGCATATAGGAAGTCCGAAATTTCTTCTTTTTTCGAAAACGACCGCGTGGCAAAAGACGGAAGAACGTTATCCTTCTTCTCGTGCTAGCATGCATAGTGGAGAAAGCAAAGAATTAATTGTACTTTTTTACAATTAATTCTTTGCTTTCTCCACTATTACACTATCACTATCACATTAAGGTTTAAATTTGAAGAGTTCAAAGTTTTAAAGTAGAAAGTTCAAAGATTTTACTAAAATTTGAAGAAAGAGTGCTCCAGGTAGCCAAAAAAATACTACAATTTGTAATACAAAATTACCTATGTACACGAGGAAGATATTACCTATCACCCAACAGTCCAATAAAGGAAAATAAATGGAAAAACACATATAACCAGATAGAAGACAACATTTCGTAAAGACAAGACATAGGAGAACATTAAATCGAAGTAACATGCAGAAACTGCACAACTTAGCCAACGTGGGACTCGCAGCTAAGACAATTAATTAATAAAAAAAAATTATCTTAATATATAAAAACTACGTGTCACAAGGACCGACGTCTTTCAAGTGTTCCAGGACCGACGTCTTTCGAATTTTTACGATCAGTCAATGGTCAAATATTCAATACATTTCAAGATGCATGTCGCGAGTTGCAATTGCTGGAAGACGACAATCATTGGGATCTGACACTTACTGATGCAGTATTTGCATCCACGCCGAATAACATTCGTCAACTGTTCGCAATTATATTGACGACATGATACCCAACAGAACCATCGGTTTTATGGGAAAAATACAAGAACGGCATGACTGAAGACATCCTTCGCAGAATTAGACAAACACACCAATATCCAAACTCTCGAACTTTTATAGGAATAATTGGTTTTTCGTTAATGGTTATACATATTTTTTGAAGAGTTGAATTTTAAAGATTTGGATAAATTTTAAATGTCTTAAGGTTGGGTGCAGCGAGTCGGAAAGGCATCATCTTTGTTTATTTAAGCGCCGGAAAACAATACAAAAACATAGTTAACCAGCAAGTTTTATAAAAGAATACATACATAGGAAATTTTGGTCACACTTAATATGAAAGCATATTGAATCGAATGTCTCCAAATTTTACAGAAATAAGCATTGGTTAAGAAGAGTTGAATTTTGAAGCTTTGGATTGATTTTAAATGTTTAAACGTTGGGTGCAGCGCGGCGCACCGTGTCCCAGCTATCCAAAATACAGAAAATAAGCGGTTCATTGAGACACTTCATCTGTGTATGAAAATTCATATCTCGAAAAATGCCATGTCAATGGATGGTTTTTATTGTCTCGATCAAAATGTCAGATCCCTAATAGTTTCACATTTTGCTATTTGGAATCAAAAATACCAAAAAAATGCCTTTTTCAAACTCTCCTACTGTATATTAAAATTCATATCACCTGATTACTGCTATTGGCTTATGGGAGCAGCATAGGGGCGCCGGGTCCCAACTAGTCACTTTATATTTTAATTTATGCAATAATCATATATTTATTTATTTATTTACTATTCACATATATTTAATTATTTATTTTTCACATATATTCATTTATTTATTATTCATATTTATATTTAATCTCTTTGTAAATTTTATCCCTTTAATTTATGCATGCATAGGAAATATATATATTGTCACATAAGATTCTAAGAAATAATAATCATCTGTATAATTCGCTCTCTGTGCTCATTATTCTAAGAAGAAAGATTATCATTCGTGTAATCCGCTTCCTATGCACTTAATGCAGACAAATTTCCAAGAACTAAAACACACAGAGCGAATTACCCAAATGATAATCAGATACGAAGCAAATAAGAATATCAGGTTACAACTGATCATTGCACGTACCTAATTGTAAGGCATGCTTTATAATCTTAAGACAGTTACAGATTTGTACTCGAACTAGAAAGACGGTTTCTATCAATAAAGTTTGAATTTAAAATTTAATTCTTTTTCTTTAAAAGTAGTTGATAGATTTATTTCGTAACTGGCGCAGTCGGTAAAATGCAAAAAAAAATTTTTTAAAAAATTTCGACGTTAAAGGTTGAGAATAAATAAAAATTTGGGATTGGAACGTTAAAGGTCCAAATTTGAAAAATTTCGACGTTAAAAGTTGAAAAAAAAACATAAAATATTTCGGGATTTGAACGTGAAAGGTCCAAATTCGAAAATTAACTTTTTGATTCGAACGTTAAAGGTCCGGTCCAAACAAAATTCGACGGTTGAAACATTCTTTTTTGCGATTTCAACGTTAAAAGCAACAAGTGCAACAAATTAATTAAATAGTGCACAAAATTATGATTTTTTTAAATTTTGAAACATATTCCAAGTTAAAATAGTGCAACAAATACTCAATTAAAATGGAAAAAAATATTCGAAGTTAAACAAGTGCAACAAATTAATTAAATAGTGCACAAAATTATGATTTTTTTAAATTTTGAAACATATTCCAAGTTAAAATAGTGCAACAAATACTCAATTAAATAGTGCAGAAAATTATTGATTTTTTTAAATTTTGATAAAATATTCCAAGTTAAAACAGTGTAACAAATACTCAATTAAAATAGTTCACAAAATTATTGAATTTGTTTTTAAATTTTGAAAAAATATTTCAAGGTAAAAAAATGCATAAAAATTTTTTTTTTTTGAATTTTTAAAATTTTGGAATAAGTATTCGAGGTGCAAGAAATTACACAAATTAATTACATAGTGAACAAAATCTTGATTTTTTTTTAATTTGAAAAAAAAATATTCGGCGTTAAGTTGAAAAAATTATAAGAATAACTAGTGCACTAAATTTTTTAAATTTTGAGAAAAATCATTCGACGCTAAATAAACATCAAATCATTTTGGCATCTATAAGGACTACAAGAAACTACATTAGGCTGTTCCTGCAGTGACAAAAAAAAACAAAATTAATAATAACATTATCAACATTTATAAGTTTCTAATAAGAAAATTTTTTTATCAACAATAGCAAAAAAGTAAGTAGAATATAAGAAAATCTTGATCATACTTAATAAAACATTGAAACAAAAAAAACAATTTTAATAATCACGCCTACACCAGTAACCAATCAAATGATTTTAGGAATTATTCTCAGAATAGGCAACAAGATTATTCTAATAATAATGGCAATACCAGATGGTCGAATAATTTTAAGAATAGGCAACAAGATTATTCTAATAATAATGGCAATACCAGATGGTCGAATAATTTTAAAAATAGGCAACAAGGGTATTTCAATAATAACAATCATATTAGGCAGTTAAATAACCTTCAAAACAGGCAGCAAAATTATTACAATAATAGTAGTCATACTAGAAATTCGAACAAATTTGGAAATTACTCCCAAAATAGACAACCAAATTTTTATAACAGTGGCCATAGCCACCAGTTAAACTACCCTCAAAATAGACAATGTGACATAATTGAACCAATGGACGTCTCGCTTAATGAAAACAACAATCAATTACAATCGAGGCGAAAAAAATTACCCTATATAATAATCAAAACAAATCTTAAACCTTTAAAATTTATTGTAGATAGCGGCGCTGAATTCAGTATCGTTAACCCGCTTCTATGTAATCCAAAATGGCAGGTCCGTCCTTCCGTACGCACGATAAAGGTGCTAGATCGTTACATTAAAACTAAGGTCCAATATAGAATTCCATTATTTAAAGAATTTAATAAATCAGTTTCCGTAAATTTTCTTGAATATTACTTTCATACCAAATTCGATGGTATTATAGGAAACAACATACTTGACGCCCTAAACGCACAAATTGATTATAAAACTAGATCCTTAATCACCGATTATGCAAAAATTCCAATGTTTTTAAATGAATACGAAGAAGTTTACGCAAAAAACTGCTATAGCGATGAATCCTCTCTAAACGTATTCAGTAATGAAGACCAAGGAAACATTCATGACAAAATATTTCCGAGACATTTAAATGACCGTGATGTTCGCAAACTCAAATCTCTTTTATATTCGCATAAAGACTTATTTTATAGAGAGGGTGACAACCTTTCTTTTACAAGCGAAATTAAACATAAAATCAATACTAAAAGCGATACTCCAATTTATAGCAAACTATACAAATACCCCGAAATACACCGGGAAGAAGTCGAGAGACAAATTAAGGAAATGTTACTCCAAAGGATAATTATTCCGAGTAATACTCCATACAATTCTCCAATATGGGTCGTTCCCAAGAAACTTGACAAAAGCGGCATACCAAAATGGCGAATTGTCGTGGATTACAGGAAATTAAATGAACAAACGATTGACGACAAATTCCCGCTGCCAAACATGGATGATCTGTTCGACAAGTTAGGGAAATGCAACTATTTTAGCACTTTAGACATCGCAAAAGGCTTTCATCAGATCGAAGTTGATCCTTACGATAGGCCAAAAACAGCGTTTTCGACCTCAAATGGTCACTATGAATTCACAAGAATGCCGTTGTTAAAAAATGCCCCGGCAACATTCCAAAGGTTAATAAATAATGTTTTAAAAGACCTTATAAATAAAATATGCGTCGTATATCTCGACGATATTTTAATATTTTCCACAAGTTTCGAGGAACATCTTGATTCCATCAAAAAAAATTTTCAAAAATTAAGAGGAAGTAATTTAAAAATTCAAATACAGTTGAACCTCGATTAACCGGGTTGCCCGGGACCAAGCCTGATACGGATAATCGAAATCCCGGTTAACAGAGTTTTAATATAATTAGTAAAAATTACATCACATCATTAAAAAAATTAATATATTTGTACATAATATAACATACATATAACACAAAATAAATTCTTCACTGAAACATGAAAAGAAACGTTATGTTTATATTTTATATAACTAACAAAAAATGATATTCTTGAAAAAATTTGCATATAATTTGTATTAACTTTAGCTTTAACAGAATATAAAAAACAAAAGACATACGCAATCAGTATTAATGCAACTCAATCAGTATAAATTTATTTATTAAAATAATCGGTTAATACTGATTGCGTATATGTTTTTTGTTTTTTATATTCTATTAAAGCACTCTTAATTCTTAATATCTGCATGATATCTTGCTTTGAAACATTTTCAATGCTATTAGTTTCTAAATAATCCTGTAGTGTTGTTGCTGCAGCTATAGCTTCATTCGTTGTAACTCGTGGCATCTCCTCAACTTCTTCATCCGTATTTTCGCTGCTAAGGCTATTTTCAACTTCAGGTGTTTGACGTATCATATTGATAATTTCGTCCTCTGTGAGAGTTGCGAAAGTTTGCGCATTTTTATCGTAATCAATCCAATTTGTAATTGCGTTAGTGTCAAAAATTTCGGTTAAACCCTCAGTAGACATTATCAGAGAAATATCATTTTCTAGAATAAATATACACAAGAATACATAAAATTGAAAAATAAATAATGTTTGTGTAGGTACCTGATTCAGGGTCTTCACCTTCATATGCCAACAGATTATGCCAATTTTTTTTTAAAACAATATCATTGACTGCATTCCAGGCTTCTGCTGCGCACCATATTGCATTTTTTATATTAAAATTTTTTTGGAATAAATTTTTATCGTCAGTTGCGACGTAATTTCTGACAATATTTTTTCTATAATTACATTTAAAACTTCTTACTCCACCTTGATCCATAGGTTGAATCAATGAAGTAGAATTGGGAGGTAAATACTTAACCAAAATATTATCCTTTTTGAATGAATCTACATCAGGATGTGCAGGGCAGTTATCTAATAAAAGAAGTATTTCGCAGTTTTTGTCAAGACCAGCGTTTATACAATGTGCACGGGCTTCGGGAACAACATTTCTATTAAACCAATCCAAGAAAAGTTCTTGCGTCATCCATCCTCTTTTGTTGGCTTTGTAAATTACAGGCAAATGTTTTACATTTTTTAGTGCCCTCGGATTCGCACTTTTCCCAATCATTAATAATTTACATTTATGTGTACCAGCGGCGTTAGCGCAAAGAAGAACAGTTAATCTTTCTTTACATTCCTTTGAACCTTCTAAAGAATATTCATCATTGCACACTAATGTATTTCGTGGTAAGCATCTCCAAAAAAGAGCAGTTTCGTCTGCGTTGTAAATTTGTTCTTCGCTCAAATTATGTTCTTCAATAAATTTTGCCAATTCTCCAACAAAAAGTGTGGCAGACACATAATCAGCAGATTTTTTTTCTCCACTAACTTTAAGACTATGGATACCGTGGCGATTTTTGAACTTTTCCAACCAACCTTGAGAATATTCGCAACTGGAGTTTATTTTTAATTTATTATGAAAATCTTTAGCCTTCTCAATGAGCATTGCTCCTGATATAGGAGTTCCATTAAACCTTTCTTGCCGAAACCACTCATATGTTGCCAAATCAACATCAACAATTTCAGCTGTTTTAAGCGTTTTGCGATTACTTAGAGCTTTTATTGAATCACTTTCACTATATAATTTTAAAATTTTGTCTTTATTTTTCACAATGTCACGAACCGTCTGTTCACCAATATCATACTTTTCTGCTAAAAGTTTTGCAGAAACCTTATCATTTTGATATTTAAATATTACATCCACTTTTTCTTTTATAGACAGTACTTTTCGTTTTCTTTTAGTTACACTTGATGACATGATGATAATGTAATTACATTAACGATTTTAATAAGACTGCAAACGAAAAACCAAGCCATACAAAACTTTAAGAATTTCATCATGCTCTATATCTCGTAAAAACATGTCCTGACAAAAATTTCCACGAATTTCCAAATTTCCTAAAAATTTCATCATGCTCATATATCTCGTAAAAATATGTTCTGGCAAAAATTTCCACGGATATTAGAGTGAAACACGGATATCAGAGTGACCCCGGATAACACGGTTAAAAGAGAAAAAATATCAATATATAATTTTTGCCGGTTAATAGAGGTCCCGGTTAAACGAGGTACGGTTAATCGAGGTTCGTAGATAAATGTCACTTCGCTAAAGAATCTGCAAATTATTTAGGTCACGTTGTCACGAACAATGGAATAAAACCAGACGAACAAAAAGTAAGCGCTATTAAATCAATGAAGTTACCAACAACTACTAAAGAAATAAAACAATTTTTGGGCATAACAGGATACTATAGGAAATTTATAAGGGACTATGCCAAAGTAGCTTACCCAATGATTAAATACTTGAAAAAAAATTCCAAAGTTAACATTAGAGACGAAGAATACATTGAGTCTTTTAATAAATTGAAAAAACTCCTGGTAAATGACCCAATCTTAAAATCGCCGGATTTCAATCAACGTTTTACTTTAACAACTGACGCATCTAACTATGCTATTGGCACGGTCTTAAGTCAAAATAATCATCCGATATGTTATGCGTCGCGAACGCTTAATGACCATGAACTGAAATATTCCACAATAGAAAAAGAGCTACTAGCTATTATTTGGTCTGTCAAATATTTTAGAAATTACCTGTACGGTAGAAAATTTAGCATCTTTACTGATCACAAACCACTCGTTTGGTTAAACAGTATCAAGGAGCCAAACATGAAACTCCAAAGGTGGAAGATAAATGTTAAATGAATACGATTTTGAAATAAATTATTTAAAAGGAAAAGAAAATCAAGTAGCCGACGGTCTCAGCAGACACATACATAAAGATGTCCAGAGTAGTAACGATGAAGTTACCTCAATAACCATTTGTGATGAGATAAACGGTGTATTTATTAATGAGTCAAATAATGAAAATATTGAAAACTGTAGCATGGATGTCGAAGTCATGTCTTCAGTCGACACTGTTCATAGTGCAGACAGTGACAGTTTAAATCACATAAGAATTACTGAAAAATGTATCAACATTTACAAAAACCAAGTTTACCTTAATTATGGCGACAAAGAAAAATTTGTCACTAAAATTCTTCTAAAAAAGTGTCAAAACTACATAACCGTAGACAAAGATTCAAATTTATTAGAAATCATGAGAAAAGTCATGTTAGAAAAAGGTTTAGTTTGCGTATATTGCGAAAATAACGACCTCTTTACAAAATTCCAAGAAATTTACATCAATCACTTCTCAAATAATAAGAACTTAACTCTATACAAATCCAATACAAAATTAATCGACATCACCGACAAAGAAAAAATACTTTCTATTATTCAACAAGAACACTTAATGAATTATTTCAAGAATTAAAAACCCAATATTTTTACCGAATATGCTTAAATTAATAACTAAATTTATCAACAATTGCGAGATATGCCTCTTAGCTAAATTCGATCGTCAACCACCCAAAATCCCACACCAAATCAGTGAAACCCCATCCCATTTTAACGACATAGTTCACATAGATATTTGGTTTCCTTATAGAAATATTATGTACTTAACTCAAAGCCTTCTACATTTACAAGCCATGCCCCAGGTATGTGCATGTATGTGTATGAAGTGCTAAAATTGTGGAATTAACATTGCCGAAGCCGTACGAAACAATTTTTTAACTTTGTTTTTGCACTTAAAAGTGGTAAAATAATGTATATTATCACTTTTTGGTGCACATGGATTATCAGTGATTAGTGCTTTAGTGATTTAATAAAAAAAATTAAAAAGAAGTGAGTGGTTAAGTGTATTTTTAGAGTGTTAATTGATTAGATGACAGTTTTTGTTTACATTCGCGTTGGTTTTTTCGTGTTAATTTAGGGAAAAAATGTTGAATTTGTGTAGTAATATAATAAAAAGTGCTTTTTAAGTGATTAAATATTATTATAGAATAGTTATTAAAAACATAAGTGCAGAAAAATGTGAAGGAAAAGTGAAAAAGTTATTGTTATTCATTTTGTGTGGTAGTAATTGCACTTATGTTTTTAATAACTCTTCTATAATAATTTTTAACTACTTTAAATTCACTTTTAATTCCATTACTACACAAATTCAACATTTTTTCCCCAAAATTAACACGAAAAAAACACCGCGAATATAAACAAAAACGTCACCTAATCAATTAACACTCTTAATACAAAATTAATCGACATCACCGACAAAGAAAAAATACTTTCTATTATTCAACAAGAACACTTAATGAATTATTTCAAGAATTAAAAACCCAATATTTTTACCGAATATGCTTAAATTAATAACTAAATTTATCAACAATTGCGAGATATGCCTCTTAGCTAAATTCGATCGTCAACCACCCAAAATCCCACACCAAATCAGTGAAACCCCATCCCATTTTAACGACATAGTTCACATAGATATTTGGTTTCCTTATAGAAATATTATGTACTTAACTACAATCGACAAATTCTCAAAATACGCAACATTACATAAATTAAGTGATAGAACATGGCAGTGTTGGGCAAAATTCAATCTGATTGATGACTAATGATTACGACTAAAAACTGTAGTCTGCAATCATGATTAGAGATTGAAATTATTAATCAGAAAAGTAATCATTTTAGGCGATTGATGATTGATCAATTGTAACCGTAGTCATGATTAAATGATTAGATTTTTAGATTAAAAATGAAAATTTTCACGAGATGTTAAGTTTGTTGTCCTATGGAAACAAATGTATTTATATTCTTTAATGTTTTATTGACAAAAACTTTTTAAGTGGGATGGCAATTGAATATTTCATTGATGTGAATCCGTTAAGGGTTTTGTGGTCAAAGTTTTTGAACTCAAAATGGCGGATTAATTTTGGCAATTGTGTTCCGATTGTACTGAAAATCAGTATCTGGGGACTTTAAGGTTTCCAAACAGTGTTGGGCATTAATCAATTAAATTTTCAATCAATTAATTAATTGACTAAAACATTAATTGCGATTAATTTAATTGCAGTTAAAATTAATTGCAATTGAAATATTAATTGCACCCCACAATTAATTTATTTGGATTAATCCGTGTTAATTGTATATAGCAACTAAATCAATTGCAATTAATTTTAACTGCAATTAAATTAATCGCAATTAATTTTTTAGTCAATTAATTAAAGACAATTAAAACTAACAATTAATCCTCTTCAATTTTATGTGAAGGGTTCCAAATGACGAATTAAAATTGGTTAAAATTTGAAAATTCAAAATGGCGGACTAACTTTGGCAATTACGTTCCAACTGTACTGAAAATCAGCTTCTGGGGGCTTTAAGGGTTCCAAATGACGAATTTGTGGTTAAAATTTGAAAATTCAAAATGGCGGACTAATTTTTGTAATTGTGTTCCGATTGTACTGAAAACCAGTATCTGGGCGCTTTAAGGGTTCCAAATGACAAATTTGTGGTTAAAATTTGAAAATTCAAAATGGCGGACTAATTTTTGTAATTGTGTTCCGATTGTACTGAAAATCAGTATCTGGGGGCTTTAAGGGTTCCAAATGACAAATTTGTGGTTAAAATTTGAAAATTCAAAATGGCGGACTAATTTTTGTAATTGTGTTCCGATTGTACTGAAAATCAGTATCTGGGGGCTTTAAGGGTTCCAAATGACGAATTTGTGGTTAAAATTTGAAAATTCAAAATGGCGGACTAACTTTGGCAATTGTGTTCCGACTGTACTGAAAATCAGCTTCTGGGGGCTTTAAGGGTTCCAAATGACGAATTTGTGGTTAAAATTTGAAAATTCAAAATGGCGGACTAATTTTTGTAATTGTGTTCCGATTGTACTGAAAATCAGTATCTGGGGGCTTAAAGGGTTCCAAATGACGAATTTGTGGTTAAAATTTGAAAATTCAAAATGGCGGTTTTGTAAACAATTGTTAGCTACATAGTATAATCTCACGAAAATATGTCAGATCCACACTCTTATTCATGCTGTAATCTTTGTTTTTTGGGGGGGGGGAAGCAGTCCATACAATAAATTAAACATTAAATAATCCAAAAAATATTATTACATTCTGAAAAAAAAAATAAAGGATTATGCTAATTCAAGATTTGAAAATGGGCTTTTGACGGTGATGGACATTATACTTTTGGAGTCACGTACGGAGGAGTGTGACTTCAGATGGATATTGCCCATGGTTCATTTTTGCAATGTCATTGACCAAGGTTTTATTTGTTTACCCAGATGCCAGGCCCTTCCCGTATTGGAGAATCTTTCCCAAAAACCTTGTTGATAAATTCTGACGCGATTGCAGCTTCAGGATACTATGTTCAATGTTCTTCCATTTGGAGCTGAGATGTGAAGATTTTCAGATTTTCCAACTCTTGGACAACCTACATACAGTTGAAGTAGGGAGAAACACCGTTTAATAATATCGAGACCAACAAATTGCCCTTGGCCATACGTTAACAAATTTGATAGATAAGGCTGTTCCGGAACACAATTGGCCACATTCGTCCCCCATATTGGCGCGGCCATTTTGAATTTATAAGTTCTGATCATATATTCGTTATTTGTTACCTTAGAAAACCCCAGATACCGATTTTCATTCGGATCGGAACACAATTGGCAAATTCGTCGGCCATATTGGCGCGGCCATTTTGAATTTATGTCCTGATCATAAATTCGTTATTTGCTATCTTAAAAAACCCCAAATACCGATTTTCATTGGAATCGGAAGACAATTGACAAATTCGTCGGCCATATTGGCGCGGCCATTTTGAATTTATAAGTTCTGATCATAAATTCGTTATTTGCTACCTTAAAAACCTCCAGATACCGATTTTCATGGAAATCGGTACACAATTGGCAAATTTGGGTGGCCATTTTGAACTTCGGTCATTTTGTGGCGGCCATTTTCAATTTAGAAAATCGGGCTTCGAGGTGCATCATGGGAGACCCACACGGACCTTCGTGCAAAATTTCGAAGCTCTGCGATCACTGGTGCGACACTACGCTTTTCATACAATAATAAGTTTTAATTGTTAGTTTTTAATCAAATCCATTAAAAAGATTAACAATTGATTAATTGTTAATTGTGGAAACTCACGACTAACAATTAATTAATTGTTAATTGCGAGTTTTCACAATTACAGTTAATTAATTGTTAATTGCGAGTTTTCACAATTACAATTAATTAATTGTTAATCGCAATAGATGTGATTAACAATTAATTAATTGTTAATTTTTAATTGTCCAACAATTAAATTTTGCCCAACACTGTTTCCAAATTATGAATTTGTGGTTAAAATTTGAAAATTCAAAATGGCGGGCTAATTTTGGCAACTGTGTTCCGATTGTACTGAAAATCGGTATCTGGGGACTTTAAGGTTTCCAAATGTTATTCTTTCTTTAATGGCTTTTAAAATAGATACCCATGTTCCAGTGTTGGGCAAAATCAACTAATTTTTTAATCAGACTAATAATCATGATTAAAACCAATCATGATTGAATCAATCATGATTAAATCAATCTTTAATCAAGATTGCTTCGAGTAATCTTGGCTAAAATCTAATCATCAGCAGACTAATGATTATGAAATCAAATCTTAATCATGATTGAATGATTAATTCTTTGGCGATTAATATGAGCTTCCGTGAATTTTTTTTGGAATTTTTTTTAGTATTTAGATTTTCACCTGCTTGCTCATATAAGGCCCGGATTTTTATGTATTTACATATTTTCTCCTAGGTTTTCTGATAGTCTGAAATGGTTTTTAAAAGAGGTTTTAGTGGGTTTTCAACCCAATAAACCCATTTTTATTTTACATATTTGTACATATTTTAAGTAAATTACATATTTTTACATATTTCGCTTGTTTTTACATAATTTTTGTCAATATTTCACAGTTTTCGACCATATAATTTAATTTGACTTTAAAACCCATTCCATTCTATGCGACTCTCCTTTGCCATAGTCAAATTCTAAGAAACGCACAAACGTAAAATGTGTTCCGTGTTAGTTTATATTTCTATGGTGTAATCTCTCCACAGATTCTTAGAATCTGCCGGCCCTTTGCTTACTACAAAATTTCTTGAAATCTCCCTCCAATGTGTATTCCCTACTTCCCTTCTAGATTTTCTTTTCTCAGTTTGCCTCGAAATATCAAGGAATAAACATGCCTAAAGTGAAGTCAACACCAAAAGATCTCGTGTCTAGGTACTTAAGCGAGTTTCCTAATGAACATTTTCGGGGTGATTCCAGTGTTTTGTACTGCACTTGCTGTGATCGACCTGTATCGATGTCTCAACGATTTCAAATTGTTCAACATATTGCAACAGCAAAGCATCAAGCGAATAAACAAAAAAAGAACACTTTAAAACAAGTTTTATTGACAGCACCTACATCAATTGCATCTTCTTCAACAGGTAACGAGTTATTTACAGATTTAAGCCGTGCCTTTATTCAGGCCGATATTCCTTTCCATAAATTAAATAATATCGGTTTAAGAAACTTTTTAGAAAAATATATTGGTAAAAAAATGCCGGATGAAAGTACCATAAGAAAAAACTATCTTCCTAGCATATATAATGAAACCATATCTAAAATACGCGAAATCATTGGTGAAGGACCAATATGGATCTCCATAGATGAGACGACAGAAGTTGATGGACGGTACATAGCAAATATCATTGTGGGGAAACTACCACAGCACGACAGTAAACCATATCTTTTAAATATAGCCGTGTTAGAACATTGTAACCATGAAGAAATTGCCAGATTTTTGAACAACTCGATGGCAATACTTTGGCCTGGTGGTATTTTGCACAACAATGTTTATTTATTTTTGACAGATGCAGCACCTTACATGGTTAAGGCGGGACAATCAATTAAGGTTTTTTACCCTAAAATGATTCATGTAACATGTCTGGCCCATGGGTTTCACCGAGTTGCGGAATTTGTAAGATCGGAATTCCCTTCTGTTGATCTCATCATTTCCACAGTAAAAAAAATCTTTATAAAAGCACCAAGTCGTGTGAAGATTTTGAAAGAAAGCTACCCCGATTTAAGTTTGCCACCACAACCAATCATCACTAGATGGGGGACATGGCTGGAGGCTGCCGAGTATTACAGTAAGAATTTTGAAAAAATCAGGAACGTATTATCAAAACTAGACAGTGACACGGCAGTGTCTATAAGTAAGGCTAAAACTGTAATGGAGGATATGACACTACAAAATAATTTGGCATTTATATCTGCGAATTTAATTTTTATTGTCCATTCTATACAAAAACTAGAAACGCAAAACATGAGTTTGTCCGAAAGCTTGGCAATTGTACATGAGGGCACCAACAATTTAAAAAAAATTCCAGGTGCTATCGGAAAAAAAATTATACAAAAATTCGAAAACGTTCTATGCAAAAATAAAGGGTTAAATGAACTTCGAGATATTTCGGCTATCTTAGAAGGGAAAATGTCCGACAACATCACCTCTTTTTTGCCACAAGAATTAGCATCATTCAAATACGCTCCAATCACATCTGTGGACGTCGAAAGATCGTTCAGTCGATACAAAAATATTTTGCGACCAGATCGCAGAAGCTTTAGTTTTGAGCATTTAAAAATGTATGTGGTGTCGAATAATTTTAATGATTAGATCTTTATATAATCGAAATATTGGCATTGTTCCTCAATTTTTTTGTCAAATATTTTTGTATTTTTTCCTAAATTACCTATTTTTGTATTTTTTCCTAAATTACCTATTTTTGTATTTTTTTCCTAACAGCATTTTTTCTCAAAATTATGTAATTTTGTTATGTTTTACACAATATATATCTATATTTGTTAATAATTAATAAATAATAAATATCACTTTTTGTTACATATTTTCAAATTTTTATTACATGTTTTCCCAAAAATAAGTACATATATATGTACATATTTTGACTTTTATATTACATACTAATCCGGGCCTTAACTGATCAACTTCAAAATTGGCATATATGTTTAGTTCGCGTAAAAATACAATCTGGCCATTTTATAACAAATTCAACATTGCGGCTCCAAAAAGGCGGACGAATTTTGGCAATTATGTTCCGATTGCACTGAAAATCGACATCTGGGGCTTTTTAAGGTCGCAAAAAAATTTGCCAATTCAAAATGGCGGACTAATTTTGGCAATTGTGTTCCGATTGTACTGAAAATCACTTTCTTGGGGCTTCAAGGGTTCTAAATGGCGAATTTGTGGTTAAAATTAGAAAATTCAAAATGCCGGACTAATTTTGACAATTGTGTTCCGATTGTACTGAAATTCAGTTTCTTGGGGATTTAAGGGTTCTAAATAGCGAATTTGTGGTTAAAATTAGAAAATTCAAAATGGCGGACTAATTTTGGCAATCGTGTTCCGATTGTACTGAAAATCAGTAACTAGGGGCTTTAAGGGTTCCAAATGACGAATTTGTTGTTAAAATTAAAAAATTCAAAATGGCGGACTAATTTTGGCAATTGTGTTCCGATTGTACTAAAAATCAGTAACTAGGGGCTTTAAGGGTTCCAAATGACGAATTTGTTGTTAAAATTATAAAATTCAAAATGGCGGACTAATTTTGTCAATTGTGTTCCGATTGTACTGAAAATCAGTATCTAGGGGTTTTAAGGGTTCCAAATGGCGAATTTGTGGTTAAAATTAGAAAATTCAAAATGGCGGACTAATTTTGGGAATTGTTTTCCGATTGCACTGAAAATCAGTATCGGGAGGCTTTAAGGGTTCTAATTGACGAATTTGCGGTTAAAATTTAAAAATTCAAAATGGCGGACTAAATTTGGCAATTGTGTTCCGATTTCACTTTTTAAAGTCATAAAGGACGAATTTCAACTAAAACCATCTTTTTCTCCAAAAAATACATAGTTAACCGATAATTTTTTTTCCAAAATTAGAAAGCTTGGAGTATTTCCTAGAAATAATTTCTAGATAATTTTTATGCTACGGCCTTTACTTTTGAAGTTATAAGCAGCTCTGATGTTAAAATTGGCCATATTTGGTACTTTTCGACCAACCTTAGGTTAAATTTGTTAACTCCTCCTCAGCTTTACAATCTTACTCGCTAACTCATTCAAACGCGTAGTTAGTTTTGATCTTCTAATTTCATAGAACGGTTTTCTTGTTTTATTTTTCTCATCTACATAATTTAACTATGGTCAGAATCAGAATCTTCTCTATATATCAAAAATAATTCGGTATTGTTTTTTCTACGTTGAAGTGTATTTTACGTTATGTAGTAAAGCGAAATAACCAAAAAATTGGCATAAAAATAGTTCGCGTTAATACTGAGCATGAGTACAATAAAAGTACTTGTGATAAGGTGCAACTACAAAGGAAACCGCGATTTTCAGGAGGTGCGGTAAGCACAGCGAGGGAAGCCCCAATGAAATCTACTAATAACAAGCTCTCTCAAAAGAGGTAAACAGAACAATATATAATTTAAAAAATCTAAAAACACGCTTTTTATAATTAATTAATAAAAAACAAAACATAATTTTAAAATTTAACGACTTAAATGTAAAAAGCCTGGGCCGATTTTCAGTGCAATCGGAGCACAATTGCCAAAATTAGTCCGTCATTTTTGAATGGGCTTGATACCTATTCGGAAAACTCAGTGGATGGGTGCAACGCAAGCTTTAGAAAAACAAATGATTTTAGTAACAATTCCAGAATTTTATTAGAAATATACAATTTTTGCGATTCAGTAGTGTTCGTTAAATTCAGTATAAATTTCAAGTATGCTTTCAATTCATGCAATTTCAAAGTTCAATTTTAGATTATCTCAAATTTATGTAAGATTATGTTCACTATAAATTCACTTTAAAAATTATTGTTACTTCAAATTCATATACAATTTTTATTTTTTCTCCAAACATAAATTGACGTGGGCTTCGAGTCTAATTCTATTTTTCAATCCGCTTAATTTCGGTGTACTCCGGCTCCTGCTTGGTAGAATTATGCCTTCGTAAAGCTAACCCGTGGTTTGTGCTCCAACTGAAATATTAAGAGTTAGGGTTAAGTTGGGTTTGAGTTTTATATCAGCTCAGGACGACTGATATTGATTAATAGTAATTTCTATCAGCTCAAGTCGACTGATAGAACCAAGATTTTATATCAGTTCAATACAACTGATATAGTAGAAATTTCTATCAGCTCAAAACGACTGATAGAACCAAGATTTTATATCAGTTCAATACAACTGATATTTGTAGAAATTTCTATCAGCTCAAAACGACTGATAGAACCAAGATTGAGATCACGAGCCTTTTGCTGGAGTTTCTTCTACTTCAATTCACGTAGAAGTCCGAATGCGATCTGGATTTTCTGATCAACGTGCCCCGATATTTATCTCTCTGCCAACAATGGATATAGTAATCTGGCGGGCAATTTCGTAGTGGGGCGATGCTTTACTCTGCTGACGAAATGGCGTCTTCTAAATATGTAACGTTGCTGACTAAGTTGTTGCTGTATTAGTGCATTGTGACATTTCGATCAGCTGCTTGGGTAAGGTAATTTTTATTTATTATAAATTATATTTTAATTTATATGTTTTGTTTAGGATGGAGGGGCTACGCTGCCGTTCTTGATGGATGTGGAGATGCTCGGGAACTTGTTGAAGGAGGGTTGTCAGATAAGTAGTTTTATCTCGAATTTATTGCTTTAGTTTTGTTTATTTTTTCCTTTCAGATTTGTTGCTGCTAAGATGTCTGTTTTGCAGTTGAATTGGATGTTGATGACCTTTATAGAAGGGTTTTTCTCGAGGTAAGTATTATAAAGTAGTTTTATGGATACAATTAGAGTTTAATTATATTTCTATTTTTTAGGATTCAGTGTGTCGCCGCAACATCCTCCCCCGCCTTGACACGTTGAGTTGTCAATATGAAACTTAATTATAAGCTATATTTTGATTTGAACGTGGCTGTTAGCTGCCGTTTGTGAAAAATAATAAACAAAATTATTTGAAATTCATTGCGTTTTATTTAGTTCATTATGTTGATTTTGGGTTTTTTATTTTTAATTAATTTTATTAATTCTCTAGTTTGGTTTTTCTTGTTGCTTATTTTTTAGGGTACCTTGTTTGTCCGTCCTTGCGAGGGTTTCTTGAAGGACAACATGGCACTCCCTCTTCTTGTTAAGGGTGAATCTCAGGACCTTTCCTTCGAACGTTGTGCGGTAGGACCGTTTGGCCTTGAATATTTTGTCCCATGGCCAGGGGCATGACTTGATCCTTTCCCATAACGACGGATCTATACGGACGTTAGGTGGTGGCTGGCACTGTCGTTTTCGGTATTCTGCCAGTGAGATTTTTTTCTTGGTAGGAGTGTTCCTTTTGCATGTCGATGTCGGAATTTTTTGTGGCAGCGTCCTCTTTCGGATTTCCGGACCGCATGCCGTAGCCTCAAAAGTTCTCTTGTTGATTGGTCGCTGCGGAGAAGTTGGTGTCGATAGTTTTTTCTTAATCGATGGTTCCGGCTTCGGTGGAGTGGGCAATCTGGGCAGATCATCGATCCACAAATAATCCATGCTGTGAAAAATTTTTACGATCACTATTACTTCTGGGTCCACTATGATTGAGGACTTTCTTGAGTACTGTATGACAATTTTTTGTAACGGTTTCTTCAATAGTTTTTGTTGTACAAATTGAAACATTGGGTTTGGATGGTTGGGACCCGTGATGTATTGTTGTGGATGGATTCTGCAATTTATTAAAGCTAGTTCTTGATTCGTTATTAAATTTGTGGGTTTATTTTCGCAGGTGGGTTTGTTGACGGTTCTATAGGTAATAGACAAATTTTTGCTATTGGTCTCTTTAAGATCGTAGATTTTGTTTTTAACGTAACTACGCGGACTAATTGGTCTGATCCTGGGTGAACGTCGAGTACTCGCCCTAACATCCACTGAGAAGGTGGTAGATTGTCTTCCTTAATAAGGACCAGTTGTCCAATCTTGATATTTTCATGAGTTCTAGTCCATTTCGGCCTTTGCTGTAAACGCGACAGATACTCCGAGTTCCACCGTTTCCAAAAGTTTTGGTAGAGTTGTTGGATGTATTGCCATCGATCTAATCGATGAATATTTATGTCCAATACCGAAGGTTCTGGAGGTGTGAGTAGAGTGTCTCCAATCAGGAAGTGAGCGGGCGTTAGTGGAGTGAGGTCTGTAGGGTCATTGCTGATTTCGCATAATGGTCGAGAATTTAAGCAAGCCTCTATTTGTGTAAGGACGGTGTTGAGCTCTTCGTATGTGAGAGTTGCTGTTCCCAAGATGCGTTTTAGATGGTATTTGGTTGATCGCACCCCCGATTCCCATAATCCACCAAAATGTGGTGCCGAGGGTGGAATAAAATGGAAGTTTACCCCTTCGGTTTCTAATGTAGCTTCGATTTCCAAATTTAATTCAGATCTCATTTGAGAGGTTTGCCTGGTCATCACCTTGTGCGCACCAATGAAATTTGAGCCGCAGTCACAGTAGATATCGCTACACTTGCCTCTTCGTGACACAAATCTCCGATAAGCTGCAATGAACCCTTGAGAGGTGAGATCCGTCACGACTTCTATGTGCAAGGCCTTGGTGGACATGCATACGAAAATTGCTATGTATCCCTTATATTTTTTTGCTCCTCTTCCCTTGAAGGTTTTTAACTCGAAAGGACCGCAGTAATCGACCCCGGTGTGGCTGAATGGCCTGGACATTCGTACTCTTGCCTGAGGTAAATCTCCCATCAGTTGTTGTTGTGTTGCTGCCCTTTGCCTATAGCAGGTGATGCATTTGTGTATCTGGAAGCGAATAGTGTTTCTTGCATTTATAATCCAATAATTTTGACGGATGACGCTCATCATCAGTAGAGGCCCTCCATGTAAGGTTTCCTTATGGTATTTGTCGATGATCAACTTCGTGATGTGGTCCTTATCTGGCAATATCATCGGGTGTTTCTCCTCATACCTCAATAGTGAATGGTTCAATCGTCCGCTGATTCGTAGCACTTCCTCGTTGTCCAAGAATGGTGTAAGTTTGATCAATGGACTGGATCTATTTAGTTCGCGTTTCTTTTTAAGGCAGTTGATTTCTTCTGAGAAATGTTTCCGTTGGACAGTTTTTAGAATGGTGACTAAGGACTCTTGAAGTTCCGTATTTGTCAGATGAGGGAATTCTCGCCCTTGTCGCTGAGTCCTACAGCCATTGATGAATCTCTTGCAATAGGCAATGACTCGTACGAGCTTGGTCAGGGATGAAAATCTCTGGAAGATGTCTTCTTCTATCTGAACGTTGGCACAGCAGGGTTTTAGTGTTCGTTGCTCCATATTGGTTGTCTGATTGATCTTTGTAGTAGGCCAGTAATGTGGTGCTTTTGTCAGCCAGTCGGGTCCATTCCACCATAATTTATGATCCTTTAAGTTCTCGGATGCTAATCCTCGGGTTGCGCAATCCGCGGGGTTCTGATTGGTTGGTACATGACGCCAGATGAGGTCTCCTGGGAAATTATGTATGAGGGATACGCGGCTTGCGATGAAAGTCTTCCATTTCGTAGGGTGCCCCTTCAGCCACGCCAGGACAATTTCGGAGTCGGTCCATGCGTAGGTGGGCGTATTATCCGTGAGTTTTAATGCCTTTTTTGTAAGTTGAAGCAATTTTGTGAGTAACACGGCCCCGCATAGCTCTAATCTGGGTAGTGATACGGTTTTTATAGGGGCTACTCTAGTTTTTGAGGTGACAATGTTGATCCGTCTCTTTCCGTCATGAATCGTGGATATGTAAATTACAGCTGCATAAGCGTGGATAGATGCATCGCTGAATCCATGGATCTCCACTTGTGTACGCGAATCGATGATGTTTAACCATCTCTTTATGTCAATTTTGCTTACCCCTTGAATGCCCTCTTGATATTTGGCCCACTCTGATTGGAGTTCAGTTGGTACCGAGTCATCCCAATCAATTTTTGCCATCCATAATTTTTGCATTATAATTTTGGCACGTATAATGACCGGGGCTAGCCATCCTAATGGGTCAAATAATGTGGATATTTCCGATAGGATAGATCTCGTGGTTGTCTTGGATGATCGTGGTTTTCCCTTCAAGGTATAGGAGAATGTGTCCGATCCTGGATTCCAATAAATCCCGAGTGTTTTTACACTGTCATGATTGTTGATGCTGAAGGTTGAATTGATTCCCCTTAATTCCTCTGGAATTCCTTCCATCACTGCTACTGAATTTGAAACCCATTTCCTGAGCTGGAACCCACCTGAGTTCATGAGGTTGCTAAGTTGTGCTTGTTTTTCCTTGGCGGCTGTTTCCGTGTCGGCTCCTGACATTAAGTCGTCTACATAGAAGTCGGTCTGGGCTGCTGCGGATCCCACTGGATAGTTCCCTTGTTCATCAATTGCTAATTGCTTTATGACCCTTGTCGCCAGATATGGCGCACTTTTTGTCCCAAAGGTGACCGTGAGCAATCTGAAATCGTGGATCGGTTCTTGTGTTGATTCCCGCCATACAATTTTCTGGAGATCGGTATGTCGTTTAGATACTCGGATCTGCCGATACATTTTTGCGATATCAGCAGTGAAGGCAATACGATGTATCCGCCATCTGAGAAGGATGGTGAATAGATCATCCTGTTGTGGAGGCCCGTTCAGTAGAATGTCATTGAGCGATAATCCATTGCTGGTTGGTGAAGATGCATTGAAGACTACTCGCAGTTTTGTTGTACTGCTATCTTCTTTCACCACCGCGTGATGAGGGAGGTAGCACCCGTATGGTTTTTCGTTATTGGAGATATGTTCCATATGGTCCAGGGTGATATATTCCTTCAGACATGCATCATACTGCTCCTTGAATTCGGGATTTTTGCTTAATCGTGTTTCGGAATGGTAAAGACGGGAGACGGCTGTTGGTCGCGAGGTTCCTACAGATGTATGCTGATTGGATAATGGAAGTTCAACTTCGTAACGTCCATCTGGTCTACGCTTGTGAGTTTTAATGGAAACACAAATTGCCAAATTTAGTCCGCCATTTTGAATTTTTAAATTTTAACCGCAAATTCGTCAATTAGAACCCTTAAAGCCTCCCGATACTGATTTTCAGTGCAATCGGAAAACAATTCCCAAAATTAGTCCGCCATTTTGAATTTTCTAATTTTAACCACAAATTCGCCATTTGGAACCCTTAAAACCCCTAGATACTGATTTTCAGTACAATCGGAACACAATTGACAAAATTAGTCCGCCATTTTAAATTTTATAATTTTAACAACAAATTCGTCATTTGGAACCCTTAAAGCCCCTAGTTACTGATTTTTAGTACAATCGGAACACAATTGCCAAAATTAGTCCGCCATTTTGAATTTTTTAATTTTAACAACAAATTCGTCATTTGGAACCCTTAAAGCCCCTAGTTACTGATTTTCAGTACAATCGGAACACGATTGCCAAAATTAGTCCGCCATTTTGAATTTTCTAATTTTAACCACAAATTCGCTATTTAGAACCCTTAAATCCCCAAGAAACTGAATTTCAGTACAATCGGAACACAATTGTCAAAATTAGTCCGGCATTTTGAATTTTCTAATTTTAACCACAAATTCGCCATTTAGAACCCTTGAAGCCCCAAGAAAGTGATTTTCAGTACAATCGGAACACAATTGCCAAAATTAGTCCGCCATTTTGAATTGGCAAATTTTTTTGCGACCTTAAAAAGCCCCAGATGTCGATTTTCAGTGCAATCGGAACATAATTGCCAAAATTCGTCCGCCTTTTTGGAGCCGCAATGTTGAATTTGTTATAAAATGGCCAGATTGTATTTTTACGCGAACTAAACATATATGCCAATTTTGAAGTTGATCAGTTATGAGCAAGCAGGTGAAAATCTAAATACTAAAAAAAATTCCAAAAAAAATTCAGGGAAGCTCATATTAATCGCCAAAGAATTAATCATTCAATCATGATTAAGATTTGATTTCATAATCATTAGTCTGCGGATGATTAGATTTTAGCCAAGATTACTCGAAGCAATCTTGATTAAAGATTGATTTAATCATGATTGATTCAATCATGATTGGTTTTAATCATGATTATTAGTCTGATTAAAAAATTAGTTGATTTTGCCCAACACTGGAACATGGGTATCTATTTTAAAAGCCATTAAAGAAAGAATAACATTTTTAGGAAAAATGAAAAAATTAATCTTCGATAACGAGAGATGTATACTACATCACGCAGTCAAATTATTTTTAAAGGATAATTTAATAGAAACGCATGCAACGACAGCTAATAATAAAACTGGTAACGCGGATATAGAAAGGTTACACGGAACATTAAATGAACATTTAAGAATTTTAGAATTAGATAATTCAAATAAGGATGAGGACCTAGAAGATAAATTACATAAAATAATTACTATTTACAACAATACTATTCATTCAACTACAAATTTTAGACCGATAGATTTTATAAATAAAAATCTAGATAGAAATAGCATTAAGGCTTTAGCTGAAAAATATAAAGAAGAAAAAAATGAAAGAATAAACAAGTTAAATAAGAATAGGAGCAGCAACTTTCAAGTTACTACAGACATAGTAAAAAACAGGCAAATAACTAAAAATAAACCTAAATATAAAAAACTAAAGAATTTTAAAATAGATAAGCAGTACGTTATAGACACAAGTAACAAAAGAAATACGAAATATACTACGAACCAATTAAAACGCAAATATAAATACCAAAACAATTTATCGTTTCAGAATGGCAACCATTCTTCTCTTGGCGATGTTACTGAAGCTAACTCAGGCCCAAATGATCGAAATAATACCGATTAACACGGAAAATGGGTACACGCTTTTCAAACTAGACGAAAAACCTGTGGTAGACTCTTATACAAAACTACTACACGTTATAAATCTCACGGAATATAATGAAGTAATCAACTTAATCCAAAATAATTTCATGTCCTTAAAATTAAATACTAGCGAGGAAGATTATAAATTAATTAGTAGGGAATTAAAAACGTTAAAACATAATTATGATATTTTAGTCCCGGTAGTGTATAAAAATTATAGAAATAAGCGTGGTCCAATAAATATCATAGGAAAAGGTTTAAAAATTATAGCAGGCACCATGGATGAAGATGATGCTAATGAGATACATAATCACTTAAGTAATTTAGATACCAATACTAAGAATACGGTAACAGAACTTAATAAACAAGTAGTAATAAATAACAATCTTATTAAAAACATAGAAGAAATAAGAAACCATTTAAATAAAGAACAAAATAAATTGTCCTCATTTTTACCAAATACCACTAACATAATAACAGATTCCTTTATTAGATCCAAATTCGTCTTACACATATTTATTGACATAACAACACTAAATAACCAATTAGAAAAAATTGCAGATATTATTTTACTTAGTAAACTTAACGTGCTAGCACATGATGTCCTCACGGAGGAAGAAATAAGTAAATACAATATTACAGTGGAAATCATTCCATTCATTCAAAATAGCGTATTTTTTGATAAAGACTTATTAATTTTTGCCTTTTGCCTGCCAATATTTACCCAAGAAAAATACCATAATGCAATTGTAGTACCTATCCCTAATAATAATTTTGAAGAACTTAATTTAGATAATGAGAAAACAATTGTTCAAAATAATAAAGTATACATGAATAATGAGGGAAGTTTAACAAAAAGAAATTTAAAATTACATACAAACAGATGCATTAGGAATATATTTAATGATGATAATATTTGCGAGATTAAGATTAACACAGCAGCTTCAGTCGAAGAAATTTTTGACAACATAATTATAACAAAAAATCTAAAACCAACAAAAATGGTTCAAACCTGTAATAACCAAGATTTAACGATTAAAAATAATAATGTCATCAAATTCAGTAATTGAGGAGCCGGATCAAAGAACCGCACTTTCGCTCGTTCGACTCCAAAAAAACGTAAAATTAGTTCGAAAAAAAATTTTCTTCAAATAAAAAAATGAAAAATACTTATTTGTTTAGAAAAAAAGCCGCATCTTTTTGTTTCATACAATTTTTTGTGGCATCATTAGTTTTTAAATAAACAACAAAAAACCAATTTTTTTAGAAACTTTTTTTTTATCAATTTTTTTACTTCTACTCGTCATAACTCTCTTAATAATTATTCAATTGATCTGAAATTTTTGTGTAAACTAATTACACATAGCTTTGAATGGTAGACAAATTCCGATTAAAAAATGACATGTCGTTTGTTTGTTATTAACTTTTTATTTCGTTGCCACGTGCGTCGCGCATCAGATTTTTCAACTTCAAAAAGTATCGACGGAATTTTTGATTTTAATTTGCTATAAGCGACAAAGTTGTTTATTAAGGTCTTATAAAGTTTTCTGAAAAATTTCAAAGAGTTTCATTATCATGATACATAGTTATAATCAAATAGTCAGATGCGCTGAGCGTGGTTTCAACTGCGCTGAGCGTCTTCTTACACTTAGAGCGCGCCGGCCGTCCACGCGTCTGACTTTGTTTGATTATAACTATGCACCATGATGATGAAATTCATCGAAATTTTTCAGAAAACTTTATAAGACCTTAATAAACAACTTTGCCGCTTAGGCCGGTTTTACACGACCGGACACCGAACAGACAAATCGAACGAACAAACTGGGGTTTATGGGAAAGAGGGTGAGAGAGGACGATGGAAAACCGGCCCCTCTCTCACCCTCTTTCCAATAAACCCCAGTTTGTTCGTTCGATTTGTCTGTTCGGTGTCCGGTCGTGTAAAACCGGCCTTATAGCAAATTGAAATCAAAATTTCCGTCGATACTTTTTGAAGTTGAAAAATGTGATGCGCGACGCACGTGGCAGCGAAATAAAAAATTAATAACAAACAAACGACATGTCATTTTTTAATCGGAATTTGTCTCACATTCAAAGCTACGTGTAATTAGTTTATACAAAAAATTTCAGATCAATTGAATAATTATTAAGAGAGTTATGACGAGTAGAAGTAAAAAAGTTGATAAAAAAAAGTTTTAAAAAAAATCGGTTTTTTGTTGTTTATTTAAAAACTAATGATGCCACAAAAAATTGCATGAAACAAAAAGATGCGCCTTTTTTAATGGTTTTATTTAGCTTCACCTCGTATATGTATTTGTTTGTTTGTTTGTTTGTTTGTTTGGTTCAAATCTTGCGACAGCTTTTTCGTCTACTTCTACTGAACCGATTCTTATGAAATTTTGCCCACACATTGAGCTCGCGTGACAATGTAATCTGACAATTTTTTACAAAAATCAAGATGGCGGTTCCAAGATGGCGGACGAATTTTGCAATTGTGTTCCGATTCCATTGAAAATCGGTATCGGGGGGTTTGTAGGGCCACAAATGACGATTCTGTGGTCAAAATTTGAAAATTCAAAATGGCGGCGCCAATATGGCGGATGAATTTTGCCAATGTGTTCTGAATCCATTGAAAATCGGTATCGGGGGGTTTTAGGGCCACAAATGACGATTCTGTGGTCAAAATTTGAAAATTCAAAATGGCGGCGCCAATATGGCGGATGAATTTTGCCAATGTGTTCTGAATCGATTGAAAATCGGTATCGGGGGGTTTTTAGGACCACAAATGACGATTCTGTGATCAAAATTTAAAAAACACAAAATGGCGGATGAATTTTGCAAATGCGTCGTAAATCCATTGAAAATCGGTATTGGGGAGTTTTTAAGGTTAAAAATGACGAATTTGTGGTCAAAATTTTAAAAAATCAAAATGGGAAATAATGAATCTGTTGTCAAAATTATAAAATTTAAAATTCACCAGAATTTTGTAAAAAGTAAAATCGAAAAATTACTGAATTAAGACTAAAAGGAATACAATAAGGTTATTTCATTGGAATAATTTTTGATGTTTTGAATGCACCCAAGTTAAGGTTTCTGTATTGTGCCGAGAACTGTGTGGCGTTAGGGTGGTTAAAAATGATACGTCGTTAGCGATACACCAACCAAGTCAACGTTAGAAACGTGCCGAGGACTGTGTGGAATTAGGGTGGATAAAAATGATGTGTCGTTAGCATTTCAGCCTCAAGGCTGGGCACACCTTGTTGTATAAGAGCCTTGCCCCTCTACATGGACCTCTGGTGGGGTCGACTATTATTTGTCCAATACTCGTGGGAACAATATGAAAGAAAAAATTAATAAAAAAATTGAAACTAAAACACAGCGAAAAAGGAGGCTAGAAAAAGCGAGGGAAGAGTATAGAGCAAAGCGCACCAAAATGAATGAAGACGACAGGCATGCTGAACTACAAAGTAGACGGGAACAGGCAGTTGGTGAGTTCGCTATCGATAAGGCGTTAAGAGTATACCCAACCAACCAACAGGTTCACAATCACAACAATGCGGTTCTTAATTCGTTCCGAAACAAAAGTGCCCGTATATACAAAATCAAAGCCCAGAACCAGCTGGTAGATGGCACACGAAATATGGACAACGTTAATATAATCGATATCATACCAGCAGATATTAACAAGACAGAAGGTTTACCACAAGAACTTGAATTATTCGTAGGAGCCAAAGTTATGTTACGTGCTAACGTCGACGTCTCGAAAGGGTTGGTGAACGGCGCTATCGGCTACATCACAGAGATTGTATGGCCTCAGTTTCGTAGGACGCAAATGTATGAAACAGATATACCATCTGTTCAAATTGATTTTGAAAGAGACGGCGTACACCTTATTCATCCTAAAGCCATACAATTTCCAGCAAAATTTAATTATGGAACGGCCGAGAGAAGGATGTTGCCGATAATTTTGTCATGGGCCTCCACTGTCCATAAAATGCAGGGTAGTACTGTTGACCATGCTGTAGTGTATTTGAGCTCCAAACTGTTTGAGGAAGGTCAAGCGTATGTAGCATTGAGTCGCGTAAGGGCTTTGGAAGGGCTATGTATTGAGGAGCTTGATTGTCAGAAATTAACAGGTAAGAAACCGTGCAGTAAAGATGCAATGAAAGAGTTGGAAAGGATGAGGAGTTTGCATAATGATACGAGCCAAAATCAAACTAAAAATTAGAAAATAAAAAAAACAGGTAAAAAAACTTTTAAGTTAAATGGTTTTATTTGAAATCATAAGCTGTACCAAAAACTAGAAAATAATTAGAACACAAACATGGACCTTCCTGAGATTCCGACGTCTGGTAAGAAATCATGCAATAGTAGCCGTGCTGTTTTCTTATGTCGTATGCCAAGGTACCCTTTGTGCCGCTGCGTCAACGGATTAAGTAATATTCTGGGACTTTTAACAGACTAAAATAAAAACATGGGGCGCATTTGAAATATATTGGTGGGCTTGGAAACACATTCTTCTAGACAAGTCGTTCTTATTTAATTATACAGGTTTTTATGCGCCCCATGTTTTTATTTTAGTCTGTTAAAAGTCCCAGAATATTACTTAATCCGTTGACGCAGCGACACAAAGGGTACCTCGGCATACGACATAAGAAAACAGCACGGCTACTATTGCATGATTTCTTACCAGACGTCGGAATCTCAGGAAGGTCCATGTTTGCGTTCTAATTATTTTCTAGTTTTTGGTACAGCTTATGATTTCAAATAAAACCATTTAACTTAAAAGTTTTTTTACCTGTTTTTTTTTTCTAGACAAATAAGTATTTTTCATTTTTTTATTTGAAGAAATTTTTTTTTCAAACTAATTTTACGTTTTTTGGAGTCGAACGAGCGAAAGTGCGGTTCTTTGATCCGGCTCCTCAATTGTAAAATAATAATTGCAAATAGTACATTCAATAACAAAATAGAAAAGCTTACAAACAGGATAATGATTCCAATTTCCCACACAAATTTCACAAAAACAATTAATAATATTACATTATAAAATTTAAATTTGGATACAGTCCAGAATAGAAAACAGATAGAATTCATTAAATTGAATGGAAATATTGGTAACTACACCTCTCTAGGGTTAAATTTTGTAATTTCCTTAGTTATTATATTACTCTAATTTTATTGAAAATATTTAGAAAAAAATCAAATAATTCCACAAGTAATGTATGCATAGAATTAAGTGATAAAGGAAAAGTCGACGACATCAACCCATTTGCAGAGACTGCAAATACTTAAAGGTGGGAGGTGTCACATAAGATTCTAAGAAATAATAATCATCTGTATAATTCGCTCTCTGTGCTCATTATTCTAAGAAGAAAGATTATCATTCGTGTAATTCGCTTCCTATGCACTTAATGCAGACAAATTTCCAAGAACTAAAACACACAGAGCGAATTACCCAAATGATAATCAGATACGAAGCAAATAAGAATATCAGGTTACAACTGATCATTGCACGTACCTAATTGTAAGGCATGCTTTATAATCTTAAGACAGTTACAGATTTGTACTCGAACTAGAAAGACGGTTTCTATCAATAAAGCTTGAATTTAAAATTTAATTCTTTTTCTTTAAAAGTAGTTGATAGATTTATTTCGTAACTATATAGATATTTAATTGTTAGATGGGCCCGGAGTAAATAAGTAGGTAACGCGTAAGTAATAATAAGAAGAATCATAAGCTAATTTTTGAAAAAAAGAAACCATACAAAGATATAATAAACTACTTAACATTATGTAGAAAAATATGTGTTTGAGAAGAAGGATATGTTCCTATTTTATTCTTTGGTGTTCAGTGTGCTTTCAAAAGAAAATAAAACTAATTAAAGGGAACTGGGTCTATTTAATTTTGTCGCCTTCCATGGCCCACGAAAGTTCCCGCCCGGGAGAAAGTTATAGAAACTTAGATTTTCGATTCTAAAGGTAAAATACGGGACAATTGGATGACGATGAAATAAATTTTTATAAATATTTTAAACTGTCCAAATATCAGTTTCATATCCTTTTAAAAAAAACGATATTTATTAATTTTAAAATAGTAAAGGGTTAAAAAATGTTGATAAGTTTTGGATAGAGGAACAAAAAATTATATAGGGGGGGATCTTAACGGTTTAGCCCTTAGGGCGTTTTGAAATTTTTTATTAGAGTTTTACATATCACCCTATGTTTCTGTAACGCTATAAGAATAAGATATCAGTGTAAGCAGAATACATCCAACTATCTAAAATTGTAAAAGCGACGGTTCCACCATACCTACTTCCAGAGTTATGAGTCATCAAAGTCAAAATTTCGGTTTTTTAACCAAAATTTCACAAAATTTCAACAAAAGAAGTTAATCTATACTTTTGTGGCAGCACTTGTAATTTGAATCTGTGCCTGGACAAACGATTTCCAGCAATGGACAAACGAATCTGTGCCTGGACAAACGAATCTGTGCCTGGACAAACGATTTCCAGCAATGGACAAACGAATCTGTGCCTGGACAAACGAATCTGTGCCTGGAAAAACGATTTCCAGCAATGGACAAACGAATCTGTGCCTGGACAAACGATTTCCAGCAATGGACAAACGAATTCTGGCATGGACAAACGAATGTGTGCCTGGACAAACGATTTCTGTCCATGGACAAACGAATTCTGGCAATTTTTATCCCTGGATAAACTGCAATTAAAAAAGGCAATGTGATGAAAATATATGTTTTCGTATTTTTTTAAATTTATAACTACTACTCCGAAGTGTAGCAATAGATTATGTAGTCGGTGTTAGAAAATTTTCTGTGCGGAGTCGATTCGCCGAAAACCACGCTGTGTCGAAAAAATTTCGACTAAGTAATTTAGTTGCAATTGTTATTTCTCCGAGGGGTGGATTAATTTGGTTTTTTTTCTTTATTTCGTGTCGTATTGATGTCGGTTGTTCGGAATAAAATTGAACTTCCAATGGTTACAGAAATAGAGAAATACGAATTTCGAAATGCGCCTTTTTTATGGCCAATTTGATTTTCCCGAATAATTGATTAATTTATAAAATTTTATCGGCGCGTGGACAAATGCAACTATTTCGTGGACAAATATGGACAAGCGATGGACAAACGAACGCGCAAAGAAAAAGTGCGAAATGCGCAACTGGGACTGCCAACTTCGCAAAATTGAAAAATTTCAATTATTTATTATAATTAATGGGAGTGGACAAATAAAAATAGCTGCTGGACAAACTTGGACAAACGATGGACAAACGAACGCGCAAAGAAAAAGTGCGAAATTCGCAATCGGGGTTGCCAACTTCACAAAATTGAAAAATTTCAATTATTTATTATAATTAATGGGTGAGTGGACAAATAAAAATAGCTGCTGGACAAACTTGGACAAACGATGGACAAACGAACGCGCAAAGAAAAAGTGCGAAATTCGCAATCGGGGTTGCCAACTTCACAAAATTGAAAAATTTCAATTATTTATTATAATTAATGGGTGAGTGGACAAAAAAATAGCTTCTGGACAAACTTGGACAAACGATGGACAAACGAACGCGCAAAGAAAAAGTGCGAAATTCGCAATCGGGGTTGCCAACTTCAAAAAATTGATAAATTTCAATTATTTATTATAATTAATGTGTGAGTGGACAAAAAAAAACTGCTGGACAAACTTGGACAAACGATGGACAAACGATCTATGCGGTTAAACAATTTTTTTTGCATAGTTGGGGTGCTGGTTGAAAAAATTTGCAAAAAAATGTTTTTGCTTGTAACTTGTTAACGGTGCCTGGACAAAAAAAACTTTTCCATGGACAAACTTGGACAAACGATGGACAAACGTATGAAAAAAAAAATTTCCAAAATTCACATTTCAGACCTATATTAAGGCTTGTGTATTACTTTTATTGTTTATATTGTTATATCGGTGAAATAATTGTTTCAGTTAATTTGTTAGCTATCAAAAATAATAAATGTGAATTGTTTGAGTTGTATCTAACTTCCTCTTTATTTCGCAACACCCGACACCCACAGTGGTGACCCCGCGTTCCGCAACAGCGTTTCTCAAAGTGTGGTGTAAAAACGCGCAATAAGGAACACCATTTTCGGACGAATTACCACAAATTAATTTTTTAATTAACTCTATTTTTGGGTACATAATTCTGACCGAATCATCTGACAACAAACAACTATTAATCGTTGAAGAGGCGGGCATATTGGGGCAAAGGTGGCAGAAGACGACAAGAATCAAAAGGACCAAACCATGCCAGCAATCAGCGAACCCGAGATATCCAAAGTGTCTATAAAGATTCCGTCAATTCCTTCACATCGAATCGCAATTTTTGACAACAGGAATTAAATTAGACAACAAAAAATTTCATACCGTGGTAAGTGCTTTAGACATTACTATTTTAAGCCAAATTAGCGACATAGTTAGGAAGCCACCACCGCAAAACAAATATAATGCCCTGCGAGAGAGGCTAATATTACAAAACGCCGAATCCTACCAAAAAAGGATAAATACTTTGTTGTCAGGGTTAGAGCTAGGAGACAAACGCCCATCACATCTGCTGAGGGAGATGAAAGAATTGGCAGGAGATAGAACTCCCGACGAGTTCATTAAAACGTTATGGATGCAACGCCTCCCAAATGGCATGAAATCAATCTTGAGCGCATCTACCAACCAAGAGTTGGATGAATTAGTGAAAATAGCCGATCGCATCCACGAAGTCAATGACGACCAAGTAACCGTAGGAAGTGTTTCCAGTAATGATCCCTTTGGTATGGCAGAATTAGCGCAACAAATTGGAGAATTAAAAGTGCAAATTAGTAGTTTTAAAAATTACGCAAGTAGACACAATTTCAGAGCACCAGCAAGGTCGAGATCACGAAGCCAATCAAGAAACCGAGAAGTTTGTTGGTTTCACTACAAATTCGGAAACAAAGCCCGCAAGTGCAAGTCACCTTGCAGATTTAGGAATGATTCAACACGAGAGACACAGGTAAGTGCCACGGCCACTCGCTAGATGCGGCAGGCGAGACAGGCGCTTGTTCATGTATGACAGCAACACACGTACAAGATATTTAATAGACACAGGCGCCGAGATTTCTGTTGTTCCGAAAACTTTCAGACAGTCAAGAAACATCTTTTCCAAAATTCAACCAAAACTGTACGCGGCTAATGGGTCGCAAATCAAAACGTTTGGAGAAAGGTTATTAAAGTTAAATCTAGGACTTAGAAGAAATTTCAATTGGGTTTTCATCATAGCAGACGCGGACAAGCCAATAATTGGTGCCGACTTTAGAAAGAATTTCAATCTACTTATCGGCTTGAAAGGCGAACGACTAATCGATAAGAAAACATTAATGTCATGCACAGGCACTATCGTAACAGGCCCCTCAACACGATTAACAACAATCGACAGAAATTCCACCTTTGCACACATCTTAGAAGAATTCAAAGACCTGACAAAATCTAAGCGGCAACAGTCAACAAAAGCTCATAATGTGACTCATCACATTATTACCAAAGGCCCCACTGTCTACTCAAAACCGAGACGATTAGCTCCAGATAAGTTACAGACAGCGATAGGATAATTCCAGCAAATGATGGACGAAGGCATTTGTCAACCTTCGAAATCAAACTGGGCCAGTCCACTACATCTTGTTAAAAAATCGAATGGTGACTGGAGGCCATGCGGAGATTATCGCCTACTAAACGCGGTAACCATTCCAGACCGTTATCCGATTCCCCATATCCAAGACTGCATGCAGGTGTTGCAAGGAAAATCCATTTTTTCTACTATTGATTTGAAGCGAGCGTACCACCAAATTCCAATGGAATTGGACGATATACCAAAGACAGCGATAACAACCCCTTTCGGATTGTTTGAATTTAAGTGCATTGTTACGGTGCGTAACATGCACAACTAAATAAATCAAAATATAAAAAGACTCAAAAAACTTAATTAAAATTAGAAACTAATTAAAATAAACAAGCAAGACGTAGCACCTGAAAATAAAAAGAATATATATGACAACATAAACAAATACAAATTAATACTTACCTGGTGAAACAAATAAGAACCAATGTGTTCCGTATAACTAGGAAAGTCCGCGGTGCCAATTCCCCAGCGGCAACTTCTTATTGTACAAAAGAAAATCTAAAAAAAGAAATATTAATAAAATTCAAAATATAACAAACAACATAAATAAAAATACTTACCACGACATCTGTCAATCAGATCAGCTGATTAAGAAAAAGCTTTTAATTTCGAAAAAAAAGCAAAAGCTCAGCCGATCGTGATTAACATTCAAAGTAGCGACGTTCATGGATTCAAAAAAAAAAAAAGGAATTTTTAGAATAAAACAATACTAAACTTCATTTAGATATAAAAACTTTTATTTTATTTTAACTTAAATAAGGTTTAAGTAATTTTTAAGACCGGAGACACGAATTCATCGGACGCGAAAAGTAGACTGGCTTCAAAATTAATAATTAGTTGCTTAATGCTGTAAACATAATTGGGGCGGCCGACGTAACTACTTTCGCAAGAATTGTCAAAAACTAATAGAATATACGTCTGTATATTAGGGTGCACATAAATTCGACCACGGCGACGGCCACGTCGCTGACCACGGCGGCTCAATCAATCTAATTTCTATTTTGTAGCTATTGCCTGTCAAAGATGTTTGTTTACTGAGGTTATGTTTTCATAATTTGTGTGTATTTTTTATTTTGAGGTTTGATTAAACAAACCCATTGTTATATAATTGATTTTTTTCATATTTTTCATGATTATATGAAAAAATATTTCTTCACAGATAACAATAAAAAACAAAAATTAAGTCGCCATGGCTCCAATTATGTTCACACAACGTATTTCAGCCCGGAAATCGCTGTTGCCGTCGCCGCCGCCGTGGTCGTGGTTCCAATTATGTTTACAGCATAAGGCACAAACATTTTACAGTCACGTTGCAGGGCAACGTGCTTGGAAGACCTCCGAAGAGATCACTTCCAAGAACTTAAAAATGAAATCTAATATGTCGCGACAACGGAGATGCAAGAATAATCGAATTGTTAACGCGAGCAAAATTATATGATAAAAAGGGATTTTCTTGGAAGGAGAAAAATATTATTAACGGGCGCAACATAGTTGCGCGTGTTAATGATATTTTTCTTTAAAAGATGTTATGACTAGGGCTTGTTTCAGCCGATTCTATAACTCCCCCACCGCTTGACGGAGGCTCCGACGTAGTTATCTTAATGTTGGTCTTTTTCTTATAACAACGTTTAAAAGTATATATTGTTACAACAATAAGTATAAAAATTATTATGGTTTTTATTGGATAATTAATGATTTTTTCAATTTTATTCATATATTGTATTTCTTTTATATTTTTTCTATTATTTTCAATATTTTCCAGATGCAATTTATCAAAAATTAGTTCAAAATTATCTGTTTTTTCTTTAATAATAACATTAGGATTCGGTAAAATTATATTTTCTTTGACTTCGATTTCGAAGTTTTTATAAGTTATATTATTAATAATTATTTGGCATTTTTCAAATTTTATTAGGTTGGTACCTTCAATAATCGTTTCAAAATCATTACAATTATGATTAATTTTAGTTTTCTTTAGATTTTTGGTTATTAGAAGACCGCTTCTAATTTCTGTTACTACGGGTATTTTGAATATTTTAAAGTTACAACTAGCTTCTTTATGCTTAAATATATTTAAGATACATTGATCGTTTATTTCTTTCAAATTTTTCTTTAAATTTTCAGATACGTTAGAACTATATATTAGTTTTCCTTCATCAATCAAAATTTCTTTTTCTTCTACGTCCAAACTTTTGTTTTGTTTGTTAGGCAAAGCCTCTATTAAAATTTTTGTTAGTGTTTTGGATTCAAACGTGGGTATCATTAATATAATAATAATTTCTTTTCCGAATGTGGCTGTATTAATTTTGATGTTTGCCAAAACGTCCAGATTGGATATCATTGCAAATTCGTCGTCTGTCAATATATTTTTGGACAAGATTCCTAATCTACTAAGTAATATAGTCTGTTCTATGTCGTCGATGTGGTTTCTAAGTAAGGTAATGTCATAGTTGATTTGATAAAGATACTGCATGTAAGTCATTTGGTCTTCAATTCGTTCGACTCTGTTTTCTAAGTCGCTTGTTATATTATCTATGAAATGTTTAATTTGAAGTTGTTGGCTTCTAATGTGATTCGTTATGTTTTGAGTTTGTTCAATTAAAGCGGAATTAATTTTTACTTGCTTATTATTTTCTGCAATTAACATTTTGTTATTTTCCGTAAGGGCATTCAGTTTGTTGTTTATTTCAGCTTCGTCGTTGCTGTCCATTACGCCTGTTAGGAGCTTTAAAAGATTTCCTGCACCGTTGATCAGTCCTCGTTTGTTTCTATTATGTGAATGGGGTAAAATGTTGTTGATTTTTGAAGTTAGTGCCCTATAGTTGTGAACAACTGTGTTCAGTATTGGTCCTGTTAGGGTGTGTTTGGCTAATGGTGGTTGTAAACTGTTCCATAAAACTTCCGTTGTTTCTTGATACATTGTAATATTAATGACATGAATGATTTTTAAATAAGATGATATAAGTTTAACATTTCCTAATTTTATGTTTATGTAGCCATTGTCATTGTTATTAAGGTCTTGTATATCCATCAGTTGGGCTATGGAGGTTGTTGAAAGGCTAGAGATGATTATGAAAGTTATTATGTAGTATTGATGCATAGTGGATTTGGTCCTACAAAAAAAAGAAAGGGAAGGGCGAGTGAAAATTTAAGAAGTTTGCTGTGTATCGTTTTGACTACTTTGAGGTGATGGGTCTGAAATAAGATTTTTCATTTTGGATTTGTTTTTATTTAAACTTTCTTTTGTTTTTAATTTACATCTAAGATTTGATGGGTTCTGAAATTTCCTCTTCTTTCTGACATGGGTTTTGTAGTATTTATGACCAGTTTCTTCGTCTACTACATGATCATTATCGAGTAATTCAGTATTAATTTTACGGAATTTGGAGTGGTTTTTTCCGCCTCTAATTTCTTTTATATAGTTCGGGCCAGGTTCTATTTGTGAATCATTTCTATTTTGATTTATTTTATTAATTACTCCAGTTTTCTTTTCTAACATTTTATTGTAGATTTTTTCGTATTCGTCTTCTTTAACTTTGCCTTGAATGAAATCGAGAGGTTTCTTATGGGTCGAAGAATGTATTGTATTATTATAATACCCGTTAATTAGAATGAGCTGCTCTTCAATGGGTAAGGTTTTCTTAGTATGTTTTAGTAATCTTAAATGCTCATTAATTGTGTTGTGGAGCCGCTCTATATCGGCGTTACTATTGTGATTTGAATTGGATGTATAGTGGATTTGGATGTTTTTCTCTTCTAAGAATTTTTTCATTAAATTTGATTTCATTCCTAACTCGTTATCGGTTATTAGTTTTTCAATAGGGCCATACGTACTAATATATTTCATAACAGCTTTTCTAAATTCTGATCCGCTTCGATTCGCGATTCTAGTGAATAATGCAACTTTACTAAATTTGTCAATCATGGTTACAAATAAGGTTTTATTTATGGAGTAAAATACGTCCATATGGAGGATTTGATTCGGTTTATTAGGAGTTTCGGATAACTTTAATAGTATTTTTAAGGGTTTTCTTTCATATTTTTCTAATATGCAGATTTCGCAATTATTAATATATTCCGTTATTTTTTGTTTCATATTTGGGTAATAGAATTCACTCTTGAATTCTTCATAAATTTCATTAATTCCGCGGTGATTGTTTTCTAAATGCTTTGATTGAATAAGATTTTCTAACTCTTTATCGTCGGTAATATTTTTAAGTAGTGTTGTACATCTTATGATTTTACAATCGGACAGATGTTTTGCATAAACGTCGTTGAGTTTTCCAAATATTTCTTCAGATGTAAAGATAGCGTTAGTCAATTTTGGACTAAAGTGATTTTTAATTATTAATATTAAAGTAGGTTCATCAGCAACCTTTAAAGAGATTGTTTTGCAAGTATTCTTGAAGATTTGTTGTGTATTTATATTTAAAGAGCCGGATTTAATTTGTTTGATGATAATTTGGTTTTTATATAAATTTAGTGGGGTAACTGTAGTTACAATGGAATGCCGTTCGTTTTTATCTGTATTTGAAACAGTTTGGGAATTTTCAGTAACTTCGTTCAAGTTTACATCGATCCTGCTAAGAAAATCAGCCACTTTGTTTTCTTGACCCTGTTTGTAAAATATTTCGTAATCATATTCTTGTATTTGAAGTCGCCAACGCATTAGTTTACTATTTGGTTCTTTAAGATTATTGAGCCACACGAGAGGCTTGTGATCAGTAAAGAGTTTGATTTTTCTGCCAAAAACGTATGGTCGGAACTGCTTTAGGCACCATACCAGGCTGAGAAGCTCCTTCTCGATCGTTGAATAGTTGATCTCGTGCTCATTTAGGGTGCGCGACACGTACGAAATAGGCTTATCTTCTTGCGATAGTACGCCGCCGATGGCATATTGACTTGCATCAGTAGTTATTTGAAATGTTTTTTCAAAGTCGGGGTATATCAAAATTGGGGCAGATATAAGTTTGTTTTTCAAAGTATTAAAACTGTTTATGTAATTTTTATTATTTGGATCAATTTTTGCACCTTGTTTTAAAAATATTGTCATGGGTTTGGCTATTTCTGCAAAATTTCGTATAAATTTCCTATAGTAACCGGCAATGCCGAGGAAGCTTTTTATTTGTGTGGGCGTTTGAGGAATTTTATACTTCTTAATAACTTCAATTTTTCTTTGGTTGGGCAGAATTCCGTGTTCATTGACTACATGTCCGAGAAATTCTACTTCTTTTCTCAAGAAATGGCATTTGTCTAGTTGGACTTGGAGTTGTGCTTGCTTTAATTTTGAAAATACCTTTCTCAAGTTCTTAATGTGCTCTATAAGGCCATTAGAGAACACTACAATATCGTCCATATATGGGATGCATTCTTTACCTATGTTTTCTCTTAGAATGTTATCCATAAGTCGTTGGAAAGTACTTGGCGCATTCTTCAAGCCAAAGGGCATGCGGCAAAATTCATAGTGCCCGTTGTCTACCGAAAAGGCTGTTTTCTCTATGTCGGGAGCGTCCATTTCTATTTGATGGAATCCGGACTTTAAATCGAGAACTGAGAAATAAGTGCCTTTTCCTAACTTATCCAATATTTCTTCGATATTGGGTATTGGGTAGGAGTCACTTATAGTTTTTTCGTTTAGTTTTCTGTAGTCTATTACTAGCCTATATTTGCGTTCTCCTGACGCATCGAGCTTTTTTGGGACGACCCAAACAGGGCTATTGTAAGGACTTGAGCTGGGGCGGATAATTCCATTTTGAAGCATTTCTTCAATTTGCTTTTGAATTTCTAATTTATGGATATATGGGTACCTATATATTTTGGTTTTTATTGGGATGTTGTCTGTGGTGTTGATCTTATGTTTTATCTGATTTGTAAACGAGAGAGGAGTTTGTTGGGAAAATATTCCATAGTATTCATATAGGAGATTGGTTAATTGTGTCTTCTCTTCTTCATTTAAATGTTCAGTTCTAATTTTTTTGAAAAAATCTTCATTTGAGACGTTGTTTTTAGAATAGTGCTCATTGAATTCGAAATTATTGAATTCTTGGATTTCATCGATTTCGACTGAAGGAAAGTTTTCGCCAAAGTTGAAAATTTTTGGTTGGTCACTTGTGTTAAGAATTTTTGCTCTGGCTTTGAAGTCATTTACCTCATATACGCCTTCCAGAATACGAACATTAGGACTTAATTCCATTTGATTTATTATTACATTGCCGTTATATTCTTTAACGGGGATTTTGTAAAAATATTCTCCAGGGTCTATCTGGTAAATAGTGTTTTCTGGTAGATGATTAAAATAGAGTTTCATTTTAACGTCATTAACAATGAGCATTTTATGTTTATAATCGATAATGGAATCGCATTTTATTAAAATATCATTACCAAAAAGGCCATGATAAGTTTCATGAAAGTCATAGATAAAAAATGGGAATTTTTCTGTGGAATTCATTTTGAATTCTTCAAAAGCATTTACAGATACGGCCTCGCTAATGAGTGTTTCTCTTTTCAATGATCTCATAATTTTTGGATATTTCAATCGGATTTTTGGAATTTCTTTAAACATGTTTGGTAGAACTAGTGAATTTGTAGAGCCACTGTCTACTAAAAATTTCCAATTTTGGATTTTTATGTAGGGGAGTTGGTTGGGCCCTCTTCCCGAAAATTTCCCACTTCAATGATTTGTTGGTTATTGATGTCCATTGGTTCCACTCGAAGGTTATTATTATTGTTTTGAGGGTTTAAAGTATTATTAAAGTTTCTACTTTGGTTTTGTTGCCAATTATTGTGAGAAGGAAAATTATTATTATTCGAAGGAAAATTTCGATTCGCGAAATTTGTAGGATTATTATTATTATTTCGAAACATGTTAGGATTTTGGCTGCCATTGGCATGCATCGGATTGTGATTTGTATTATAAAAACTTCTACTTGTAAAATAGCTGTTATTAGGTGAATTTCTTGGGTAATTTTTGTTGTTGTTATTGCGGTACAAATATTGAGGGTTCGTAGTTGGGTTGTTATTGCTGCTACGATACGAATTTTGGGGGTTACTATTTGAATTTGAATGATTTTGATAATTGCTATTACTTCGGTTATTATTTCTACGATTGTTGCTACGGAAATCATTAATAGAATGATTACTTCTGTTGTTATTGGGATTAAAGAACGCATATCCAGATTCATGTAGGATTTGAATCGCGTTTTCTAAGGATATAGGACTTCTACGTGACAAAATTGATTTCAACGGTTCTGGCACTTTATTTTTAAATACATTTAAGGCACTATTAATATTAGCGTTTAAATGTCTATCTAAATTAATTTGGTCATTTTGGCATTCTAATTGAGTTTTCATATTCAATCTTCGAAGTATGGCTTTTATATCGTTATAAAATTCTACTGCATTGCTCTTAAAACTTTGCCCTCTAAGTTCATCAAAAAGTTGGTCCATAGATAACCTATCGCCAAAATTGTTGTATAGGATTTTTTTGATATCCTCCCAAGTTACAGCTTGGTTATTAATATCCATTACTTCACGAGCCTTTCCCGTTAATTTGGATTTAGTAATATCCGAAAATATTCCCTTAGAAAAGTCGTCATACTGTACTAGTAATGGAGTAATTCTGTCTATTAACTTTATAAAATTTTGTAGTGTGCCGAATTTTCCATTAAATTCTGGAACTCGTTCCAGATATTTAAGAGGATCAATTGAAAGAACTTTTTGTTCAGTCATGTTGTTGCTGGTATTTAAATAAAGGAACGAAAGCGCGTCTGTTAAATAATCTATATCTTCCACGTTTACGTTTGGCATGCAAAAGTAGTTCACGAAAAGGAAATTTTGATTTTCAGAATTATGCTTATAAATCTTTTTTCTTTTTGTTTTTTGCACTTTTATCGATTTAATTTTTCAAGATAATTTTTCTAACTTATAACACAAAAAAAAATTTCTTTATATACTGTATATCTTCTATGACACTTTAATTAATTAATTATTTGGGAAGATTTATTTGTTTATTTAATCACAATATATGTATTTCATAAATATTTTTTCTTTATCCTAATTAAGTGTCAAATTTAATAGGATATTTATTGTAAAAATTTAAATGACTTACTTAAAATAAAAAAAAAAATGTAGTCGTTTCTCTAAAACTGCAAAATATACTGGAAACACCGTCCGGATGTAATTGGCTGCAAACTGCTTCAAAAATATTTTTTTTTTATCTTCAGGCTGCGATTTCCAGGAATCTACTTTTTCAAAAATTTTCTGCTTAAATTTCCTCCGATAAGTGTTGAAGTGTATGTATGTATTTGTTTTATATGAACGTCGGCTTTAAATACAAATATATATATTTATACTGTATCACTTGTCGTTGCGTCTCAGTATATTAAAATATACAATTAGTTGAAAATAAACTTTCCACTTGAAATTATTTTTGTCTTGCGATTTTTTCACAATTATTTTACGATTTCTTTTGGAGATAATCGTTCTCTTTACACAAAAACAATTTTCTACTTTGTTATATATTGTTCTTTTAATATTAAAAGATTCGCTGCACATATAATAGTGTATTACAAAAAAACTTTTATCACGGTGATTTACGTTCACTTATTAAAAAAAATTTTTGTATTGATTTTCAACTAATTGACGCATCCTACGCCGACTGCGCCATTCAAAGTAGCGACGTTCATGGATTCAAAAAAAAAAGGAATTTTTAGAATAAAACAATACTAAACTTCATTTAGATATAAAAACTTTTATTTTATTTTAGCTTAAATAAGGTTTAAGTAATTTTTAAGACCGGAGACACGAATTCATCGGACGCGAAAAGTAGACTGGCTTCAAAATTAATAATTAGTTGCTTAAGGCACAAACATTTTACAGTCACGTTGCAGGGCAACGTGCTGGGAAGACCTCCGAAGAGATCACTTCCAAGAACTTAAAAATGAAATCTAATATGTCGCGACAACGGAGATGCAAGAATAATCGAATTGTTAACGCGAGCAAAATTATATGATAAAAAGGGATTTTCTTGGAAGGAGAAAAATATTATTAACGGGCGCAACATAGTTGCGCGTGTTAATGATATTTTTCTTTAAAAGATGTTATGACTAGGGCTTGTTTCAGCCGATTCTATAACTATTAACTTCACCACATGGGGAAGGCGATTTCCCCCAATTACGAGCCAGCCAGCGGAAAGAAGTCCCTGGCTATATAATCCACAGCAGCTGGAAATCCAGCTGACTGATTAAAACTTGGACCGATTCGGCAAGTACACATCAATTGTTAGGATCTACGTGGAATTAGCCGGTAGAATTTAGGGAATTAGATAGTTGGCCGGGTTTTACCGTCAACTTTTGTGTTAGAGTATTTAAATAAAACATGAAAGTTTTGTTATTATTTATGTTGGTGGAGGAACAAATATAAAATTGACAGGGTTTCACCGTCAAGTCCGGGTGACTTAATTAATAACAAGGTGTTTTTATTTCGTGGTGTCAGGTTGTTATTTCTTGGAAATCCAATAGAGTGGCTGCATGTCGGCACTTTATTCCAATTTCAAGAAATAATTCTGCATTTAATAAAGGACTAATAGCAAAACACGTTACAGTTGAAAACGGCTGGAGTTCGGCGTTTTCAACTGCTAACATACCAAGTTAACCACAAAATAGCGGTCAATTTTAGGTCACGGTAAAAACGGCTGTAATTTCGGCGTTTTTAAACGTGCACATACATAAATAAGAATAGCACAAGTATAAAACTGTGCCAAATTTCGACTGAAGTCGCAATTTCGACTTTAGGTCAATAATTCCACCATATTAGTTAGGGCACGCGAAGGTTTTGAACATGGGTGAACGGTAAAATCACACAAGTTCACCTTCGATATATGAGTATAAAAGCTTTGAGAAATTAGAATTAAGGTCAACTGAACGGCAATTCGCAAATTGGGGCAAAGCTCCAAGTAATTTAAAGAAGACAAAACACTGATAGATCAAGAGATCTAGCACATTGATTATATACTAAGTAGATATGGACAAACGCGAGTCAAAATAACATCAGACTACGACGCTATGAACTTCGTGCGCTAGTATCGCAGGGTATCTATATGGTTAGTTTCCGAAATAAACTTTTCCTTGTTTATGAAAAAGCCTTTCGCGCTTTTGGAAAAAAAATTATTAGCTGCGGCTTTTATTTTAGTGGCTGCGGGTCTAAAAATAGATTCCTACGTTTTTTGTGATGATGATTTCGTGGCCGATGGGTGAAATTTGACAATGGGGTAAAGAAATGAATGGGCGAGACGACTTTAATGGGAAATTTGGCATCAAGCGTTTCTTATTATGTTGAGAAAAATGAAATGGGTTTTAAGGGATTATTTAACTTTTTTTAGCGAAAAATGTGACAAATTTTTAGATTTTTTTCTCAGGTATTTTAATTCGTAGAAACTTGTAATTTTTATGGATAATTGTACTAGTATTGAGATATATAAAATGATTTTTATTTTTGAATTTTTTTAATGGGCATGGTCAAGCTAAGGAATCTCCCTTTGCAACACTAGTCCGTCATGTCGTTCAAGTCATGGTGTAATGTCTAGTAGTAAGCTTGGTCTGAAGGATAGAAGAGAAGGGATAGGTTAGAGGTCTGGAGGGTGTGTGAGTAGATGTCGATGAACCTTGCGTTTGAACTCTGCTGGGTTCAGAAACACCGACTGTGGAGCAGTCGCTATGGTAAAAGCGGTAAAACTTAATGAGTCCTACTACATTCCTACGGTGGCTTAAAGGGTCTATGGAGGAGAAAGGTGCGGCCTGGCACCTTCTCCAGCCAAAATAGTTTTTGGGACGAGTTATATACAAAGCAGGGTGGAATGTAGGACTTGTAAATTGTAGCCAAGGCAGCTGGCTGAAGGAGGAATCCTAGGCATTGATAAGTTTTTTTGGCGATTTGGAATATATGTGATTATTCCATCGTAGATCTGAAGATAAAATTACGTCTAAGATATTTAGATATGAGTCAGACATTATATTCTTTTTGCCCGCTGAGATAAAGGGAAGGACGGTGCAGGTTTTTGTAGAGATAAGACAGTACTTTGTTTTTGTAGCGTTGAATTCGACACGATTCATGCGTTCACGGTCTAGGAGATAGGTCTGGAAAGTCTTATATTGTCGAAGGCGTAGGATTAACGCAGAGTACCGACATAGACAAAACTATGAAGTGGGTTGGATGGGATTGAGAGCAGATCATTAATGAATATTAGAAAGAAAGCAGGTGAGGGAATCGACCCTTGGAGAACGCCAGCCGAGATGGAATTATTGTTGGATTCGAAACCACCCAATACCACCTTGATTGAACGGCCAGAAATAAAGCTCTCATACCAGCTCCTTAGAACTGAGATGTAAGTTAATTTTACAGTTTTACAGAAGGCTTTGAATTAGAGTTTGCAACAATTTTCCGCTTTTCCGTTGCACGCATTGCTCTACTTTTAAGTTTCTGCAAAGAACAAAAATGTATGTAGTTCAGAAGACGGCCGGCCTTTCTATCTATTCAGTAATTTGCAAAGTAACAACTTTTGAGAAAAAGCCAAGCATTTAAAAAAAATTACCTTTGAACCAATAAAAAAATATTAAAAATTAATGAACATATTGTAGATATGTATATTATAGAACTTATGGTGGGTCCACTTGAAAGAGGCTTTTGTCGGTCGTATTTTGAAGTGACGGAGTGCCTGTGCGGTCAATGTCGGCCGAATGTTTGTGCTAAATTTTTCAAGCGTCTTTGCTTCTTTCAATTATCGGTTAATTTGTAAATACATACTAGAGTTTTCTATCCTAGATATTTCTTCGTCTGTGCTTATGTATGTTATCTCTATTTCCGTTTTCTAATACTTCTGTAACACCATACTCCCTTTTTGAAGCTGGTCGTCCCAAACAATGGTTTGCGTCCCCTCATATTGCGTATAACTACACAATATGTCTACATCTACAACTTTCTTCTTTGATTTTGGATCTCGTTGCAACCTGTACATCAAGAATTCCAACTTGTTTGCAATCTTTTTGTCACCACAAAACCAGAGAGTTTTTGTGTCGAGGGACTCGCCACTAATTATGGTTCACGGCAGTATTTTATTTCCAATTCTTGGATTATTTTCATTGAATTTTAAAATTTGATGCCATCGGAAGTAAGCAAGGAGGTGGTTTTATTGAAACCAATGAAGGGTGATGGCGTGGGATATATAGATGAACTAGCTGGAACCCGTTTCGCCTCGCTGCACCCATAAGCCAATAGTAGCTTCCGTTTATTTTGCAGTTGAGGTGATACGAATTTTCATATATACTATGAGCGTTTCAAAAAAGGCATTTTTTTCGTATTTTTGATTCGAAATAACAAAATGTGAAACTCAAAAACGAATCCTAAATGAAGCCAATGATGAACCCTAAATGAAGACCATTTCGAGTTTCACAAATTTTGAACCCCCATTTCTCCTCCTCCGGTTTCGGAGTCTATAAAACTTTTACAGACTGATCTCATTCACTTCCATTATGTACATATCTTAGAATTTTGGGTAATTATTTACTTTATCAGCCCACCCCCGCAGGCGGTAGTGGTTGTATAGGGGGTTGACCTGAACACATTTCCTTTGGAATTAGCCGTCGGCCACCCTCTAAAAAGTTATTCAGGGTTGAAATTTCGTAAAAATCACTTTTTTACAAGTATTTTTTTAAAAATAGCGGTTTAATAAGCAATTATATTAGTAACGATTTTGACTCTGGATTGCGCGCCCCCAAACACTCCCCCACCCCAACCTCGATCTCATTCTCGGAGTAGGGCGCGACTATTTTGGTGTTCCGCCCAAAGCGGGGCGGGGTGATAAAGTAAACAATTACCCTTAATACAAGCATTTTAAAAGAAATTTCAAAATCCGAACTGTTCTCCCTTCAATGATTCCACTACTCTTGCGAAATTCTGATTTTTTTTATTGTTTTTTATTACTGTAAACAATTATATTCAAATTTATATTTTGAAATAGTTTACCCAAACTAAATGACTCATACATATTTTCTCTCTATAATTATTATATAATTATAATCAATAATAAAATCAATACAAAAAGGCTTGAATTTTTGTTCAAAAAAAACCTACATACTTCATTTTTCTCAAAATAGAAAAAAACACGATAGCAAATTTCCGATTACATTCGCATATCTCTTCCATTCATAATTCCCTTCATTGATAAATTTCAGCCACCGACCAAGAAATCGTATTTTCCAACAACAACAAAACAACAAAACAAAAGGAATATGCGCACAGGAATCTATTTTTAGATCCAAAACTTCTGGCTTTTCTTCCAACATGCGTGAAGGGCTTTGTAATGCTTTTTTAAATTCAGGCGCAAACCTGATTTTCTTCACATTTTACTTAAAATTAATAAAATTGAAAATTTTTGTATGTTATGATTATTATGCACGTAGAACGAAATAATATTATAAAATTAATGTTGAAAACCCACCCCCGTTGATTTTAGAGGTTTACAACAGAAATTAGAATCCCAAAAATTCATATCAGTGTAACTATCGCCATCTAGCGTCGTAGTCGGACAAATGTTTGTCCATATCTACTTAGTATATAATCAATGTCTAGCAAACGGATTTTTGCAAAGATAAGCAAAGCGTTTGTCTCAGTGTTAGTGATTGCAAGGGCACACCAGTCTTGTTAACGTAGCCGAGTCAGACAAATATATTTCCGATATATCAAGGGAAATTTATAAACAGAAGTTTGTCAAAGCTTTTATAGTCATTCAAGTAATTAATTTGCTTAACTTCATTTCAGGTCCAATACGTGGATTCAACGGACTGAAGGATTAATTATAAGATAGTGATAAAACCAAACTAGTAGTAAGAAAATTTGAATTTGAAAATTAAAAGAATTTTGAATTTATTAAAAGAGTAAAGTAGAGTTTAATTTTAACGTAGAATTAATTAGAATTGTTAAATTTTAGGGAAATATATCTATTTTAAACCTACACCTAATCTTTGATTCAGCGACCTATCCAGCATTTTTATTTCAGAAGTTTTTTTTTTTTTTTCTTTTTTTTGAATTTAACACATTTCGGCTTCTGCGCCGAAACATGCATGACTTTTGGATTACGCAATGCAAGTCAAACATTCCAAAGGTTCATGAATCAAGTGCTACAAGGGCTAGATTATGCAGCTGCCTACATTGACGACATTATAATTGCTTCAAACTCACAAACTGAACATTCGGAACGTCTACGTGGAGTATTTAGCAGATTACGAGAATACGATTTAAACATCAACACATCAAAGTGCGTGCTGGGACAAAACGAGGTCAAGTTCCTTGGTCATCTAGTGTCAAGCGGAGGTACTCAACCATTACCTGAAAAGGTAGAAGCAATCGATAACTTTCAGAAACCTCAAGCAGCAAAGGATTTAAAGAAATTCCCAGGCATGCTGAATTTCTACCGCAGATTTCTTCCAAATGCAGCAGATACCCAAGCGAAGCTACTCAAATTAATCGTCGGAAATAAAAAGAACGATAAAACAAAGTAGTCGGAGAGCCAGAGCCGAGATTTTAACTTCATCCGTAATATGGACAAACTTTACGGTAATATCTTCCGAAGGTAAGGGCGATAACGATCCTACGCAGGCGGACAGCTAAATAGGGGCGGAGGCTAGAAATAATGGGTCAAAGTAACCCCCTTTTTTTTAAATTAACCTCATCGATCTAGTGCACGAAAATTTGCAGAAAACATAGATCAAAATAAACTAAATCCAATTCCAAATGGGCGGACACGTAAGTTGGGGCAAAACGGGTGGCGGACAGGGGTGAAGTACCCCTAAATTTATGAAAGAAAACGTCATCAGTAATATGTCCGCCATTTACACTACCCAATTGTGTACATTTAAGACACAATATGCCAAAAGGGCGGACAGCTAAGTAGAGGCGATCAGCTGTAAAACGAGGTTACATGAGGTACTTAAAGAACTAAACTTTCAATGAACGAAATATAAAAAAAAATTTTTTAACTACGTGCCAGTCGATACACCCCACTGATAATGGCACCTTTTACTAATTTGGGTAAGGCGAACTCAATAAAAATAAAACCAACCCTCTAACTTGATCGGAAACTACCCCAGGACAACCCTTATTACTAAAATTGAGGGCTTCGCACTTGCTTATGCAAATAACCCCCAACATTTTGGAAGACGCATCATCAGTAATATGTCCGCCATTTGCACTACCGTATTGTGCGCCATTTAGGACACAACATACCAAAATGGCGGACAGCTAGGTAGAGGCGAAGCTGTAAAACGAGGCTGTTTGAGCTGCGTATCCGAACACGTTTTTGCGTATCGCAGGCGGAGGCGTTTATACATTACTACAATATTATTAATGTGTGTATTAATTAATAATAGTTATTAGTGCGTAATAAGTACCTTGCAAAAAAATTATTTATAAAAATCAAGATGGGTAAAATATTAAAAAAAATTTTAAGTGTAGTTTTGTAAATTTTTTTATTAAAATTAAGATATAGAAATGCCAAGTTAATTTAGAAGTTCCCTGGGCCTTCCAATCTGTCGCAGCTGAAGAAACGATTTTCTCATAGTCCTTAAATTTTTTTCTGTTTAATGATGTGAACTATTTGTAGCAAGAACGATGGTATCCACTCACATTATCAACTGTTTCGGGTAAAACAATATCACTGTATTTCAAATTACATATTACACGAATTTTTAATTTGTCTCTGCACGTTTTTAAAGTACTCTCGGTAAATTTTATAACTCCGGTTTTTTCGCTACAATTAATATTGAGAAAGCACGCGGCTTCAGCTGTTTGCTTTGCCATCTTGGACACCGTTGGTCTAGTAAATCGTGGTAATATAACGACGTTCGGCAGTATTTCATATCCCTGTCTATTTCTCTTTCTTTCTTTCTCGGGCCACCTCCACGACGCAAGGCTACGCTCCCCACACTTATAGGGTTGACATATTGGAAGGCCCAGGGAAATTTAAAATTGACTTGGCATTTTTATATCTTAATTTTAATAAAAATGTTTACAAAACTACACTTAACATTTTTTTTAAAGTTTTACCCATCTTGATTTTTATAAATAATTTTTTTGCAAGTATAGTACAGTACAGATGTAATATTGATGCGCCAAAAATTCTTGGAAGGATGATTTTTCATAAATCGTTAATGGAGCATAAAAGAAGCTTAACTTTAAATTTGAGGGAAATTTCGAGTGGACGTTTTTTGGAAAACCCAAAAAGTTTTTGAAAAGCGTTTTTCTCTGAATCTACGCATTTTAGAGAAAAGTTGTTTAAACAAAAAATGTAGAAGACATTGTTACCTACAATTTGTTTCATAGAGGTCAGGCTGTACAACTTCAAATACAGAAGCTAGGTGGCACCAAAGTTTCCAAAAAAGTGTTTTTTCGGTTTTTGTCCCAGAAAAAATAGTTGTTATTACAAAAGTGTAAATCACTAAATTGTTCCTCTTAAAAATGTCTACAACATTTATTTAAACTTTTTTTCCCTCCGACTTACCGTTCCAAAGTTATAGGCAGTAAATGCTACGCTGCGTAGTTAACGGTGCTATTGTTACTAAAAAGCGTCCATTTTTCAGTTGGTATGCATACATAACGACGACATAATTAATTTTATAATTTTATTTATACTATCTTTTATTAGTGATTGAAATTACAAATTCTTCATTTTTATTCGTATTACTAATACACCATTCTATTTTATTATTTCTGTTGTGTCAAAAAAAATATATCATACGCATTGCCCACAGCTTGTCTCAAAAATCTGTTAGTATTGATCACAATAATACATTGTTCATTGGAGTTGAACTTTAAAACAATAATAATTATTAAGAGTTGTTGTTAATCAGTTTAAACAATCATAGCTCATTCAATGGCAACGTACCAATTATAACTGTACTCAAATTAACCTGCGTGCCGTCTTCAGAGCACAATTCTCACACTTCAGCACGCTATAACTTTGGAACGGTAAGTCGGAGGGAAAAAAAGTTTAAATAAATGTTGTAGACATTTTTAAGAGGAACAATTTACTGGGACAAAAACCGAAAAAATACTTTTTTGGAAACTTTGGCGCCACCTAGCTTCTGTATTTGAAGTTGTACAGCCTGACCTCTATGAAACAAATTGTAGGTAACAATGTCCTCTACATTTTTTGTTTAAACAACTTTTCTCTAAAATGCGTAGATTTAGAGAAAAACGCTTTTCAAAACCTTTTTGAGTTTTCCAAAAAACGTCCCCTCGAAATTTCCCTCAAATTTAAAGTTAAGCTTCTTTTATGCTCCATTAACGATTTATGAAAAATCATCCTTCCAAGAATTTTTGAGCGCATACCCCGATTTTCCAGTCCAGCTGTACTGTACTAGGTATTTATTGCGGACTAATAACTATTATTAATTAATACACACATTAATAATATTGTAGTAATGTATAAACGTATTTGAGAACGGCAATTATATTACTTACTCGCAGGTGTAGGACGCCTCCGCCTCCGATACGCAAAAACGTGTTCGGATACGCAGCTCAAACAGCCTCGTTTTACAGCTTCGCCTCTATCTAGCTGTCCGCCATTTTGGTATGTTGTGTCCTAAATGGCGCACAATACGGTAGTGCAAATGGCGGACATATTACTGATGATGCGTCTTCCAAAATGTTGGGGGTTATTTTCATAAGCAAGTGCGAAGCCCTCAATTTCAGTAATAAGGGTTGTCCTAGGGTAGTTTCCGATAAAGTTAGAGGGTTGGTTTTATTTTTATTGAGTTCGCCTTACCCAAATTAGTAAAAGGTGCCATTATCAGTGGGGTGCATCGACTGGCACGTAGTTAAAAAAAATTTTTTATATTTCGTTCATTGAAAGTTTAGTTCTTTAAGTACCTCATGTAACCGCGTTTTACAGCTGATCGCCTCTACTTAACTGTCCGCCCTTTTGGCATATTGTGTCTTAAATGTACACAATTGGGTAGTGTAAATGGCGGACATATTACTGATGACGTTTTCTTTCATAAATTTAGGAGTACTTCACCCCTGTCCGCCACCCGTTTTGCCCCAACTTACGTGTCCGCCCATTTGGAATTGGATTTAGTTTATTTTGATCTATGTTTTCTGCAAATTTTCGTGCACTATATCGATGAGGTTAATTTAAAAAAAAAGGGTTACTTTGACCCATTATTTCTAGCCTCCGCCCCCATTGAGTTGTCCGCCTTCGGAAGATATTACCGTAAAGTTTGTCCATATTACGGATGAAGTTAAAATCTCGGCTCTGGCTCTCCGACTAACAGGAACAAACCTTAGTTGTGACTTCCCATCTCCACTTCCCTCTTCATCAACAAGTTCGTACCGAAGTACGTTCCAACGGACAGTCAAGGGAAGCAATTCAAATTCTGCTTCTCGAAGTCCGGTGGCATGTTGCTTTGCGTATATAGAATGGTTCAGAGAGAAGGAGGAGAGAACTTTCGCTCATGGACACAACATAAAATCGACGGTGAAGTACTAATACCTCGTAACCCTCGGTGTTTGGTAAAAACTGATTCTGATTTTATATCCAACAATTATTTATATAATTTCATTATTATTTAAAAAATTCAATGATAAGAAGTGTATGCAATGTGCCCTTTTACTTATTTTGCAAAGAAAGTGGATACTTCTCTTTGAAATTATCACCTATGTATTCTGTTTTTGTTCCCCTGTAAAAGTAAGTTTCGCATCAGGGTTACGAGATATTAGTACTTCACCGTCGAAATATTGGTTGAAGCAATTTGCTTCCATTTAATTTTTCATTCTCAAAATGAATGAATGCATGAATTTTTCCCTAACAGTGGAGGCTAGAAAAATGGCAAGGAATAATAAAAAGTTAATCTCAGAATGTAAAAATAAAATAATTTTTTTGTAAAAGCAAAGAATAATTAATTATTGATAATTTATGAATTTTTATTTTTATTTTTTAAGAAAGAAATTGTAAGGGATGCAATGCATCCCTTGCTTCCAAAGACGCCACGCCACTGCTCCTCACGTTTGGGGCACGTATCTCCACAGTTGTATCCGCACCTAACATTGTTCACACAGTTCGCACTGACATGCCCAAACGCTTGGCAGCGGAAGCAATGTGTATGGGTCCTCTTGTGCGGCCTCTCAAATTTAATAATATGATACGCCAGAGTGCGGTTCTTTGTCAGTTCTCTGCTGTCTACCCCAGGTTCCAGCTTCACCAGAAAATTTCCTAAATTGATCCCCTTTAAGTGGGGTCTATTAGACTTCAACTATTTGACCCAGCAAATTTTGAGACTCTCATTAGCCATCAATAATTCGTCCTTGACTTCATCCGTAGAGATGTCTTCCGTAAGGCCCTTAATAACAAACATCTCACCCCAGATGTGCAAAATAGTTTAAGAAATGTATTTAAATACAAAATGCAAATACTTTTTTGATTTACTATTTCAAATGCAAAATATCAAATAGTTTTGTGCTTTGTATTTTAAATACTAAATGCAAAATAGGTATTTTCAAAATACTTCCTTTAATTACAAATACCTTTTGTTCAATTTAATTCTCTTTATTTATTACACTTTTTAATAATACAAGTTTTTCGAACACATTATCGCTTCCTTCTGTAAGGTCGCATTATCATGCCACCATATGGAATAGTAGGGTCAAAAATTTCTGCCACTAGTATTTAACGGTTATTTAGCTCTAGTAGAACCTACATACGCAGCGGCAGAAATTTTTTTCAATTTTAACCCCCTTTTTACCCCCGAAAACCCCTAACTCGAAATGGGTCCACTTCCCGCAAAAATGTCATATTATAAAAAATGCTTAAAATTACTTCAAAAGCTTATATACCAAACGGCAGAAGGTTGGGACGACACGATTTTTTCAAGTGCCAGCTCCCCTACTAAAAGTCTTTCTACTGGTGCTGAGCTTGGTAAGTATGTGTTGTATTTTAAAAACACTTTTTTTTTATTGTCGGATAAGTGATTAATATCGCCAGCCTTGTGCACTCATCCTTTAAATATTGAAGGGTTTCCAAGTCTACCGTGGTATGGGAACTAGGGATGTTACGAATGTCATATTTTTCACATTTCGCATGTTCGGAATGCGAATGCGAATGTTTAGGAATAGCATTGAAAAAATCAGGGGCGGATCCAGCCCTCAAAAAAGGTTGTGGTCACAGCCACCCGAAAATCGGCTAAGTGCGTCCGAGTATGAACTCGCTCATGATCGATATAGTGCATTCCTACAAAGGATATGTTTACAAAATATATGACGCCCTGACTAAGATTTTGTACAGTGTTTAGTTCCACGTGGGCAAAGCCGTGGGGCAAACTAGTGATGAGCAAAAATGGTATTGTTGTTGCAGTCTTGTCTTGGACTTGCAAATAAGAACAAGAACAAGACTTAGTTATGCTCACAAGAACAAGAACAAGACTAACAGTGCAAGAACAAGACCTGAAATTGAGTACATAGTTATGATATAAATATATGTGTGTATTGTATATTTGCTTTTTAGTATGATAATTGTAAAAGCAATTATTCACATTGGTACATAAGTACATAATGACTTTGCATGCATTGTGCGTCAACGGGATTCACAATAAATATTTCTGCATTTCGAAGCAAAATTTGCCGAAATGGTTTAGGTAGATGTTTCACACTGTCAAGTTTTTTTTAATCAATTTGGTGCTCTGATACTTTCCTTCAATTACTGGTGTCTAGGAAATGAATCTCTCTTCTGTGAAATCTTTCAAGATTTAAAAAGAAAACCATACAAAAATTAAGATTCCTACGTTTTTTTTAATAACCAATTTTTATAAAAATACATACAATACATACTTGATGAGCGAAAATAGCCTTGGTCTTGCAGTTTTGTCTTGTCTTGTCTTGGTCTTGCACATTTAGCAGGACCAAGGCCAACACCAAGGCTTAGGCTAATGTCACATGAGTCTGAATTCAGACTCTGAAATTTTCAGTCTCGTATTTTTTCAGCTCAGATTTTAGTGTCACATGAGTCTGAATGTTTCATAAAACGTAGTTTAAAGACCAGTGTTGTGCGAAGTTTTGTACAAAGTGGGTGTACATTTAATACAAACTTTCTGAACTTAAATTAGAAAAACTGTTATCTTCCTCGCTATGGACTTTTCTGATGAGGAACTTATTCGCCTTTTAATTTTAATGGACGAAAATAATAAAAAAAATCGAAAGCATTGGGTTCATCCGTTAACCTTATCGCGGAAGCATGAAGGAGAGTTTCATCAGTTGTATGAAATATTAAGACTGCATCCTGAGCGATTTTTCAAATATTTTGTTTGGAATGTCGATGGAATCCTTTGATGAATTGTTATCGACGGTTAAACACAAAATAACAAAGTCTTATGCAGGACCGAGGGAAAGCATTGCAGCAGAAGAAGACTCACTATTTACTTTGAGGTGCAGGGATGATCTACTTTCCGTAAATTTTCTTTGATCTCAACGGACGAAATTAATTTTGCGCGGTCACATTTTAGAACACATAACTTTGCAGTCGCAAGCACGACTTTTGTTTGATTGAAAAATTCAGACTCATCTGACAGGGCGCGATAAGAGTACATGATGTTAAACCGAATTTTTATTCCAATTCTGAAAAATTCAGACTGAATTTTCAGACTAGTTGGAATATTTTCAGACCGTTTGGAATTTCTGAGTCATGTGACATGGCACAATGAATATTCAGACCCATGTGACATTAGCCTTAGTTATGTTTGCAAGAACAATAACAAGATCAAGAATTAGCTATGTTTGCAGGAACAAGACCAAGAACAAGACTCAGCTATGCTCGCAAGACCAAGAACAAGACTGACTGAGCAAGAACAAGGTAAGACCAAGACTATATTAGTCTTGTCTTGTTCTTACGTTTGGTCATTACTAAGGCAAACACTAGTAGGTAAATTAATTTACATGTTAGTTTGTTCGCTCACGAAAATTACAAAATTAAATGTATGTTTGTTTGCACATCACAATGTCACATTTAGACTCTAAACTACTGAACCGATTTTGATGTAATTTTTACAACTGCAAAGGATATCAAATTAAACGCTAGTATACATTTTACATGAAATAATTTTATTTAGGTGCTTATTTAAATTACTAATTCAAGCTTGCGTTTCTTTTTCGCGAAAACGTTGATAGTTTCATCGATATCCAGTTTCACATCTTTGTGTATATTTAGCAGAGCTAGCCCGGATAATCTTTCCTTTGCCATTGAGGCAACCACCAAGATCACCACCACCAAGATTTTACTCTGCGAAGAATAGAAAACGATCTCTCTACCGTAGCTACGCTGACCATGAGAGTTGCCAGTATTTGTAAGGAAATGTTTATGTAAGGGTACAAATCTTGGTCGCATGTTTCAATGAGATGAGCTACCGCCTCTGGTATGGCGGAATTGTTTTCACATTCCCTTTTCCATTTAGCCATCCAGAGTCGGTATTCATTTATAACAGTTTATTCACTATTGTTAATGAATAGCCGGTACATCTGGACCACTTTTTCCACTGTCACGATATCGATATTCCAGTCCCTGACACTAACATTTGGTTTAGGTAGAAAAACTCCCAACTGAAATATGTCGAGTACCTTCGGAGGCAATCTCTGACCCAAATTATTAATAACGGAATCTAATAGAGGTACGTAAATTGATTTCCGAAAGTACTCTTTTGCCGATTTCATTCTGCCGGAATTCATACATGACAATCTCCACTTACGAAATTCCCATGATTTTGAGTGGCGATTTCAATATTATTTTTTCATTAGATACTAGGTCCGAACTTTGTGGATGAAGGGGAAAGTGGGGATGATGAGAGGTACCACCCCACTTCTCCCTTCATCCACAAAGTTCGTGAGGAACGTTCTTGGGAGCGAGAGCGTATAGACAGACCAAATATTGACAAAAGTACCGCGACATATGAAATCTCGCTTGATGCAGTTCTTACGCGATGTCTAGACCAGTTTCAATCGAAAATATTTCAGTTATCATAAAACCTTTGCTTCGTTTTTAGATTTTAATGTAAATAGGAACTCATAAATATTGATGTTTTGAAATTGTACTTGTATCAAGTCCTCGGTAGGCTCGTCACTATACTTCCTGCATCTGTCGTTGGCCTTACTATTCTGAAAGCGTACTATATATCCGACAGATCTCCACTATATCAATTGCATATTGCTAGCTGGTTAATATTTTAATAAATGCGGCAGTTGTTGGGTAAAAAAGTTGTACTTCTAAAGTGTGGTCTGAAGCATATTTTTGAAGTGAAAACTTCTATAGGCACGTTGGGCACTTTTTGGCCTGGGGAAAAAACTAAAAACTCGCGTCACGCGCACTTTTTGTGTGCCATCACGCGCACGTACCATCACTAGAGAAAAATGTTTCCTTTGGGGGTTTTAGTTTTAATTATGTAGTATGAATTATATATTATATATTAAATATTATATATTAAATATTATATATTAAATATTATATATTGAATATTATATATTTAATATTATATATTAAGTATTGTGTATTATGGACTATGTAGTGTACTACGTACTATGAGCTATGTACTAATTATTATGTATTAATTATTATGTTCTATGTGCTATGTATTATGAATTATGTAGTATGTACTATGTACTATGCACTATGTACTATGCACTATGTACTATGCACTATGTATTATGTACTATGTACTACACACTATTTACTATGTACTGTATATTATGCACTATTTACTATGTACTATATACTATATACTATGTACTATGTATTATGTTCTATGTACTATGTACAATGCATTATGTATTATATACTATGTACTATTTACTATGCACTATGTACTGTATATTATGCACTATTTACTATGTACTATATACTATGTATTATGTTCTATGTACTATGTACTATGTTCTATGTACTATGTACAATGCATTATGTATTATATACTATGTAATATTTACTATGCACTATGTACTGTATATTATGCTTATTTACTATGTACTCTATACTATGTATTATGTACTATGTACTATGTACTATGTTATATGTACTATGTACAATGCATTATGTATTATATACTATGTACTATTTACTATGCACTATGTACTGTATATTATGCTTATTTACTATGTACTATATACTATGTATTATGTACTATGTAACTATGTACTATGTACTATGTACTATGTTCTATGTACTGTATATTATGCTTATTTACTATGTACTATATACTATGTATTATGACTATGTACTATGTACTATGTACTATGTACTATGTACTATGTACTATGTACTATGTACTATGTACTATGTTCTATGTACTATGTACAATGCATTATGTATTATATACTCTGTACTATTTACTATGTACTATGTAATGAATATTATGCTTATTTACTATGTGCTCTATACTATGTATTATGTACTATGTAATACGTACTATGTTCTATGTACTATGTACAATTCATTATGTATTATATACTATGTACTATTTACTATGCACTATGTACTTTTTTTTTTTTTTTTTTTTTTTATGTGGAAGACTAGGGCTCAGGGAAAGCCCTTTGTACTGTCGACAATCTATTTTCTTCGTATAGAGTGCAATGTCGAACAGCAAGCTCTAGTCGATAGATAGTGAAGGGGAAGAGAGAAGTAGGAAGGAACTGCCACAACCACCTAACCCCAACCATTTCTATCGCGACTCTGGCATCGGGGCAATGAGAAACAACTCGCTGGAGTGTTATGCCTCCTGAAACAAGTTGAATCCCATCAACCAACCGATGACATGCGCTTGGTGGAGCGGGGCAGTGCTAGCGGAAGGCTATGACAGGAGGAAAGGTGGGAAAGGCGAAGGACCGTGGGGCTCTGCCGGGACTCGAACCCGGGACCTCTGGGATAGTAGCCAGGCGCCTTACTCCCTAGACTACCGAGGCCCCGGTATATTATGTATATATTGCTTATTTACTGTATATTATGCTTATTTACTATGTACTATATACTATGTATTGTGTACTATGTACTATGTACTATGTGCTATGTACTACGTACTATGTTCTATGTACTATGTATAATGCATTATGTATTATATACTATGTACCATTTACTATGTACTATGTACTATTTACAATGTATGCACTATGTACTATCCACTATGTACTATGGCCATAGAAATCCACACATTTGATAATTAGTATGTGGGTATAAAGTTTAATCGTGCATTTCCGAAGCTTGGTTTAGCCTTCCACGCTGCTCATCGGATACCAAAAATGTATGTACATCGTTCATTATATTTATAGGAAGTGAGTAACTACTTTTGACTGCATTAAATTAGTTATCCTAAATTTATGTTAAAATGTCTGTATCCATCAATCCTTCTCATGTAAGTATAGTTATAATAAATATAAAAATATAGGTATATATTATGTATATATATATATTAAGATTGTTTTGGAAATATAGGCCGGCCATAGAAGTTTTCACTTCCAACGTGTGGTCCTACGCACACTCATATTTTTTTATTTTATTAAGGCATCTATGTCATATTTTTCACATTTCGCATGTTCGGAATGCGAATGCGAATGTTTAGGAATAGCATTGAAAAAATCAGGGGCGGATCCAGCCCTCAAAAAAGGTTGTGGTCACAGCCACCCGAAAATCGGCTAAGTGCGTCCGAGTATGAACTCGCTCATGATCGATATAGTGCATTCCTACAAAGGATATGTTTACAAAATATATGACGCCCTGACTAAGATTTTGTACAGTGTTTAGTTCCACGTGGGCAAAGCCGTGGGGCAAACTAGTGATGAGCAAAAATGGTATTGTTGTTGCAGTCTTGTCTTGGACTTGCAAATAAGAACAAGAACAAGACTTAGTTATGCTCACAAGAACAAGAACAAGACTAACAGTGCAAGAACAAGACCTGAAATTGAGTACATAGTTATGATATAAATATATGTGTGTATTGTATATTTGCTTTTTAGTATGATAATTGTAAAAGCAATTATTCACATTGGTACATAAGTACATAATGACTTTGCATGCATTGTGCGTCAACGGGATTCACAATAAATATTTCTGCATTTCGAAGCAAAATTTGCCGAAATGGTTTAGGTAGATGTTTCACACTGTCAAGTTTTTTTTAATCAATTTGGTGCTCTGATACTTTCCTTCAATTACTGGTGTCTAGGAAATGAATCTCTCTTCTGTGAAATCTTTCAAGATTTAAAAAGAAAACCATACAAAAATTAAGATTCCTACGTTTTTTTTAATAACCAATTTTTATAAAAATACATACAATACATACTTGATGAGCGAAAATAGCCTTGGTCTTGCAGTTTTGTCTTGTCTTGTCTTGGTCTTGCACATTTAGCAGGACCAAGGCCAACACCAAGGCTTAGGCTAATGTCACATGAGTCTGAATTCAGACTCTGAAATTTTCAGTCTCGTATTTTTTCAGCTCAGATTTTAGTGTCACATGAGTCTGAATGTTTCATAAAACGTAGTTTAAAGACCAGTGTTGTGCGAAGTTTTGTACAAAGTGGGTGTACATTTAATACAAACTTTCTGAACTTAAATTAGAAAAACTGTTATCTTCCTCGCTATGGACTTTTCTGATGAGGAACTTATTCGCCTTTTAATTTTAATGGACGAAAATAATAAAAAAAATCGAAAGCATTGGGTTCATCCGTTAACCTTATCGCGGAAGCATGAAGGAGAGTTTCATCAGTTGTATGAAATATTAAGACTGCATCCTGAGCGATTTTTCAAATATTTTGTTTGGAATGTCGATGGAATCCTTTGATGAATTGTTATCGACGGTTAAACACAAAATAACAAAGTCTTATGCAGGACCGAGGGAAAGCATTGCAGCAGAAGAAGACTCACTATTTACTTTGAGGTGCAGGGATGATCTACTTTCCGTAAATTTTCTTTGATCTCAACGGACGAAATTAATTTTGCGCGGTCACATTTTAGAACACATAACTTTGCAGTCGCAAGCACGACTTTTGTTTGATTGAAAAATTCAGACTCATCTGACAGGGCGCGATAAGAGTACATGATGTTAAACCGAATTTTTATTCCAATTCTGAAAAATTCAGACTGAATTTTCAGACTAGTTGGAATATTTTCAGACCGTTTGGAATTTCTGAGTCATGTGACATGGCACAATGAATATTCAGACCCATGTGACATTAGCCTTAGTTATGTTTGCAAGAACAATAACAAGATCAAGAATTAGCTATGTTTGCAGGAACAAGACCAAGAACAAGACTCAGCTATGCTCGCAAGACCAAGAACAAGACTGACTGAGCAAGAACAAGGTAAGACCAAGACTATATTAGTCTTGTCTTGTTCTTACGTTTGGTCATTACTAAGGCAAACACTAGTAGGTAAATTAATTTACATGTTAGTTTGTTCGCTCACGAAAATTACAAAATTAAATGTATGTTTGTTTGCACATCACAATGTCACATTTAGACTCTAAACTACTGAACCGATTTTGATGTAATTTTTACAACTGAAAAGGATATCAAATTAAACGCTAGTATACATTTTACATGAAATAATTTTATTTAGGTGCTTATTTAAATTACTAATTCAAGCTTGCGTTTCTTTTTCGCGAAAACGTTGATAGTTTCATCGATATCCAGTTTCACATCTTTGTGTATATTTAGCAGAGCTAGCCCGGATAATCTTTCCTTTGCCATTGAGGCAACCACCAAGATCACCACCACCAAGATTTTACTCTGCGAAGAATAGAAAACGATCTCTCTACCGTAGCTACGCTGACCATGAGAGTTGCCAGTATTTGTAAGGAAATGTTTATGTAAGGGTACAAATCTTGGTCGCATGTTTCAATGAGATGAGCTACCGCCTCTGGTATGGCGGAATTGTTTTCACATTCCCTTTTCCATTTAGCCATCATTTATAACAGTTTATTCACTATTGTTAATGAATAGCCGGTACATCTGGACCACTTTTTCCACTGTCACGATATCGATATTCCAGTCCCTGACACTAACATTTGGTTTAGGTAGAAAAACTCCCAACTGAAATATGTCGAGTACCTTCGGAGGCAATCTCTGACCCAAATTATTAATAACGGAATCTAATAGAGGTACGTAAATTGATTTCCGAAAGTACTCTTTTGCCGATTTCATTCTGCCGGAATTCATACATGACAATCTCCACTTACGAAATTCCCATGATTTTGAGTGGCGATTTCAATATTATTTTTTCATTAGATACTAGGTCCGAACTTTGTGGATGAAGGGGAAAGTGGGGGTGATGAGAGGTACCACCCCACTTCTCCCTTCATCCACAAAGTTCGTGAGGAACGTTCTTGGGAGCGAGAGCGTATAGACAGACCAAATATTGACAAAAGTACCGCGACATATGAAATCTCGCTTGATGCAGTTCTTACGCGATGTCTAAGACCAGTTTCAATCGAAAATATTTCAGTTATCATAAAACCTTTGCTTCGTTTTTAGATTTTAATGTAAATAGGAACTCATAAATATTGATGTTTTGAAATTGTACTTGTATCAAGTCCTCGGTAGGCTCGTCACTATACTTCCTGCATCTGTCGTTGGCCTTACTATTCTGAAAGCGTACTATATATCCGACATATCTCCACTATTGCACTAATTGCATATTGCTAGCTGGTTAATATTTTAATAATTGCGGCAGTTGTTGGGTAAAAAAGTTGTACTTCTAAAGTGTGGTCTGAAGTAGAGATGCCACGAATATTCGGCTGCTATTCGGTATTCGGCCTATTCGGCCACTTTTTTATTATTCGGTATTCGGCCGAATAATCCACATTATTCGGCCGAATACCGAATACCAAATCGTAATAGAAACGCACACATCACTCAAAATTATATGTATTTTAATTACAAATTATAAAACTTTAATACAGAAAATTTATCAACGGTAAGTTGTGATGAATAAAAACAAGTTTTTCAGCATTTGTTGATAGCTTTAATTACACAATAATGAGCGTATCGTGACGTGATCTAGTCGCAAATGAAACAAATATGCTCGCCCCGTCGCTGCCATAATGAGACAGGTCGTATCCTGCCACGCTCGAGAAAAGTAGAACGAGGTTATATGAACTAAATCAGACGATTTAGGCCACGTTCACATGGGCTGCATGCCGCACGGCAAAAGCTCTTAATGTTCTCTGATTGGCCAGGAAAAAATATCTGTCTCGGCACATGTTCTCTCTCTTGCACAGCATTGCTGCAAAAATCATGCAAAGAGGAAATCTCTTATCCATGCGGCAAAATCACGGAACTGTCAAGTTCGAGCTTTTGCCGTGCTGCATGCAGCCCATGTGAACCTGCTGCAAAATCACGGAACTTTCAAGTTGACAATTTCAAAACCGCCTTTTTCTTAATTTTCTTTTTTTGTCACTTTGTATTTCTTTATATTTAGTTATTTGTACTATTACACTCGTTTACAAACATTTTTTTTTATTTTTAAAGCAATCCATTTCACTTTTGCACTTTTCCAAAATCACAAAACAGCTGATTTTTGACAACCAGCAGATGCACCCATGTGAACGAGGAGATGCAGGCATGCGGCAAGCTTTTTGCAGCCTCTCACGAAAATATCCGAATACCACGCGAAGGCAAGCCGAAGTCGAACTTTTGCCGTGCGGCATGCAGCCCATGGGAACGCGGCCTTAAATCCATGAATTGATTGAATGTGTTAGTGAAAGAAATACAAATTGTCATAGATTTTAATGTCTCTTTCCTCAAAAATTGGGTCACTTAGCGAGAAAGGCAATAAAACCCCGAAAGGGGCAAAATTTCCTCGGAAAAGCAACAGCAAAAACAATAAAATCATGATTTTCTTGCCGAACATTCGGCCGCCGAATATTCGGCGCTTCGGCCGAGAGCCTGGCCGAATATTCGGTATTCGGTATTCGGCCAAATCACTATTCGTTGCATCTCTAGTCTGAAGCATATTTTTGAAGTGAAAACTTCTATAGGCACGTTGGGCACTTTTTGGCCTGGGGAAAAAACTAAAAACTCGCGTCACGCGCACTTTTTGTGTGCCATCACGCGCACGTACCATCACTAGAGAAAAATGTTTCCTTTGGGGGTTTTAGTTTTAATTATGTAGTATGAATTATATATTATATATTAAATATTATATATTAAATATTATATATTAAATATTATATATTGAATATTATATATTTAATATTATATATTAAGTATTGTGTATTATGGACTATGTAGTGTACTACGTACTATGAGCTATGTACTAATTATTATGTATTAATTATTATGTTCTATGTGCTATGTATTATGAATTATGTAGTATGTACTATGTACTATGCACTATGTACTATGCACTATGTACTATGCACTATGTATTATGTACTATGTACTACACACTATTTACTATGTACTGTATATTATGCACTATTTACTATGTACTATATACTATATACTATGTACTATGTATTATGTTCTATGTACTATGTACAATGCATTATGTATTATATACTATGTACTATTTACTATGCACTATGTACTGTATATTATGCACTATTTACTATGTACTATATACTATGTATTATGTTCTATGTACTATGTACTATGTTCTATGTACTATGTACAATGCATTATGTATTATATACTATGTAATATTTACTATGCACTATGTACTGTATATTATGCTTATTTACTAGGTACTATATACTATGTATTATGTACTATGTACTATGTACTATGTTATATGTACTATGTACAATGCATTATGTATTATATACTATGTACTATTTACTATGTACTATGTACTGAATATTATGCTTATTTACTATGTACTATATACTATGTATTATGTACTATGTACTATGTACTATGTAATACGTACTATGTTCTATGTACTATGTACAATTCATTATGTATTATATACTCTGTACTATTTACTATGTACTATGTACTGAATATTATGCTTATTTACTATGTACTATGTACTGTATATTATGCTTATTTACTGTGTACTATATACTATGTATTATGTACTATGTACTATGTACTATGTACTATGTACTATGTACTATGTTCTATGTACTATGTACAATGCATTATGTATTATATACTCTGTACTATTTACTATGTACTATGTACTGAATATTATGCTTATTTACTATGTACTATATACTATGTATTATGTACTATGTACTATGTACTATGTAATACGTACTATGTTCTATGTACTATGTACAATTCATTATGTGTTATATACTATGTACTATTTACTATGCACTATTTACTGTATATTATGCTTATTTACTATGTACTATATACTATGTATTGTGTACTATGTACTATGTACTATGTACTACGTACTATGTTCTATGTACTATGTATAATGCATTATGTATTATATACTATGTACTATTTACTATGCACTATGTACTATGTACTATATACTATGTATTATGTTCTATGTACTATGTACTATGTTCTATGTACTATGTACAATGCATTATGTATTATATACTATGTAATATTTACTATGCACTATGTACTGTATATTATGCTTATTTACTATGTACTATATACTATGTATTATGTACTATGTACTATGTACTATGTTATATGTACTATGTACAATGCATTATGTATTATATACTATGTACTATTTACTATGTACTATGTACTGAATATTATGCTTATTTACTATGTACTATATACTATGTATTATGTACTATGTACTATGTACTATGTAATACGTACTATGTTCTATGTACTATGTACAATTCATTATGTATTATATACTCTGTACTATTTACTATGTACTATGTACTGAATATTATGCTTATTTACTATGTACTATGTACTGTATATTATGCTTATTTACTGTGTACTATATACTATGTATTATGTACTATGTACTATGTACTATGTACTATGTACTATGTACTATGTTCTATGTACTATGTACAATTCATTATGTATTATATACTCTGTACTATTTACTATGTACTATGTACTGAATATTATGCTTATTTACTATGTACTATATACTATGTATTATGTACTATGTACTATGTACTATGTAATACGTACTATGTTCTATGTACTATGTACAATTCATTATGTATTATATACTATGTACTATTTACTATGCACTATTTACTGTATATTATGCTTATTTACTATGTACTATATACTATGTATTGTGTACTATGTACTATGTACTATGTACTACGTACTATGTTCTATGTACTATGTATAATGCATTATGTATTATATACTATGTACTATTTACTATGCACTATGTACTGTATATTATGCACTATTTACTATGTACTATATACTATGTATTATGTTCTATGTACTATGTACTATGTTCTATGTACTATGTACAATGCATTATGTATTATATACTATGTAATATTTACTATGCACTATGTACTGTATATTATGCTTATTTACTATGTACTTTATACTATGTATTATGTACTATGTACTATGTACTATGTTATATGTACTATGTACAATGCATTATGTATTATATACTATGTACTATTTACTATGCACTATGTACTGTATATTATGCTTATTTACTATGTACTATATACTATGTATTATGTACTATGAAACTATGTACTATGTACTATGTACTATGTTCTATGTACAGTATATTATGCTTATTTACTATGTACTATATACTATGTATTATGTACTATGTACTATGTACTATGTACTATGTACTATGTAGTATGTTCTATGTACTATGTACAATGCATTATGTATTATATACTCTGTACTATTTACTATGTACTATGTAATGAATATTATGCTTATTTACTACGTACTATATACTATGTATTATGTACTATGTACTATGTACTATGTAATACGTACTATGTTCTATGTACTATGTACAATTCATTATGTATTATATACTATGTACTATTTACTATGCACTATGTACTGTATATTATACTTATTTACTATGTACTATATACTATGTATTGTGTACTATTTACTATGTACTATGTACTATGTACTACGTACTATGTTCTATGTACTATGTATAATGCATTATGTATTATATACTATGTACCATTTACTATGTACTATGTACTATTTACAATGTATGCACTATGTACTATCCACTATGTACTATGGCCATAGAAATCCACACATTTGATAATTAGTATGTGGGTATAAAGTTTAATCGTGCATTTCCGAAGCTTGGTTTAGCCTTCCACGCTGCTCATCGGATACCAAAAATGTATGTACATCGTTCATTATATTTATAGGAAGTGAGTAACTACTTTTGACTGCATTAAATTAGTTATCCTAAATTGATGTTAAAATGTCTGTATCCATCAATCCTTCTCATGTAAGTATAGTTATAATAAATATAAAAATATAGGTATATATTATGTATATATATATTAAGATTGTTTTGGAAATATAGGCCGGCCATAGAAGTTTTCACTTCCAACGTGTGGTCCTACGCACACTCATATTTTTTTATTTTATTAAGGCATCTACTATATAAAACTGAATGTTTGTCTGTCTGTCTGTCTGTCTATCTGTCTGTACGCAATAGGCTCCTAGACCGTGTAACCGATCTAAATGAAATTTTAACCATATGCTATTTACATTAAAGGGAAGAACATAGGCTATTCTATTACTTTCTAAAGCTACTCCTAGATGGCGCTGTCATGAAGAGCTTTGTTGAAAGTCATCACAGAGCTTTGAATTTTTGCATGAAGGTCGGTGGGGTCTCCTATGATGCACCTCGTAGCCCGATTTTCGAAATTCAAAATGGCCGCCGAAATATGACCGAAATTCAAAATTGCCGCAGAAATATGGTTGAATTTGCCAATTTTATTCCGATTCCAATGAAAGTGGGTATCTAGGGGTTTTTAAGGTCGCAAATAACAAATTTGTGGTCAAAACTTATAAATTCAAAATGGCCGACGAATTTGCAAATTGTGTTCCGATTCCAATGAAAATCTGTATCTGAGGTTTTTTAAGGTAGCAAATAACGACTTTATGATCAAAATTTAAATTCAAAATGGCCGCGCCAATATGGCCGACGAGTTTGCGAATTGTATTCCGATTCCAATTAAAATCGGTATATGGGAATTTTTAAGGTAGTAAATAACGAATTTATGATCAAAACTTATTCAAAATTGTGGGGCCAATATGGCGGAAGAATTTTGCCAAATAAGTGTCATTTCCCGGTTAGCTGTATGTAGGTTGTTCAAGAGTTGGAAAATCGGAAAATTTTGACATTCTAGCTACAAATGGAAAAACATTGAATGTAGTGTATCCTGAAGCTCTATAAGCAATAGGTTCAGAATTGATCAACAAGGTTTTTTTTGGAAAGGTGGTAAGGAGAAACGGAAATATGGGATGATTTATGTATAATGGATAAGAAGGAAAGAAACCCATCACCTCTGAATTTTTAGGTATAAGTCTAGGATTCTGCAATACGGGAAGAGGCTGGCATCTGGGTAAACAAATAAAACCTGAGTCAGTGACATTGCAGATGAGAACCCAGGGGCCAAGCAATTGCAAGACATGTAATTTGTAGCGTATAATGTCCATCACCGTCAAAAGTCCATTTCTAAATATGAAATTAGTAGATATAATCCTTTAATTTTTTTTTCTTTCAGGATGTAATAATATTTGTCGATTATTGAGTGTTTAATTTAACTAAAAGTCCATACGAAAAAAGATTATAGCATGGATAACACTGTGGATATGACATATTTTCTTGAAATTATACTATGTGTCTAATAGTTGCTGGAAAAAGCCTTATTTTAAAATAGTCTTTCACTAATATTTATTTTTGGTGGGTAGTTATATTTTTAAGGATATTCGTGTGTGTTTATTTTACCAGAAAGAACCATAACTTTATTACGGGCCACGCCGACAAAAAATATTGTCTGCCCCAGAGCTTTACAATAATAGGTAATTTTGGTCACACTGCAAATAAATGCATTTTGAATCCAATGTCTCGAACTTTTATAGGAATAGTTGGTTTTTCGTTACTGGTTAAGAAGAGTTGAATTTTGAAGGTTTGGATTGATTTTAAATGTTTAAACGTTGGGTGCAGCAAGGCGCACCGGGTCCCAGCTATCCAAAATACAGAAAATAAGTGGTTCATGGAGACACTTCATCTGTGTATGAAAATTCATATCTCGAAAAATGCCATGTCAATGGATGGTTTTTATTGTCTTGATCAAAATGTCAGATCCCTAATAGTTTCACATTTTGTTATTTGGAATCAAAAATACCATAAAATTGCCTTTTTCAAACTCTCCTACTGTATATTAAAATTCATATCACCTGATTACTACTATTGGTTTATGGGTGCAGCATAGGCGCACCGGGTCCCAGCTAGTAGGATATAATATCATAGAACGTGAAAGTGTGACGTCACAAGACTATTAGGGTTGTGGGCATGCCCATCGTGCCCACAACGGTGGATCCGTCCTTGGAAAAAATGTATGCCCATATTCCCGATTTCACTCACCTGAATTCTTTTCACTCACTCAAAAGTCGATCACTTTTTAATTGGTATTCCCGTTTTCACATATTTTCAGATGATGCGATGCAATGCGTTGCTCGAATAGCTGTCATAATTTCGTGTTTTTGTTTACAAAATTTGATGACATTTTTCAGTAGTTGTTATTTCCTTAAAGCTGTTTTATGCCTACTGTATTTTCATTTATCCTCTATTCACCCAAAATTCGCCAAAAATTTATAGGTGAATTGCGAGTGAAATGAATGCATGGAAAAGTGAATGTGAGTGAATGCGGGTGAATATCGGGAATACCAATTTCAGTCACTCACCGGATCTCGGCGGGTGAGTGAATTCGGGAATATGGGCATTAATTAAATTAAGGCCTAATTTTTTTATTACTTACAATAGGATGTAAAAAATATTAAATATATAGACCAGTGTTATATACAGTAATGGTATTCTTTCTTCTCGTATTTAATAGTCAACTGGATGGGGCCTGTATAGTCCAAGTCCAACAAAAATCTTTATGTGTGTGGGTATTTATCGTCAGTCCGTGCCTGAGGATCTGAACTTCTATTCAGTCTGAAATTTTCCTTGAGGCCATGAACATTTTTGCACATCAATTAACAACCTACTGCGCTATACTGTCGTCTTCGCCTGTGTGTATATAGGGAATCATGAGGCCACCTGCAGTCCACGGCCTGTCGGACGTATGCCTCAGTCAGACTGAGTAATGTATGGCCTTCATCGGGCGGTACCTGCTAACGTAGCCTAAAAGGCTACGGCCTGCGAATGGGGGCCTTAAGAGGGTCATAGTTAAGGCCAAATCTGTCAATTTGTCGTCTTTTAATTTTGTTTTCCAAGAGACACGTCACGACCTACACACATTCGCATTCGCAAAACATTCGCATTACTTGATGCGAATGCGAATGTCGATACGAATGTTTAAAATGATGCGAATCATTCGCATAAGCGAATGCGAACATTCGTAGCATCCCTAATTGGTACAACCACCCCCACTGGTTGCTGAGGAGTCTGAATCCTGGAACATGTAATAAGACTATTTTTATTCTTTTTTTTCTTCTGATGTCTGTGATGTGACTACAAGCACCATTCGTTCATTTTATATGAAATTTGACTGGTATATACCACGTACACATGACCAAATCGAACGATCCAGAAATCGAAAGATTGAAAGTACGCAGATTCTCACTGACATTGTCAGACCGAGTAATTAAAGTTTAAATGGATTCAAAGCCAGTGGCGTGGCGTCTTTGGAAGCAAGGGATGCATTGCATCCCTTACAATTTCTTAGGAAATTAAAATAAAAATTCAAATTTTATCAATAAATTATTCTTTTCTTTTACAAAACTTTTCTTTTTTATTTTATCATTCTGAGATTAACTTTATATTATTACAGCTTTTTCTAGCCTCCACTGTTAGATATAAATTCATTGCCTCCAAATGATCAATTAAATGGAAGCATAAAATATGTCCATGAGCGAAAGTTCTCTCCTCCTTCTCTCTGAATTCGTATACGAAAACGCAAAGAAACATGCCAGCGGACTTCGAGAAGCAAAATTTGAATTGCTTCCCTTGACTGTCCGTTGGAACGCACTTCGGTGGGAGCTTGTCGATGAAGAGGGAAGTGGAGATTGGGAGACACAAGGAACGTTTGGTCCTGTGGTCAGAGCCAAGGGAAGCAATTCAGATTTTGCATCCATACGAAGTTTGAACATATTTTTTGTTGGGTGAGAGCGGAGAGAAGTTTTCTAATAAGATTGGAGGGAATTCAATTCTATGAGCAATCTAATTGGAAATGGTTTTGTACAATGTGGTTTGAAATTAATGACTTAATTGTAGAAAATAGTAAAAAGCAGTATTTTTAGAGTAATTAATTAAGTAATTAAAATAAATACAAAATTGTTTTGCCTGCAATTTAGTTGGTGCGATTTGTTTTGTGAGTTAAAAATAGTGCAAGTAGTTTTAAAAAGTAAGTTTGAAAATAAAATTGGATAAAATGAAAAATATTTATATATTATTTATGTCAGTTTTTTTGCTTTATTAAATGTAATGGGATGGTAAGCATTTTTGCATAATGGACGATTTTTTGCAGCAATCCTTTGGCTCGCGTTCATTTACGGAAAAGAGATCCATAATTGAAAATGGTAGACCGAAACCAATATTACATATTTTAAGGGGTAACACCACTGTAGGATTTTGAAAAAATGGAATTTTTGTTTTTTGGCTTGAAATATACTTCGGGATAACAAAAACAATGTGCAGTTGGTCCTATAACAGAAAAATAATTTTGAAGGATTTAATTTTCGATTTTCCCCGGCGCCTCGGAGCGCGCGTTGGTCCGACTTATTGCTTGTATATTGCGTTTACCAGTCGAAATAATAAGTGCTGCTATAGCAAAAAGGTTATTTGGGTTCCCCAGGTGTCCACCAGGGTGCGCTACAAAATAATAAACGTGTTTTACAGTACATCGCACAGTGAAAGTAAAATACAATTTTCAAAGATTAGAGTACTTTCAAAACTTTAAGCGCGATTATCTGGAAACCATGTTTTTCGAACTGGGTGGACGGATTACTCGGAGACTATTGCATGGATCGGTTTGAAATTTTGACATTAGCTTCACAATTGCATTCTTTACAAAAGTACGTAGCCGTTTTTTGAATCGTTGTAAAAAAAATTTTTTATAAACAATTTACTGCTCATTTTTTTGCCGAAAATCAATTTTTTTTTTCATAAGTGCGCCATTTTTACAAAAATCAATTTAAAAAAAAAATCCTACGTACTTTTATGGGCAAGGTCAAATAGATTAGGAAACTATTTGGATTTTGTTCCAGGTCTTCAGCTTTCGGAGAAATCCGTCCACCCGTGGAGGCCCTTAACAAAAAGGCGATTTCGAAAAACGACTGTGGCGCCACCATTTTGTAACAAAAAGTCAATAAAAAAATTTTTTTTTACACTTTAATACATGTTTGATCAATCGCCTGAAAAGAATTTCGATCCCTTTTTCCATACTTTTTAAATTAATTCCCAAAATTTGGCCTTTTTTCGCACCTCTACAGTGGTGTTACCCCTTAAGTGAAAATAAAACATGCACTAGGCACTTTTCTATTAAATTATAAAATAGCGCGAATTGGCTTACCTGTTGTCAAAATAAGCATAAACTTTTTTGTTGGCCTTGCATTTTATTTTCAAATGAAAAGAACCTTTGGCGGTCTTCGGGATTTTATGATTTAAATAATTTTCATAAGCCGTTGATAGGCATGGTCAAAAATCGTCCGAGCATTTAAAATTGGTTTAGCTCTTTCCAAATTCGGTACAAGCCAAAGGATTGAAAATCTAGTAGACACTCATTATAAATCCTCAATTATGAGAACAATGAGTTAGTTAAAAAGATTCGAAAAATTATTAAAATTTGTACAGATGTTTGCCATTTGGCATGTCAGGAGCAAGCCTTTCGCGGACACCGCGAAGGTCAAGATTCTATTAATCGGGAAAATTATGATGAAATAATTTCACTTTTGGCAAAACATAATCCAGAACTTAAAAATCAGCCTCAGTATTTTCTGGATTATCAAACAATATTCAAAATGATTTAATAATGGCTATTTCATACTAAAAATTAAAATGACTTCTGAAATCCAAAATTCTGAGTTTGTCGCAATTATTTGTGATGAAACCACGGATATTTCCTGTCGATCTATGTTGTCAACCACCCTGAGATACGTTTCTTCCTCTGGTGACACGAAAGAAACATTCATTAGTTTTAAAAATATTTCCGATGATGGAAGAGCAGCTCGTTTGCATGAACATGTAGTTCATGTTATGCAGAAATTCGTATGTGGTTCCAAGTTACAATTGCTATGACGGAGCTTCAGTTAAGGCAAGTGAAGTTAGAGTTAAAGAAACTTCCAAATGCTCTTTTTGTACACTGCTTTGCCTTCGCTTAAATATTGTTTTATCGAAATCATGTGACAAGATTCGTGAGTGACGAAACTTCTTTCAGTCAATCACAGGTTTCTCAAATTTCTTTAGTCACTCAACTCAACGAACCGCTATTCTCGACTTGTTTTTAAAGCAAAAACTTCACACTTGCTGCAATTTCAATGGAAGACTTATTTTATCTATTCATAATATAGATAATCTTAATACTCCTTTTGAATATATAACGTGCATCCGCGGAACGGAGTTTTTCCACACAAATTTTACCAGATTGCATCCCCTACAATTCAAAGCACGCCACGCCACTGATTCAAACGTAATCGAAAAGCAATGAACATAACCTACAATTTGTAGTTTTCGTATCGTTTTACTGTTGTTTCGCTTTTTCATCGAATTCCGCTCGATCCTATTTGAATTCGATCTGCGTACACATGGATTTTTCTAAGATCCAAGCTGGCTTGAATCCGGCTTCAATTTCTCTTGCATATGTACTAAATGTTGACTAAACTTAATCACAAAGTATTTTGAATTTTTAAAATGTAGAATATGCCTCGAAAAGTATTTTAAATAAAATACAAAATGCTTTTTTTGAAAAGGTATTTAAATGCAAAATTTTGAATTATATTGTTGTATTGTATTGTATTTTGCATTTTGTATTTGCATTTTAAATGCAAGTATTTCAAATAAGTCGCATCTCTGCCCCTTTCCTGTTTCGCGGTGAATGAGAAGGTCTCTGCCTCCGACTTCCTAATCTCATCCAATATGGCACTATGTAGGACTTTGTCATCCACAAAAATTTTACATTTGAGGAAATTTATTCTAACAACTTTAAAATTGAAGTCATCCTTAATGGATTTACATAATTTATGTTTTGTGGCAGGTTTTGCCCTTGAAATAAAGATTGGAGGACACCAATTAATTTTTAGCTTTTTACTAAACTCATTATTATTATTATTGTTACTACCATTGCCCCCTCCGCATTAGCGTCAGGCTCGATCCGCTGCTTTGGATCCTCTGACAGTAAAGAGAATCTGTTTTTCATATTTTCATTGAGAACGGTCGCGGGCTTTGGTGCCGCTTGAGCAGCTTTCGTGCCTTTCTTAACCAAAATAAACCTACTCTCATCCTGATTAAATTCATCCGTGATGTTTGGTAATTCCTTATTAAATCTAATATTTTCATTTTCAATTTCAGTATCAATTTTATCTTCATTATTTTTAAAAGAATTAAAAGAATTTAAGGAATTTCTATTTGAATCTAAATCTAAAGGCTTATCTGTAATTTCATCATCCACTGTGGCGTCCATTCCATCGTCATCTGGTGTAGTACGCGTAGCATCAAAAGATTGTATCCCATCGTTGTGTTGGTGTGAAGGCGCCGCTTCAGGGCCGTTATTCCCATCACTCCATCTTTCAACTTTCTGGTAAATGCCCTTGGCAAATACAGCATCATTCGCCAATGCTTTCAGGCTCACCTCCTTTTTTTGGGGCTTTGCCCTCCATTGCTGTAGTTTTATTTTTGAGGATTTTACCCTCCTTGACTATGCTTTTCGGCGGCGCGGTGGGCCTGAGGTGGCTTCCCCGCCCGCCGACATGATATCTTGGGCGGCTCTTTTTAGCGTCCCTTCAATAATACAAACCCCTTTATTGGAATTTATTTTCTTATAACACTGTTAATCACTGTTTTGTTTTTAACAAAACAATCAGGACAGAGCCCAAAGTATGTCTAACGCTTATTACAAATAAACACTTCTTAAAAATGCACTTCTTCTTCTCGAGCAGAAACACGTCCGACCATGCCAAAGTCCAATCAAGAACCTCGAATATTTTAGATTTTGTAACGTTTTTTCATATTTCATATACTACTTTTACAATTAGGCTGGTCGTCCACTGGAGGCGTATTCGAGCGGCTACGCGCTTCGGCTACAGACGGCTACAAGCGGCTCTGAGATACGCGGCTATACGCGACAAGGGTCGTCCATTGCAAGCTTTTCGTGCCGTTCAGTTTGAAGTGAACTTTGAAGTAATAATATTGTGATGGAAGAAGAGGGTCAGGCCCGGATTGGCCTATGGCCCATTCGAGTAAATGGTTGAGGTTGAGTGTTCAGGACTTTTTTTGTGAAGAAACTTAAAGTTTCGTAATAATTGTGACTACGCTTACGAAGATCGACTCGAATTTGGCCTTTCCTCTTCCTCGCCTCTCTTACTCGCCTTGAGCTCGCCTTCGGCCGACCGCCCTCGCCGCCTGAGAGAAGTATTTCTCAGAGCTGGTCCTAAATCAAGCGAATAGGTAGAGGAGAAATTAGCACGGTGCGCGCCGTGCGCCTATTGCAAGGTCCGGTCCAGGGTCCATGCGAAATTAGCATCGACTCGAGAAAGTACTGCGATTGTGATAGAGATTTATGTGTGGGCTCTGGGTCAAAATAAAAGATTTATTCAGTGAGCGACGTTTCGGATGTGAATACACCCTTCATCAGGCCTTTAATTAAAAAAGAATAATACACAACGTCAATATATAAAATAAATATACAAATGTCTCACACTTACAATACAAAAAATACATAAAGTATAACAGCACTTATAAACATTTAACACGGAGGAACTAGTATGCACGAAGTAGAAGCTTGTTGTCACTAATTCGTCCTTGCTCCAATCAGCTGCTTATATGCATAGCTGAGGTTGTCACAGTCAGACCGCCGGTTAACTGCATCTCTCATTTTGTTAATGTGAAGCATCTCTAACAGCATTCTCTTATTGTAGTGCCTCTCAACTTCCAAAATCTTGACGTTGTTGAGGTCAGGTTTGTGGTCATTCTCTATGCAATGAAGAGCTAGAGCAGTTTTCTGAGAACCGCCATTATTGATGTCAGAGCGATGACCTGACAGACGTTTCCGCAGTTTTTGTTTGGAGGTACCAACATATACAGCTGGGCAGGCTGTCCCTCTTCCGCCTAAACAAACGATCTTGTAGACTGTGTCCGACTTGTCCATTTTGTCAAGCTTCCCTTTGGTATTGGTAAACAGTAAAGATTTCAATGTGTTTACCGATCTAAATGCGATTGTTGCACGGACTGTGCAGTATTTTCTCGAAAATTTATATTTCCTATGGACCCTGGACCGGCCCGTGCAATAGGCGCCCGTCGTGAAACATGCTAATTTCTCCAAAGATACATAAAATTTAAGGTCACACAAGAGAATCCATCAATATCAGGGTGGGCACCACAATCCATATCGATAGTATATCTATATCGATATTTTTTTCCAAGATCGCGAGATGGTATGGGATTACTATATATATCTCTAAAGATGCGCAGAACCGAACGAATTCTCGTATCCCGGAGAATCATACCTTACATTTTATATACCTGGAATTCCTCCTACTTTTTCTCTACTGAAGGACTGAAGGTGTACTGAAGGGAGGAGGGGGGGATTTAGTCGAGTTCCTCGCAGTTCGTGCTCCCCTCCGCGGAGTTCAAAGTATACAATGAAAATTATGCAACCTATGCCTTTGAAAACACAAAATTATGCACAAATATATTTATTATATAAAATTTGGGCAGGTCACTACCGGAATGCTCGGGCCGCTAAGGGGGCCAATACGTCCCTGAAGAGGATATGTACTTTTTGGAAAATTCTAATTTGATGACACGTAGGATTAATAACATAAGACGAGCGTATTAGGTTGACCCTACTTTGGAAAAGAGGATCTGTCTGGGGAGTTCCATCATCTACACAGTGAATGAGAAGGAAATCTCTTTAAATTCTTCGATTATTATCATATGAGCCCCAACACATTCCAATATATTTTGGATGCCATAGCGCTTAATTAATCTAATTAATATTCCTTTTTACTTACCATCACCTCCCACTTCAACCACTTTTACCCACAGATTTCTCTCTATGATGCGGGAGTGATACTTTTTATTTTTTATATCCCACAAAGGGGAATATGACCGCACGATATTAATAAATTTTTCCGTGTCTTCAGCATTCATTTTGCTACACCATTAAAACCATAAAAACAATGAGTTGATGAGAGAACACAGAAGCCTTCTATATTTACAAGCGTCTAACCCAGTAGGACTTGTAAGCTTACAGAAGTACTGAAAAGAGCACTTACTGGTAAGGGGAAGGCCTTACCATCCCCTTTACAGAAGTGCTTATTTTTACACACGATGTCATAGGAGGTAAGGCCTTACTTTTTACTTTCCTTAGAGTAGTTACATAAGTTCTTACCTTTCAGTACTTACAGAAGTGCTCATCTTTAAGCAGTTACATAAGTACTTACCTTTGAGTACTTACAGAAGTGCTCATCTCTGAGCAGTTACATAAGTACTTACCTTTGAGTACTTACAGAAGTGCTCATCTCTGAGCAGTTACTTCAGTTCTTACCTTTCAGTACTTACAGAAGTACTCATCTCTGAGCAGTTACTTCAGTTCTTACCTTTCAGTACTTACAGAAGTACTCATCTCTGAGCAGTTACATAAGCTCTTACTTTTCAGTACTTACAGAACTACTAACCTCTCAAAAGTTTTCTACAGTTCATATGCGGCGTGTTTTTGATGTCAACGGGTGGCGTACCATAGTGAAAAATGAAAAAATAACACAGGCCAATGATGAAAAAACTTTTTTAATGGTTTTGCCTGATCCTTATGTTTTTGGGTGTGCTGAGTCCGAAAACAATAGTAAAAAAGTCGTATCACCAACCATTTTTTCACATTTATTGAATATACGAAATAGGAGTAATTCAACTATCCTGCTCACGATTGGATGATACGTGGAGATTTCAGAGTAATTTGCATGCTCCTTGTACAACAAAAGAGGTTTACTAAGTTCCCATGTTTTATATGTGAGTGCAAGGGCCTGCAAGGAAAATCTTAACACCTGGAGAGAAGAACATTTTGCGTAAAATTAGTAGTAAATCCAGAAAAGGTCCTTCTGCCACCCCTTCACATTAAACTAAGTTTAATGAAATAGTTCGTAAAAGCCTTGTCTAAAGATGGTGAATAGAGCCGATTTGCCCATTTTAAATATAATCAAGGTCATATTTAGCAAAAACTTTGGGTGATACAAAAAAACTGATGCCAGATACGATTTCAGCACCCAAAAATACATGAGATTGAGCTGCATTCGTTTAAAAAGTTTTCACAAAGCACTTTTTCGTTGGCTGTGTAATTTGTTTTGAAATAAATTAAAAGCAAAACGAAATCAAAATTTATATATACATAATGTATACTTTATTAAACAAAAAAATAACATAATATAGCTTATTAAAAAATAAAGAAATTCATAAATAATAAAAAAAATCAAACATGATTATACAGGGTGTTCCAGACTAAGATGCTAATCCGTTAAGGGGTGTTCCTGGGTATATTTGGAGAAAACAATTGTTTTACAGAATGGGGCTATCGGCCCTATCTACTGAGATACAGTGTTTAATAAAAGACCTTTGGACGATTTTGAAGATACTTAAACTTTAATAACTCCTCGACTATTCATCGTAGAGCAAGGTAATTAGCCTAATTTTTTAGAGAAATGTACATTCTTTATTTTGATATTAATAGCATCAACCTCAGTCACTTCGTTTCGGGCCAATTTTAACATCATAATTGCTTATAACTTCAAAAGTAAAGACCGCAGTATAAAAATTGTTTGCACATTATTCATAGCAAATACTGCAAGCTTTCTAATTTTGGAAAAACAATTATGGATTAATTACGTATTTTTTGGAGAAAAAGGTGGTTTTAGTTGAAATTTTAATTAAAAAACAAGATGTTGACTTTGAACTAGAATATTTGCTAAACGGAGTTACTGAGGTCGATGCTATTGATATCAAAATAAAGTTTCTCATTTCTCTAAATAATGAGGCTAACTACCTTGCTAAAGTTAAAGTAAATTATTAAAGTTTAAGTAAATTAAAAATTGTCCAAACGTCTTTTATTAAACACTCTGTACCTCAGTGGATAGGGCCGATAGCCCCATTCTGTAGAACAATTGTTTTCTCCAAATATACCCAGGAATCACCCCTTATCGGATTAACATCTTAGTCTGGAACAGCCTGTATAATATAAATAAAAAAAATCCAAAAAATTTCAAAATAAATAAACTAAATTCAAAAACGACATTACAACAAGTTTGAAAAAATAACAAAATATAGTTTTTAATAAATAAATTCATAAATAAAAAAAATTCAAACATGATTATATAATATAAATAAAAAAAATTCAAAAATGTCTTATTACAAAATAAATAAACTAAACTCAAAAACGACATTACAAGTTTAAAAATATAAGAAAATATAGCTTATTAAAAAATAAAGAAATTCATAAATAAAAACAAATTCAAACATGATTACATGATATTAATAAAAAAAAATTCAAAAATTACTTATTACAAAATAAATAAACTAAACTCAAAAACGACATTAGAAAATAAAATTATTAAAAAAAAATTCAAAAATAATAAACTTTTCTATATACAAATAAGACGCTATTCTAATTAGTTTCTTCTGTCCTCCTTCGTTTGGTTTTTTCTACTGAAACATTTTTGTAATGCCTCCCTTTGTAGGATGTGAATGCCTTTTTCAGCAGGACGATATAATTTTTTTTGTCACGCATTCACCCCTGACAGCTTCTAAAATAATAAACATTTCAGTTGTAAATAAATATTTACTAAATAATTATTCTTACCGTAAAAAATATCGTTTATTTTCTCATACGTTTTAAACGCCTTCTTCTCCTGCGTTCCATCATAATTATAGGTTAGTATAATGCTGTGGCTGATCAAACCTTCTAAATTTTTATTTAAGCCACCATTTTTGATAATTCGTTTAACAGTTATAATCTGTAAAAAAAATTATTGTATTTTTGGAATTTAATATTTTGTAAAAATTTTACCATATCATCCTTATCTATTTGAAATGTTGACAGTTTCTCTTCTACTTCCTTCATTTCTTCATCTGTTTCCAAAGGAAACATTTTTAATATACTGTCAGGTGGTTGCTGCTCGGTTATTTTTGCCAATCTAGTTAAAAGTACAGTGTGTTCTGCTAGAATATCCATAATTTGTTTATTTTGATTTATCACAATATCTGAAATTATAAGGGGCATTAAGTATTAATTAGTCGAAAAATTAAATTTAGTGTTCAAGTAAATATTATGAGAAACATAAATATTGTTTGTACTTTTTAATTCTCTAATTTCTTGATGAAGTGTGGTTTCTACAGCTACAGCTGTGGAAGGTCCAGCACCAAAAAGCGGTGGTCCAATTTGGGCATTCATCCTTCGGACGGCGCTAGGGGCTTTGGCTTCTGAGTGATCCATACTGCAATAACATGGTGATAATAAATAAACTAATTTATAATTTCATATATTACATTAAATTAAACAAACTCGTGAAGAATAGGAAGTAGAAGAAGTTTGCCGTCATTTGGGAAGCAAACATATTTATAAAGGATATCCTCAATATTAAAAACTTCAGCATTTCCTTCGCAGCTTCTTTGGCAGAGAAGTGTTCCTAGTCCTGACATTGATTCCAGAGGTTCAGCGAAAAAATTTTCGGCTCCTTGCAATTTGATTCCGCTAACACATTGTTCAAACTCATTGAAACCGGTAATTTTAATTGGGAATCCTGGTTTTACACAACAAAAATTGTCTGGTTGAGAAGTACTTAGATAGTGTTCAACGGTTTTATATGCTATAACAATATCCCTTTTCCGAATGAAATTGGTTGGGCGTATTTGTTGTTGTAAAAAAGCATATCTGAATTTATTGTGGATTTGTTGTAATATACCACTTGGTTTTTTAATTTTTCGTTTCAGTTTTTGTAGGAAGTTTTCAAACGGATAAGCTGCGAAAGTTTGCAGAAATCCAATATTTTTTATGCAAAAACAAATATGTAGAATGCTGTGAACGTTAAATGTCACGCTATTTTCTCCAAATACAGCAGCGAAGTTTTCGACAAACAATTGCAGCAGGTTTTCCGCAATAGGAAGATTAATCAAATAACTTTTTGGGCATAACAGTAACCTATATGCACAATGTAATAATAAAAACTCGTAGTAAACATCTTCATGAACTAAACCTTTCAAGACAATTATTCCAGTGTATAAACCAAATTGCCGAAACTCAACTGATTTCCACCGTAAAATTTCATCTAAACTTCTAGGGGTTCTTGCAAATTCCCTTGGGATAAATGGCTTCAAATCCTGTAATCTTTGAGACATCAATTCTTTGTTTAGACGAATTATTTTTTGAACTGTTTTTCCACTACAAATTCTTAAAATCACTTTTCTTATCACACCTAAATCGATTAGGTGCATGGGATCCAATGGGAATTGGGTAATCATCTTCACCCCCATGTTTTCGAGGCCACTGTAAGTTTCTCTGAAAATTGGTTTGTGAAACTCCAACTGCCTTCGTGCATTATAATCGTCATCTGTTCTTAGCTCCTCAACCTTAGTACTAAAAGTTACAACATTATCAACAACAACATTCCCACTTGGTAGCACTTGCAGCATCCTATTAAGGAATTATGACCTACTATGCCACATAAAAATGAACGGGCAGGTGTATCGCAGATAAATGCTCTTATTTTAATATTAAATAATCTATTTTGCTGTAATGTCCTTATTTCTGACACGAAATCATGGAGATAAATATCAGGATGAAGGGGTTTTTGTTCACCAACATAAACCCCTATTATAAATACATCAACATTATTAATATTAACCGTTTTTCCTAAAATCGGCCACAGGTGTTTTCTTATATAAAGGCAACCCGTCAACATTTATGTCTAAAATTATTTCCTTATATTGTTCTATATTATTTATTTTTTTTAATTGATTTTCTAAACCCAAATGATAATATGAGCCGGGTTGTACCGTTCTTATGGTTATTTGATTGGGTTTTCCCAATAGCGCCTTCAAACTCAATGGTACATCTAAATGTTCATCATGGAGTATTTTCAACATGGCTTCACAACTTTCCCGAGAAGGGTTATACATTAAATACCATTTTTTCACTTTTTCAGCAATTCCGGGCCTATTTGTAGTATTTCCTTCTATATCGTTGCTGCAATCAATATTTTCAGTGGTATTTTCAGGTTGATTCATATCAACATTTGAATTTCCTTCTTCGTCATCAATAACACTTTCGGAACACTGCGCCAAACTTGCAGCCAATTTTTCTCTTTCTTTTTTTATTAAACGAGATAAATGCCTTTTACTTATCATTATATACGGTATAATTTATACTTAAAAATAAATGTACAAAAACTTCCTCACTTACTTACACTACTCTCCTTTTAAATTTTGCTTGCCGTTGTGATATCCAATATTTTCAACACTTTAAGTTTAAATTCACTCAATTTCACTAAACTTTTAAGTTTTTTTCACTATTTGTGTTATTTCACCAATCTTTGTATACACAAAACTTCACACAATATTTATTAATATTTTTCTGAATTTTTCTCCTCTCACTAAATACTTTCACTTTTCGTTTTTCAAAGTCGCGATCTTTTCGCACCGAGAACCGTGTTCAAACTAAAAAGGATCACTATAAGCTAAAAAGGATCACAGTAAACGAAAATTTTCAGAAAGTGGAAAAGTACCAAAAACAAATGCAAAATCGCTACCTGAACTGAGAAGACCCGTAACGGTCAATTCCCCGAAAGGATGAAAAAAAACAAACATTTCAAAGGCGGTAAACTGAACTGAAAACCCTTAACAATGAAGTGTGAAAAAATAACAAAAACAAATTGCAAAGGATAAACCCAAACTAAAAAACCCAGTAAACAAACCCCTCCCGAACAGTTACAAAAATATGAAAACAAATGAGTCAGCGGCAAATTCTAACTTGTTTGGGTGAAATTCTGGATTACCCCTTACCATCTGCCTTCTCTTGCAATGCGTTATATAAGGGCTCTTCTAACACCTATGAAAATATGAGTACCCCTTACCAGATGACTACTTATATCAGTGCTCCATCGGTAAGTGCTACCTAGAATTCCTACTGGGAACCTTAAAAATGCATTTTGTATTGCCTCACTTCTTTCTTCGCTCTGAATTTCAGTCGTGCAAAGTTCTTTTGCGTATTTATGGAAACTTTCCTCGTAAAGATCTTTAATTTCTTTAACAAAATCTACCTTAAAAACAATAAAATATACCGGTTTATTTTCCACTATAAAATTGAAGAAATGACTTGCTATTTCCTTTTTGAAGTAAAATTTCTTTTAATGTATTCCTATTAACTGCTTACTAGCTGCAACATTATCTCAAAAGGCGTTTTAGATATAACCTGAGACGGTCCACCACGACCATCATAAATCCCGCAAGCGAATCCTATTATTAAAATATATTTAAATTGCAAACTTATATGATACTTATCCTGGGCACTTTTAAACTTTTTTTATTTTGATAAAATAACTATTATATATCTATATATATAAAAATGAATGCCGTGCGTTAGTGTCGCAAAAACTCGAAAACGGCTCGACCGATTTCAATAATATTTTTTTTGTTTTGTTCGCCTCAATACAGGGGTGGTTTTAGAAAAAAAACCATTTCAAAAAACCAAAAGGAAGAGCTGCAAATCCAAAAAAAATGGTAATTTTGGGATTTTTCATCTCACATTAGTTTCAATAGCTTCATGGCCTACCTATATATTGTTTAACAGCTGCATAAATGTGAAATTGTCATTAAATTAAATCGGTAATTTCTCAAAAACCCCAATTTAATGACAATTTCACATTTACGCAGCTGTCAAACAATATATAGGTAGGAAGGCCATGAAGCTCTTAAAACTAATCTGCAGTGAAAACTCCCAAAATGACCAATTTTTTGGATTTTTCAGTAGTTCCTTTGGGTTTTTCTTTTAATTACCCCTGTATTGAGGCGACCCATTTTCGAGTTTTTGTGAGACTAATGCACGGCAATTGATTTTTATATAGATCATTGAAAATTACACTTAAACATTATCTTATTAACATCTTTAAGGTATTCTCCATCATTCTCACCTGGATTACCTTTGTAGTATTTGTGAACATTGGGAAACCTGTAAAATATTAGCATCCATTGTTCTTTATATGCTTCCACCGAAAAATGCGTAAAAGCTTTTAATTGGTGCGATTAAATAAAGTGTTAATAAGAAAATATATAATTGTCGAGTTTTTGTATTATGCCTCAGATTGCGGTACATCTTGACAATGGTCAACGTGTATATTTCACTGAAGAAAATACTCGCCAACGAGCTTTCCAGCCACCAAAAACTACACTTACTGAATTTTTCACACTGTGCCAAAAACTTGATAATTTCGGACAGTTCGCAACAACATTGTTATATACCGACGTCCCTCGCTATTATACATGGAACAAATCAGGTGGAAGCCACGTAGACACGGCGAACCACATCCAACTATCGCACGCGTATGGAAAGCAAAGACATTGGGACGACTTTACACAATACATCCAAAACAACGCGAATGTTTCTTTTTGCGTTTGTTGTTGTTGAATGTTCCAGGACCAACGTCTTTCGAATTTTTACGCACAGTCAATGGTCAAATATTCAATATATTTCAAGATGCATGTTGCGAGTTGCAATTGCTGGAAGACGGCAACAGTGGCGTGGCGTGCTTTGAATTGTAGGGGATGCAATCTGGCAAAATTTGTGTGGAAAGACTCCGTTCCGCGGATGCACGTTATATATTCAAAAGGAGTATTAAGATTATCTATATTATCATGAAAGATAAAGTCTTCCATTGAAATTCCAGCGAGTGTGGGCTACTTTTGGAAGTTTTCGTTTTAAAAACAAGTCGAGGACAGCGGTTCGTTTAGTTGAGTGACAAAGAAATTTGAGAATCCTATGATTGACTGAAAGAAGATTCGGCACTCACGAATCTTGTCACATGATTTCGATAAAACAATATTTAAGCGATGAGCAAAGCAGTATACAAAAAGAGCGTTTGGAAGTTTCTTTAACCCGGGATTGAAGATCGTCATAGCAATTGTAACTTGGAACCACATGCCAAATTCTCCATAACATGAACTATATGTTCATGCAAACGAACTGCTGTTCTATCATCGAAAATATTTTTAAAACTAATGAATGTGTTGCCAGAAGAAGAAATGTATCTCAGAGTGGTTAACAACATAGATCGCCAGGAAATATCCGTGGTTTCATCACAAATAATTGCGACAAACTTAGAATTGTGGGTTTCAGAAGCAACTTTAATTTTTAGTAAGAGTGCAGGAAATAGCCATTATTAAATCATTTTGAATATTGTTTGATAATCCAGAAAATACTGAAGCTGATTTTTAATTTCAGGATTATGTTTGGCCAAATGTGAAATTAATTCAATTATTAATAATTTTCCCGGTTAATAAAATCTTGACCCTTGCTCTGACTCCGAAAGGCTTGCTCTTAACATGCCAAGTGGCAAAGAACATGTGAGAATCCCAGGCAGATCCTGAGCGCTGTTGCTTCCACTATTGGGCATGATCTCTCCCCCTATGTAAATGTTTTCCGTCCACAACAGAGACGTGGCACATCTTCGCAGCCTGGGACCGGCAGGAAAGTGAGCTCATTGCTTATTGTAAAATTTCCGTCTGCCAACGAGCAGTTGGAGTTTTTAAAAAAAAAAGCCGTCAGCATGGAACTCTAACGCTGAAGAAACTAAACCTAGGTTTCGCCTCTGACAGCGTTGTTCGGGTGACTGAGAGCCTGACATCTAAAAATAATAATATTTACCAAACTGCACGGAAACTTCTAAAAAGGAATCTCGTGTCTTCTGTTTTTACTAGGCGGGGTCTTGTCTATGTTCAGCTAGACGGTAAACAGCAGCCACGCAGAATCACCTCGGCCCTGGATTTGGATGATGTTGTCGGCTCTTCCCTAGGAGCTTAAGTCTTGAATTCCCCATGGAAAACTTTGAACTTCCCGCTGTCTTCGTGGAATGGAGCCTCGTAGGAATGAATGTTTAAAATATTTTTCTTTCTTGTTTTTTTTGTTTTTTTTCTTATCTTATTTCATATTTAATTATTATTTTTTTTTCTTCTCTCTATTTCATATTTTATTTTTTTTTGTTATTTCATATTTGATTATTTTTTTATTTCATATTTAATTATTTTTTATCTTGTATATATTTTTTATTTTTATATATTTCTTCACTTAATATTTAGTCATGTTTGCTTTTACCATTAAGTTTATTATCACTTACTTTATCGTTCTTTCTTTTCTTTTCTTTTCTTTTCTCTCGCTATTTTTTCTCTTTTTATTCCCCACTAGCTTTCTCTATATTATTCCTCGGTTGATCTTGCTGGTTGTTCGGTGTGGATGCTTGCTCTTCGTCTATGATGGTGGTTAGCGTTTCCCCACTGGACAAAATAAGAACGATTTTTAAGATTTTTACATCGCGTGCAGATGGTCTCAATGTCGTATGTATGAATGCGAGAAGCCTTAGAAGTAAGTGTGATATGTTGCATGATTTTTTTTCCATGTTATTGTTGTCTGCGAAACCTGGCTCAATGACGGTATCAACTCCAACCTCGTATCTATCCCTGGCTATAATATTTTTAGAAATGATCGCGTAGGGCGTGCAGGTGGTGGCGTTGCTATTTACGTTCATCATAGCATAAAGTCCTCAATTATAATCTCTGCCACATGCTGTCAGAATGCCCAATACTTGGCTATCGAATTAAATACTGGTGTAGAAAAGGAAAAGGTATATGAAATGTTTGTTCCTCTAAGGTTAATACGGGCTTACCCACGACGGTGTCCTTGGCTAACGCGTGAAGTGCATATCTCAATAACTGAAAGGGACTTCCTGTATCATCGATATAAGAGGACGCGTAATGAGGAAGTGCGTAAGCTGTACAAAAGAGCCCGCAATAGGACAGTATCGCTAATTCGTTCAGCTAAACGCACCTATTTTAGTAACCTGCTGGACACAAGCTTACCCCCAAAAGAAGCTATAGAGTAACCTCCGCAATCTTGGAACTTTTGGTCAAAATTACCAGAAAGCAGAGTTAGATCCCGATATCCTGAATGCATTCTTTTCTTCCACCTCTGATTCAGTCTGTAACTCGTATTCCCCCGACTTAAATTATTCTTCTGATGGTTTTGCATTTCGCTGCATTGGCGAGGATGAACTTCTTTCTACACTATACTCAATAAAATCTGAGGCTGTTGGCTCTGATGATGTTCCACCTAAATTCTTAAAAATCATCGCACCGTTTGTATCAAATGTGCTCACGCATATCTTCAACTACTGTCTTACGTGTTCCCAATTTCCACTACAATGGAAGCTAGCGTTGGTGGTACCTATCCCAAAAACAGTTTCCCCTTTGCAACCCTCTGATTTCCGTCCAATTAGCCTTCTATGTTTCTTGTCGAAAGTATTCGAAAAAATAATCTTTAAGCAACTTATTGCGCATATTGAAGAAAACTGTCTTCTTTCTAAATGGCAATCTGGCTTTAGATCTGGGCACAGTTGTGAAACTGCACTACTAAAAGTCTCTTCTGGTATCTATGATGCCTTGGACAACACTAAAGTAACTTTCTTGACTTTACTCGACTTTTCGAAGGCATTTGATTCAGTTGATCATGTAAAGCTCTTACAGAAATTAGATAATAAATTTTGGTCTTGGTCCTACTGCGGTGAAATTATTGTTAAGCTACTTATCTGGGCGTTCTCAAATCGTTAAAATCCAGGATAAATTCTCCAAGCCCATATTTCTACGATGTGGTGTTCCCCAAGTAGGGATTGAATACCGGGATCCCGGGATCCCGAAAACCGGGATACCGGACCGATTTTTCTCCGGTATTACAATACCGGTATTAGTAGACAATACCGAAATTTCGGTATTTAAGAAAATAGGTTTTTGTTTCATTCAAAGTCTCGACAAATGATCTTTCTTTCATTTATTGTTTTCTAAACTCGACGAAGTTAATCTCATTGCTTTAAAAATAACTTCACGCTCAATTAGGGATTCAAATTTTCGATAACCATAACAATGATAGAAAAGATACATAATCCTTTCGGAATAACTTGAACATAATTCGGTCGGGGTTCTTTCTTCAGTTTTGAAATTGATTTCAGAAATTTTAATCCCTAAATTGAGTATTAGGTTATTTTTAGAACAATGAGATTAACTTCGTCGAGATCAGAAAACAATAAAATGAAAAGAAGATCTTTTTTCAAGACTCGAATGAAACAAAATAGATGTCATGTGAAACTTTTTTTTCTGTGAATACCAAAATTTCGGTATTGACTAATTGTTGACTTGTTAAATTTAACAAACAAAAATAAATTATTATAACAAATGAAAACAATCAAAATTATAACAAATATAACAAATAACAAAACGATAACAAATGGAACAAAACGAACTAAATTTAACAACTAACATGGATAATTTTAACAAATTGAAACAACAAATTTAAACAAACAAAAACAAAAAATGATAACAATAACAACATATTAACAAATAGAACAAATCGAACTAAATTTAACGAACAATGAAGAAATAACAACCGACCAATCAGACAAAATCAAACTAAACCTATTAACTAACAACCACTGACATATAGAATGGACTGCTCATCAGGAAATTCTCATGGCACCAATTCGTTCCATAGGTGACAATGACAAACCTTTTTTCACTGACATGTAAACACGTCAGTTACTTTTGTAAATTAAAATTTTTTATATTCGTTTTTGGACGATGGAAACAAAATTGCATTTGTTAAAAAAAATAACAAATGCAATTTTGATGTTATTTTCCTTTTAAAATGCTTTTTTCATTAATTACCATGCGAGGTTCTCCACCCCTGTTTCATATATAAGTATGTCAGTGATTCCGGGGCTTATGGCGAAAAGAGACAGAAATAAAAAAATTACTATACCCATCTATTTTTTGTAAATATTCTGACATTAGTTCAAAGGAAAAAATGAAATCAGGTATGGCATGGCAACTTTAATATCGTGCAACCGTTGTGGCGGTTTTATTTTAAATTTCGCTTAAAATCATTGGTGCCATGAGTTTGTATGGAAATAATGGAATAGATAAATTTGGTGCGCAGAGATTGAGGAATCAGTTCCTTCCGAAATTCGGAGTGTTGAATTAACTATCCACAATGGAAGCTAACGCAAAATATGTTCCACACAAAAAATCTAACGATAAAAGATCGCCGTGGGTTCATTTTTTAATCAACAGTACGGATAAAACTTGGGCTCAGTGTAAATTGTGTAATAAGCCAATAAGGTGCAACGGTGGATGTACGAGTGGACTGCATACACATCTGAAGGCTATTCATCAGATCAACGTACTGCAACACGGAATCGATGATGAGGCTGACAACCAGTCCAGAACCCAAAAAAATATGAGTGTGCGTAGGACCACACGTTGGAAGTGAAAACTTCTATGGCCGGCTAGTCTATATTTCCAAATCAATCTTAATATTACAGTAGGATAAGGATCAAGAAATTTTGTTTATGAATATTCCATTTAAGTTTATTTTATTGTTAATGTTCCAATAAAATTAGAAGAACAACAAAGTAATAGATAATTCACAAAAAACAATACACAATATCTACATAATATATAATTCATAATGCCTAATACATATTACATAATGCATAGTACATAGTGCGTAGTGCGTAGTACATAATAAATAGTACATAGTACAAAATACATAGTGCATAGTACACAGTACATAGTGCATAATACATAGCACATAGTACACAGTGAATAGCACATAGTAATAGTACATAATACATAGTCCATATGTAGTACATAGTACATAGTGCCTAGTACATAGTATATAGCACATAATACACAGTACATAGTGCATAGTATTTAGTACATAATACATAGTGCATGTTGGAAAAAGTGACTATCACCTTGCCACAGTAGGACACCATAACTATTGTTTATTACAGCTTTACCACAAACGATGATGAGAAGATGGGAAAAAATCACCAACATGACAATAGATAACATCAACAACAGAAAAAGAACAATAACAACACCAGCCGCAACAACTAACCAGCTGTAAGATTCTTCTATATGGCGATGTACAACTATATGGCAATGTAATAACTCTCAACATCATTAAGTAAAAATTATTGTTATAACAATATTCAAAATCAAAAATCAGAATTAATATTAATTTAAGATGCAAATGTAAATTTCACTCGAATTCCACTCAATAATCCACTCAAACGAAATTTAAATCTGGCCACACTAAAATCGACCAAACTTACACCGTATACACACACAGACAACTGTATCCCCACTTCGGTTGTTATCAACAAAACCAGTTTATACCGTTATTTTAAAGATCAAGTGAATAAAAATATTTGCTCGGCTGATTTTCGCTCTCTTGTGATCCAGCAGCTCCACAAAGCAGGTAACTTATTCCCATTATTAATTCCACTCCCTATTCATATATTTTAGTTGTGTCTTGTTGAGTCGAGACAAGGCATAACTAGTTATTAATTCAAATCCTATCTTGTATATTGTTATACAAGATATATAATACTTATATTAGTTATATCTTGTAGAGTCGATACAAGATATAACGACATACTAACCTTGTTTGTATCTTGTTGTATCAATACAAGATATAAACCCATATTTACTAAATCATAGTAAGACCTTATAGCATTGTATAAGGTGTTACCACTTTAATATTGGTGTATCCTGTAGTGTCGATACAGGATATAACGCCATATTAACCTTGTTTATATCTTGTTGAGTCGATACAAGATATAAACACTCTACTAACTTACAGCAAGACCATGTAGCATTGTGCAAGGTATTGCTACTTTATCACTAGTTATATCTTGTAGTGTCGATACAAGATATAACTTGTTACTAACTTTGTTTATATCTTGTTGAGTCGATACAAGATATAAACACTCTACTAACTTGCAGCAAGACCTTGTAGCATTGTACAAGGTATTGCTACTTTATCACTAGTTATATCTTGTAGTGTCGATACAAGATATAACTTGTTACTAACTTTGTTTTGTATCTTGTTGCGTCGATACAAGATACAAACACTTTACTAATTTACAGCAGTACCTTGTATCATTGTGCAAGGGATCGCTACATACTCATTAGTTATATCTTGTAGTGTCGATACAAGATATAACTTGTGACTAACCTCATTTATATCTTGTTGCGTCGATACAAGATATAAAGCCCTTTACTAACATATGGTAACATTACATATGGTGTTACTACAATACCAATTATTCATTGCACATTCCTTCAAAGTTATCCCTTTCCCTCACGTTAACCTGCTGTTGATAGAATCAGGTGAGTACAAGTTTTTGGTCACTTATTTGTTCTCCTTCATATTAAATTATATTATTTTATTGTGGCATGGTGAAGTTCGAGTGAAATTAAGTGAACTATTCATTAACAAATCCAATTACTTTGTTGCATACTTTACTTGAAATGCGAATGAATTTAATTAAAAGTGAAGCTGTTTATTTTATTACATCTTTATTTTGACGTAAATATTTTCTTGTGTTAATCAATTATATGAAAATAATATATTTGTGAATTAAAAATAAATAAATTGAATTATATTAAAAGAGTCAGCAATTTAAGTTTGTGCTAGTTACATCCTTACCTTTGTTGGCCACTGAGCATTGGGATTGTGGGGCTGCGTGCCGGGAAATAAAAAACAAAGCGAAATAAGTTATCCGAATTTAAAACATGGTCCTTCGAGCCGGATATAGCTCCCAATTTTAGTGCCCAGTCAAGTTAGGAATTAGTGTCAAACAACTTAACAGCCTTTGGAAGATATAGCATAGCTTCACCATAGGCAATCAATCTTTATACGATTAACAATTCATTAGTGGTCAAATTTTACTCATTTTCTTTACAGTGACAGTGTTTCTGTTTTGTAATCAGAATATTTAAGTGGAGGCAAAGGTCCTCATTTCATGCAATATCAATTTTAAACATTAATGTGAACCTAGTGCTCAAGAATTTCTATTTTGTTAAAGCAAGGTGTTTATTTCAAGCAACTAATCTCTAGAGATTAAGAGTTTTAGTTTTCTTTAATTTAAACGCCGTTTTTCAATTCTGGTGTTAATTTATTTTATTTACTCGTAAATAATATTATAAAGAACTAAGTTAAATACTTTGTACGATACTATTTGCAAGTTATGAAGGTCTGCCTCCATATTTTCCTATCGTGATATAAACGGGTTTGCGGAGGTCTCCCTGCGCTCTCGTCTGTATCACGATTTCAACTCGACTCCTGGAAACTGAAAGAAGCAAAGTGATCGTGATCGAATCAGTGAGAAAAAGGGGATGGTCAACGGGAAAGGGGTATCGCATGATCAACTGTAACTCGCCCCTCCTTTAGCCCGAGACTCCGGCGAGGATTATTTATTATTATTTATTTTGAATTATTTCCGACTTCACTTTGTTTGTTTCATCCTCCTTTACATACAATATACTATAAATTTGCATTATTAGGTTGTACATACCTACGAATAATAAATAAAATTTTCATTTACATATATGTATCTCTTTTCTTTTTATCTGGTAATATTACAAATTTATATTCTCCAAAAAAAAATCAAAGCAGTTATTTCAATTCATTTTTGCAGTACTAATTATTTAAATTTGTTTTTGTAATTAATTAACTTTATTTTTGTAATCTTATTGTATATAATATTACTTCCTTTATTTTTGATAAAATTATTTAAATTCGCTGTCGCAGTACTAATTATTTATATTTATTTTTGTGATTAATTAAATTTGTTTTTGTAATTCCAATCGTTTATATTCATTTTTGTAATACTGTTTCCTTGTTTGATAAAATTATTTAAATTAATTCCAATTATTTAAATTTATTTCTGTGATATTCTAATTATTAAAATTTATTCTTGTAATAATATAATTCTTAAAATTTATATTTGTAATACTATTTTCTTCTTTAATAAAATTGTTTCAAATTTTTTTTTTTGCAATACTACTTATTTATATTTATTAATTCATTTTTGCAGTACTAATTATTTAAATTTGTTTTTGTAATTAATTAACTTTATTTTTGTAATCTTATTGTATATAATATTACTTCCTTTATTTTTGATAAAATTATTTAAATTCGCTGTCGCAGTACTAATTATTTATATTTATTTTTGTGATTAATTAAATTTGTTTTTGTAATTCCAATCGTTTATATTCATTTTTGTAATACTGTTTCCTTGTTTGATAAAATTATTTAAATTAATTCCAATTATTTAAATTTATTTCTGTGATATTCTAATTATTAAAATTTATTCTTGTAATAATATAATTCTTAAAATTTATATTTGTAATACTATTTCCTTCTTTAATAAAATTGTTTCAAATTTTTTTTTTGCAATACTACTTATTTATATTTATTTTATGTTAATATACATATATTTATATTTATATATAATACATACTAGTATATGACTTCTTTCTTATAAAACCTAAGTTATTTTTGATTGTTATTTAAATATAAGTTTTGGTCTATTAAGTGAGTAATGAAAGTGATTTTATTTGATGAGTTATAATCAGCTTGATTATCAACTTATAATGTATAAATTTCTCTTGAACAAGCTTTAATTAGCTGAATTATTAATTAACAATATACGATATATATATATTATAACAATAATTAACTTTTCTCTTGAACAAGCCTTTATCTTAATAAATTTTTGTTATCAAAACAGATATTGAGTAATAGTTCAGTTGTTATTTTGGAATTTCTTTTTCCTTTTTATATGTGTTTTATAATACTTTTGGCCTTTATCGCTTCTAACGTGATCTACATCTAACTGTTGTACGTTTACTTTCCTGAATTTCGAGTGGTTTTTGCCACCTCGTTCTTCTTTAATAAATATGGGTCCTGTTGCTATGTCTACATTTTCTCTATTTTCGTTCAACTTATTTATCGTCCTTTCCTTTATTTTAATAATTCTCTCTTTTATTGAGGGATACTCTTCACTGCTTATGGTTCCGTTAATAAACTCTATTGGCTTTCGTCCAGTGGTCGTATGAATCGTGTTATTGTACCAATTTGATACTTTTGTAAATTTTTTCGTCCACTGACTCTATGTCTTTATTGGGATCGTGTTTTAAAAGTCTCAAATGTTCGTTTAATTTATTATGGAGACGCTCGACGTCGGAATTTGATGTGTGATTGATATTTTGTCCATGAAGAAATTCTGTTAAAGGTATTGCCTTAAAGCCTAGCTCATTGTCGACTATCAGCTTTTTAAAGCTACCTAGGGTGCATATATATTGTAATAACGCTTTTTTAAACTCGATCCAAGATCGATTCGAAATTTTAATTGCATGGGCATGTTTAGAAAATTTATCGATTAGGGTTAAAAATATAGTTTTATTCAGGCTATAGAAAACATCAGCATGAATCACTTCTTTTGGGCAGTTTGGTGTTTGTGTTATTTTATATTTTATCTTTATGGGTCGCCTGTCGTATTTTTTTTGTTACATATTTCGCAGTTATTAATATACTGAGTAATTCTTATTTTTAATTTGGGGTTATATATCTCCTCTCTGAGTTCGGCGAAGTTTTCGTTGATGCCTCTGTGGTTGTTTTTATTATGTTCGGCCTCAATTATCTTAGTTAGTTCATTTTCATCCGTCACGTCTTTGAGAATCTTTTTACATCGTTTTATTTTAAATTTTATATTATTATTAAAGTTTCTTTCAATTATATTTTTGAACTTTTCATATAAAGAATCGTCTTCTATTAGAATCGCATTTGTTCCATTGCTATCAAAATGGTTTTTTACAATTGTTATTATTGTATCGTTGTCGTATGACTTTGCGGAAATTATTTTTCTGTTTGAGTTAAATATTTTTAAATTTTTTACTCGTATTGAACCTGAATTGGTTTTGTTGATAATAATTTGCTTTTTATATAGGTTTAGCGGGGTTGTTGACTCTATTATTGTCTGGTTGGTGATTTCATTGTGGTTTATAGCAACGCGTGAAAGGGCGTCAGCGTTGCCATTTAGTACTCCTTTCTTGTACCTGATTTCATAATCATATTCTGCTAAACGAAGTCTCCATCTTACAAGCTTTGAATTAGGTTCCTTTATGGAGAAAAGCCAAGTAAGTGGTCTATGATCGGTCTCTATAAGGAACTTTCTTCCGAATAAGTAAGGTCGGAAGTATTGAGTTGACCACACGATTGCGAGTAGCTCCTTCTCTATAGTGCTGTACTTCTGCTCGTGGTCATTTAGGGTGCGACTGGCATAACAAACTGGATGGCCATCTTGTGAGAGTATGGCGCCTAGGGCGAAATTACTTGCATCAGTCTGTAAGGTGAAACGTTTTTCAAAGTTTGGGTATATCAAAATTGGGTCATTAATTAGCATTCGTTTTAGTGTCTCAAAACTCTTTATATACTCTGAGTCTTCCGTGTTTAATTTTATATCCTTTTTTAGATATTTTACCATTGGTCGAGCTATCTTCGCATAATCCTTAATAAATTTCCTGTAATATCCTGACAGTCCTAAAAATTGTTTAATTTCTTTCGCTGATTTGGGTAAGGGAAAATTTTGTACACAAATTACTTTTTTGGGGTTAGGTTTTATGCCTGCCTTAGTAACAATATGTCCGAGAAACTCGGTTTCTCTTTTCAGAAACTCTGATTTATCCAATTGGACCTTTAGATTCATATCCTTTAGTCTCTGGAAAATCTTACTTATTGACTCCAAATGCTCTTGCAGAGAGGTCGAAAAGATGATTATATCATCCAAATATACGAGGCATATTTTGTTAATATAATCGCTTAATATGTTGTTCATGAGGCGCTGAAAGGTTGCAGGGGCTGTCTTCAGTCCGAATGGCATGCGGAGGAACTCGTAATGTCCACCTTCAACGCTAAATGCGGTTTTATGCACATCCTTTTCTGCTATTTCGATTTGGTAGAAGCCTTTTGCAAGGTCTAGTGTGGTGAAATAATTGCATCTACCTAGTTTCTCAAGGATTTCGTCCATATTAGGTATAGGATATCTGTCGTCCACTGTCACTTCGTTAAGTTTGCGGTAGTCGATAACCAAGCGCCATTTGGGTTTGCCGCTCGCGTCTACCTTTTTGGGCACAATCCATACTGGTGCCGAATACGGTGATTGGCTTGGTCTAATTACTTTATTTTCTAGCATTTCCTTAATTTGTCGGTGGACTTCGTCTTTATGAATGTAGGGCTACCTGTATGTTTTGACTGATATTGGTGCATGATCTATAGTTCTTATTTCATGTTTTATAGCGTTAGTAAAACTGAGGTCGGACTTCGTGCAATAGAATATTTTGGAGAATCTTTTGATAATCGGAATTAATTTTTCTTTTTCCTCTAGATTTAAATGTTCTGTCCTGATTTCTTCCAAGAGTGGTTTTTGTTCTCTATTATCGTGAATGTAAAAATATTCATTTGTAACATTCATGACTTGTTGGCAATTAACATGTACTTCCTTTGGTGTACTGCCTCTCACCTCCATGATAGCATTCATTTTAAAATCCTCTACTTCATAAATTCCTTCTTTAATTTCCACTTTATTGTCGTCTGACACTCTACCTTTGGTGTATGCTAGTCCCTCTTTCTTGTAAACGGGTATATCTACTTCGTAAGTGCCTTCTTTTAAAAAGTAGTAATTCTGGGTTCTTTGTATTGGAAAGTGAATGGGTGTTTGTTTTGCGCCGGTTCGGAGCATATCTATTTCGTAGTTTATTACTGCATTTAATGGTCTTAACACGTTATTACCAAGAAGACCGTCGTATTGGTCATGGAAATTTCATATGAGCATTTCGATTTTATTTTCGGGGTCGCCCAATTCTTCAAAAAGTGGTATAGAAACTTTTTCCGTTATTGTAACAATATGTTGAAGGCATGTTACCTTGAGGGGATTTGTCGGTACTTTCCATTTAGGGTCGCAAAGGTCGGGGTTTATAACTGAGTGCGTTGCGCCGCTATCTACTATAAATTTTAATGTTCCTAACTTAGATTTTACTTCTATATATGGTAGGTTACTGCTGAGGCTATCGGCCGAAAATTTTGTGCGTTTGGTTGTTCCTGTGAATCAAGGTTATTTTTCAATTCGATGTTGCCGACGTCCATCGGTTCCGCTGCTGTTTGAGGTATCGGATCAGCTCTATTGCTGTTATATTGATATGATGGTCGCGGCCTATCGTTGTAGCTCCTGTTGCGATTATTGAAATTATCATGATGATTATTATCATAGAATTGTGGGTTATTACCGCGACTACGGTTCTGGTTATAGGGACGATTAAAGGTGTCGTTTCTATTTTGTTGCGGGCCATTGTCGTACTTCCGATATTGTTGTTGTTCATTATTGTAGTTCTGGTTCTTTCGAATATCAAAGGTTTCACGCTCGTACCCATTTCTGTATCTTGGCAAGTTATATTAATTTTTCCCAAAATTCTGTAATCGCTGCGAAAAGTTGTCTTTGTATTTATTTGCTTTTGTAAAATTATTACGGGGATTTAGGTCTGCGTATCCTTCTTGGTATAATATGTCCATAGCTGCCTCTAGGCTTTCTGGGTTACGACATATTAGAATAGTCTTCATCGGTTCCGGGAGTTTGTTTTTAAATATTCGGAGCGCAGTTCTCATGTTGTTTCTAGTATATTCTTGGGAATCCGGCCCTTCTCCCATTGTTTGTAACGTCTTGTGATTTAGCCTACTCAGGTGTCTTTTGATGTCATTGAAAAACTCTATACTAGTCGTTCTATATGTTAGTCCACGCAGATCATCGAACATTTCTTCACAACTGCGTCGTTCTCCGAAACTATTCTGAAGGACGCTTTTAATTTCCCTCCACGTTTTTGCATGGCAATTAATATCTAATACCTCTTTAGCTTTGCCCTTTACTCTACTTTTTATAATATCTGTGAAAAATAATACCGAACGTTCATCGTATTGTTGTAGGAAGGGAAGTACGCGATCTATTAGATCTATAAAACTTTGCATATCCCGTCTATTACCGTGAAATTCCGGAATACTCTGCAGGTATTTTATCGGGCTAATTGTCACCGATCCTCCGTTATTTTCTTGTGCCATCTTGTATATTTGTTTTATATACTTTGTATATTTGTTGTATATTTGTTTTATATACTTGTTAGTGTGTTATTATATTTTTTGTATTTTTATCCTTACGGCTGAATAAATGAAGCCCGGATCCAATTAAAGTAATACTAGTTTTATCTTTGAAACCACTTAAATACTGAAATCGTTCTTAATCGGATTTTCGAACAATACTATAATGTAATTCTAATAACGTATTTAATATTTATTTTTATCCTTACGCTGAATAAATGATGACCGGATCCAATTAAAGTAATACCAGTTTTATCTTTGGAACCACATAAATACAGAAATCGTAATGACGTATAATTAATTCAGTTTCTTAAAATTAGTTTATCTAAAGTTATGGTTTATTTTCAGATTATATTTAAATTTGTTTTATATGGTCTCAATAAAGGTTCAATAATGTTCCTAATGTCTTTGACGTAATTTTGTTCCTTGTTGTTGATTTAGTTTTTTTTTTTCGGCCACTGTTTTGAAAAGTTCAAATTTAGATCTTATTACTAATGTTACTACAATGACATTGCAGTATTGCCAAGATTATCAAAAATTCTCATATAATGTAAATGGTAGATAAAGGTATGTTCTTATATAATGGAAAAAAAAACAATTTAACAAATCACGAACAGAATGCTAGTGATTCCAATAAATCATTTGTCTTTTAATAATTCACTGATATTATGGGCTGATATTCTAATAATTGTTACCTTACATTCCTCAATTTGATCATTCCAGTATGCGGTCAAATTTTCCTTAATTATATTTGGGTGAAAACAAATTTTCAATTGATGCTTTCTAGCATTACTCCTGATGCTAGGTAATAATAATATTTAATTGGAAACGCTCAAGAAATTAAATCACTTTCATTTATATAAAGAAGATTTCTAAGAATATGTACATCTAAAAAAGAAGGAATATTAATCTATGCAACAATATTAATATACATATAATAAAAGATAAAAAGGAACTTTTCACGCCGACAATGCTGGAATCCTATTGTTGCTCTTTTACCGTTGACAGCTTTGTCCTCTTGCTACATCAAAAATTCCTCGGCTTTTTTTTGTTTTAAATCGTCTGCTATAAGCGCTGGTTTTATTAATTTAAAGTTGGTTAGCATGATTTTGACTTCCAAAAAAAAAAATCAAACGGAAGATGTTAACAAATTGTATTTGTTTGCACTTGTTTTCTGTATGTGCACAAATAAAGAAAAACTTTTACAGCCTGAGTTCGATTGCTTAACAGACGCAATCAATCCAACACAATCAAACCGTTAAATCATATCCGTTAAGTCCCATACAATAGAACTAAGCATGGCGATGCAACAAGTTTTTTTCTTTTAATCACAATGAATTAATTTAAAGAAAAAAAATTCTTTTCAAATAAAGATTTCTTTTCCGCCCTTTTTTTTTATAACCGTAAAATGAAATTATTGTTAGAATTTACGCGCAATCAAATAAATTTGGAACCATAAAAAAAATGAGCATGTGCTCCCCGGCAACACACAACACAAACGTTGTCTTTTTTTTGCAATTTCGCCTCTTCGAACACTCTCCTCACAACACTTTTTGTTTTTCCTTTCCGCCTTCAAAAACTTTCTAAATTCGCGAAGCAATTCAACATTCCTTGGAAACATTTTTTTTTTATATTCTCTAATTTCAACATTCTAGAAACAGCACAGCTAGAAAAATGCTTCTTGTGCAGGCGTAAGACATCTCCTCACTGCTGAAAAAGTTGCATCGCGCCAATCGAAGTTTTGTGGACTCATCGGCCCCGTTATATTCTTTGTCGTTTTGTATATGATGTAGTTGCTGCTTTTGTATTGGAGTTTCGTTTCCTAATGTATTCACAATAAATTTTTTTTTTAATTCACAATCAAAAAATTTTTTTTTTTCGTTTCTTTTGTTTCTTTTACAATCATTTGTAAATGTTTGAAATTATTATTTTCGACCAGCTCTTGCGTGGTTTTTGTAAAGAACACAAAAAATTAATTCGGTACCCGATAAAATGTTAACACATACTACATCGCACTTTTCTACAAACTGGGATGTATCCGGGTATCCCATCCTCGTCGCCAGTTTTAGTTTTCTTTAATTTAAACGCCGTTTTTCAATTCTGGTGTTAATTTATTTTATTTACTCGTAAATAATATTATAAAGAACTAAGTTAAATACTTTGTACGATACTATTTGCAAGTTATGAAGGTCTGCCTCCATATTTTCCTATCGTGATATAAACGGGTTTGCGGAGGTCTCCCTGCGCTCTCGTCTGTATCACGATTTCAACTCGACTCCTGGAAACTGAAAGAAGCAAAGTGATCGTGATCGAATCAGTGAGAAAAAGGGGATGGTCAACGGGAAAGGGGTATCGCATGATCAACTGTAACTATTAAGCTCGAACTGTGCTTAAGTAATTCAAGTGTTCAACTACTGTTATTTCGAACTGTGCTTAAGTAATTCAAGTGTTCAACGACTATTATTTCCTCGAGACAGAGTCCATCATACATAGTAAGGTCTTACATACCTAGCTATTTTCCACGAGCCCAGTGCTCAAATTATATTACTTTCTAGAGGCAGCGCCCTCACTTCATTCAATTGTAAGGTTCTTATACCGAACAATTCCTTGAGCCTAGCACTCAAATCATATTATTTTCTAGAGGCAGCGCCCTCACTTCATTCAATTGTAAGGTTCTTATACCGAACAATTCCTTGAGCCTAGCACTCAAATCAGATTATTTTCTAGAGGCAACGCCCTCACTTCATTCAATTTTAAGGTTCTTATACCGAACAATTCCTTGAGCCTAGCACTCAAATTATATTATTTTCTAGAGGCAACGCCCTCAATTCAATTCAATTGCAAGGTTCTCATACCGAACAATCACTTGAGCTTAATCAATTGCAAGGTTCTTATACCGGACAATTTCTTGATCCTAGTACTTAAATTATATTATTTTCTAGAGGCAACGCCCTCATTTCAATTCAATTGCAAGGTTTTACACACCAAGCTATATTTATACGAGCTACTGATCACATTTTCTCATATTCTACTACTGCTCAAATCTTATTGAGATTTCGAGGCAGAAGTTCACATTTACTTTAAGCGCAAGGTGTACATACACCGAATCTATATTCTAACACTCAACTATTTTTGTACTTAAACCTTAACATCTTGACGAGGCAGAGTACCTTAATTTAAGCTACTTTCAAAGTGTTAAACACCAAAACTACATTATTGTTCTAGGTTCTAGCAGCATAGTGCTTAAAAAAATCATTATTAACATTTCAGGTTTTTGAACTGCAATTATACAAAGAGCTAAAAGCTACCACTTACTACTTTTTTTTATATTGAAGTGTTTATTTTTTTGAATTTATTTGGTCATTTTTGAATTTTATTTGTGCGGTTTAAGTTGATATTGAGATGGCTACCAATACAAGTTTTAATGATACTTTAGAGCTGCAAAGGGTGTACATAGATTTGTTAAACAAGGCTATGAAAGGTTACACAAAGACAGCATTGGTTAAAAGGACAAAGGAATTAATTACGGAACGAATATCACAATGTCGCGGCCTTTGGGCACAGATAGAAAAAACCCATGTGCAAATTGAGTTACAATTTGCAAAACTCGTTGAAAAGCCAACATGTGAATACTTTGTCAAGGAAACGTATTTGCATCTTGAAGACAAATACTTCGAGTTTATGGGAACAATAAAAGCTGCCCTCAGCAAATTTGAGGAACAAGTTCCTCCCCCAAGTCCTTCAATGCACGAATCAACGCGAATAAGTTCATCTGCCTTGACAACTCATCTATGGCGATTGCCAAAGATTTCATTACCCACTTTCTCAGGATCTTATGAATCCTGGCGGTCCTTTCACGACCTATTTAACTCTTTAGTGCATCAAAATCCTACACTTTCTGATGCACAAAAACTGCATTACTTGAAGTCGGTACTATCTGGAGAGGCAGAGCATCTGTTACGAAAATTTCAAGTAACTGATGCTAATTATGAAACAGCGTGGAATGTGTTGTTAAAGAGATACAATAACAATAGAGTATTGGTTAATGCACAGCTGAAGATATTGTTTAATCTCAAGCCTGTGTCTAGTGAGTCAGTTAATTCGATAAAAACTTTGTTGGATAAATCAAATGAGTGTTTGTCTGAACTAGATGCCTTGGGCATTAATACTTCAAATTGGGATTCTTTCCTCATATATTTGATTGTCCAAAGACTCCCGGCCGAAACTCACAGGATGTGGGAAGTCGAACTTGATGGGGCTTCATCACTCCCTACATTTGTTAAACTTAGACAATTCCTCGAAAAACGTTTCCGTGTGCTAGAAGCTATAGCTGACCACAAGACCAATATTCCACAACGTCCATCTAGTGGTTCAAACACTTAATTTTTCACACATTTTGCCTCGACTACATCAGACATTTGTGTTTGCTGCAAGGAAAACCATAGATTGAAGGTGTGTCCCAAATTTCAGAAACTCTCATTCCCACAAAAATATCAGATGGTTAAATCAAATAACCTATGTATCAATTGTCTGTCTGACTCACATTCTACTTCATTGTGCACAAGCAAATTCAATTGTTGGAAATGCAATAAAAGACATCACACCTCGTTACATAATGGTTCCACGCAAGGTACATCTTCACGAACGAACCTTGGCGGTCGGACACCAATAATATCATCAAAACCCAACACAGATGACGTGCATAACACGACAAACAATGTCGAGACTACCGTGCTATTTAACACACAGGTACTATGTGGTAACAAGCAAACTAAACCGTTGACAAAGGCCCTTTTGTCTACTGCACTATTAAAGATTCCTACGAAAACTGGTGAAGTAACACTACGGGCTTTAATTGATCCAGGGTCAGAGGTATCATTCATTACCAAACCTGCCGCTAGACAGCTCAATATAAGAAGCACCCCAGCTTCAGTCACTATCAATGGTGTAAATAACACCCCAACTACTTATGCAGACAAACAGGTAGAGTTCATGATACAATCAATATACTCTCCAACTTCTCTGCAAACTTCTGTCACAGCATTGGTTGTCCCATCAATAACAACCTTATTGCCTCGTTCACAACTCCCGAAAGAAACTTGGGATCATTTAGAAAATCTCAATCTTGCTGACCCACATTACCACCTGCCAGGAAAGATTGACTTATTACTTGGAGCTGATGTGTATTCAGACTTGATTTTAGATGGGATAATTAAAGGCCCCAGTGGCACACCTACCGCTCTAAATTCCGTACTTGGTTGGTTTTTAACTGGTAAAACAAACTCAAGAAGTGACAAATCTACCACACAAACAACAATTACACAGTCTAGACCACCATTGCCAAACCTAGAACGATCTTCATGTTTATCTACTCTTAACACAATCACTACAAATTGTTTTTCAAGTTTTGTTTTACCATCTAATAAAGAAAACCAAAAACATTCCAATAACTTTATTCAAAATTCTTCCACTAATCCCATTACTAATAAATTCCAAAATACAACGTTAACTTCATTAAACAATGGTGACCAAACTAACTACAAGGGCTTCTACCAAACACATCAACCATACTTAAATGTATCGCACTCATTACGGTCAACAGCTTCTATGTGCACACCTCGTAAATTGTCATATATGCCTAAACCGGTTACGGATTCTGAAAATCGTTCAAACATTGGACGTAACAAGCCCTTACTTACACCTAACAGCTGATAAGAAGACCATGGCTTCCTTTAAAATTTCCACATTCAACCATAGAATAAAGGACAACACTTACTTATTAAATAAAATCAATGCAAATTCAAAAACAGATTTTAAAATAAAGGTGAGATCATTCACTAACAATTCAAATATAATTACTTCATCAAATTACTATTATCCTCAGCTGTCCTCGAATTTTTGCTACAGCTACTTGTAAAACTATGCAATCTCAGGGGATGAATTCATATACTCCATTAAAATCAGAACTACCATAAATAACTTAAATAACAGCTGGCTACCAATCTTTATTTACTTTAGCTTAACACCTTCAACTATGACTAATCCAAAGCATGAAAACCATGCCTCGAAGATATCATTGCTTACATAAAATACTTCAACTACATTTCTTATTGCTGTTACCTAAAATAACGCAATCGTATAAATTCTACACATATTAAATTTTACAACATCCCTTTTTTCAACGCCAGCCTACGCAGGCGATTCTTAGAATTCGATGAATTAAACGCCCTTAAAATAAGATTTGTACAATCCCAGTCAAAGGAATGTTCCCCGAGAAATTGAATTTGAATTTATTTTCATACATAGACTAATGTTACATAAACAAATCGCATTCTTTAATTTCTTCAGTCCATCCACTTTGCTTCTTTTCAAAATTTGTTCTCTCGTCTCCTCATTCAACTCAATACGTAATTATCATTAAACACGAAACCAATTCATCTCTAATTAGATTCCTCGTTAACATTATATCAATATTTTTGGTAATTTTTGAATAAACAATTTTGTTATCAAAAATCGTTCGTCGGGCGCTCAAATCCCTTTGTTTTCAATTAATTGTTCTTTACCGCCATCTGTTAAAAAAAACTCATACCGATCATTGTATATACGATGTCCGGAGACACAAACAACAATAGGTCTCCGACGTGGATTTAACCGACATCGATAATAAAGGCGAAGAAATTGAGGAAATTGCATCATCATCGAGAGAATTAAATTCAAATTCTTGAGCCACTCAATTGGTTCCTCCAGATGCTAGTGGAATCTATCATATTGCACATTAAGTCACCACGAAACCAATTACTTGGATATGATATAATTTTCATACGCTTCAAAATTCCAGGAAGAAAAAATGCTAGTCGATTAGCAAAATTATTCATAATATTTTAATACTTTAGCTTCCCTTTTGGTAAATCCCTTCGATCACTTACCCATTTAACTCTAGAGTCAATTGTTATCGTTTATTTACTTATTTTCTTTTGAAACACACCTGTAGTGTTTCAAGGGGGGAGTATGTTGGAAAAAGTGACTATCACCTTGCCACAGTAGGACACCATAACTATTGTTTATTACAGCTTTACCACAAACGATGATGAGAAGATGGGAAAAAATCACCAACATGACAATAGATAACATCAACAACAGAAAAAGAACAATAACAACACCAGCCGCAACAACTAACCAGCTGTAAGATTCTTCTATATGGCGATGTACAACTATATGGCAATGTAATAACTCTCAACATCATTAAGTAAAAATTATTGTTATAACAATATTCAAAATCAAAAATCAGAATTAATATTAATTTAAGATGCAAATGTAAATTTCACTCGAATTCCACTCAATAATCCACTCAAACGAAATTTAAATCTGGCCACACTAAAATCGACCAAACTTACACCGTATACACACACAGACAACTGTATCCCCACTTCGGTTGTTATCAACAAAACCAGTTTATACCGTTATTTTAAAGATCAAGTGAATAAAAATATTTGCTCGGCTGATTTTCGCTCTCTTGTGATCCAGCAGCTCCACAAAGCAGGTAACTTATTCCCATTATTAATTCCACTCCCTATTCATATATTTTAGTTGTGTCTTGTTGAGTCGAGACAAGGCATAACTAGTTATTAATTCAAATCCTATCTTGTATATTGTTATACAAGATATATAATACTTATATTAGTTATATCTTGTAGAGTCGATACAAGATATAACGACATACTAACCTTGTTTGTATCTTGTTGTATCAATACAAGATATAAACCCATATTTACTAAATCATAGTAAGACCTTATAGCATTGTATAAGGTGTTACCACTTTAATATTGGTGTATCCTGTAGTGTCGATACAGGATATAACGCCATATTAACCTTGTTTATATCTTGTTGAGTCGATACAAGATATAAACACTCTACTAACTTACAGCAAGACCTTGTAGCATTGTGCAAGGTATTGCTACTTTATCACTAGTTATATCTTGTAGTGTCGATACAAGATATAACTTGTTACTAACTTTGTTTATATCTTGTTGAGTCGATACAAGATATAAACACTCTACTAACTTGCAGCAAGACCTTGTAGCATTGTACAAGGTATTGCTACTTTATCACTAGTTATATCTTGTAGTGTCGATACAAGATATAACTTGTTACTAACTTTGTTTTGTATCTTGTTGCGTCGATACAAGATACAAACACTTTACTAATTTACAGCAGTATCTTGTATCATTGTGCAAGGGATCGCTACATACTCATTAGTTATATCTTGTAGTGTCGATACAAGATATAACTTGTGACTAACCTCATTTATATCTTGTTGCGTCGATACAAGATATAAAGCCCTTTACTAACATATGGTAACATTACATATGGTGTTACTACAATACCAATTATTCATTGCACATTCCTTCAAAGTTATCCCTTTCCCTCACGTTAACCTGCTGTTGATAGAATCAGGTGAGTACAAGTTTTTGGTCACTTATTTGTTCTCCTTCATATTAAATTATATTATTTTATTGTGGCATGGTGAAGTTCGAGTGAAATTAAGTGAACTATTCATTAACAAATCCAATTACTTTGTTGCATACTTTACTTGAAATGCGAATGAATTTAATTAAAAGTGAAGCTGTTTATTTTATTACATCTTTATTTTGACGTAAATATTTTCTTGTGTTAATCAATTATATGAAAATAATATATTTGTGAATTAAAAATAAATAAATTGAATTATATTAAAAGAGTCAGCAATTTAAGTTTGTGCTAGTTACATCCTTACCTTTGTTGGCCACTGAGCATTGGGATTGTGGGGCTGCGTGCCGGGAAATAAAAAACAAAGCGAAATAAGTTATCCGAATTTAAAACAGTGCATAATACATAGTACATAGTACATAATACATAATTCATAATACATAATACACAGTACATAATACATAGTAAATAGTGGATAGTACATAGTACATAGTGCATACATTGTAAATAGTACGTAGTAAATAGTACATAGTATATAATACATAATGCATTGTACATAGTACATAGAACATAGTACATAGGACATAGTACATAGTACATAAGTACATAGTACATAGTACATAGTACATAGTACATAGTACATAGTACATAGTACATAGTACATAGTGCATAGTACATAGTACATAGTACATAGTACATAGTACATAGTACATAGTACATAGTACATAGTACATAGTACATAGTACATACTACATAATACATAGTATATAGTACATAGTAAATAAGCATAATATACAGTACATAGTGCATAGTAAATAGTACATAGTATATAATACATAATGCATTGTACATAGTACATAGAACATAGTACATAGTACATAGAACATAATACATAGTATATAGTAAATAAGCATAATATACAGTACATAGTGCATAGTATATAGTACATATTATATAATACATAATGCATTGTACATAGTACATATAACATAGTACATAGTACATAGTACATAATACATAGTATATAGTATATAGTAAATAAGCATAATATACAGTACATAGTGCATAGTAAATATTACATAGTATATAATACATAATGCATTGTACATAGTACATAGAACATAGTACATAGTACATAGAACATAATACATAGTATATAGTACATAGTAAATAGTGCATAATATACAGTACATAGTGCATAGTAAATAGTACATAGTATATAATACATAATGCATTGTACATAGTACATAGAACATAGTACATAGGACATAGTACATAGTACATAGTACATAGTACATAGTACATAGTACATAGTACATAGTACATAGTACATAGTACATAGTACATAGTACATAGTACATAGTACATAGTACATAGTACATAGTACATAGTACATAGTACATAGTACATAGTACATAGTACATAGTACATAGTACATAGTACATAGTACATAGTACATAATACATAGTATATAGTACATAGTAAATAAGCATAATATACAGTACATAGTGCATAGTAAATAGTACATAGTATATAATACATAATGCATTGTACATAGTACATATAACATAGTACATAGTACATAGTACATAATACATAGTATATAGTACATAGTAAATAAGCATAATATACAGTACATAGTGCATAGTAAATATTACATAGTATATAATACATAATGCATTGTACATAGTACATAGAACATAGTACATAGTACATAGAACATAATACATAGTATATAGTACATAGTAAATAGTGCATAATATACAGTACATAGTGAATAGTAAATAGTACATAGTATATAATACATAATGCAGTGTACATAGTACATAGAACATAGTACATAGGACATAGTACATAGTACATAGTACATAGTACATAGTACATAGTACATGGTACATAGTACATAGTACATAGTACATAGTACATAGTACATAGTACGTAGTACATAGTACATAGTACATAGTACATAGTACATAGTACATAGTACATAGTACATAGTACATAGTACATAGTACATAATACATAGTATATAGTACATAGTAAATAAGCATAATATACAGTACATAGTGCATAGTAAATAGTACATATTATATAATACATAATGCATTGTACATAGTACATATAACATAGTACATAGTACATAGTACATAATACATAGTATATAGTATATAGTAAATAAGCATAATATACAGTACATAGTGCATAGTAAATATTACATAGTATATAATACATAATGCATTGTACATAGTACATAGAACATAGTACATAGTACATAGAACATAATACGTAGTATATAGTACATAGTAAATAGTGCATAATATACAGTACATAGTGCATAGTAAATAGTACATAGTATATAATACATAATGCATTGTACATAGTACATAGAACATAGTACATAGGACATAGGACATAGTACATAGTACATAGTACATAGTACATAGTACATAGTACATAGTACATAGTACATAGTACATAGTACATAGTACATAGTACATAGTACATAGTACATAGTACATAGTACATAGTACATAGTACATAGTACATAGTACATAGTACATAGTACATAGTACATAGTACATAGTACATAGTACATAGTACATAATACATAGTATATAGTACATAGTAAATAAGCATAATATACAGTACATAGTGCATAGTAAATAGTACATAGTATATAATACATAATGCATTGTACATAGTACATATAACATAGTACATAGTACATAGTACATAATACATAGTATATAGTACATAGTAAATAAGCATAATATACAGTACATAGTGCATAGTAAATATTACATAGTATATAATACATAATGCATTGTACATAGTACATAGAACATAGTACATAGTACATAGAACATAATACATAGTATATAGTACATAGTAAATAGTGCATAATATACAGTACATAGTGCATAGTAAATAGTACATAGTATATAATACATAATGCATTGTACATAGTACATAGAACATAATACATAGTACATAGTATATAGTATATAGTACATAGTAAATAGTGCATAATATACATTACATAGTAAATAGTGTGTAGTACATAGTACATAATACATAGTGCATAGTACATAGTGCATAGTGCATAGTACATAGTGCATAGTACATAGTACATACTACATAATTCATAATACATAGCACATAATAATTAATACATAATAATTAGTACATAGCTCATAGTACGTAGTACACTACATAGTCCATAATACACAATACTTAATATATAATATTAAATATATAATATTCAATATATAATATTTAATATATAATATTTAATATATAATATTCAATATATAATATTTAATATATAATATTTAATATATAATATTTAATATATAATATATAATTCATACTACATCATTAAAACTAAAACCCCCAAAGGAAACATTTTTCTCAAGCGATGGTACGTGCGCGTGATGGCACACAAAAAGTGCGCGTGATGGCACACAAAATGTGCGCGTGACGCGAGTTTTTAGATTTTTACCCAGGCCAAAAAGTGCCCAACGTGCCTAAAGAAGTTTTCACTTCAAAAATTAAGGCAAAAGCTTCGCAAGCACTTTTAACGAAATTTGTTGTTAACAACAAATCGGAAATGTTGCGTGAAGTTCTCGCTCGGATGGCTGCAAAGGATGGCTTATCATTCAACGTTCTTGCTTCTTCCGAAGAAATCAAGAAAGGACTTGCTGCGAGAAAATTTGAGAAGATCCCTTCTTGTTCAAACACGGTGAAATCTATGGTTTTCCAATATGAACGGAAGGTTCGTGAGGAATTGATCGCAGAGCTCAATAAAAGAAAATCTGAAGGTGAACGCTTCAGTGTCACACTGGATGAGTGGACTTCGAACCGCAACAGAAGATATATGAACGTAAATATACATGCTGGATCGGAGGTGTACAACTTGGGCCTGATACGAGCAACCGGAAGCGTTACTGCAAAAAAGTGTGTCGAACTTCTTCTACGGAAATTGGTTCAGTTCAAGATTGACCTTCATGCAGACATCGTTGACGTGACAAGTGATGGAGCTAGTGTGATGAAGAAGCTGGGAAAAAGTGATTGACGCTGAACAACAACTTTGTTTCGCACACGCAATCCACTTGGCCGTTCTTGATGTAATGTACAAAAAGAAGTCCAAACACCCCGAAGAAAGGAACGGCAGTGAGGACAACAGTGAGGACAACAGCGAGGACGACAGAGAGGACAACAGTGCGGACAACAGCGAGGACGACAGCGAGTACGAGAGCGAGGACGAGAATGAAGACGATGGAGATGGTGTAGTGATCGACGAGGAAGAAGACGAGGAAACCAGTTTAAGTTGCAGTGAACTCGCGAAATTGATAAAAAAAAGTGCGAAAAGTAGTTTACCATTTTAAACGCTCTGCAAAGAAGAACGAAGTCTATCTCCAAAAGTACGTGAAGGCTGAGTTTCCGGGTAAAGATCTAGTTCTTCTTCCTGACGTCAAAACCAGATGGAACAGTTTAGTGACGATGCTGGAAAGGTTTTTGAAGTTGAGACATTGTGTCCAAAAAGCTCTCATCGACATGAAGTCGGAGATAGTATTCACCGAGGGAGAGTTTAAATTACTGACGGCAACCATGGAAGCACTTGCTCCTATAAAAGTAGCTGTGGAAAGCCTGTGTCGAAGGGACGCAAATCTGCTTTTAGCAGATGGGTCATTCCATGGTGACGGGTGGGACATTTTAACACAATTTTTGATATACATTCAGTTATTTTAAAGTGCAAACAAAGCACATAATACATACTGTATTTATAATAGCATTCTTAGATATATTTTTTAAGATATGATAAAAGAAAACAATATAAAAATATATTCTAACATTGTTAAATTCGTAGAATTACATATGTGACGGGTGGGACAGGCTAAACCCTTCTTTCTTTAGATACTTGCATTTGACGTTGAAATTCAGATCAAATAGTTCATATGGAGCCCTAATTTTATTGTAGTATGCTATTTGAGTTATGTCGCTAATTGTTTTCTAAAAAGAGGTAAGTGAAAAAACAATACGAACTTTTTTTATGCAGCTTAAAATGCTGTGACGGGTGGGACAGGGATCCGTGACGGGTGGGACGAGTAAAAAACTATACACACAAAACACATTAATTTAGGCATATTTTATTAACTATTAAGTTATTTTTTGGGCTTGGTGTAGGGAATTCATGTTCTACATCTCTTTCGCTTTATAGCTCAGCTGCTGGTTTTAAATCAACGGGACTTTCGCTAAAAGTATATAAGTGAATATTTGAGCTTGCATTCTTCACCTAAACGCACTTTTTTTTGAATTGAATGGAAAAATCAATATTCAACTGGGGAAATATAAAAAGTAATTATTTTATTTTTTACTACAAGCATATTTCCGAATACTATGGAGCTTTAACAATACTTAAAGCCTACAATTTATGTGATTTCCGTCACTTTTTTTTCATTAGCTTGGTGTCATTTTCCATGGAATGACCCAGATACAGTGATTGACTTCATGATCACCGACTTAGAAGGACAACAGACAGAGATCAGTGAGAAGCTGAGAGAGGCAATCATCGTACGGATCCTGGAACGACGCACTGATATATTTCAAGTGCTGCAGTTTTTGCACGACGGTGAGCAAGAAAGCAATGAGCTGTGCAAAAAACTAAGCAAACCAGCTATTGCGAGAATTGTCACGAGGTTGATCAAAAGGCTGTTGTATCCAAATCCGGAAGCAACTTCCGAAGAGGAAACCGGTGGTTCCAGTGCTAAAGGTGCTTCCGAGGATTCATCCTGCATGGTAAGACATAAAAACTAAGCTCATGAATTCCAAATTATTGTCAAATGATATAAATAATAATTTAAAACAATTGTTTAATTTCAGGAGTTAGACGAACCGTCATTAAAGGAGAAGCTCAATCGTGCAATCCAGGACAAACTCAACCGACCCAAAATGACGACAAAAGTAAGCAGCCTGGAACAGACTATCCTGCAAGAAGTGTCTTTCTTCAAGGACCACAAGGTTCGAGGACCAAACCTTGAAAAAGCATACTGTTTACTGAAAACAATACCGCCAACCAGTGTCGAATCTGAGAGAGCTTTTTCGACAGCAAATAATTTTTGCACTAAACTGCGAAGTCGTCTTAGTGACGACAGCATTGACAAATTGTGTTTTTTGCGTGCTCACTTTTTGCGTACAGATAAATCAAAATAAGATTGTGCACATTTTTGTAATTTAACTGTTGTGCTTGTGTTTTGACATTAAAGTACTTGTGTAATGAATGGGTTTTGGTGTGTTCTTTTATTCTTATATCTTATTTTCGTCATTTTGTTATTGTTTTCTTTAATTTAAAACAAAAATGAAAAAACGGTACAAGTACAACATGAAAAACAAACATTTGCACTAAGTACGTATTGTGCCATTTGTTATTGTTTTTTACGAACATTTACACTCGGTGCGTATTGTGCCATTTGTTATTGTTTGTTAATTTAAACAAATTTTAATTGTTATCATAATACCGGTATTAATACCGGTATCCCGGTATCGTTTTGGTACAATACCGAAATACCGGTATTGAAAAATACCTCCGGTATTGCAATCCCTATCCCCAAGGGTCTATTCTGGGTCCCTTGCTGTTCAGCATTTATATTAATGACCTTCCTCTTGTAATTAAGAACACTTCTGTTCACCTATATGATGTGAAAATCTACATAAGCATGCCCATCGACTCAACTGGTGAGTGTATTCGCAGACTTAACGATGATCTGAAGAGGATTTTTGATTGGACTGTTACCAATAAACTGCCCCTAAATCCTAGGAAATCTTCTTGTTTGGTGGTTAGTAAGACTCCTATGGTATTAAGCACTCTCGCACCAATTGTAATAAATGATGCCGTCTTGCCTTATGTTGAGTCAGTCAGAAATCTAGGTGTTGTGTTTAATTCTAAATTTAGCTGTTGTAGTCATACCAGCGGAGTTCTTCAAAAAGTTTATGGATACTTACGTCAACTATGGGTAAGCTCTAGCCTTCTCACACCTGATATGCGAAAAATGCTTGTGATTGCTCTAATTATGCCCCACTTGAGGTATGGTAGCCTAATTTTCCCCAAGCTTGATTCGCTGTGTAGGAGAAAAATGGAAGTTGCATTTAATGATTGTCTCCGTTTTGTTTATAGGCTAAGACGACATGATCATATTACTCCATATGCATCCAGCTTACTGGGTCTTACTTTTGAAAACTACCGCTCGTACCACGAATTAAAATTTATTTTTAAGCTTATGAATAAAATGTGTCCTCGTTATTTGTTTGAGAAACTCCGCTTCTTACAATCCAATAGGCAGCTTACAATATTGATTCCTAGGTGTAACTCGTTATTTGGCGATCGTTCTTACTTTGTCCACGTTGCGCGTAAATGAAATGCCTTGCCCCGGGGTATTCGGAGTGCGACTTCTAGCCGAACTTTCAGCAAGCTTTTAAAAGATTACTTTAGTTGATCCTTTCTTTTTCACTCTTCTATCTCTTTCTTTCTCTTTTATCTTCTCTTCACATTCTTTTCTCTTTTTCAATCATTAAAATTTTGTATTTTTCCGCTGTTTTTTGTACAGTTAAGATGTTTAATCTTTGTACTATGCCAATAAATGTTATTATTATTATTATTATTACATCTGTAAAAATTTTAATAATTTTCCGGTCTTTTTAACTAACTCATTGTTCTCATAATTGAGGATTTATAATGAGTGTCTACTAGGTTTTCAACCTTTGGCCTGTACCGAATTTAGAAAGAGCAAAAACCGATTTTAAATGCTCGGAGGTTTTTTGGCCGTGCCTATCAACGGCGTTATGAAAATTATTTAAATCATTAAATCCCGAAGACCGCCAAACGTTCTTTTCAGTTGAAAATAAAATGCAAGGCCAACAAAAATTTGTTTGCTAATCTTGACAACCGGTAAAAGCCAATAATAATAATTGAATAGAAAAATGCCTAATGCAAGTTTTATTTTCACTTAAAATATGTAAAATTGGTTTCGGTCTACCATTTTAAATTATGGATTTATTTTCCGTAAATGAATGCGAGCCAAAGGATTGCTGCAAAAAATCTTCCATTATGCAAAGATGCTTACCATCAACATCACCCATGATATTAAAGCAAAAACAAACTAAAAAAAACTGACATAAATAATTATCTCCAATGTTCTTTTCAAACTTATTTTTTAAAAGTACTTGCACTATTTTTAACTCACAAAACAAATCGCACCAACTAAATTGCAGGCAAAACAATTTTTTATATATTTTAATTAATTAATTAATTAATTACTCCAAAAATACAGCTTTTTATTATTTTCTACAATTAAGTCATTAATTTCAAACCACATTGTACAAATTCGTTTCCAATTAGATTGCTCATAGAAATGAATTCCCTCAAGTCTTATTAGAAAACTTCTCTCCGCTCTCACCCAACAAAAAATATACTCACAAAACTTCGTATAGATGCAAAATCTGAATTGCTTCCCTTCCCAGCAAACCAAACTTTCCGAATTCCTACAAGTCGAAAGGTTTTCGGAAGTAATACAACAACAAAAACTAAAGCTTTGTTATGTGGCGATTAGTCGAAACTAGTTCAAAAAGAATTCGAAAAACAACTTCGCAACAATGTCACAAAGAAGCCGGTAACAAATTTTCTTAAGGAAGTAGGAAAGAAATTGGAACATTCCTGTCAAACTTCATTGTGAAATCGTGAGTCTTTGAGTGAAGTGCGCGAGTGGCTTTTTTGTGAATTTATTTTATAATTCAATTTCCCAGCAAACCAAATTTTAAGATATCTTACCGAATTCGTTTCGGAAATTCGTATATTTCTCCCGAATTCGCAATCGATTTCTGAACAAATTCGGAACAAAAATATATGAAGGGGTTGACACGACATCGTTACAAAAATTCTTTTCGAAATCGTTACGAAATTTAGGGCCTTATTCTCGTTGTCGAATCACCTAAGTGAGATTTGTCTCAGCCGATGTCACGTCACTTTGAATGTGGTATTCTAGTTGGCGAGTGACGTGACTACGTGGAACGCGATGGAATGGAACACATTTCACGTTTGATATTTCAATTTGATTTGTTGTGAAAAAAATCCAAAGAAAAAAGTGTATTAACTTAAAAAAAATGAGTTCTTTTGCATTTTGGGATACAGATTCCGACTCGGAAGGAAATGACGAGCGCGAAAATATTCAAAATATGAGAGCCAGAAGACTGCAAATTAGAAATAAATCTAATCCATTGGGTTTGCCAGACGGAGTGTAAGACAAAATCGTTTACTGATTTTGTAATTTAATTTAATGATTTTACTTTACTTGCAGGTTTAAATCATATTTCAGATTATCAAAAGAGGCATTCCTGCATTTACTAGAAAAAGTTGAAACCAAAATGAATGTGACAAGGAGAAGGTTTTCGGTATCCCCCTTAGTCAAGCTTTGTGCAGTGTTGCGATTTTTAGCGGAAGGGAGTTATCAAAAAGGTGTTGGTAACGATTATAATTTAGGTTTGGCGCGACCTACATTTTCGAAGATTTTAACAGAAGTTTTAATTATTCTGGAAAGTGAAATTTGCAGCCAATAAATAAAATTGCATTTTTTCGAAAAATTTGGTTTCCCAGGAATTATTGGTTGCGTAGACGGCTCTCACGTGAGTATAATTTCTCCGCCAAAAAATTGTCAACATTTGTACCACAACAGGAAAGGCTATCATAGCCTAAATTTTATGTTGGTGTGTATTGCCTTATTGTTTAATTTCAGTCTTTAAAATGTTATATTACAGGTTTGTGATCACATAATGCGCATTAGATTTGTCGATGCAAATAATCCTGGATCATCACATGATTCCTTTATTTGGAACGCCAGCTCATTGGAAGGGATGCTCTCCAGAGAAAATACAGGCCGCCAACGAAATACTTGGCTTTTAGGTACACATTTTTGTCTTGTTATAATATTCCTTTCACATTTATTATAATTTTATAGGTGATGCAGGATACCCGTTTAGAGCACGTAATGAAAGGGGCGACAACAGCCAAGAAGGCAGATTCAACGAGATACATTCAAGAGCCAGGTGTATCATTGAAAGGACTATAGGGGTGCTAAAAACACCTTTCGGTGTTTATTGAGTGCACGGGAGCTCCACTATACGCCTGAGAAAGCCGCAAGGATCATCAACGTATGCTGTGCTCTACACAATTTGCGAATTCTATTTAAAATTGAGGATGAACCTATAGAGATAGTAGAGGAAAATTATGAAAATTTAGAATTCTCTGCAGATGACGAGGAAGATACTTCCTCAATAAGAAGAAGCATCATGGAAGCAATTGTAAATTCATGAAAAAATTTCATTTCAGTAATAATCTTTTTATTAATATATATTAAAAAAGTGATAACTTTTGTACTTAAATTAACAGCCTTTTCAATGTTTTAAAAAAATTCACTAAAATCAAACATAAAACATAAACAAAACTAAATAAAATTTAAATAAATAAAAATTCAAACATAATAAAAAAAAATAAAGAAAACTTCATTTTATAATGCACTTTTGCTTATTGTATTTTAGCGATTTCTAAACTCATTTTTTTTCTCAAGATCCATAATTTCCATCCTAAGGTCTATTTCCAATTCCTTTTTTTTCCCTACTTTTTCGTAAATAGAATTCTTTTTTTCTGTGGCGTCTTTTGATATATTTGTTTGTAGAAGTCAATAGCTCAACTATCTTGTTTAAAGCTTCCGTTTGTTGAGAAAGCATATCTTTTTTGTAGTCTTTTACCTCACTCCGGCTTGTTTTCAATGAAGTTGTATTAGAAGCTTCTTGATGAACTTCTTCTGTTTCATTTACATCTTCTGCCATAGACTCAATATTATTTTCTACACCAAAGGATGCTGCGTTACTGGGTACTGCCTTATCCAAAGACAACAAATTAACAACTTGTTCCTCCAACAAGGACAATTGAGCCAATTTGAATATTCCACCACCTGTGGAATTAAGTTCTTTTTTGTTGTGAGCCAGTTTTTTTTTAATTTCAATTTGTAATCTGTCCAAACCTGTAAACCTTAAATTAATAAAGGAAATTACTAAAAATAAACCAGCAATTATTACCTTCTGCCAACCTGCATCATCCCTGATAGGAGGACCTAAACTATTTATTTTTATCGTTAGTTGCTGCCACTTCTCTTCGTATTTTTCTCTATTTATATTGTAGTTTTTGTAGACCCTTGGCTATTGAGGAATTTTGTAGCATAAATTCCACAATCATTTCAAACTGCTTCCTTGTCGTTATTTTCATACTGAAAATTCAAAATATTTAACTTCTCTTCAGCATATCTATTTTTTTTAATGATTTCCTTATAAATAAATGAAAACAATTTTTATTTACCTTTTTTCTCCTTCCATTTCAAACAAATTTTTGTTTTTCTTTCCACTTTGACACTGTCGATACCAACAAAGGTCTAGACAAAAATATCACTTCACACACTATCACTTTGACAATCAGAATACGCCATTTCTCGATGTACACGCCAGGAGTCACTAATATCGACAATGAGAATGTGAGATTAAAGCCAATGCGATCGATAACAAGAATAGGGGCCTTAGTAAAGATTTAGCAAAGCTTTTTACCCCTAATAAAAAAAAGCTTTGCTAAATCTTTACTAAACTTCGTAACTAATTCGAAAAGAATTTTTGTTACGATGTCGTGTCAACCCCTTCATATATTTTTCGTTCCGAATTTGTTCAGAAATCTATTGCGAATTCGGGAGAAATCTACGAATTTCCGAAACGAATTCGGTAAGATATCTTAAAATTTGGTGTGCTGGGTTGGCACTGGTCACAGGAACAAACTTTCGTTGTGACTCCCCATCTCCACTTCCCTCTTCATCCACAAGTTCGCACCGAAGTGCGTTCCAACGGACAGTCAATGGAAGCAATTCAAATCCTGCTTCTCGAAGCTCGTTGGCATGTTTCTTTGCGTATTAGAATAGGTTTCGTTTTCGAATTCAGAGAAAAGGAAGAGAGAGCTTTCGCTCATGGACATAACTAAACCATTGCCAGCGAGCTGCTATTTGCTTTCATTCACATCATCATCATCATCATTCACAGTGGAGGCTAGAAAAAGCAAAAATAATATAAAGTTAATCTCAGAATGATAAAATAAAAAAGAAAAGTTTTGTAAAAGAAAAGAATTATTAACAAAATTTGAATTTTTATTTTTATTTCTTAAGAAATTGTAAGGGATGCAATGCATGCTTTGCTTCCAAAGACGCCACGCCACTGGACGACAATCATTGGGATCTGACACTTACTGATGCAGCATTTGCATCCACGCCGAATAACATTCGTCTACTGTTCGCCAGTGGCGTGGCGTCTTTGGAAGCAAGGGATGCATTGCATCCCTTACAATTTCTTAGGAAATAAAAATAAAAATTCAAATTTTATCAATAAATTATTCTTTTCTTTTACAAAACTTTTCTTTTTTATTTTATCATTCTGAGATTAACTTTATATTATTACAGCTTTTTCTAGCCTCCACTGTTAGATATAAATTCATTGCCTCCAAATGATCAATTAAATGGAAGCATAAAATATGTTCATGAGCGAAAGTTCTCTCCTCCTTCTCTCTGAATTCGTATACGAAAACGCAAAGAAACATGCCAGCGGACTTCGAGAAGCAAAATTTGAATTGCTTCCATTGACTGTCCGTTGGAACGCACTTCGGTGGGAGCTTGTTGATGAAGAGGGAAGTGGAGATTGGGAGACACAACGAACTTTTGGTCCTGTGGCCAGAGCCAAGGGAAGCAATTCAGATTTTGCATCCATACGAAGTTTTGAACATATTTTTTGTTGGGTGAGAGCGGAGAGAAGTTTTCTAATAAGATTGGAGGGAATTCAATTCTATGAGCAATCTAATTGGAAATGGTTTTGTACAATGTGGTTTAAAATTAATGACTTAATTGTAGAAAATAGTAAAAAGCAGTATTTTTAGAGTAATTAATTAAGTAATTAAAATAAATACAAAATTGTTTTGCCTGCAATTTAGTTGGTGCGATTTGTTTTGTGAGTAGTTTTAAAAAGTAAGTTTGAGAATAAAATTGGATAAATTGAAAAATATTTACATATTATTTATGTCAGTTTTTTTGCTTTATTAAATATAATGGGATGGTAAGCATTTTTGCATAATGGACGATATTTTGCAGCAATCCTTTGGCCAAACCAATATTACATATTTTAAGTGAAAATAAAACATGCACTAGGCACTTTTCTATTAAATTATAAAATAGCGCGAATTGGCTTACCTGTTGTCAAAATAAGCATAAAATTTTTTGTTGGCCTTGCATTTTATTTTCAAATGAAAAGAACCTTTGGCGGTCTTCGGGATTTAATGATTTAAATAATTTTCATAAGCCGTTGATAGGCATGGTCAAAAATCGTCCGAGAATTTAAAATTGGTTTAGCTCTTTCTAAATTCGGTACAAGCCAAAGGATTGAAAATCTAGTAGACACTCATTATAAATCCTCAATTATGAGAACAATGAGTTAGTTAAAAAGATTCGAAAAATTATTAAAATTTGTACAGATGTTTGCCACTTGGCATGTCAGGAGCAAGCCTTTCGCGGACACCGCGAAGGTCAAGATTCTATTAATCGGGAAAATTTCACTTTTGGCAAAACATAATCCAGAACTTAAAAATCAGCCTCAGTATTTTCTGGATTATCAAACAATATTCAAAATGATTTAATAATGGCTATTTCATACTAAAAATTAAAATGACTTCTGAAATCCAAAATTCTGAGTTTGTCGCAATTATTTGTGATGAAACCACGGATATTTCCTGTCGATCTATGTTGTCAACCAGTCTGAGATACGTTTCTTCCTCTGGTGACACGAAAGAAACATTCATTAGTTTTAAAAATATTTCCGATGATGGAAGAGCAGCTCGTTTGCATGAACATGTAGTTCATGTTATGCAGAATTTCGTATGTGGTTCCAAGTTACAATTGCTATGACGGAGCTTCAGTTAAGGCAAGTGAAGTTAAAGTTAAAGAAACTTCCAAATGCTCTTTTTGTACACTGCTTTGCCCTTCGCTTAAATATTGTTTTATCGAAATCATGTGACAAGATTCGTGAGTGACGAAACTTCTTTCAGACAATCACAGGTTTCTCAAAGTTCTTTAGTCACTCAACTCAACGAACCGCTATTCTCGACTTGTTTTTAAAACAAAAACTTCCAAAAGTAGCTCACACTTGCTGCAATTTCAATGGAAGACTTATTTTATCTATTCATAATATAGATAATCTTAATACTCCTTTTGAATATATAACGTGCATCCGCGGAACGGAGTTTTTCCACACAAATTTTACCAGATTGCATCCCCTACAATTCAAAGCACGCCACGCCACTGGTTCGCAATTATATATTGTCGGAATGATACCCAACAGAAGTATCGGTTTTGTGGGAAAAATACAAGAACGGCATGACTGAAGACATACTTCGCAGAATTAGACAAACAAACCAATATCCAAACTCTCGAACTTTTATAGGAATAATTGGTTTTTCGTTAATGGTTATATGTACATATTTTTTGAAGAGTTGAATTTTGAAGATTTGGATTAATTTTAAATGTCTTAAGGTTGGCTGCAGCGAGTCGGAAAGGCATCATCTTTATTTATTTACGCACCGGAAAACAAAACCAAAAACATAGTTTACCAGCAAGTTTTGTAAAAGAATACATACATAGTAGGTAATTTTGGTCACACTTAATATGAAAGCATATTGAATCTTATGTCTCCAAATTTTACAGAAATAAGTATTGGGTCTTTCCTTAGATATTGCGAATAGTTTGATTTTCAATATTTGCATTAATTTCACATGTTTTGACGAACACAATTTCGTAATATAAGAGAAAATAAAAGTTGGTTTTTTGGCATTGCTTTTTCCAACTATAAAATATTTGTTTCATTTTTCGATTTTGTTTTATTGTGGTCATAGTTCAAATAAAAGAATTTTGAATCTAATCACTCCAACTTTTATAGGAATAGTTGGTTTTTCGTTAATGGTTAAGAAGAGTTGAATTTTGAAGGTTTGGATTGATTTTAAATGTTTAAACGTTGGGTGCAGCGAGGCGCACCGAGTCCCAGCTATCCAAAATACAGAAAATAAGCGGTTAATTGAGACACTTCATCTGTGTATGAAAATTCATATCTCGAAAAATGCCATGTCAATGGATGGTTTTTATTGTCTCGATCAAAATGTCAGATCTCTAATAGTTTCACATTTTGTTATTTGGAATCAAAAATACCATAAAATTGCCTTTTTCAAACTCTCCTACTGTATATTAAAATTCATATCACCTGATTACTACTATTGGCTTATGGGAGCAGCATAGGCGCGCCGGGTTCCAACTAGTTTTTAATAAAAACTCACTCTAAAAGGCACTTTCCGCGGCACGAAAAACTTGTTTCCCTCGTTTTTAATGGGATTTTGATATTTCACTTAAATTCGTTAGGACTGCATACAACCGCATACGTATATTCAAAAAAATAGCTTGTAAATATAGAAGGCTTTGGAGAAAACCCTTTCCGATTCGAGCGGCAACGCGCGACCGATCCAAATCAAATTGGATTCGCGCGGCACGCACGAATACGCTTATAGCCGCCTGTTCAAAGTCGCCTGCAGTGGACGATGCTTATATGAAATTCTTTATGTTGGATCTGTTGCGCATAGCCGCATGTAGCCGCTCATGTAGCCGAAGCGCGTAGCCGCTCGAATACTCTTCCAGTGGCCTTAAGTGGGAACTGCAATGTGGCGCTGGCGCTGGCGCTGCCGCTCTTCTTGGCGCTGGCTTTTTCTCTGGCGCGCGCCATGTAGCTGAGTGCAACTACAATGCGTGGCGCTAAGTCATGTCAAAATTTTAAAAACGGATGAAGCGGATTGGTTCTGTTTGTGGCTTAAATTAGTGGAAATTGGGCAATGCAAAAAAAATTCATTGGAAATTATTTTTTTTACAGGAAAAACCAAAAATTGATTAAATACGAATGTTTTTTGGGATACTTTTGACTTCAGCGCCCTCATTTATCAAAATTCCCAACTGGCTGGTGTACTGGCGCGCACCAAAAGTAGAAAGTAGGCAAAAGTGAGCGGCAGCGCAAGCACCACGCGCCAAGGCCAGCTACACATTGTAGTTGCACTTCGGGTGGGCTACGTTTTTTACTTTTGACAGCTTGCGATACAGCGCCAGCGCCTCATTGTAGTTCAGCCTTTAAACTACAAGTACATGTCAACCGGTAAAATTTTAGCAAGCAATTCCAGTTTTGGTTTCGCACAGCACTGAAATTAGACTGGGAAGCTTCCAAAAAATATGGAAGTTTACAAGCAATTAGCCGGTTTCGCACACAGCCTTAGGGCCTGTGCCAAGTTACAATTCAAATGTCAATTTGTGTGGAAAACGCATTTCGATTTTACAATTCAATTTTCGGAGGTTTGTGAATTGTACGGAAATATTAGCCAAACATGCATTTGACAGTTGTATTTGCTTTTTAGTGGTTGAATCTCCTTTTTTTAATTATTGGCGAACAATATCGCGAATTCTTTCAATTTTTAGTGCATGATTGTCCTCACCGTGTAATATGACACATTAAAGGCTGATCATGCTTACACGTTGCAGGCGTAAAGCAAAATAAAAACATGAACAGAATAAATTCTGCATAAAATTTGAACCATTTTTTAAAACTTTCAAATATGTACAACGCTTCTTGCAGTCCACCGCAATGGATGATGCTCGTGAAGTAATTCCATTTCCATTATTTTAAAGGCAAACATAGCCCTGGGCTTCTTTAAAAAAATTATTAAAAATTTTATAAATTCCAAAATTTTGTTGTCATCCATGTTGTCAAATGAAGTGCGTGAATTGTATTTTGGCACACTTTGAAATTTCGAAGTGCCCGTGGTGAAAGTAGCAAATTCGTAATTGTAACTTGGCACCCACCCTTAATAACCTTGATACGCGGGTTTCATCGAATGATCATTCTTTCAGTTTCATTGGCCTTGAATGAACATTCCAATTCGAGGTGATACACGGCACTCCATTTTCACTTCATTTATTAAATGTCAAAATTATTTGAAAAATGGATTCAAATACGTTTTTTTTATGAATTTTATTTTATTAAAACGAAAATCTAAAAAAATGAAGCGATTGGCATACAAAAAACAATCCAATTCTATTTATAATTTTTTGAGTTTTTTTTGACAGTTGGATTTTTTTTAAATTATAATGAATATTTCATGGAAAATTAATGGAAATTTCCCCACTTCCAGCTTCATTTCTCATAAATGAAGCAGATTTCACTTCATTCTTTCGAATGATGAATGATCATTCCAGCTTAATTTTAGGTGATAAGACCCATTCAGAACCAGCAGCAGTAGCGGCAGCAAACAGTTCCTATTGGCTATGGTGGTCATAAGACAACAAAAGCAGCAGCGATTGCTAGTAAAACTAAACTTGCTGCTAGATGAATGGGCCTATACACGGGCCGCGAATGAACATTCTTAAAAGAATGATCATTCAGTAAAGCCCACATCACTCAAAAACCGGTTTTCATGGACGAGGGGTCGCAGGGAGGCAAGTATTTTTTCCTCACTTGTGCTCACAAAAATTGTCATCCTCACGTCCATCAAACTACACGAACATAAATTCGCTTCTACGCGGTCTGCAAAAACTATGACTGCTTTTGCATTGAAATATGGGCAGTTCTACAAAAACAGGAATTTTAGTGGGGTCGGCTAGTGGATTCATCATTTTACAAGTTATGTCCTTAAAGTTTAATTCAGTTTACATCGGTTTCTAATTGGGCTTTCAAAATCAGTTATCTCAAACAAGTATGTATAGCTTAAAATTAGCTCCAAATAGCCAAAATTAGTCAAAATTATCACTTCCCTGTGGGGCGATTTTGCAGTAATCCAAAGTTTAAGCCCAAATACTGGCGTTTAACAAGCAGTTTACTTAAAGAACTTTAACCGAAAAACCTCAATCATAAGTGTTTGATTTCCAAAAAAGTTGTAAAGTTTATATAGTTCGATTTTTTCGCCAAAATTTTCTTCAAATTATTAGTTGAAATAAGAGGCGACACGCATTTTTATCACTTCCCTGTCATCTTAAAATCTGTGAAAATTACCTATAAATTGAGTAGCAAGCGACTTTGCCGCTTTGGTTATTGAAAGAAAGAGGTGAAGTCAACATACACTGTGAAAAATTTCTGTGGTAATTTTACAAAAAAAATACTGGAAGTTTTATTCATAAGCAGTTTTGTAAATTTGCAATATATATTATTAGGAATATTCCAATTCTACTTTATGTATTTTTACCAACTGTGTAGTAAATATGCATTATTTGTGGGATGTAAAAATGCAATCAGTATTGGAACTTTCACTTCATAGTTTTGTAAATTTCCAAAACTTTTGTGTATGCCCTCTCCCTATACATAGAAATAGCATTTTGTTCACCATGCAAGGACTGATTCGTAATGAAAGCTTCAAGCTTCAAGCTGCAAGCGTCAAGCTGCAAGCTTCAAACTACAAGCTTCAGCTGAGTTTTGCTTTATTTGAGCTCTGCAGCTTGAAGCTGTGAATGTGAATCATAAACCCTTTATCCTAATTTTTGAAGCTTGAAGCTTGCAGCTTGAAGTTTTAATTGTGAATCGGCCCTGAACATCAAAAATTATCAAAAAATTCTTGGCTGTTACAAGAACTGCCCAGACCCTGACCAAAGTCAAAGGTCTGACCTTAACTTAAGAACAATCGGGTATATATGCTTAGTATTCCATTGTTACATGTGAATTATATCAATGAGAGGGAAAATTTAAACCTTACATTCCAATGAACAATTTGTAATTTTACTGAAAATAAAAGTTCTAAAATTACGCCTCTTACTGTAAAATTACAGCACAAAGTTCAATACATAGTATTGATAAATAATACTAAGAAATATTGTAATTTTCCTACATAAACGATTTAGAAAAATACACAACATTGTGTAAAATATACGTCACATTCATGTAATCAGCATTTACGTCATGCAGTATTGATGATTCTCAATTTCTTTATGTGAAATTACAAAATTTATAGTAAAATTACAACAATGTAGTAAATTAGAATTTCACACCGCCATTAGTAATTTTACTATAGATTTGGACTGTGAATTTACATATTTTTTTACAGTGTAGTAACGGCTATGTTTTGTTTCAGTCGGTGAGCGATAGTGGGAGTGAGTTTAGTGGAGATTTTGGACTACGGGTCAGTCAAATTCTCACTTCCCTGTCACGTAATTACGTTTCAACTATTAGATATTATTAAATTTTAATTAATTGTACGTGTTTGCTTCAATTACACTGATCATTGATGCATAATATATTTATGATAAAATACAGCATTCTTATGGATTTGAGACAAAATCATTTAAATTATCACTTCCCTGTCTATCACTTCCCTGTAGACATAGACTAAATGCGAGCATTTTCGAATAGGTTTTGTAAAATAATGTGCAAAACAACGAACAAAAGTTGACGGTATAATTGGGGAATCAGACTAGGAAAGAAATAATTTTTAAAATTAATAAAACTTAACATTTGCTCGAGTACTTTTTCTATACTAACCTCCCTTCCCTGGTAGGCATTCTTGTACATATTTAGCTTTCTATTCTTAGAAATATTAATAGATGTATCACTTAAATGCAATACTTACTATAATATTAACCGAAAAATCTTTTTTAAGAGATATATTCGTCACTTTCCGGTGTCTATTCTCACTTCCTTGTCATCCAAAAACTTAAAAATGCTATAACTTATAAAAATTCAAATATTTTGACTGACCCATTAAAACCTAGAATACTATCATTAATCTTCGTTATAATTTAATATAAATATAACGAAGATTAAATTATATAATTTTAATTAATAATTTTCAATTTTGAAATACATTAAAAAAAACGAAAGGCCAAAAATAATTCGATTTCATTCCAGTTTTTGTAGAACTGCCCATATACAATACATTGAAATATACAATCGCTACAGGAAAAAGTTGAAGAAAAAATGAGTACGATGTGTAATATCTGAATCATACAAAAGTTTTTGTGATGAATGAAGTGTTGGATCGTGTAATCTACCTCAATAATAGTGTACACACAAAGAAAATATTGAAGAAAACAATTTATTTGCCAACTGTTAATGACAAATAAAAATTTGCTGTCAGAAATCTATACAAATACTACTATACATTGTGTACTACGAAGAGTGACAAAGCGGCCGGCTGTGAATAGGCTATGGATAGACGAACAAAAAACTGTATGGCGGGGGGATCGTAACGGTTTAGCCGCTAGGGGCGTTTTGAAGTTTTTTTTTAGAGTCGGCATGCTTGACTTGATGTTCAATCTTTTTACACGACTGCCCCAAAAAAAGGAGTGTAATGTGTTTAGGTTTGTTGTGTGTATGTACGTTGCTTTCTACCACCATAACTTCTAAACGCCTGAACGGATTTAGATGACTAAGGTACCGTTAGAATCGTTTAATGAGTCTGAGTAACATAGGCTAGGTTATTTAAAAAAAAAACAATATGGCAGCCGTCAGACGCAATTTAAATCACGCCCAATTTCATTTTTTTCTGATTGGGTCAATATGGGTATCAAACGAAAGGTAAAATTGAGACGATTTCAAATATATATAAAACTTAATAGATATGTGTTAAATAATCGCGAATTTTAAGCTTAAATAAAATTAAATTACTCGAAACGTCTTTTATTACCCCATCACCATGAATGAACACTTAATAGTTAAGCCTAGTATGCTGTTGAGGCGAAATTAAAATTCCCTATACAAACGCTATGTAACACGACTGCCCCAAAAAGGAGTGTAATGTTTTCAGGATTCATGTATGTATGTTTGTATGTTTCTTTGTTCCACCTGAACGGGTTTAGATGGCTGGGGTACCGTTGGAATCGTTTAGTGAGCCCGAGTAACATAGGCTCGGTTAATTTTTAAAAAAACAATATGGCGGCCGTCAGACCCAATTTACGTCACACCCGATTCATTTTTTTTCTTCTGATCGGGTCAATATGGGTATCAAATGAAAGGTCTCATTGAGACGATTTGTGCCTAATCTATCAGCGTGTCTAAATTTAGATAGAATAAATCAAACTTCGATAACTTTACTTTTGCATTAAAACTGTATCTCAATAGTTGTAAGTGCTATAATAATAAGAAGTAAAATAAAATCACTTAATAAAAACTACATTGGTTTACGAATTATAATCACTAAAATATCATAAAATAAAAAACAAAATAATTAAAAAATTAAAAAACACGACGCCGAATTAAAAATTGAGTTAAAAAGTCAAAAACAAGTTTTAAGTACTAATTTAAGACAGAAACAAGGTAGAAGATATTTTATTTATTTTGTTAAGTATCACAGATTATACAGATTATACATATACGATAGATGTGTGATACTTAACAAAATAAATAAAATATCTTCTACCTTGTTTCTGTCTTAAATTAGTACTTAAAACTTGTTTTTGACTTTTTAATTCAATGTTTAATTCGGCGTCGTGTTTTTTAATTTTTTAATTATTTTGTTATGCAAGCGTGCTTGAGCGTGTGTATGAGATTTTTTGCGCAAGCATGATGATTGAACACCAGCTTGAAGATTGGTCGAATTTTCATCTGCATGCTTGAACAAATCTCGCTTGAAAACAAAAGTGTGAGTGTTAGCGAGCACGTTGTCAGTTTCCGAACACGACATTATTAACGGTAAAATGCGGCTATTCAAGGAAGAGTTTGTCGTGTGGAGGCTTTTTTGTATGAAAAAACCAAGCTTAGGAGTCACCCTTTGTACTACCAGTCCGCCATGTCTTTCACGTCATGGTGCAATGTCTATTAGTAAGCTTGGTTTGAAGAATAGAGGATAATAGCAATGGTTAGAGGGGGTCTGGGGGGTGTTCAAGAAAATATCGATGAACCTGAACTCTTAGATGCAAAAAAATTGAGGTTACCATTATTCACACCTACCCACCCGACGGGTGAGGAGGTGGTCGTGAATAACGGTAACCCCCATTTTTCACGGATTCTGATTCTCCGAAGAGAAATATTAAAGTTTTGTTAGAAGCTTCCCTGTACTCCCAAATGAATGATTTTTGGGGATAATTATGATTTTTGATGATTATTGGGGGTGCAGGGGGCTTCGAATAAAAAAAACTTTCAGATAAAAGTTTCATATTTCTCTTCCGAGAATCAGAATCCGTGAAAAAAAATGAGGGTTGCAATTTGAAATTTTAAAGTTACCCCCCACCAACCTATGAGGGGGTGGGGCGGGGAGGTCAATTTCTGTATGGTTAGATAGATTTTCAAAAAATATTGAACACGTGTTTTTTTGTTTTTTTTTCAATCGAAACTGTCCTAGAAAATTGGGTGGCACGGGTGGTTTGAAACACCCTATATTGGAAAAAAACTACTTTTGAATCTACGTTTTTCGACACTTAAAGCGCAATAACTTGGGCAATATTAGCCCTACGTAAAAAATGATAATAACAAAAATTATAGATAATCGTGTATTCTATAAGTCTTTCGAAGGATTTTTTCATTTAGAATTAACCATTAACGAAATATAATGCAAAGAAAGTGATATATGAAGTTTGAAGCACTATTTCTCCGTAGATATTGACTTTACATAAAAAAGTTCTAAAGAAAGTTAAATCACTTATTTGTGTAAGGGAGAACCATAGTGATCAAAGCGACATTTTCGGAAATATAGAATTTTTGAATTGAATGCAAAGAAAAATATAAATTCTATCGTGTCATATTAATCCAAGCACATAAAATTTCTTAATGGGATGTTATTTATATGCTTGGATTAGTATGGCATGAAATATTTTATTTTTTTCTGTGCATTCAATTCAAAAAGTAAATATTGACAAAAATGTCGCTTGGATCACTATGGTTCTCCCTTACACATTTATCTACAAAAAAGATAATATACATTTTTGTCGTAAAATGCATAGTTTTTGAGATATATAATTAAACGCGTTTTTCTTCACTGTAAGTTTAGCAAGAGGGTGGGGATGACGCCATTTTGAATTTAAGCTTACAAAAATATATAAAATCATTTGGTAAAAAAAAATCGCGTGCGGTATTTTTCTCAAAGAAAAAGTAACTAATTCTTTATTTAAATGCTCAATGACCAGGGAGCTTCACGACCACTCGGTAACAGAAGGGCATCGAGACAAGTCGTTGCAGTTTACATCAAGAATTTTAAGCTTAGGGTGCCGATTTTTCTAAGTTTCCTCCCCGAAAAACGACGTGAAAAAAGCTTCACTCAAAAGCTTCCAAGCAATACATATTTGGTGTGTTTTAAACATACGCATTGAGTGTGTTAAATATACACACTTTTCTCGTATAAAAATTAACACATTTGAAACGCGTAAAAAGTGACTAAGTGGCGGATACTGGCTGGGGGGGGGAATGAAGGACATTAACCCCCCCCCCCCCCCACCAAGAGCTCTATGATATATGGATTACTTTAGTTTTGAAAAAAATGTCGAGTGAAAGCTTTTCGCGTATTAAAAAATAACTCATGAACGATAGTTCAGTGATCTCCCCAATTTCCGGCATCTCCGCCAACACACTATTCCAAAAGTTCTTATGAGCAATCCCAGACTACTCAGAAAAGTTACCATAAGTTTATACATAGGGCATTTTATAACAACAAAATTAAATTCAATATTAAATACTGTAATATTACAAAGTGATTATAAAATTATATATATAACAACAACTACGGTGTTATTATTGTGCAATCGCATGGTAGAGTGGCAAAACGCGTAAAAAGTGACTACATGATTTTACACGCGAAATGCGTTTTAAAATCACACACTTGGGTTTGCACTGCATATTTTAATATTTCGGTGTGTGTATCATTCGGACCTGGAAATATATGATCAAGAATATATTTGGAAACATAAATTAAATATAAATAACTTCCAAAGACGTATCCCGCTTAACTATATTATTGCGAATTTTGAAAACTCATAACAAAACTTTACACAAAATCATGGACAAATCAAAATACAACAATCAATGGCACTGAAATCTAAACATTCAGTATCCCACCCATTCAGTATTGACGAATGTTAGAAATATCACAACAAAATTATTTCACATTTTTAAATATTACTTTCAGCCGACAACATCCCTGAGTGAATATTGTGTGAACCATTTGACAGACTGAAAGCTCAAGAGGCACTGGTTGGCTGATTTAATATTTGCATTCCCGGAAATGTTTAGCTTTATGTGTAATAACTTTATAGGGGTTGGTTCTATCCGCTTCAACACAGGCCCATTAACTTTCTTCTCACTTCACCACCTAATTCTATAGACACAGAGGTTACATTCAAGGCAGGGGTGCAAGGAATGGGCGTTTTACGCAACTCCCTTCAATTAGATGTGCTTTGGGTAAATGGAAGAGTAGGTCAAAACATGCAGCCCCCGTCAGTTGGTTGGCTAGACTGATGTCCTCGCAATGCCATACTACAGCCAGCGAGCGTTGCGATACAATTACCCTTGGTGCGTGCGATTGAAAATTTAAATGAAATTCAACGAATCGTTTTCATTTTCTCTTGACCAAGGAACATTATCGTACTTTAACCATTACACGCAGGGAGATGTTTTGGTATTCTTTAAATATACATCTAGAGTAAAAATAATTATATAGAAAAATATATAATCATATATATTTATATCAAATTATATAAAATCTTATATAAAATATCTCAACAGTTTTAGACGATTTTATATAATTGTACATAATAATATATAATAATATAAAATTATATATTGTATCATTTACAGTTCAACATGGGATGATATATTACTCTATATCATTATATAAAACTGTATATAAAGTTTACAAATGAATTTGTGCAATTATATCTCATCATATATAGCGATATAAAATAATATATAATGCCTTACAATAATTTTGATGAAATAAATATTATCAATTGGTAGATGGAGTTTTTCGGGAAAATCACATATTAAAAAGCACATTCTCCAGTCGCACTCCCAAAGCTCAATCAAGGGTGGAGGAAGACCTCAAGAAAGACCTCGTGGCTGAAAAATGATGGGAAAAAAGTTATTATAGGTATGCTGTCAAAAATATCTCATTATATCTGTTTTAGAGTTTAGCCAGGATCACGCTCTTAAAAATAACTGGCCCTACCACGATAAAAAGGATATAGAACATTCCATGTCTGAGAAAATCGGCGAAATAAAAGATATAATTGCATATATACAATTCTATACAATTGTATATGATTTCCCTTATTATATATAAAAATATATATTTCTATAGTGAAACCTTAATATAACGAACCTCAATATAACGATTTCCTCGATTTAACAAATTTTTCGAAATCCCCTAGAGCTGCCCGTAAGAGTTAATGCAAAATATACCTTTACATTACGAATACCTTTTGTCAAAAACCTCTTATAACGAATTTTCAATCATTGCAGAATATAAATAGAAAGTATAATTTACCTCTGTTTAACGATTTTTGTCAACTTTTACCTTTATATAAAGTATCTATCCTACCAATCCTACTCGCTCTGATGTACACTAATTATGTATAAGCACACATACAGATGTCTCCGTGTAATGACAAGATGAAGGAGTACCAGTGATATCTAGATTATGTTGTAGCATTGGCCGGTTTTACACGACCGGACACCGAACAGACAAAACGAACGAACAAACTGTGGTTTATAGGGAAGAGGGTGTGAGAGGGGCCGGTTTTCCATCGTCCTCTCTCACCCTCTTCCGCATAAACCCCAGTTTGTTCGTTAGTTTTGTCTGTTCGGTGTCCGGTCGTGTAAAACCGGCCATTGAGGGCATTCCTTCAACTGTTTCCAAACCAGTGACCTAGTTTATGTTGTAGAACTGTGTGTGTGCCTATAATTAGTGAACATCAGATCAAGTAGACGCACATTGTGTATGTGTTAAGTTTACACGCTGAAATTTTTTGGTGAACATGTTCCATACTACACTACCCTTTCAAGGCCTCTCTCGTAAAAATTCGATTCTGCTGCTGCTGAAGGAATATTAGTGCAGAGTGGGCCAATCACTGTTGTTTAATGTAAAGTAATCTAAAGACTGCTGTTTGTCACTGTTGTTAGTAAATTTAAAGTTGCAATGCCTGACAAACGAAAAAGGTGTTCCTTAACCGTCGCAAAGAAACAAAAAATCATTAAGTACGTAGATGAGAATCCTACAAAGAAAAAAATAGTCATCGCTAAGGAGTTCGAAATACCCGCAAGTACATTGGCCACAATTTTAAAATGTAAAGATAAGTTTTCAGAAGAAAGTGCGTCACTTGCAAACAGCAGAAGACTAAAATCATGCGAGTACAAGGACGTAGAGGAATGTGTTGTGAAATAGCTTAAACAGTGCTGGACAAAAATGTGCCAATCGGAGGCCCCATCCTTCAGCAAAAGGCTCAGCAGTTCGCAGTAGAATTGGGGCATGCAGAGTTCCGTGCTAGCAACGGGTGGCTGCAAAATTTTATAAAACGAAACCAGATTATTTTTCGGAAAATATGTGGTGAAAGTGCAATTGTCGATGACGAAGTGTGTGAGAAGTGGAAAGAAAAACTTGCAGAGCAGACTGAGGGATACGAACCGGAAGAAATCTTTAACGTCGATGAAACAGGACTCTTCTATAAATGTTTACCTGACAAAACCTTAACATTCAAAGGAGATAAATGTCATGGTGGGAAAAACAGCAAACTTCGTTTAACGGTGTTGCTAGGAACAAACTGTACCGGGACATACAAACTAAAGCCACTGGTCATCGGCAAATACCAAAAACCACGTTGTTTTAAAAATGTCAATAATTTACCAACAGAGTACATGTCAAACAATAAGGCTTGGATGACCTGTCATGCTTTTAGCAATTGGCTTAAAAGTCTTGACAAAGACATGAAGAAAAAAAGAAGAAAATTCTTTGTTCATCGATAATTGTACTGCTCACGGAGACATTCCTAATCTGACGAACATAAAAATAAAGTACTTACCTCAAAATACCACTTCAAAACTTCAACTCCTAGACCAAGGCATCATTCAAAGCTTTAAAATGCACTATAGGAAGGAAGTTGTTAGGCAGTTTCTTGCTGATATTCAACACCAAACGCCAACTAACATTTACGTGTTACAAGCCATGTGGATGATTACCAAAGCTTGGAAGCAAGTCACTGAAAGGACCATTACAAACTGCTTCAAGAAGAGTGGGTTTAAAGGTCCATGTGAAGATGAGGAGGATGACTTGCCACTCCTACAACTTGCCAGGACCTGGCAAAGAGTTAGCGAAGAATTCAACCTGCAGGAGACTGAGTTCGAAGAGTTTGTTACCTTTGATGATGATTTAGCTGTATGTGGAGAACTCACTGATACTGAAATTGTCACATCTGTATTGCCAGTTCCTAATGAAGAAGCGGAAGAAGACGAGGAAGAAGGGAGTGAAATTGACCAACGTGATTTTACAATTAAAGATGCTCGTAAAGCCATAGATGTTATAAAATGTGTGTTCCGTGCCACCTTGACCTAATGAGGAACTTCCAAGGGCGACCCAATAGTAGATCAAGGGATTAGCCCTTACTTAAGGTCAACGAACTTGGGAATCATTAATGTGGAAGTCGCAGTCACCAACAATCAAATGAAAACGGCAAAGAACACTTGCATAATAGATAAATAATTTGTAAATCTAATTCACCAAGGTTGATATTAACACGCATTACATTTAACTAAAAACATCAACCATCACTCACTTGCATCACAAGGTTAATGACAGACAGAGCGACAACAGTCAAAACCAAAAAGGCACCATTCGAAGATCTAATGATACCAGAGACACTAAATATGTCTTAGATCAACACGTTCCACAAAGGAAAAGAAGGTCCCACCCAGTAAGGGGAAAAAGCCGAAGTACATCGGTTTTTTCTAATTGGAAACAATGTACAACAGGGCTGGCTTCATGTAAAGTGATAGGTGATTATCATTTCGGTGATTGCCAGGAGTGATCACTACAAAGTGATTATTCATGTAAAGTTATCACTTAAAATTAATCACCGAAAATCAACTGAAGCTAACTTCAGACTAAAAAGTGGGAAAAGTGTGCATTTTCTTGGCACAATTACGATATCCGAGGGGCTGCGTTGATGTTTTTTTGAGTTGGGGTGCCGAAAATACTAAATAAAATTTTTCGAAATCTCGCTTAGTTTTTGAGATATCGAAACTTGAGATTTTTAGTTTTACATACATATACTATAACATCAATTGCGATAATTTCCCTAATAAGACAATTTTGGCAGGAGAATCTTAGCATTGGTAAACTCGGTGAATGTAATACTTGTATGTAAAACTAATAAAAATTGTTTCTCAGCTCTTGCCACAAATTATTTAATTTTCCTTTCCCTTTATCTTTTGTTAAAAAAACCTTCGCTATATCGGAGTTTTGCTCCATAAATTGTACCATGATTTGGAATTGCCCTAATATATTCAACAATATTTATTAGTTTCATAACTTCCAACTCAAACATTAAAACATACTTCAGTGACAATAAAAGTGACAACAATTTCCTGTCACCACCAATTTGGTGATTCTGGCAGGTGACAGTCGCCATCCATGAACTGAAATTAGTATAAGTGATTGGTGATAATCACCGATCACCTTACATGAAGCCAGCCCAGGATAATTCCACAACGAAACGGTGGAAGAATCATCTAGAATTCAAAGATCGAGGTGATCAAGTGAAAGGATGAGTAGGCGAAAATCACTTTCCGTTGAAGACCAGAACCGACAGCAACCTTGGTGAGTTAGAGTCTTGCACTCAACATCATAATTAAATCTTGCAATATACATCGAAATTAAAACCAAAAATCAATCACCAATAACATTTATTAACCTGAATTATTATCCGTGAAATAATTAAATAGAAGTACTATTGGTGTAATTATTAAATGAAATTATTATATGTGAAAATATTATTGAATTATTATATGTGAAAATATTATTGAATTATTATATGTGAAATTATTAAAGTATGAATTATATTATCTCAATTTGTTTTGAATTGGTATAACTCATTAAATTGAAGTAGTGGTGAATCGTCGTAAGTGTTGCGTTGAATTTCAATCATTTAACTGGGGTGTCGCCTCTAGTAACAGTTAACAGGCAGAAATCTCTACTCGAGAGAGTCAGATTCATTTTAATTGAAGCAATAAGCCAAACCAATACATGATCCTGGATGGCTGATGGGATATGTGATGGAACTGCCGATGATATGAATATGACCATAGAACCAGGATCGAATCCCAGCCAGTGCAGACATTTTTTATACATATATCTTTTTTCCATGGTGACCAACATGTCAATCAATTTTATATTATCTTTTAGTAGCAACTATAGGTACGTGAGACTGAGCTATCAACAATGTGTATTTCTCAAAAAGGGTGGTTTGAGTGACGCTGCAGTCAAATCCATCACGGAATTGGATTGCGCTTTAGATATGATAACTATCACTGGTGCTAAGCAGACCACAACTTATGATTTTTTCTCTAATCAACCTGTATAAACTGTTTTCAAATAAAAAATACAACCTTTTCATTACAATGTGTTTTACTTTACTAGTGGAAATGGTTCGCAATAACAGGGTAAGTAGAAGAGTTCGTAATGTAGAGGTTAATAAACAAGTCTTCTTACCTTGTTAAAACGAATCTTCGACCAACTTAACCTCTATATAACAAACCTCATTGTAACAAATTACTTGATATAACGAATATTTTCTAAACCCCTTCAGCTTTGTTATATCGAGGTTTCACTGTAATTATATCGGGCCAAATTTCATATATAATTATATATAATTCTTCTTCTTTAACGGCTCTACAACCGGGATCCGGTCCTGGCCTCTCGCAACTGTTCTCTCCACCGGTCCCGATTCTGAGCCGATGTCATCCAGTTTGGCATCCCTATGCTCTGAGCGTCCTGGTCTACGCCATCCTTCCAGCGGAGGTTGGGTCTCCCTCGCTGTCGCACCCCATAAGTCTTACCGCAGAGAACTTTCCGAGCAGGCTCATACGAGCTAGATGTCCTGCCCACCGGAGTCTACCGAGCTTTATTTTCTTCACAACATCTACCTATGTCGCCATCGTCTACCATCGTCTTATATAGTAAAAGTTTAGACGTTATGGTTAGATGCTTGGATTTGAAGAGCCTTGACAGGCTATAGTAGGCTTTGTTGGCTTTTAGCAGTCGTGCGCGTATTTCAGGTTCCATGCTATTGTCGGCTGCTACTATTGACCCAAGGTAGGTAAATGATTTTACCACATCAAACTCGTGTTCCTCTAACTTGATTGTGGGACCAATGTTAGGTGTTCTTGCAGACGAGGCCACCATGTACTTTGTTTTGCTTTCGTTGATGTGCAGTCCTAGATTTCCTGCCGTTCGCTCAATCTGGATGAAAGCTTCTTGTACAGCGGTTGATGTTCTTCCAATGATGTCAATGTCGTCTGCGTAAGCCAGTAGTTGGGTGGACTTGTGGAGGATTGTGGCCCTTGATGTCACGCCCGAATCTCGGATCACTTTCTCCAACGCCAGGTTGAAAAGGAGGCAGGCCAGACCGTCCCCTTGTCGGAGTCCATTATAGATGTTGATTGGTCTGGACAGTGTTCCGGATGCCTTTACTTGGCTTGTCACATTGGTCATGGTCAACTTACATAGTCTTGTCAGCTTGTTGGGAATGCCGAATTCTCTCATGGCTTTGTAGAGTTCCACTCTGGCTATGCTATCATAGGCGGCTATGCTATCATAGGAAGCCACACTGGTATTGGCCTACGATATTTCTAGCGTATGGGGCCATCCTGTTTTGTAGGATGGCGGAGAATATCTTATACCCGGTACTCAACAACGTTATACCACGATAATTGCTGCACGTTGTGATATCTCCTTTTTTATGTACCGGGCAGAGGATCCCTTTTCTCCAGTCTTCTGGCATCGCTTCCTGCTCCCATACTTGCACAATTAATTCATGAATCGCTTGGTGTAATGTAGGCCCTCCATATTTAACCAGCTCCGCAGGGATGCCGTCTGCACCCAAGGCCTTGTTGTGCTCGTCCCATCGCTCCAAGATGCCTTGAGGATCGGTGATCAAATTCCCATCTTTGTCCTTGCAGTATGTGCAACGAGGTGTGAATTGCGTCATACCGCGTACTTTTCGGTAGAACTCCCGCGCCTGGTGCGGCCGTCGCTCTCTGCAGTGGCGTACTAAGGGTGGGGCGGAAGGGGCGGTCCGCCCCGGGCCTCTGGTTCCTGGGGGCCTCCAAATGTCTACAAGTTCCCTTGATCAAATCCTAAACAAGGCTTTTAAAATATGGTCAGTGTCTACCTAAGTGGTACTTTGGAGTCGGAGGTCCGTACAATGTTCCCGAAGTCACAAATAAGTACAGCATGTAATTATTAAAATGGGAATCGTTACCCTGTACATCGCTTATACTTCCATACTTCCTGACCATTTTCATCTCTGTTGTATCATGCAAGTGGAGTTTTTCTAAACTTAAGCCTAGTGTCCACTATAGAGTTTTTTGCGTAGAGCTAGAAAAAACTCTCGCGTAGAGACGCGTAGAGAAGTGTATACACCCTCTAGAGTTCTACACATGCGCTCTACACCCACTCTGCGCGAAAGTTTTCTCTGCTAAAAAACTCTATAGTGTATGGGCAATTTTTTGTGTTTGGTAGAGCTGTACATCTGCTTTACGCTCTACCAAGCATGTTTGATAGAGTTTTTCTCTCTACAGTATTCATTCTTATTTGGTTTCGACTGCGCTTCGAATTGTTGTACATTGGCGTGTTAAATAACAACGTGTTAAATAACAATAGAATACGACATACGCAGAAAATGTATCTTTCTCCGTATCATTCAATAATTCTCGCTACATTCCAGCGTTTTGTTTTCTTTTCGCAATTCAATCTCGCGCCCAACATTTCCTTTCTTTCTTTTTCTCTTCTTCGAGCAAAAATAAAACGGCAGCAGCTTGTTTTTGGCGAGAACTCATTTTATTATTTTTTTGTTTTCTATTAATTTCCTTCAATTTTTTTACAGAATATGTGTACGCACACATTTCTGAATAACTAAGAAATTAAATGACATGCAAAAGTTGATGGCCGCAGTTGCGCGCTCTACCATACGACTCTGCAGTAGAGAAAAAAGCATATGTAGTGTACACAGTCTGTAGAACGCGTGGTAGAGCTTTACTCAACATTTCTCTAGAGCAACTCTACGGGCGGTGGAGTGGTCGAGACGCGCTGTACACACTACAGGTAGAGCTCTACACTCTACGCCCTTCACTCTACCGAAAAAAACTCTATAGTGGACACTTGGCTTTAGAACTATTTTAGGAATCGATGGGTAATTAAATGCTTTCCCTACTGCGAAATAAACACACACTTGTCATACAAATGGCAACTGAATAAAAGGCTTCTAAAATTACATCAACTTCTTAGACTGAGGGCCTCATTCAGCTTTGCCGCCCCGGGCCTCTGACGGGCTTAGTCCGCCATTGGCTCTCTGTACTGTTCTAGTTCACAAACGAGATTTTTCTCCCAGGCTTCCTTTTTTCGTTTGTGAATTCTCTTTTCTTCTTTTCTGAGCTCTTTATATTTCTCTTCGCGTGCTCGTGTTCTCTGAGACTGCTGCATTGCTCGATACGCAGCATTCTTACTTTCAGTTGCCAGCTTGCATTCATTATCGAACCAGTCGTTCCGATCTCTACGACTTCTGCCTAAGATGGAATCAGCAGTACTAATGACAGTATTTTTAAGGCGGGTCCAGCTCTTGCCGACGCCCGGCATCTCATCCCCAGGACTTGCTCTTCTGAGCGCGAGTTCTAACGCCTGACCGTAGCTGTTTCTGGCCATTTCGTTGCGTAGTGCAGCTGTGTTGATTCGAGCCTGATCAGCGAATACGGAGCACCATACCAACAAAATAGTGATCCGACTCGAAGTTGGCACCTCGGTACGTTCGTACCGTCATCAGACCCGAAAGTGGCGGCGGTTTATCAACACATGGTCTATTTGATTGCGAGTCGCCCCATCAGGAGATATCCAGGTGGCTTTAGGGATATCCTTACGCGCAAATCTGGTACTTGCAACGACCAAGTTCTTACTTGCTGCCATCTCTATAACTCGCTGTCCATTGTCATTAGTGTTCTCATGCAAGCTGTGGGTGCCGACATATTGCCTGTATACGGGCTCCCGGCCTACTTTGGCGTTCAGGTCTCCCAATATGATTTTTACATGATATCTGGGGCAGGCATTAAGTTCCCGTTCAACTACTTCGAAGAATTCTTCTTTTTCATCGTCCGGGGACTCTTCTGTAGGTGCGTGAACGTTTATGAGGCTGATGTTCTTAAATTTGCCTCGAACACGAAGGGTACATAGCCTTTCGTTTATTGCTTTAAAGCCGATAATGGTAGGCTTCATCCTTTTGCTGACCATAAAACCTACCCCGAGCACATGGTGTTTCGTATGACAGCTGTAATATACGTCATAATCAGGTTTTTGCAAAACACCATTCCCTGTCCATCGCATCTCCTGAATGGCGGTAATGTCAGCTTTATATGTTGACAGGGTATCGGCCAGGTGTTGTGTAGCTCGAGTTCTGTACAGAGTTCGTACGTTCCGTGAGAAAATTCTTAAATCATTTTGCCTTTTTCGTTGCCGTGGTCGTCGTCGTTTTTTCCAGTATCCGAGGCATGTTGCTCGTTCCGTAATGTTTGTTTTTTACGGGTGAGGTTATTAGCCTCACGCCAACCTTACTTGGAAGGGACTAGCCCGATCATGTTAGCCTATCCTCTCTCATAGGATAGTTACCAGTGGCCACCGCTAGGAGGTTATGACCGCACTTCCACCAGTCCGGAATAGTTACGGCACGTGCATGTTATGCTACATGTTATTCCCCCTATTCCGCTGATGACTGACCACTAATGGTGTGGCCACACTACGCGGTCTTGGGTCGTACGCGCTTTTGCCTTTTTTTTTCATATGGAGTTTTATGACTTTTTTACGACTTTTTTACGACTTTGTCCATGGTAAAGGCCGTGCGGCCAAACAACGCGGACAAAAGGCTGTGGTTAAAAAGGTACATTGTGCGTCCACACACTATGAGCTTTTCAAAAGCGCGTACGCCGTTTCAAATGAGAATTGATTTTTTCTCACTCATGACTCAGAAAATTAAAAGATCACGCGCGCTTTTGGCTGGCCGTACGACCAAAAGCGCGTGGATTCTAAGTCCGCGTAGTGAGGACGGGCCTTAATACGCAACTAAAGCAACTAATTTTTGTTCGTTTGAAGCTTTGAGCCCATTAACCATTTCCATAGAAAATCAAGTAAATTAAGTTAAATAATCATTTTCATTAATCAGTTGTAACTTCCTGCCATTCTTCCCTTCTACATACAAAGTTCTCAGAAATCCGAATGCTCCATCTAAATTTTTGTAAATTATTCTGGTTAAGAAATTGACTGTCTCAGTAATATTTTGTGCAATTTACATTTAATAGTAAAAGACCATTTACTTGCTTTTAAACTCGTATGCACTCCTTGCTTTATTATACCTTTTTGGAAGCAAATGGAAATAAAAGCTTTGAAATATAAATAAAAATGAAAGTGTTGAGATCAAGAATTGAACCCGGGTTTTTTAGAACGTCAACACTCAACCAATTCGTCCATTTTCCGAATGGGCGATTCTTAGATTTCACTTTTTTTTGTAATATTTCCATCTTATTCTCTCTTTTCCAATACAGATCTTCCGTACGTTTCGCGAGACGAAATTGTACCTTGCAACGATAAGCGTCACAGCCTTGAAAATTACTCTCAAAGCGCGCAAAGATGTTTCACATCAATAATACATAATAATATTAAATACATATTAATCCATAACACATAATCATAAATAAGAATACATAATAATATATAATAATACATAAAACAAACTAAAACCTCCAAAATTCATTTTTTCTCACATGGTACGCAAAAAAAGTGCGCGTGATGGTACGCAAAAAAGGGCACGTGACGCGAGTTTTTAGTTTTTTCCCCAGGTCAAAAAGTGCCCAACGTGCCTATAGAAGTTTTCACTTCAAAAAATTTCAAACATTACCAACAAGAAGATATTCGTGAAAGTTACATTCAGCGCCGGCCCCAGCCCTTAATCAGGGTAGAGCGAGATTGTCTTTCGGCAACCTTTGATCACCGCTTTCACATCACGTAAATTGTATTTCATTTTATAGAATAAGAATAAGAAGTGATTTCAAAATAATTGTCATTTTCTAATCCCATACGTTATGTACATGTTATTAAAACAACTTCAAGTATTTTTAAATTTTGTATTGCTGTTTGTCCGGGTTATTCTCGGAAAAGGCTAATCCAATATCGGCAGGGCTTTCACGGGAAGATTCAGTAGTATTGGGTATGTTTTAGCCGACTTTTTCGCTCTGCTCCGACTATGGGATCCGGCTATCGTATTCGAGTATCAGCTCAGACCGAAAACTTCACCCGATCATCGTAGGAAAACGAGTGGAAACTTCTTTTTATCATTCCAATTGTAGACCTCAAAGCTCGGGAGCCACTTATCGGATTGCTTAGGCTACTTTTTCACTCTGATCAGACTAGTGTGTTAGACCGAAAACTTGAACCGATAATTGTAGGAGAACCTGATAGCACTGCAAACCCCAGAATATTTTTTCCGCGTGAATTTAACACACTACACACTTCATAAGCGCGTAAATTCGGCTAATCGTATTAAAATATTGCGTTTTAGGAATAAACCGTGTTTAAATAATGCGGATAAAAAGACATACGTGTAAAAATCACACACAAACAGCGTATACTATTTTTTGCACGCTAAAGAAATCGTAACGTTTTATCGTTCTACGTATTAAATGTGTGAAAATCAAACATTATGTGGCATTTCACACACTTCACTAAATTAACACGCATGAGAGGATAACTTAAAGGAAAGTTAGACAGTTGCAATTCTTTATTTAAATAGTCAATGGGCGCGTTTAGGCCGAAGTTAATTTAACTGAGCTAGGCAAGTTAACAACGGCATAAACAGCAATTTTTTTTAGCGCTGTTAGCTAACTTATTTCTGCTTTTTGGCTTAGCTAAAATTTAGCACAGCCTAAATGAATTGACGTTTGCTTGTAATTTTTTTTGTAAACAAATAATTTAGAAATATTTCAATACAGAATGAAGATTTTATTATTATTATTTATTTTTTAGCTTTTTATTATTTGTAAAATGGGAAATGTTATTATTTTTGCCTGTTATTAGCTGTAAAAAGAGAATTGTCAAATGGCATGCTAGAAACGGTGCTAAGTTAACAGCGTTAATTCAACAGAGTTAAAATAACTCGGGCCTAAACGCGCTCAATGACCAGAGAGCTCCACGACCTCTCGCTCGTTAGAGTCAGTCAGAAACAGAACGGCGTCGAGACAAGTCATTGCCGCTTACAGCGAAAATTTTAAGCTGCATGGTAAACAACGCTCAAAAGGCTTCACTCAAAAGCTTTAAAGTAATACCTATTTGAAGAGTTTTAAACAAACGCATTGTGTGTTAAATTTACACACTTTTCCCGTAAATATTAACACATTTTAAACGCGTAAAAAGTGACTACATGGTTTTACACGCGAAATGCGTCTTAAAATCACACACTTGGGTTTGTAGTGAGAGTGAAAACTTTTTTATCATTTAATTGTGTCTCAAAGAGCTCTATCTAAATATCTAAGTTTGCCTAAGTGAATCTTGCTCGTACTATAGGCAACCCTTTCTTTTTGGTCAGATTTTCGGGAATTGCGTTGCCTGCAGTGCGAGCAAAATTTACTTAGGGATTTAAATAGAGCTCTTTGAGGACTTCAATTGGAATTATAAAAAAAGTTTTATACTATCACGAAAAAATACTTTTTCCGATTAGGTTTTCGAAATGCAGACCTACCTCTATTTTTTGACGGCCGCCGCTCCGGCTATAAAGGATTTTTATTGATTGTAAAAGATGCGTTGTTATTCTGTCTGTTTGTAGGGGCTAATCTCTTGTAATGAGCAGGCCCATTGCCCTGTCCTCATTACTTTTCCTCATCCTTTTCCCTAGAGCTGCAATTAAGGGTCATGCAATTGCAAGTGTCATGTTAAATGTGCACGTTTCCAAGCTCGCAAATATTCCCACAGAAAAGACAATATGAGTTTCCGCCAATTCTTATTATTAATTAATTAATAATTACAAAATCTTCGGAATAACAACCGAACAGGAAAGACGGTCTGGAAACTCGATATGAGTTTCCGCCAAAATCAATAACATGCGCCAAGCACGGGCATTTCAAGGTACAACCTTTGGCCGCGATCAATAAAGGTGACCCGGCCAACTCTCCAACGTGCTATGAATGTTTCGTGCACATTTTTCCATTCCCAAAAATTCTCGATCGGTTATGCGATCGACGCTTCCCCTCTCTGCGTGAGAGTTCTTTAATGCGAGCTTGGAAAGTGCTACCTTTGCGCGTGCAGCACCGAGCAGTCGTGGTTGAAGTGGAAACGGAAGTGGTAGTTAAAGTTGAAATTGAAGTGTTATGATATGTTAGCCCGTAAGCTTGAGATGACCTAAAATAGAAATGCGTTAGAAAGCCATATCAAGAAAATTATATGTGACGTACCTCGTCTCTGTCCCCTATGTGTTTTGAAACTGTGAGGCTGCTGATCCGATTTCTTTCCAGGTGACGACCAAGCCAGGGGCTCGAGACGCCATCACCCCGGGGAATCTTAGGTTTCAGCAGATCCGTCAGCAGGAATGCAGCGTGGAGGAATCCGAGGCAACAATCCGCGATCCACCAGCAGAACCCCTCACACTGGCTGTAGGACCCAGCGTTCCCAGTGGAGAACTTTAATAACAGCGTTTAGATAGTTAAGACGTACTTGAATTGTTTAAATTTTTTTTAGATAGAGCGGTTGTAAGCGCGACGTAGGGCTTTTCCAACGATCCTAACCTCTCTACCGTTGGCTAAGGATTCCTCCCAGAAATCCATATTCAGGGCGGAATGGTGGCACTAAAAGGGTTGACTAGCAGGCAGGGCGAGCTCCAACGCGTAAAATTATGAAAATAATTGTCCACCACAAGGAAACTAGAAATGTGGCCGGGGGCTGTCAAGCCCCACTTTGTTACTTGAAATGTAAGCTAGCCCGGCCTGTAGAATTTTTCCGGGGATGGGAAAGGGAATGCCCAGGACCCAGTGCGCCTCCAGAAATCGGAAATTAAATTTTATTAATAATATTATATACCCGAGTATATAATATATCGGGTTAAACCGATTGGAGGGCGCACTGGAAATCCCTAAAATAGTGGGCATTTCTTCTTATAAACAGGGCCCCTGAAGCGGTCACTCGCTCAGTTCTGACGAAAAGTATAGTAGGTAATATAAAGTGAAAATAGTTAAAAGTGCAAAAAAAAAGAAGTGAAACAAAGAAGGTATCCGAGAAGGAGGATCGTTGGTGGAGTCTCTACAAGTGTGTGCAAAGTTAAGTACCCTAGGTGTATTTTGAATAATTTATTGCATTTCAAATATTTTATTATTGGCAATTATTTTATGGTTAGTTTGATATACATATAAAGTTTTGATCATATTGTTTTTAATAAATAGTTGAAAATAAATCGTTTCCTTGGGTCTTTAATTAATATTTTGAATAACTTTTTTTGTTGTTGAGTGAAATTATTGTGGGCTCAAGCCCCACGTGTTTTAAGACAGGTTCGTAGACCTTAAAACTACGTGGCGCCCGTTCTTAACGATTTAATTTTACCCGGTAACTTCTGTTTTGGGACCACACCCTACGCTGAGCGTGGCCGAGGCGTTCGTGCAAAAATTGGCACGTAACAGAAGACGAGGCTGCTAGTGACCTAAAATAAAATAAAAATTATAAAAGGAGCAAAAGTTGTAAACCTCAATAAAAATAAGTATAGAAATAAAATGTAAAAAATTATAAAAGAAATATATTCCTAATCAAAATAAATAAAGTTAATGCCATAGTGAATAACAAACAAGTGTTGTGTTTTCCAAAATTAATAAATAAAGAAAATTAATTAGACAAGGACCCAAGGGGGGATTGGTGACCTACGCCAAAGCATTGGCTAGTACGCCCAGTCCCTTGTGGCGTACATCTAGAGAGGGTGACGCTACACTCTTAACCGGCTAATCCGATTTTGATGAGATTTTGACGAACGGTATTTTCTTAGACATATTTTAGGTTTCTTTCGGGCAAAATTATATTATATTGACAAAGACTAATAAGCCGTAAAGGGGTGTATATCGCTCAATACTGAAGGATTGTGTACTTGGTAGACAAATTTTATAGAAATAATCGTGCACTGCTGCCACCGCAAGATATTGTTATTTCAATAGGCGGGAATACTATTGGTCATAGATAATTTAAACAGAGAGGATATTGAAAAACACAATGAACCTAAGTTAAACAATCAACAAAAAGAAGTCTACCAACATATCATCAACAGTGTCAATATGTGTGTATCTAAGTGGTGTATATTTTTTAGGCACACCACGCGGCACTGGCAAGGCTTTCTAAATTAATCTTATATTAGCCAAAATACGTGCAAATAACTAAAACTGGATTGCTGCACCATTACTCCCTGAAGGAAGAACGATGCCGATCGAAGCAGGGCTGCGGAGTCGGAGTCTTGGAGTCGGAAAGAATTTTCTAGTTCTGGAGTCAGAGTCGAAGTTGACAAATTTTTTGATTGCTTTTCCGACTCCGACTCCAGAACTAGAAAATTCCTTCCGACTCCGACTCCGCAGCCCTGGATCGAAGAAGATAATATGGAAAATCCTGCGTGCAATATGTAAAAACAGTCATAAAGCTAACGTTTTACAATACTGCATGTTCGTTGAATGAGATGAATGTACCATGGGAAATAAAGTATAAAAACTCACTATCTGGAAAAGTATATGACATAGGTCAGTCTTGTGTATGTAACTTCTTTAGGTAATTGCTTGGTGCATCAGAAACGAAAGAAAAAATATTGTTAATAATGCATTTTTCTGAACGTATTTACGTAAACACCCTGTATCTCGGTACACTGCAAACCCAAGTGTGTGATTTTAAAACGCATTTCGCGTGTAAAATCATGTAGTCACTTTTTACACGTTTAAAACGTGTTAATTTTTAATACGCCAAAAGTGTGTAAATTTAACACAATGCTTTTTTAGCTTCGTTTTGCGGGGAGTAAACTTAGAAAAATCGTCACCGTAAGCTTAAAATTCTTGATGTAAACTGCAACGACTTGTCTCGATGCCCTTCTGATACCGACTGACTGTAAAGAGAGGTCGTGAAGCTCTTTGGTGTTTGGTCATTGAGCATTTAAATAAAGAATTACCACTGTCTAACTTTCCTTTAAGTTATCCTCTCATGCGTGTTAATATAGTGAAGTGTGTGAAATGACACATAATGTGTGAATTTCACACGTTTAAGACGTAAAACGATAAAACGTTACTTTAGCGTGTAATAAATATTATACGCTGAACGTGTGTGAATTTTACACGTATGTCTTTTATACGCATTATTTTAACACGGTTTATTCCTAAAACGCTTTATTTTAACACGCTTGGCCGAATTTACACCGTTTATGAAGTGTGTAGAGTGTTAAATTCACAACGGAAAAAATATTCTGGGGTTTTCATTGTATATAGTGCCGGTAGGTTTCCTCCCTGGAACAATTTTTTTCTCCAAATATACCCAGGAATCACCCATTAACGGATTAGTATTTCAGTCTGAACACCGTGTCTTTTATGCACATTATCGTATTTCCAGTGCCTTGCGGGCGCAGGGTGTCAAAACGAAACGACGAAATACGAAAACGAGAGACAGCAGCGGCCCTTTTGAGAAGTGCGCCACGATAAAAACATAACACATACATCTTTAATGTTGCGGATTTTTGTCTCAAGCCAGAATGTATTTATTCAATTTTTTTAAGGAGCCCTAAAGTGTGAATTTTTGAGCTGCACAGTGGGCGTCAAATTTTGCAAATTTAATGACCTTTTTTGGGGCTTTTTTGGGAAAATGTTATTGCCAAAGTTCTGCGCAGACGCTAAATTTTCCCGGCATGGTAATATCGGGGGCGAACGGCTAACAAAGACCTCAGAAGGCGGTGGCACCCGATTTGTCACTTCTGCCAAAACCCGAGAAGAGTCACTGCAGACGAACACCTAGCAGCTCTGTTAGCAAGTCCTAATCCCACCTCCCCGCGGTCCCCCCCCCCCGGGGTACTTCTTCGGAAGGAGCTAACGGAAGACGGTCGAATGGCGAGTTCTCTGCCCCACAAAATAGAGTTCTAAGTCGGTTGGGCTAAGGGTTAGCAACCCGCTCCCATAAAACACATAATTGCTACGAATCGGCAAACAATGCCTCGGAACCGGATGGACAACACGATGACAACCTTTGCTTTTCGAACCAGGGCACGAATCGGATTATGGAATGTGAGAACGCTGCTTGCTGATGGACGGCTGGATGAAGTCCTCAACGAGATGAACCGCTATAAAATCAAGGTCATGGACTCAGCGAGAGTGAGTCGGTGAGTCCTTCTTATATACTGGGAGAAACGAAACTGAAAATCGTAGGAATGGCGTTGGCGTAATACTCACCAAGGAAGCCAGGTCCAGCCTCATTAGCTCACCAGTTTCTGAGAGGATTATTACCGTACACCTACGTACCAGACTAAGAAGTACTACGATAGTCCAATGCTACGCTCCGACTGAAGACGCAGAAGATGACATCAAAGACGAGTTCTACATGCGACTGAATGAGGTTTTTCGCTCTATTCCAAGGGGAGACATCATTGTTTTGATGGGTGACTTAGACGCACAGATCGGCCCCCACAACACCGGCCTTGAACACACAATTGGAAATTAAGGCCTAAGCCAAGTTACCAATAACAATGGTGAGCTTTTCGTTGACTTCTGTAGTTCCCATCAACTCATGGTAGGCGGAACTTACTTTTGTCACAAGAAGATACACAAGGAGACCTGGGTATCGCCCAATGGTAGAACGAAAAATCAGATAAATCACGTGGCCGTCAGCCGCAGATGGAGAACTATTCTGGAGGAGGTCAGGAGCTTTAGGGGAGCAGACACTGGAAGTGACCACCATTTGGCAGTAGCAACTATCCGCCTAAAAATCGCCGCAATCAGAAACGTCCAACGAGATGCCGTAAACCTGCGGGAGAGCACTAAAAGGAGAGTATTTGCAACAAATCTTAAACCAGCAAACCGTTTCTGACGACACAAATATTGAAGACCTGTGGAGCACAACAAAGGGCGCTATAATAACAGCAGCGGAAGCAAGCATCGGTTATGTCCAAAGAAACCAGCAACGCTGGATCTCGGACACAACCAGGCAAAAAATAGAACGCAGAAGGGCCCTCAAAAATAACGTGAACTCTACAAGCGACCCGGAAAAACGACAACAACTTGAACGGGAATACTCCCAATTGCACCGGGAGGTAAAGAGAAATGCCCGGCGTGATAAAATGCGGCAGATAAATGAGCTCGCAGAGAAAGCGGGAAACGCGGCAAACACAGGCAACAGTAAGGTGCTGTACCAAATTACTAAACAGCTCTCCGGAAAGCACTCTGCTAAAGAGCATGCCGTAAAGAGTGCGGATGGAAGGCTGCTGTGCAGCGACAAAGAGCAACTCCAAAGATGGAGAGATTACTTCTTCGCCGCCCTGAATGGTTCATTTACACAGGAACCCCAGGAAAACAACAACAACAATGTACAGCCAATAAGAATCACCACTCGTGCCCCATCCAAGACTGAAATAGTAACCGCAATTCATGCAATGGCCAATGGTAAAGCAGCTTCATATGTGACAACTGGAGAGGCATCTGTCTACTATCTACGGTGGGAAAAATCTTGTCCCATATTTTACTATCTAGGATAAGAGATCGATCGAATTAAAAGTAGCGGAAAAAAATTTCTACTCCTAAAAAACAAAAACAAATTTAACAAAACGAACAAAACTAACCGAATTTTCTGGTGGATTAAAAACAAACGTGCCTTACGAAAACGTGCCCTAATGTGTTTTCGAGGAAGACGCGCCCTTTATTGTGAGTGCAGCTAACTTCAGAATTTGTAAACTAAAACATATAGAAAGAGTATAGGTCAATCTGTTGTTGACCTTGAAGGTCATTTTTTAAGGTTGTTTTTTTAAGTTGCAAAAAAGTTGGGTCGGTTTTGGGCGTTTGGTTATTTTTTGTTTTTTGAGTTGGGTCAATTTTGTTTTTTAAACAGCGAGCGTTTTTGGGCAGTGCCGTTGCTGGCATATGTGCAAGGTGTGCAACTTCACAGGGCCGCGCGTGTTTGGGGTCTCGCGAGTGAAAACTTGCTTTGGCAATAAAAATCATTTGAATTAATTATTTGCATTTTTACTTCATCCAATGGGTCACATAAATTAGTATGAGCCACACAATGGGCCATAATCCTGTCACGTCATATGGGCCATAATCCTGTCACGAGGACGGGCCTTTGTGCGGAGAAGCCGCGAGCGCAACGAGCGAAATTTTTTTTCGGACTCTCAATTGCACAGGGCTTCTCAAATGTCTGGCCGCGGCACTGTTTTTGGGGGGGGTCATGACCCCCGTGACCCCCCCCTTGAATCCGCGCCTGCTTAAGGCTAAATCCGACTAAAACTAAAGAAATGCGGATAAATGCAAACACCATTGAACGCACAGCGCTGAATAACCGTGACGTGGAACTGGTAGATAAATTCTGTTATCTCGGTAGTACTATTACCGAACATGGCGGTGCAGAAGAAGACGTCAGTTCCAGAATAAATATAGCACGAAGCGCATATGCATGCCTGTCTCATATATGGAGATCAACGGAGATCTCAATTAACACCAAATTGGCGCTGTTAAGGCAGTTCTTTTGTACGGTTGCGAAACATGGAAAGACCCCCAATTCATCACGGGGCGCCTACAAGTTTTCATCAACAGATGCCTACGTCGTATCCTAAAAATCCGCTGGCAAGTTAGAATTTCAAATGAAGAACTATGGCGCCGTGCCGTCCAAGAAAGGATAGACCACCAAATCAGGCGAAGGAATGGAATTGAATTGGCCACACCTTGCGACCCGAAGACGATAATCTAGCCAAACAGGCCCCGACTGGAATCCGCAAGGAACCCGTCGAGTCGGAAGACCTAGAACAACTTGGAGGAGAACCATATTAACAGAGGCCGCTACAACTCAGGTCAGAGCTGAAAGCTGTCGCACAAAACAGAGTCCGCTGGAGGGCAACTGTTTCCGCTCTATGTCCCATGAGGGATTGAAGGAGCGTTATGTATGTATGTAATATCGACGCGGACGAGATTGCGGGCGAAAGCTGGTGTTAAATAAATAATAATAACCAAACTTTTCAAAAATTAACTTTTATTGCGAAAGGCACCATTAAAATTTTATTTTTATCTCGAAATTGTTTTTCATATTCATTTTGGCGCCTCTTGCCACCAGGCGCCTAGAGCTACCGCTCCACTCGCTCTATCCTACGGCTGGCGCTGGTTACATTCAAGCGACGGTTATTTCAATCCAATAAAGGGCGCTTACATAAAGTTGCACCAGGGCGCCAGCACAGCTAGAGACGGGCCTGCATATTCCAGATGGCTACGCTGCCATGGCATCCTAATGTAATAGCGGCCTAAACCAGTATTCCAAACATTTTTTGGTCGGTCAAATTATCTTTGTCTATCACACGAAAAAGCAGCATGTCCCCCTCTCTTTCACTCAGCAGCTGCCTGGCGCTGACCTACCTCTCTGCATCCCTGTCTGTTGTATGGTCAAGGGCGGCGGAGCATAATCATTATAGGTGGGGAGCACGTGACCAGATAACCGTTCAAATGTAAAAAGTAGCATTTTGGGAGTGAAGATAGGGCCCTATGAGGCTCTCCCCACTGCCTCATGTGGACCCCATGTGGATTGCCCTATAAGGCCCACACAGGGCATCTAACGACTTGCCTCATTCGCGCCTCGTCAAAAGGAACACCCCATTTGGCCACCTAGAGCATAAATCATTGCTACCCGATCCCGAGTGGACCAAAAGACCGGAGACCGAAAAATTTAAGAACCAGAGTGGATATGTGAGTAATAACTGCGCCGGTGTCGAACAGTGGCGGTTCGTAAGGTTCAGGATAAGGGAAGCAATGCGTAGGGCGTCAAAGCTAATGTACCCCGCGAGCGATAAAAGTAAAGGTATCGGCGGCTTTAATTAAAAAAACTGAAAAATAACAAATTTGAAAACGAATTAAGTAATTAACCCCATCCAAAAAGTAGAAACCCTACTACCAATCTATATTCTTTTTATTTTAATATAATAAAAAATAACATAGTAAGATATACATACAGTGGCGAACAGAAGTCAACGTACACCATATAAAATAGCGAAAATTCGTATTTTTATTTTATTTTTAAAAATTGAAAAAAATTGTGATATCACAATATACGTATCAAAACATTTTATTGAAATTCCATAATAAATTATTTCTACAAAAAAAATAACAAAAAAGTGAAATATACAGAATTCACAAATAACAAAAGTCTACGTACACTTAAAAATTTTTATTATTATTTTTTGTAGAAACAATTTCATTATGCAATTTCAATATAATGTTTTTGTACAGAGGATTGTACTTATTTATTTTGTAATATCACAATTTTTTTTATGCTATAGTAAACGAATTTTCGCTATTTTATATGGTGTACGTTGACTTTTGTTCGCCACTGTATAACACAATTCAAAAAATAATCTCTCTCTATCCCTTTAAATCATCATTAAAGAGAATCATAAAAAACAAATGGAAGCTACAAATTTTCAGCTTCTTCAATACACACCTCCTGCCCCCCATTAGAATAAAGAGAAAGTTCACCCATCATCGCTCTTTTTTTATTGACTCAAACGAAAATTCATATTAAGAGTCAAAACAAATTTCGAAGCAAAATTTTCAAGAGCAACTCCACAGCAGGCGAAACCAGAGCAGAATACCAGAAAACGAATCAAGAAAACAAGAGAATATGGTGGATAGAGAAAATTTGTCTATGTTCGACTTCTCATATCCCGGTATTCGGCTCCGAAGAAGCTGCGTTTAGTTCAGCTTCTGAGGGACCTGTTGTGGTTTCAACCAAAGCCTTCTACATTTACAAGCCATGCACAACGAAATCTCACACTCCCATTCAAAGAAAATGGGACTTCAATTTATCTGTCAGAATGGACTTCAGTCAGAATGGACTTCAATTTAGCTGTGAGAAAAGCAATTTTTTAACTTAGTTTTTGGAATAAAAAGTGGTAAAATATTGTATTTTATCACTTTTTAGTGCACACGGATTATCAGTGATAAGTTATTTAGTGATCTGAGTCCATAAATTAAAAAAAAATTAGTGGTTAAGTGTATTTTAAGAGTGTTAATTGATTAGGTGACGTTTTTGTTTACATTCGCGGTGGTTTTTTCGTGTTAATTTAGGGAAAAAATGTTGAATTTGTGTAGTAATGGAATTAAAAGTGAATTTAAAGTAGTTAAAAATTATTATAGAAGAGTTATTAAAAACATAAGTGCAAGTACTACCACACAAAATGAGTAACAATAACTTTTTCACTTTTCCTTCACATTTTTCTGCACTTATGTTTTTAATAACTATTCTATAATAATCTTTAATCACTTAAAAAGCACTTTTTATTATATTACTACACAAATTCAACATTTTTTCCCTAAATTAACACGAAAAAACCAACGCGAATGTAAACAAAAACTGTCACCTAATCAATTAACACTCTAAAAATACACTTAACCACTCACTTCTTTTTAATTTTTTTTATTAAATCACTAAAGCACTAATCACTGATAGTCCATGTGCACAAAAAGTGATAATATACGTTACTTTACCACTTTTAAGTGCAAAAACAAAGTTAAAAAATTGTTTCGTACGGCTTCGGCAATGTTAAGTCCACAATTTTAGCACTTCATACACATACATGCACATACCTGGGGCATGGCTTGTAAATGTAGAAGGCTTTGGTTTCAACCAAGCCCCTCTCAACTACAGGCCTTGCCACAACCTTCTATATTACAAGCCATGAACAAGGAAAATATTGAGAGCGAATTTCCGCTCAATCGGACCACAACTCGGTGAAATCACGTTATGTTGTTAGTGTAATTTGGAGAATTTGGGAGAATTTGGTGGTCCGATTCTCTCAATTGAGATTCTTGTTCATGGCTTGTAATATAGAAGGTTGTGGCCTTGCATAAAACGCCAAAGTAGGCCGGGAGCCCGTATACAGGCAATATGTCGGCATCCACAGCTTGCATGAGAACACTAATGACAATGGGCAGCGAGTTATAGAGATGGCAGCAAGTAAAAACTTGGTCGTTGCAAGTACCAGATTTGCGCGTAAAGATATCCATAAAGCCACCTGGATATCTCCTGATGGGGCAACTCGCAATCAAATAGACCATGTGTTGATAGACCGCCGCCACCTTTCGGGTCTGATGACGGTACGAACGTACCGAGGTGCCAACTTCGACTCAGATCACTATCTTGTTGGTATGGTGCTCCGAGAGCGCATTACAACGCTGAAAAGCTTTGTATCCGCTGATCAGGCTCGAATCAACACAGCTGCACTCCGCAACGAAATGGCCAGAAACAGCTACGGTCAGGCGTTAGAACTCGCACTCAGAAGAGCAAGTCCTGGGGATGAGATGCCGGGCGTCGATGAGAGCTGGACCCGCCTTAAAAATACTGTCATTAGTACTGCTGATTCCATCTTAGGCAGAAGTCGTAGAGATCGGAACGACTGGTTCGATAATGAATGCAAGCTGGCAACTGAACGTAAGAATGCTGCGTATCGAGCAATGCAGCAGTCTCAGAGAACACGAGCACGCGAAGAGAAATATAAAGAGCTCAGAAAAGAAGAAAAGAGAATTCACAAACGAAAAAAGGAAGCCTGGGAGAAAAATCTCGTTTGTGAACTAGAACGCTACAGAGAGCGACGGCCGCACCAGGCGCGGGAGTTCTACCGAAGAGTACGCGGTATGACGCAATTCACACCTCGTTGCACATACTGCAAGGACAAAGAAGGTAATCTGATCACCGATCCTCAAGGCATCTTGGAGCGATGGGAAGAGCACTTTCATGAATTGCTAAATGGCGAGCTAACAGAGGATTTGGAGGCTCCACCAATATCTGACGATAATGCTATGCTGTCACCACCAAGCTTAGCAGAAGTTAGCAGTGCCATCACCAGGCTCAAAAACAACAAGGCCTCGGGTGCAGACGGCATCCCTGCGGAGCTGGTTAAATATGGAGGGCCTACATTACACCAAGCGATTCATGAATTAATTGTGCAAGTATGGGAGCAGGAAGCGATGCCAGAAGACTGGAGAAAAGGCATCCTCTGCCCGGTACATAAAAAAGGAGATATCACAACGTGCAGCAATTATCGTGGTATAACGTTGTTGAGTACCGCGTATAAGATATTCTCCGCCATCCTACAAAACAGGATGGCCCCATACGCTAGAAACATCATAGGCCAATACCAGTGTGGCTTCAGCCCAGGCAAATCAACAACCGATCAGATTTTCACTTTGAGGCAGGCTATGGAAAAATGTCTAGAGTTTCAAAACTCAATCCAACACCTCTTCATAGACTTTAAAGCCGCCTATGATAGCATAGCCAGAGTAGAACTCTACAAAGCCATGAGAGAATTCGGCATTCCCAACAAGCTGACAAGACTATGTAGGTTGACCATGACCAATGTGACAAGCCAAGTAAAGGTATCCGGAACACTGTCCAGACCAATCAACATCTATAATGGACTCCGACAAGGGGACGGTCTGGCCTGCCTCCTTTTCAACCTGGCGTTGGAGAAAGTGATCCGAGATTCGGGCGTGACATCAAGGGGCACAATCCTTCACAAGTCCACCCAATTACTGGCTTATGCAGACGACATTGACATCATTGGAAGAACATCAACAGCTGTACAAGAAGCTTTCATCCAGATTGAGCGCGCGGCAGGAAATCTGGGACTGCACATCAACGAAAGCAAAACAAAGTACATGGTGGCCTCGTCTGCAAGAACACCTAACATTGGTCCCACAATCAAGGTAGAGGAACACGAGTTTGATGTGGTAAAATCATTTACCTACCTTGGGTCAATAGTAGCAGCCGACAATAGCATGGAACCTGAAATACGCGCACGACTGCTAAAAGCCAACAAAGCCTACTATAGCCTATCAAGGCTCTTCAAATCCAAGCATCTAACTATAACGTCTAAACTTTTACTATATAAGACGATGGTCTTGCCGGTCCTCACATATGCATCCGAAACGTGGGTGCTCAGCAAAAAGCACTCTAACCTCTTGGCGGTGTTCGAGAGGAAAATACTTCGGAGGATTGTTGGCCCCGTATGTGAGGAAGGACGATTCCGGAGACTCTACAATGACGAGATCTACGAGCGCTATCGCAACATAGATGTTGTGAAGAAAATAAAGCTCGGTAGACTCCGGTGGGCAGGACATCTAGCTCGTATGAGTGAAGATGAGCCTGCTCGGAAAGTTCTCTGCGGTAAGACTTATGGGGTGCGACAGCGAGGGAGACCCAACCTCCGCTGGAAGGATGGCGTAGACCAGGACGCTCAGAGCATAGGGGTGCCAAACTGGATGACATCGGCTCAGAATCGGGACCGGTGGAGAGAACAGTTGCGAGAGGCCAGGACCGGATCCCGGTTGTAGAGCCGTTAAAGAAGAAGGCCTTGCATAAAATCTTCGCACTAACACAACTAAGCGCAAACTTAGTTTGAATTTTTGTTGAGCAAAGTAGGCAAGTGATAGGATTTTGGACATTATTGTAATACCTTTGCACTTTCCTGGAGCAGCCCTAAGGCATTAACTCCTATGGAGCAGCTATACTAGCGTTTACTCCGCATTATAATGGAGCAGCTCTAAAGCTTAACTCCTGGGGTATTCTAAGGAAGTCTTGGCTTCCCACTCAAACGTCTGTTTATCAACGACTGACTTTTAATTAATCAATTTACTCTATTTATACAAAATTATCTTATACATCTAAGTATAATTATCATTATTCCCACTTTAGGTAAATTGCCATGGGTCAGCAATTTGTACGCACCGGGCCTCAAGAATTTGATGCACCCGTCTGACCTATTTTCATTTTTACTCGATCGGGGAAAAATTGCAACGTTCGGTCTGCATGAATTTGTTAAAATAAAAGCTCGCGCGTGTGACCCATTAAAGAATTTACCTAAGGTGGAAAAATGTGATTTTGGAAATATGAAAATGTATTATGGGAAAGAGTGTATCACATTATAAAGGCAATAATTACCATGTCAACCATTTTATTTAAGGTTTTTTGCTTTTATATAAATAAATTATACTGAATTTATTTATAAAAACTTCAACAATCAATTAATTTCTTAAATAATTTAGAATGACATAATAAATATTCAAATTATTCATCATAAATCATGTACATAAATGGATGTTAAAATTTTAGTAGTACGGAAGTGTAAAGGGTTTTACCAGCGCCCCGTTAGCCGCTTACTGCGTTTCCAGCTCCCACGGCGAGGACGAGGGGTTGGATTTTAGGAGCCACATTATTGTTAGCATTTCTTTAACTAACTAGACTTATTTAAAAAATGTTTCAAATAAGTGAAATGCTAACAATAAAATATAACAAAATAAAATTTTTTTCAAATAAATAAAAATCAAAGACTATGAAATTGGAAAAACTGGAATTACTTAAGATATAAGCTTATTAGTTTCACTTACGTACGTCTTGATTACCAGCATCTCTGCTATTTTTAAAATCTTTTTTTTTATTTTAGAAATTTCAATTGTTTAATTGTTCTATTAAAACAGTATTATTAAATTACTTTTTATTAATGTTTTTGCACTATGACGGTGATTAGACTGTTCGTTCCTACGTACGTTCCTCACGAGCTTTTAGATGAACGGGGAAGTGGAGATGACGCCCTTCATCATGTCCACTTCCCCGTTCATCTAAAAAGCTCGTGAGGAACGTACGTAGGAACGAACAGTGTAATCACCGTCTATAAGATATAAATTGATTGATTATTTCCACATTCCCCATTTCACGATGCAATAAATTATTACTACATTTTTATAAAATTCAAAATTTTCTATATGGAAACCGACGAAATTCCATTTTAATCAATTTGTGCCTGTTCACACGGGTCGCTTTGAGGCGCGACAAAGCGAACGAAAAAGCGAACATTTGTTTACACGTTTCGCTTTGTATCCAGTCGTTTTTATCACAGGTGGAACAAACGGTGCGGGAACAAAGTGTGTGATTTTTATAAAAATGACATAAATTCATGGCTGCTCCTAAAGTTTTACAAAATAAATTTCTCAAAAAAAACGGAAGCCTGAAAATTGTCCTAACACACGTCTGCTCCCACTGCGGGTGAAACGAAAATAAAATGGAACAGTAAGGTGATACAAAATGAAATTAAAACAGTCAGCTGGTCAGAAAGAGCGAACGTGAGTCGCTTTCAAATCGAGGCGAACTTCCTTCCCACCCGAACGCTCCCCGCACCAGTAAATTTCGTGTTGAAAGGTCGCGGCAACCACCCGTGTGAACAGGCACTTTGGCGCCTTCACCATAACCTCAAAATTTTTGAATACATTCTGTTAAAAATAATTTTGACTTATGATAAAGACGTTTTACCGTAAACGCACAATTTAACCACTTCCCTATTTAATTTTTTTAATAAGAATATTCTTATTAGAAATAAACAAAAATTATTTTAAAAACCATTTTCACTAAACTTCACACCAATTTTATATTTCCACATAAAAACAGGAATTTCCCAACACTTTCACTATTTATCTTTATTATTTCATCTTTACTTTACTTTATTAATCAATTAATTTCTTTTCCGAAACATAAAAACTGCCCCGATTCGCGCACTTTTCATATAAATCTGACAGTTCTTCAGCCAACTTTCAGACTACGTCACACATATGCAAAAATTTACAGCACGGCCTGTAGTTGAGAGGGCCTTGTTTCAACCAAGCCCTCGTAAGTACAGGCCTGGAAGCAGCCAGGCCAACTAATACTAACATAGCTGAAAACAGGCCAAAAATATTCTGACAGTTGTGGAATTAACATGGCCGAAGCCATAAGAAGCAATTTTTTAAGTTTGTTTTTGCACTAAAAAGTGGTAAAATATTGTATATTATCACTTTTTGGTGCACATGGATTATCAGTGATTAGTGCTTTAGTGATTTAATAAAAAAAATTAAAATGGAGTGAGTGGTTAAGTGTATTTTAAGAGTGTTAATTGATTAGGTGACCATTTTTGTTTACATTCGCGGTGGTTTTTTCGTGTTAATTTAGGGAAAAAATGTTGAATTTGTGTAGTAATATAATAAAAAGTGCTTTTTAAGTGATTAAAGATTATTGTAGAACAGTTATTAAAAACATAAGTGCAGAAAAATGTGAAGGAAAAGTGAAAAAGTTATTGTTATTCATGTTGTGTGGTAGTACTTGCACTTATGTTTTTAATAACTCTTCTATAATAATTTTTAACTACTTTAAATTCACTTTTAATTCCATTACTACCCAAATTCAACCCTTTTTCCCTAAATCAACACGAAAAAACCACCGCGATTGTAAACAAAAATGGTCACCTAATCAATTAACACTCTTAAAATACACTTAACCACTAATTTTTTTTTAATTTATGGACTCAGATCACTAAATAATTTATCACTGATAGTCCGTGTGCACTAAAAAGTGATAAAATACAATATTTTACCACTTTTTATTCCAAAACCAAAGTTAAAAAATTGCTTCGTACGTCTTCGGCCATGTTAATTCCACAACTGTCAGACGATTTTGGCCTCGCACAGACACAACCAAAAAGTCTGCTTCCAGGCCTGTACTTACGAGGGACTTGTTTCAACGCAAACCTTTGCGTGAGTGTGAGTTCAATTGAATTGAATGTGTTGGACTTTTCACGTTGATTTTCGGTGCCAAAGAAGCTGGAGATATTACAGCTTCCTTACGTTATGTTAAGCCTCGGCCACGATAAGAGCGGCGAGCGGCACCAGAAAAATTTAATGTCTCGGATTAGAGGTGAGCGGCACTTTAGTATTGCCGCTCTACCGATCTCCGCTCGTATCGTGGCCGAGGCTGTATTCTTTGTATACAGTAGTATGAATTGTACATTTTATATAAAAAAATCTGTACATTGCTTGCTTAGTGTTTCCAGATGAAGAAATATATTAAGATTTTGTTTTTGATTAATCTTAATATATTTAAATTAATTTTTTATGAAGTTTCCTATTTGGTCAAGGGAAATAGTGCTTCCTTTGCTTCCAAAGAGGAACCGCCACTGGTCGAAAGCATTATATTTTTAAATGCGAGTGTCGTTTTACCAATGCAGTCCCCCAACTGCGTACTAATCACGTCCAATGCTGCTTAAGCAGGGGCTGGATTCCGCAGAGTGAAGGGTTTGCCTGTGCACACAACAAAAATTAATTCACATTCACAGTGGTTTGCACTTTTTCGATTCACCCGTTTCCGCAATCGACTGTGAATTTTGTTATGCTGAATAAGTCCATTTTGAAAGCTCAGTCGCTTTTTTGCACTTTTTCGTTTCCATGGTTCACTACGTACCTACTCACGAACGTTTCAAGTGTAAATAAATTTTCTATCCTGTGAGCACGCACTCTGTCAAAAAAACTCATGGCCACGCTTGCGGAATCAAAAACATGGCCGTGAACCCGTAGGGCCGTGCACACAGTAATTTTCAAGCTTGCGGAATCCGGCCCCTGGAACCAGAACCGGTCTAGTGAGTATGATAAACGACACCCTTCAATACAACAACAAAAACTAAAGATTTGCATGAGTAAAACTAAAGATTAAGGGTATTAAATTCAATCTTTTTAAAAACCTTTTCGAATGCGTAAAGGCACGCATACACGGTCAAATTGGTTGTACATCGACGTGGGGATGTACAACTAAAACGATCGATTGTGAGCCGGTTGGCCGATCAAAACTCGTTGCGCGCATGGCCCAGCTAGCACAGATTTCAATTTGTTACAAAAATATGTTGCACTTGCGTTGTAATCCAGTTTTTTTAAACAAATTTAGTCCCATATACGTTAAATTATTGTCTCGAATTAGCATTCTGCCACAATTCGTCCGGTTCAGTTACACTACAGTTTTAATTTTGTTACGAAAAAAAAAATAGGTAAAAAAACTTTTAAGTTAAATGGTTTTATTTGAAATCATAAGCTGTACCAAAAACTTGAAAATAATTAGAACACAAACATGGACCTTCTTGAGATTCCGACGTCTGGTAAGAAATCATGCAATAGTAGCCGTGCTGTTTTCTTATGTTGTATGCCAAGATACCCTTTGTGTCGCTGCGTCAACGGATTAAGTAATATTCTGGGACTTTTAACAGACTAAAATAAAAACATGGGGCGCATTTGAAATATATTGGTGGGCTTGGAAACACATTCTTCTAGACAAGTCGTTCTTATTTAATTATACAGTGTTTATACAGGTTTTTATGCGCCCCATGTTTTTATTTTAGTCTGTTAAAAGTCCCAGAATATTACTTAATCCGTTGACGCAGCGACACAAAGGGTATCTTGGCATACAACATAAGAAAACAGCACGGCTACTATTGCATGATTTCTTACCAGACGTCGGAATCTCAAGAAGGTCCATGTTTGTGTTCTAATTATTTTCTAGTTTTTGGTACAGCTTATGATTTCAAATAAAACCATTTAACTTAAAAGTTTTTTTACCTATTTTTTTTATTTTCTAGTTTTTTAACCTTAAAAACTCCCCAATACCGATTTTCAATAGATTTAGGACGCATTTACAAAATTCTTCCGCCATTTTTTATTTTCAAATTTTGATCACAGAATCGTCATTTGTGGTCCTAAAAACCCCCCGATACTGATTTTCAATGGATTCAGAACACATTGGCAAAATTCATCCGCCATATTGGCGCCGCCATTTTGTATTTTCAAATTTTGATCACAGAATCGTCATTTGTGGTCCTAAAAACCCCCCGATACTGATTTTCAATGGATTCAGAACACATTGGCAAAATTCATCCGCCATATTGGCGCCGCCATTTTGAATTTTCAAATTTTGACCACAGAATCGTCATTTGTGGCCCTAAAACCCCCCGATACCGATTTTCAATGGATTCAGAACACATTGGCAAAATTCATCCGCCATATTGGCGCCGACATTTTGAATTTTCAAATTTTGACCACAGAATCGTCATTTGTGGCCCTACAAACCCCTCCATACCGATTTTCAATGGATTCAGAACACATTGGCAAAATTCATCCGCCATATTGGCGCCGCCATTTTGAATTTTCAAATTTTGACCACAGAATCGTCATTTGTGGCCTTACAAACCCCCCGATACCGATTTTCAATGGATTCAGAACACATTGGCAAAATTCATCCGCCATATTGGCGCCGCCATTTTGAATTTTTAAATTTTGACCACAGATTCGTCATTTGTGGCCCTACAAACCCCCCGATACCGATTTTCAATGGAATCGGAACACAATTGCAAAATTCGTCCGCCATCTTGGAACCGCCATCTTGATTTTTGTACAAAACTGTCAGATTGCATTGTCACGGGAGCTCAATGTGTGGGCAAAATTTCATAAGAATCGGTTCAGTAGAAGTAGACGAAAAAGCTGTCGCAAGATTTGAACCAAACAAACAAACAAATATACGAGGTGAAGCTAAATAAAACCATTAAAAACGAACTTGTTGTACAAATGTTCCATAAAAGTTGAAAAAGAAGATGTCATATTTAAATTAAATTAACGTTATTAAAACATTTCGTTTTGTAGCTCATCTCAAAAATGTTATTGTCTTGTAACTTTCACAAATAGAGTAACAAGTTAGCACCCGTAGTGTAACTAAGTTGCGATATGTTTTTATCAAGTTTCTATTACAACTATAAATGTTCAAAACGCTGCAGTGCGGTTAGTATTGTGTTGCAATGGCGTAAGAAAAAAGCGGATCGAACTTATAAAATTAATTTCGTAACAAGAACGCTGCAGGGAAGTTTTTATTCATTTACAAGAACTTTGGATAAAATCTGTCAAAAAGCTTTATGCTCGCCATATTTTTCTTCGTTCTATGTTTTTCGTACACTAAGCAGTTTTATTTGAAAATAATCAAATGCGGTTTTCTATAGTATTTTGTATTTCGTTATAACAATTTTCAGTGCAATATTACACTAGCAACTTGAAAAAATGTGTTTAGATGTAGTTTTCAGATCCTCATGCTGAAATTAAAAATTCGAAAATTCTTTAATTTCCAAATTATTTTCCATATTTTCATTTTTGGGGTGGCGCGTGAATTTTTCAGGTGTAAGTCACCTACATTCATCGACAAAATGCCATTCGCTGTAAAAATTTTGGTGTACAAATCATGCAATTTTTCAATTTTAAAGTATACAATTGAGTAATGTTTTGTCTTTTCATTTTATTCCAATATGTCTCTGACTTTTGAAACACACTTAAACAGCACTTCTTTCTTGTTACAAATACATATTACATTTGTGCGATTAAAAGAACAATAACTTTTCCGGATGTTCCAATCATGTTTCATCTTCTTGCCTGGAACTTCAGTTTGTGGCAACAACCCATTTAAAACATAGCTACAACACGTTTGTCGCCTCATTGGGACCAAAGTTGTTACAAAATAAACGTTAAAAATCTGCTTTTTCAGTCGCAATGGAGCTACAGTTGTATTACATTTCATATCTTGCGACTCTTTTACTGGTTACATTAACGCCATTGCTACTCATTTGTGCTAGCCTGGGGGGTTTGATGAAAATCTGGATGTACATCCAATTTGACCGTGTATGGGCGCCTTAAGGCGGATTTTGGGATTGCCCCATTTTATTTGTAATAAGGGCCCTTATGGAGAAAGTGATAGCGCATACCTAACTTCAGTATCGCTGGTTCTTTTTGAATGGTGTTTATGAGGAAACGAAGAGGAAACCCCTATTTCGGCATGCCCCAAATTTATCACATGGGGTCCGCATGAGGAACCTACGGCGAAATCTGCCTTTTTGGCATATTTTGTGTGTGAAATTCCCCACCCAAAGCGAAAGTGCGTGTGCACTTTACCTTCCATCCCCACGCGCTCCGCCGTGTGGAGCGCAACAACGCTTCTTTTTTACTTTCTACGCTCGCGCTCGAAACTTAACATCTAAAATCTAGGCAACCATCAATGTGACAAACTTTTGCTGAGGCAACCTAATACTATTGGGTAGGGAATAAAATAACCTTTCATTTCATAAAAAATTGAATTAAATAACTGATGAGGATATATTAATAACGTTGAGCCAAAAACGTAATTCAAATTTCTTCGATCGGTACGCGATTTAGCTAGGCAAGCCATTTGCGAATCTACTAGTTGGGACGCAACGCGCCTATACTGCTCCCATAAGCCAAGGGTAGTAATCAGGTGATATGAATTTTAGTATACAGTAGGAGAGTTTGAAAAAGGCAATTTTTTTGCTATTTTTGATTCCAAATAACAAAATGTGAAACTATTACGGATCTGCCATTTTGATCGAAACAATAAAAACCATTAATTGACATGGCATTTTTCGAGATATGAATTTTCATACACACGCTTATTTTCTGTGTTTTGGATAGCTGGGACCCGGTACGCCTCGCTGCACCCAACGTTTAAACATTTAAAATCAATCCAAACCTTCAAAATTCAACTCTTAACCATTAACGCAAAACCAACTATTCCTATAAAAGTTGGAGACATTAGATTCAAAATGCATTTATTTGAAGTATACCTAACCAATATTACCTGTGTATGTATTGGGTAATTACCCCCCCCCCCCCCCCCCACCCCTAAGAATTTTCGTTCGCTTATTTAGTTTAATCTTAAAAATTACCAATATTTCAAACAAACATGGTGAATCTAGTCGGCGATCTATGACGGTGAATTTTACCAAAACGGCTGGAGAGTCGTGGTAGGGACCGATACCAGAGACTCCCGCTAATATGGCACGCTATGGCTGATTCCACACCAGAGTACACACGGCACGACAAGGTAGGTAGGTGAAAGGCTGCCTAGAGTGCGACCGGAGGTCCAATTAGCGCTTGGCGCGCCGTTTTGTTGCCACAACTTGTGTACCTTATGTTGAGTGGTTGTTTGGTCGGGTGTGACGGATGCCTAAAACCATCCTGTGGAATTTAGGAAGCTTCACAGGGATCTGATCTCCAGTCTGGAAATCTCTTTTAAGTGAGAGACTCCGTACTTCGCTAGGTAGTCGGCTTTCCCGTTCCCCTTTATGTTCCTATGACCGGGAACCCAGACGAGAGTCACGTTGGGCTCTCTATTTAGGCTGTCTAGCTCAGCTCTGCATCGCTCCACTAGCTTGGAGCGTATTCCTACTGAATCCAAAACTTTTATAGAGGCTTGGCTGTCTATGAAAATTCCAATACTACATCCTTGTGTAGGTTCTGAGTTCATTGTCTGGTAGGCCTTCAAGATCGGCAGCACTTCAGCTTGAAAGACACTAGCGTACACCGGCAGGTACCGGGACAGTGAACTGTTTGTGGTCTTTAGATAAACCCTTGCTTCGACGCCCTCTACCCATGTAGGTTTTGCCAGATCTCACAACGGAGCCAATGATTGGCCAAAGTATGGTTGTCATCGGAGTGACAATGACGACGACCTCCACGTATGCGTGACGAGTCAATCACGCTGGTTCACTCTGGGCAATGCGTTCTTTTCAGAACGTAGCAGACAGTCGTCCTCCCAACCTGGTATTCCTCTCCCCTTTTAAATCCTTGGATGCGCATCCCCAACCCCTTATCCTCTGGGTCGGATCAAGGTGTTATGCGAACCGTGCCGATGATCAGCCTGGCTGGGGGCCCAGATTAACTAATAGTCCAGTCGTGTACGGTGTGCTCCGGATACCTGGCGATCTCCGGTTCTAAATAGCCTTACCCGGGTTCTGCGGATCTCTGCCCGGGTGGACCTCGTTTCTCCGCTACTCGTGGGAGTAATTATGGACAAAATACAAAAAGCTAAAAAGGGGTCCGGTTCCCCTAAACGAAAACCGGAAGGGACCACAAATCCCGCTAAAAACAGAGCTGCGTTACCCCCGAGCCAACCTCAACCGAGCGGAGCCACAAACTCCACCTTTTGCAAAATGGCACCCCAAGCATCCACTAGCAAACCTGCTCCTCCTTGCGACATCACCGCTGCCCAGCGCACACCTGCGGGCACGGCCGCTGCGGGAGGATCAGGGGAGCGAACGGTCTGCGGAAGGGCCAAACCTCTTTTAAGTGGAGCCACAAACTCCACTCCTTGCGAAAGGACCCCCCCCCGTGTCCACTAGCAAACCTGCTCCTCCTTGCGGCATCGTCGCTGCCCAGCGCACACCTGCGGGCACGGCCGCTGCGGGGGGATCAGGGGAGCGAATGGTTTGCGGAAGGGGCAAAAACCTGAAAAGGCCTGACCCGACAAAGGCAGGTCATCAAGAAGTCCGCCTGGCCAGTAGAATCCTTCGCCGCCTGGCCATCAACCCGATCAGGGAAGACCAAGTGTCGAAGGAGGACTTCACCAAAGTCCAGGATGACATCGCTGGGGCAAAGCAAGTCATCCCAAATTTTACGCTAGAGCGGTATAGAGGTGCACCAGCCTCAAAACGCCAACGTTCTGTGGAGGAACCAAGCACCCACAGTCCAGTGCCAAAAAAGCCCAAGACGCACGGAAACAAACCGTTATCCTTCGCAGAAATAGCGAAGGATCGCAAAATAATCGGCGTCTTGGACGAGAACGATGAGAATGGGAAGATTCCCAAACACCAATGGCGGTGGGTGCAAGTCGCCCTCGCCAAAGTGGCCATGGAGGTCCTGAGGGATAACCCGGGACCTCCTCCCTCATGCCTTGATGCCGGATGGTATCAAGGCTGTATAAAACTGACGGCCTGCGACAACGCTAGGTCTGCAGAGCTTTACAAAGCTGCGGTAGCTAGAGTCGGGGAAGTCTACCCCGGTGCCCGGCTCAAAGCACTTGACGCTAGCGAGATACCATCTCGCCCGAGGGCCAGAGCATGGTTTCCAGTGGCTCCGTCGGAGCCTGAGGAAATCCTCACTATGCTAAAGGCCTTCAACCCCCACATTAAAACTGATAACTGGAGAGTTATCAAAACGGAGCAGACAAACAGGGCCACTATGCAAGTTGTTCTGCTCCTAAATGAAGAATGCCTAGAACAACTGGCAAACGAAAAATACACCGTGAACTACGGCTTCCAAAAAATAGAGCTGAAGGTCTATAAAACAGACACGGAAGCCCTAGTGAACCAGGCGGCCTGCACCAAGGCCTCAGGTGAAGAGGATGAAAATATGGAAACCGATGGTGAAAGTGCAGTTCGGAGCGAAGTTGACGCGTCGACAGACTCCGAGCTGGGCAGAGCCATCGGCGGCTTGTACACGGAGCACCAACTCCTCAGCTCAGACATCGACACAGACATCCCCAGCGACGAAGAAGCGGAGGTGACTGTCATCGAAATACACCACCCTGAAAATGGTGCGGGTAATACAGATAAACCTGCACCACTGTAAAGCAGCGTCCGCTGCGCTCTTGCTTCACCTGGCATCAGGCGAAGTTGATGTTGCCCTAGTCCAAGAGCCATGGATCGCTGGTGACAGGATCTGTGGCTTAAGGACGCCTGAATTTGATCTCTTCTACACCAAAGGGAAGGGAAAACCCAGAACAGCTATCCTGGTCAAAAATAACATAAGCACCTTTCTTCTCCGTCAATTTAGTGACGGAGACCTTACTGCGGTCGACCTAGAGTTAAATCAGAAGAAACTCAGGTTGGCCTCTTTCTATCTAGCCCATGATGATGAGGGCCCCCTACCTCCTATGGCTTTTCAGAACCTGGTAAGTTACACCGATGCTACCACGTTCCTAGTTATGGGAGGTGACGCAAATGCGCACCACACACAATGGGGCAGCACGGACACCAATGATCGAGGTGAAGTTATTTTTAACTACCTACTAAGCACCAAACTTGCTATTTGTAACAAAGGTAATGATCCCACCTTCGTTATCAAAAACAGAGAAGAAGTGCTGGACATCACCCTTGTCTCCGATCGCCACTCCGACCGAATTTTGGTCTGGAAGGTCTTGAAAGACCACTCCTTCTCAGACCACAGATTTATAGAGTTTCAACTGCAAGACTCTAGCTCAACCCCCCTTCTAAAATAAAAAACTTCAAAAAGACAAACTGGGGTTACTATACTAGGCTTATCGCAAAAAACCTTGCTCCTAAGCCACCCTGTATTCCCAAAAACCGGGACAACTCGACAGCATTGTGAGCATCTTCACAGAGCAATGCTCTTACGCCATTGTCCGAACAGACAGCATAAAGAGGCTTCCAAACCCCCATGGTGGTCTCGGGAACTTGAAACACTCCGAAAGGAGTGTAGAAAGGAATTTAACTCAGCTAGACGCAGCAGCAGTGAAACCTCCTGGGGCTGCTATAAGTCGAAGCTGAATAGATACAAAATGGCAATAAGGAAGGCCAAACGCACCTCTTGGGCTACCTTCTGCAGCAATATAGAGTCCACGTCGGAAGCCTCAAGGTTACGTAAAATATTAACTAAAGCACCAACAATGCTTAGTTATTTACACAAAGAAAACGGCGATTGGACTGACTCAGGCAGGGAATCCCTGGCACTACTTATGGACACCCATTTCCCGAGTAGTACTACCGCTGAGTCAGCCTTCCCTATAAACTCTTCAGCCTCACCACAGCTGATCAAATCTATCATAAGTAGAGCAAGAATTGAATGGGCTGTAAACACCTTCCAGCCCTATAAATCTCCAGGCCCGGACGGCATAGTGCCGGCACAACTGCAGCGCACCCTTAGTTATATCATGCCCTGGTTGCAGGCCATGTTTACAGGGTGCCTTCAAAATAACTGCATTCCCTCTAGTTGGAAAGAGGTTAAAGTAGTCTTTATACCCAAGGCAGGAAAAGCCTCCCACGCAACACCCAAAGACTTCAGGCCAATTAGCCTATCATCCTTTCTGTTAAAGACTCTAGAAAGGCTAATCGAAATATATCTGAGGCAGACCATACCAACCTCTGAACTCTCTGGCACACAACATGCCTATACAAAGGGCAAATCTACTGATACTGCTCTTCACTCATTGGTCTCTACCATTGAAAAGTCACTCGAAGTCAAGGAGTATACATTAGTGGCATTCCTTGACATAGAGGGAGCGTTTAACAACGTACTCCCGAACGCCATCACCCTGACCTTGACAGAACTGGGGATCGAGGCATCGCTGGTGTCTCTCATCCACCAAATGCTTACCGGCAGGATGGTGAGCTCGAGCCTAGGCGACAGCTCAGTCCGAAGGGCCGTAAACAGAGGCACCCCGCAAGGAGGAGTACTTTCCCCGCTCCTATGGGTCGTAACTATAAACCAGCTGTTGCGACGCATGGAGGCCGAGGGGCTTCACGTCCTGGCGTACGCGGATGACGTTGTCATCGTCACAAAAGGAAAATTTCCTCAAGTCCTCTGTGATCTCATGGAGGCGGCGTTACAAACCCTTTCAAGCTGGACTGCCACCCGCGGACTCAGCGTTAACCCAGTAAAAACGGAACTAGTCCTCTTCACAAAGAGGTATAAAACTCCACCTTTAACACCCCCACGGCTTAACAATGTTAGGCTCAAATTTAGCAATAGCGCCAAATATCTGGGAGTAATCCTAGACAAGAAACTCCTCTGGAATGAAAATACAGAAGAGCGCATTAAGAAAGCGAACATAGCGCTTTTCGCTTGCAAAAAATCCATTGGGAAGAAATGGGGCTTCTCCCCTAACATAGTACGATGGATATACAAAGCGATCGTCCGCCCAATACTCCTATACGGAGTCATAGTATGGTGGCCAACCTTGAGTAAGTCCACCGTGTTAAACAAACTACAGAAAGTACAAAGATGTGCCGAGCTATGCATAACAGGAGCACTTTGCTCCACACCTACAGATGCCCTAAATGTTATGCTATACCTCCCTCCTTTGAATCTTGTGGCAAGGGAAAGCGCAACCATCGCAGCGCTTAGAGCCGTATTTCACCGGGACACCATGGCGGCGCAACCAGCGTGGCGGCGCGACCAGTAATATTATGTGCACCCGTCTTTGCTGGTCGCGCCGCCAAATTGGTTGCGCAAGCTGTATACATTTTGTTGGTGGAGGCGACTGGTTGCGCCGCCATGGTGTCCCGGTGAAATACGGCTCTTAGAATAAAAGAATCTGGATTTTGGACTGGAACCGGGGAAGTCACACGAAGGTGTTGAACTCTGTCCCCACTAAAACTGACTTCTGTATACCCGAGATTACCTTCACGAGGAACTACGGAGTCCACATTCCTTCACGTCGTGAATGGAGTAACAGACCACACAGTTCTCAAGATGCCATAAACTTCTTTACTGATGGCTCTAAGCTCGAGGGTCGAGTAGGAGGAGGAGTCTTTTCCCCAGAGACTGGGATTGAAGTCTCCTTCCGACTACCCGATCACTGCAGTGTATATCAAGCGGAGGTTCTAGCCATACATGAAGCTGTTCTTTTAATTAACCAGCAAGGCGATAGGAATCGGACTGTCTACATCTTTTCAGATAGTCAGGCGGCTCTGAAAGCCCTGCGCTCTTGCACAAACAGCTCTAGAACTATCTCTGAATGTCGCAGATCTCTTAACGAGATGGCTCAGCAGTTCAGGACCCTCCTCGTATGGGTGCCCGGTCACCGAAATATAGAGGGAAATTGTAAAGCTGACGAACTGGCTAGGAAAGGCACGACCGCCACTCTCCTTCCTGGAAAGGAAAGTATTGGTATGCCTTGGGCCACCTTTAAACTCCAATGCAAACAGCACACAATGCAACAAGCAAAAAAGCATTGGAGGGATCTTAATAAATGCACCTTGGCCAAACTAACTTGGCCCTCTTATGATCTCAGGCGGACTACTTCACTAATGAGCCTCGGGAGACAAGACCTCTCAGCTATAGTGGGAGTGCTTACCGGACACTGTCTGATAGGGACGCATGCGACCCGCTTAGGTCTTGAGACCTACGATTTTTGCAGAACCTGTAAAAACCCGGACGAGGAGGAAAGTGTACTACATCTCCTCTGTCACTGCCCAGCCCTAAGCAGAAGGAGACTAACCGCATTTGGTAAACCCTTTCTAAGCACGCTTGCGGAAATCTCGAACATTGGGATCCCGCAACTCAGGAGATTCATTGCTTCCTCGAGATGGTTTAGCGAAGAAATGACACTTTAACATCAGGTTTAAAGTGGGATCACTATGGCATCAAAATGGGCCTACTCCTTTGGCCTAAGTGTTTGAGCTGTACACCAGCAGCTCAGCCATATCTAGCCTAACCTAACCTATGGTTGTCATCGGTCGGCCAAGACTCGCCACACTTGGTACAACGCCCTATTGGGCCACGCTTGGTACAACGCTGGCAACCGTTAATGTCATATATTTTAAAATATTGATTGAGTCTACAGTTAATGCGTATTTCCCATGTAGGGTATAACAATTGGCTCAGTAATGGACCAGTACTGGGTACCAGTTAGCCAGTAATGGCGCAATAACACCACCCATGACTGGCTCATTACAGAAAAACTACTGGATGATAACTTCGGCCCAATACTGGCCACTTGTAATAGCTCACGATACTGGGCCAGCAGCGCTAGCAAACGTTAATGTCATATATTTTAAAATATTGATTGAGTCTACAGTTAATGCGTATTTCTTCTACTCTTCAAGAGTGGGGGGGGGTCTAACTAAACTATATCATATATTAAAATAAAATAGTATATTGTCTTGCTAAGTTTTCGAAGCCGGCCATATTGATACCTGATAATGGCACCTGATCGTGGGGAGGCCGTAAACCGAGTAAAAATAAATGATGGCCTTAGAACGGGCAAATACCGACTGTGATTGAAACATAGTCCTCGGCCATCTGGCGGTTAACAGAAGGCTCCTTGCAGGACAGTACGGCCGTACAGGGGACGACTGACGGTGATACAACGGCCTTACAGTTCCAATAACGTCCATACGACGGTGTTACGGCGGCCGTATGGTTGCTATTACGGGTATACGACGGTGGTACAGTGGCAGCAACGTGGATATTCGCCCTCCTATAAGAAAATATATTTCACTGCAATTAAATGTTTGATTTTTTTTCTGTTGTGTTTTCTTCAAGCCGTTAAATAAAAAAATTTCCCACTAAAATATAAATCAAAACGCACCACTCACTTCACGTACAACAAACCGACGACCGACGAGCTCGTTTCTCTTGTGCATCGATATCTTTAGGATAAATCGTACATAACGAAAATGATGAAGTTCCCATAAAACACATTCAACAATAGATTTGGTGCAGATTCTTTTTTTGGCTCCAATTTCCCGTCGAATCCCCATTTCTACAGCTCAGTACTTGGCCTTTTAAATCTTTTGGTCAAATTTGGCCGTCGTAAGGCCGTATGTGCTCCCATTAAAAATGGTTAAAACCTCTACGGCCATCATATGCCCCTTAAAAGGCCAAGCGGCCGGTGTTCGCCCTTTATAAGGCCGTTTTTTATTTTTACTCGGGATAAAACGTTAAAACGTTGCACTATAGTATACTTCCTTACATTACATCAAAAATCAATGAGCTTCCCTCATTTACCGTATCAACTAATTATTAATTTCAAAAAACTAAACTTTTTTATTCTTGGCGGTCTTTGCTGGCCCAGTATCTTGAGCCATTACAAGTGGCCAGAATTGGGCCGAAGTTATCATCCAGCAGTTTTGCTGTAATGGGCCAGTCATGGGTGGTGTTATTGCGCCATTACTGGCTAACTGTCACCCAGTACTGGTCCATTACTGGGACAATTGTTAATCCCTACATGGGTAATGCGTATTTCCCATGTACGGTATAACAATTGGACCAGCACTGGGTACCAGTCCAGCAAAACTGCTGGATGATAACTTCGGCCCAATAATGGCCACTTGTAATGGCTCACGATACTGGGCCAGCAGCGCTAGCAAACGTTAATGTCATATATTTTAAAATATTGATTGAGTCTATAGTTAATGCGTATTTCTTCTACTTTTCAAGAGTTGGGGGTCTAACTAAACTATATCATATATTAAAATAAAATAGTATATTGTCTTGCTAAGTTTTCGAAGCCGAACATATTGATACCTGATAATGGCACCTGATCGTGGGGGAGGCCGTAAGCAACGTTAAAACGTTGCACTATAGTATACTTCCTTACATTACATCAAAAATCAATGAATTTCCCTCATTTACCGTATCAACTAATTATTAATTTCAAAAAACTAAACTTTTTTATTCTTGGCGTTCTTTGCTGGCCCAGTATCTTGAGCCATTACAAGTGGCCAGAATTGGACCGAAGTTATCATCCAGCAGTTTTGCTGTAATGGGCCAGTCATAGGTGGTGTTATTGCGCCATTACTGGCTAACTGGCACCCAGTACTGGTCCATTACTGGGCCAATTGTTAATCCCTACATGGGGTAATGTCCGGAAAACATCCAGGACTCCAAGCCAAAATAAGGGAAGAGCATCTCCAAGCTGTTTACATTCATTGCTTGGCCAGAGGCGCAACAACTCTGATATTTCAGGGGGGCCCGACTGGATATCACGGGGGGGGGGGGGGGGGGGGGTACATTTTAAATGGTTAATATTCATTTCGCATTTTTTCTCAAGCTGATTTCGTATTAGGAGTTCTTGTTGCAAGTGACCAACGTCAGGGGGGGCCCGGGCCCCCGGGCCCCCCCCACGTTGTTGCGCCTATGCTTGGCACATAGAATGAACTTGGTAGTTGTCGACAGCTGTGCCAGGGTGTCAGAAGCTGCTGCATTTTTCAACACTCGGGAAGCAATATACACTCATTTTTCTCAACCAGGTAATCACTCAAATCCCATAAAAGCTCGTGATGCCTTGGGCATTAAAACTGGTGGCGAAATGGGAAGTTTGAGTAGAACAAGGTGGAGTTGTCGTTATGATAATTGTAAATCCGTATTAAACAATTTCCAAACCATTCGAAATGCCTTAGAGGAAGAATGCCTTAGAACAAGCGCGGGACAAAAACTCTGTAGAAGCACTAGGAATATTGGCTTCAATAACAAAACCGCAATTCATAGTTTGTTTGTTCGTTTTCCATTCGGAACCAATTTAACAACCTGTGGAATGACATAAACAGTTTCGCAGAGACACAAGAAAGTTGTTTGGAGCCTGCCAGAGTCTCTAAAAAGAGGAAGCAACCACAGCGATATAACGATTACGTAACTGAATCTACCTTAAGCAAATCAACTCTGATGGGGATGACACCAGAAACCAATGCTCTTGAATATTGGAAAGTAAACATTTACCATCAACTGATGGACAATATTATTAGCAATTTCAAAAGGCGATTCGAGAATCTTCCTCTTGCAAAGTCGATTGACTCATTCCTAACGCTAGATTTAGACCAAGCGGATGAATTCGTAGCCAATTACAAGGACGTATTTAATATCGATATTCCCGCACTGAAAGCTGAAGTCTTAGTGACGCAAAATTTGTTCAAAAACCAAAATTTAGAAATCAGTTTGAACAATCTGAAAAGTCAGGTGAAAAGCGATCTCACTCCCAACCTATATAAGCTAATGCAAGTTGCTGTAGGCCTTCTGGTGAGCTCAGCTGGTTGCGAGAGGAGTTTCTCTGCGATGAGACGCATAAAACCTTGGCTAAGGAACACAGTGATCCAAGACAGGTTCTCAAATTTATCCTTACTTAATATTGAGAACCAGTTAGTTAAGGAAAAGGTGCTGGCTGAAGATATACTTCATGTGTTTGCAGAAAGAGATAGAAAATTAAAGTTAATTTAAAGAAGTAACCAGTTTTTTGTTTATTGTTTCATGTTTTTTTTATTTTTTCGTGTTCTTGTTTATTGTTTCATGTTCTTATAAATAAAATTACCCTAAAAAATACGCATAAGTAAAGTGTTTTTCCTACCTTTCGCGCATAATAATACTTACTTCTTATAGTATTATAAGGTGTCAAACACCATTCCCCTTTTATTGGACAAGAAAGTATTATCATTTGCTGAATCTATATAAGAAATTAGAGTGAAAAACAGCACGTGACAAAATGGGATTTCCTATCTACTTTGCATTTCGAACACAAAGGACCTGCCCCCCCCCCAGAAAAATTCTCTAGTTACGCCCATGCATACACGGATCATAAAGTCAACACTAAAAAGCGGGTGTCTGTATCACGGATACGGACAAATGACGTGAATACGTCTACAATGTACTGAAAGAGATCGTTTTATTTTTTTATTGGTATCAAAAAGGTAGGAAATAAACAATAGAAAACAAATTTAAAAAACCTTGTTGATCAATTCTGGACCGATTGCTTAGAGAGCTTCGGGATACACTATCTTCAATGTTCTTCCATTTGGGGCTAGGATGTGAAGATTTTCAGATTTTCCAACTCTTGAACAACCTACATACAGCTGACCGAAAATGACACTAATTTGGCAAAATTCGTCAGGCATATTGGCCCTGAAAAAGTTGTGATCATAGATTCGTTATTTGCTACCTTAAAAACCCCCATATACCGATTTTCATTGGAATCGGAATACAATTGGCAAACTTGTCGGCAATACTGGTGCGGCTATTTTGAATTTATAAGATATGATTATAAATTCGTTATTTGCGACCTTAAAACCTCTAGATACCCACTTTCATTGGATTCGGAACATAATTGACAATATTCGTCAGCCTTATTGGCCCCGCCATATTGAATTCAAAAGTTTTGATCATAAATTCGTTATTTGCTACCTTAAAACCCCCTACATACAGATTTCGGCAAAATTTGCGCGGCCATTTTGAATTTCGAAAATCGGACTTCAAGCGCCATCATGGGAGACCTCCACGCACTTTCATTGGAATCGGAACGCAATTGACAAAATTCGTCCGCCATATTGGCGGGGCCATTTTGAATTTGGCAAATTGGCACAATTGGCAAGTTCAACCATATTTGGGCGGCCATTTTGAAGTTCGGTCATATTTCGGCGACAATTTTAAATTTCATTTTGGAAATAAACAATAAAATTTTTTGATTCTTCATCTACGTCATGGTATTTTTTTCGATATAAACAATACTTTTTGAGCTGCAACTCAAAACTGTATGCCATAATTTCGTTATCATCGTTTTTGTCATGCAGGAAGCAAACTTATTGACGTATTCTCGTCAAAAACTCTGAAAGTCCCAGAATGGGAACAAATTTCATCAGAAAAGTAACAATAAAATTGTGAAATTTATCTTCAAAATAGTACGCATAGTGTACTAGCATGTGGTACCTGAGCTTCGCTCGCATATAAGTTACACGGTGCGGGACGATATAGCGGTAGGGATTCGCTGAACTGGTGTACATAGCAGGCGAGGGGTTAATTGTGTCTTGAAACTTTTATTTTATTTATATTAAACTAGTTGGGACCCGGCGTGCCTATGCTGCTCCCATAAACCAATAGTAGTAATCAGGTGATGTGAATTTTAATATACAGTAGGAAAGTTTGAAAAGGGCAATTTTTTGGTATTTTTGATTCCAAATAATAAAATGTGAAACTATTAGGGATCTGACATTTTGATCGAGACAATAAAAACCATCCATTGACACGGCATTTTTCGATATATGAACCATGAACCACTTACTTTCTGTATTTTGGATAGCTGGGACCCGGTGTGCCTCGCTGTACCCAGCGTTTAAACATTTTAAATCAATCCAAACCTTCAAAATTCAACTCTTCTTAACCATTAACAAAAAACCAACTATTCCTATAAAAGTTGGAGTCATTAGATTCAAAATACATTTATTTGGACTATCCAAAATTGCCTGTGTATTCTGTTAAAACCATGAACGTTAAAAGATTTAAAATTAATGCAAATAGCAGCATTTTCTAAAGCTTTTTTTAATTTAAATCTAGAAGTCTTCAATAACAAAATTTTTCGAGAACAATAAAATAAAATCGAAAAATGAAACAAATATTTTATAGTTGGAAAAAGCAATGCCAAAAAACCAACTTTTATTTTCTCTTATATTGCGAAATTGTGTTCGTCAAAACATGTGAAATTAATGCAAATATTGAAAATCAAACTATTGGCAATATCTAAGGAAAGAACCAATACATTAGACATTAGATTCAATATGCTGTCATATTAAGTGTGACCAAAATTATCTATGTATGTATTCTTTTACAAAACTTACTGGTAAACTATGTTTTTGGTTTTGTTTTCCGGCGCGTAAATAAACAAAGATGATGCCTTTCCGACTCGCTGCACCCAACCTTAATACATTTAAAATTAATCCAAATCTCATTCAATCCAAATTCAACTCTTCAACAAATATTTATAACCATTAACGAAAAACCAATTATTCCTATAAAAGTTGGAGCGTTTGGATATTGGTTTGTTTGTCTAATTCTGCGAAGTATGCCTTCAGTCATGCCGTACTTGTATTTTTCCCACAAAACCGATGGTTCTGTTGGGTATCAATATAATTGTGAACAGTTGACGAATGTTATTCGGCGTGGATGTGAACGCTCATGTATAGCTTTTTAGCTGCTCGTTCAGCTGCTCCTCTCCTGCCATGCTTTTTGCTGGCTTTCCCCAAGGATCTATCTTAGGCCCTCTACTGTTTAGTATATATACAGGGCAGTGGCGGCTCCTGCCTCTAAAATTTGGTGGGCTTGAAAAAAATATTAATTATGAATTCAAAACAATAAATGAGATTTTCTTTATTTTCGAGTAAAGATCGCAAGGCTCGGAAATTGTAGTTCCACCGAATTTCATCAGTTCGCGGGAGAACACGTTTGTTGCAATCTTCGATTAATAAATCTTTTCGTTTGGGAGAGCATGAAAAGAATGACCTAACAGCAGATATATTGACGAAAAATATTGGTGTTTCTTTAATAACTGAGCATGCCTGCTTTAAGACTAAATTTAGTTGGTGGGCATAACAATGTACAAAGTGTGCAAATGTATACAATTTTTTACTAAAGTTTGAACCCCGGCTGAACTATACCTTTTGCGGACCCATCATTCAGGTCAAAATATGATAAAAAACTTTCACCAGGCTTATTATTTATAACGAAAAGTAAAATTAAAACCATTTGCGATTTACACGAAATATCCGTAGTTTCATCAGCTTGAACAGATACAAAATTTGGTGCTTGAAGTTCTGATTTCACTTCATGTAGACAAACCTGTAAACAGCATTCAAGTAACTCATTTTGTACGGTCTTCAAGTAGTCGTCGAATGCGATATCTATTAATCTGGTATATGTAACCATATCAAGAAATATTCCTCGATTACTACTTGATTCACGTTCGTCGTGTCCACGAAGAGCTAAATTGTGACCACCGCAAAACTTTAAGATATCTAAAATTCGACTTAATACTTGACGATTCTTTTTAACATTTTTATTATAGATTGAACTGTGAGAGAATATTACCCGCTCCGAAGGTTTGGTAATTTAAAGTATTTTTTAAATGCGTAGCTTTTTAATTCTTTCCGATAAATGTTTTAAATCCCGGATACCGATTTCTGTCCATCCTCTAAACAAAACGTAATAAAAGCAAAACAATGCATTTTGTCCTATACTAACCGTAAGCCATTTCTTTTTAGAAACCAATCCAATGAAAATTTTCTACTTTGAGATTTTTCAGTATACAAACAAATTTAAAATGAAATGGTTGATATGGCCCTAAACGTTTAATTTCTAATTTTTCTTCTATTGAAACAAAGAAAAATTTTTCTACGATAAATTATCTACGTCATTCATTTGAACCAAAAACAAAAATTTAATTAAATATTGTGTTGTTTTGTGTTGGGTTCTCCAGGCTAGCGGAACCAGCCTTTGCATGTGGCGTCTAGTGACTGCCTTATTTGTGTTTTTAGTTTTTAATAAAAGATATATGTATTTATTATTTCTTTATTTATATATCTTGTCCCGTAAGCAAATTACTGCTCGTATGAACCGGATTGGATCTCAGGGAACTACTGCCCAAATTACAGAAATCTTACGACTATTTATACTCCTAATTAATCCTACTGCGCTTACAAAACTATTCGTTACATAATTGTTTTATTTACAATCTACTTGCAACACAGTAGCTAATCATAATAGTCAAATCAAGTTACAATTAATTTATGTCAAAGTATTTCTCATAGTAGGTTTCTACAGTGTTTTTGATAGTACACATACTACATCCACTACATCCCAAGGACGTAGCCAGGGGAGGGGTTTAGGGGGTTTAAACCCCCCCCCGAATGAAAAACAAACATCGCAGATAACATGAAAAATCAAATAATAACATAATTTTTGAAATTTATGCATATAAACTTCGCATTTATTTTGGTTAAACGTGGTCCATATATAATAAATAATTTTTCTTAAATTTTATACTAAATTTGAGATAGGCAGAACACCATTCAAATCGCATTTTTTTTCTTAGAAATACGTTTGGCAACAGCGATGTATAGCCCGAACCAAAAGAGATGAGGTTTCTCAAAAGTCGATTTTCCATGCGCAGTAGCATTCGTAGTAGATTTCGAAGGGGAAATTTGAAAATCCATAAGCGCATGTCTTATTAATATGTGCGCAATGTTTATTTGTGTGGAATTTTCATTTCCCCACATGCGCGAAGAAACCTCATCTCTTTTGGTTCGGGCTACATGCTTATATAGTAGGCTGGAATTATGAATTTCAAAAACGCTTTTAAATTTGCACTGTTCTAACAATACCTTCGTATGTACTAGGCTAGAATTATGAATTTTAAAATTTGTATCGTCGGAGTGTATTTTTATTGCATTGTAATAGAATGATTGTTTCTTTTTTAATTTTTTATTTAAAACAGTTTATTAAGTACAAAGTTAAAATCGCTCGTGCTGTGCGTATCGTGTAATTCTTTTTTTGTTCAATATGAAGAGACGTGCTAATACTCTCGATAAATATTTTAAACCTGCTAAAACTGAAGATACTCTTTGTGTAATAACAAAAGATATAACGTCCGACTTGAATGAAAAAAACCAAGTAGAAAATGCAATTATACCTGGAGAAAATATCTGTGTGAAGCCTGTCGAAGATATTGTTCAAGCTGATAATGAAGTTAGTGAAACTGCAGTAGATAATGTGGTAATTGATATCGGTACAGTTGTGGATCAAATAAAAACAAAATTAGTTGGTAACATGAAGGAGTTAAGAGTAAAAACATTAACTTCATTACTCGTGCCAAGTGAGACCTACGCATTTCCCGTTACAACAGGAAGAAATTTGAAATTTCAGCACGCGTGGTTGAAGAAGTGGTCATGGTTAGCTTATTCTCCAAAAAAGGATGCCGCGTTTTGTAAGTTTTGTGTGACTTTTAGTTCTGAGGAAGTCGGAAGAAATGCGCATCAAAAAGTAGGTGCTTTAGTATCCGAACCATTTGTGAATTGGAAAAAAGCTATAGAGAAATTTGACCATCACTCAACTCTTAATTATCATAAAAATGCAGTATCTTCTGCTGAAAACTTAATGAAAATTTTAAAAAATGAAGCTGAGGATATTGTGAGTTTAGTAGACAATAAATTGAGAGAGAAATTTAAACAAGAACGTCTCCAAAATCGAGCTTCATTACGACCAATTATTGAATCAGTTATTTTTTTATGTGAAAATGAATTATCTTTGAGGGGAAATAAAGATTCTGGACAAATTTTACTAGAAAAACCAGCCCAAAAAGACGGTAATTTTCGGTCTTTAATCAGATTTAGGGCTCAAACAGATAATAATTTAAGAGCGCATTTGGAAGGCTGCGGAAAAAATGCGTCATATATGAGCCCTGAAATTCAGAACGAAATAATTGACATTTGCGGACAACTAACACAAAAAAATTTAGTAAAAAAAATTAATAGTTCGAAATGTTTTTCTATTTTGGGCGATGAAACATTGGATATTTCCGGAAAAGAACAATTTTCTTTATGTGTGAGATATCTGGATCACGGTGAAAAAATTGTTGTTCGGGAAGATTTCCTTACATTCAGGCATTTAACAGACTTAACAGCTGAGTATATCTGTAAAGAAATTTTGGATGTTTGTAATAATCTGGGACTTGATTTGAGTAAGCTGGTTGGGCAAGGCTATGATGGTGCATCAACTTTTAGTGGTGAAATAACAGGTGTTCATACAAGAATTCAGAAAAAGTATCCGAATGCTATTTATGTCCACTGTACTTCTCATAGATTAAATTTAGTTCTTGGCGATTCTTTAAAAGTACCTGTCATAAGAAATTGTCTTGGTGTTGTTAAAGAAGTTACAAGTTTATTTCGGTTTAATACATATGCAAGTGATTTGTTAAAAAGGAAGATATCTGAAGTTGTACCTGAATCGCAAAAAACAAGGTTAACTGGGCTCTGCGAAACAAGATTTATCGAACGTCAAGATTCAATAAATACAGTAATTGAGCTATTTCCAGCTATAATACTAAGTTTAGATGACTTAAGTTTAGAACATAAAAACATTGCAACAACCGCTGCAACATTATTATCTGCTATGGAAAAAAGTTGCTTCATAGTAGCTTTATTAATATGTGAATACGTTTTTAATTTAACTTTGCCACTATCAAAATTTTTGCAAAACCCAGAAAGTGACATTTCAAATTCATTAAAATATGTCGATAATGTCACAGCTATACTAAAAAAAATTACGCGCACCAGAGCATGGCGACTTTGGCAGTAAAGAATTTTCAAAAATATTCAACAAGGCTCAGCATATATCAGACATATATTTGCATACTACAATTACAGTACCTCGTACAGCTAAGTCTCAAACAAACCGGGAAAATTACCCATATGAATCTGCAGAAGAATACTACCGCCGGTCAGTTTTCTTTCCTTGCATAGATAATTTTATAAGTAGTTTGACGGAAAGATTTGAATGCAACAGAGATATAATAATATCTCTAGAAAAACTGCTACCTAAAAATGCGGACGTATTCAATGCTGAAAACATCTGTAACTTAAAAAACTATCTTCCAGAGTCAACCACAGAAGCAATCCTGAAATCTGAATACATGTTATGGTGCCAAAAGTGGGATTGTTCATCAAAACCTGTCAATATAATGGAAGTAATCGGTGCATGCGATATTAACTTCTACCCAAACATTAACACTCTTTTATGTGTACTTGCTACGTTACCCGTATCGACGATGGAAGTTGAAAGAACATTCTCAGCTCTTAAGAGAATAAAAAACTTTTTAAGAAACAAAAGTGACGACAATCGACTTACTGCTTTGGCCTTGATGTCCATAAATTATCCCCCGAATTATGATATTGAGGATGTCTTAGACATTATGGCTTTAAAACCAAATAGAAAAATTAAATTATAATCCTTTTTTTGTGTGAATTGTTTTTGTTTTGCATTTTTATTTTAAGTTGTTTTTCTTTTGGATTTTATTTAAAAATATCTTCAAAATTATTTCCATTCATACGGATGTATATTATAATTTCTTTGTGTGAATTGATCTTAGGTTTTTGTTTTGCACTCTTGTTTTGTATATTTTTTTTTTGGATTTTATTTAAAAATATCTTCAAAATTATTTTCATTCATGTAACTATATTAGTTGGATGTTCAAAGAAAAAAATACATTATATTCAAAAACTAAAACACATTTTACTTTTTTTTAATTACGAAAAAATATCTGGATGACTATATATAAAAAAAGTATAGGGGGAGGAAACAGAGGTCTCATTTGCACAGATCATTATATGATTCTTACAATAAACCCCCCCCCCCCAAGCAAAATGCTGGCTACGTCCTTGACATCCCTTCGCTTCGGGGAAAAAATTTTCTTTTTATTGAAGCAAAGAAAATTTTTATGCTAATATTTAAGTAATCTATTGTTGTGTACTTCTTTTATTTTATTATTTTCTAGTCTAATCTTAGAATTAACATTATTTGTTTCTACCACTACATATGGTCCTTTATGGCCATTCATACACGAGGGAGCATGGTTCCGGAGCAAAAGCTTTTTTCGGGCAAGGGAGGCGTGGGGAGATGCAATAAGTGGAGAGTTTCGTGCTCCGGTGGAGACTTTTGTGCTCCTGCCTTTGGCTTGCGAACACGGAAAGCATGCACTCACACCAATAAGAAATCAATGCTTTGGCGATGAAAAAAAACTTTCAAACAGTAAAATTTGGTCAAAATTTGTATATAATAAGAAAAAACTTTTAATTATTGAGAATTCAAAGGGAGTGAGTGAATTTTTTAAAATAAATTATTTCATAATAGCGAAAAAACCTCCATTTTGTTTTTAATAAAAAATTTGACATCTCACTAATACGAGCAAATATCACGTAGCAACACAAAAGCTGCTTCCATCGCTGTTGCTCCGTGTATTTTCAGAAAACTTGCAGCAAAGCTTTTGGTTGCAGAACCATGCTCCCTCGTGTATGACTGGCCTATAAGGTGCTTGGTTTTTTTTTTATTCCCTACTTTAATTTTTACCATGTCTCCTACTTCTATATTCAAACTGTTTATTTTTTTATCGTAATTTTCCTTTCTTTTCACTTTTGCTTTCTTTATTATCTCTTTTGCTAACATTTGAGCTTGTTGCAGTCTAAATTTTAGCTCTTTCGAATAGTCATCAACATTATATAATACCTTCCTTTTCACTTTCTCGTAGTTCGGAAATGTTGCTAATTTTCCGTATACCAGTTCAAATGGTGTAAATCCTGTCTCCGATTGTGGAGTCACATTGTAACAAAAGGTAAAGTATGAGAGCCATTCATCCCATTCTTCATTTTCTGCTGTGGTTAATAAGTATTCATTCAATACTCTATGATTCCTTTCTATCGCGCCTAATGTTTCATGATGAAATGGAGTTGATGTATTATGTTTAATTTTGAAAATCTTGCAGATCTCTCTGAATGTCTCATTCATAAATTCTGTTCCCATATCTGTTCTTATAATTTTGAAAGCTCCATATCTTAATATCATCCTCTCTGCTAATATTTTGGCTATTGTTTTCGCTTCTTTGTTCTCCATCTGGAACGTCTCAACATATTTCGTTAACTGGCATTGACATGTGAGTATATATCTGTAAAACTTACTCTGCTTTAGAGGTCCCACTGTGTCCATTTCTATTATCTCAAAGCTCGTACTCGGTGTTTCAGTAATCACTAATTGCTCTCTTGTATGCTTTACTATTTTATTTTTCTTACATTTTTCACATTTATTTATATATTCCTTGACCATCTTACTTATGTTTCTCCAACAGTATCTTTGTTTGATCTTATTTATTGTTCGCTTCACTCCTGTATGACCTCCTATATGTGTTGTATCATGGTACTCTTTTATTATTCTCCTTTGTTGTTCTTCACCTTCAATTAGTTCTGGTGGTGCGAATATTATTATTTGTATAAATCTTCCTCTTTCTTTCTCTATTTTTCTTTGTATCTCGTTGAAAATTTTCTTGAACTCTTCTATTTCTATTTCCTCTAATATCTTCTCTTCTGATGATAGTGCTAGCTTCCGGATCCCTTTCTCTATCATCGCGAGTGATAGCTTCTCCAATACTGAACCTAAGTTCAATTTTAGATTATCACCATACTCTATGCTTACTTCGTTTTTTCCTATTAATATATATTTTTCTCTTTCATTCCTTCTTCTCTGCATATCCTTATTTATAAGCTTTAATACCTTCACGTTCCTGATCTCTGTTATTGATGTACATGTGTAGATGAATTGTTGGCCATACGCTTCATCTCTGTTACTATTGTTTTCAGGTAAATTTCGTGTTGTACTTCTAGTTTCTATCGTCATTATCTGTGTCGGAATCATTTCCTTCAACATGTCTGAATCTAATTTTATCCTTGATAATGCATCAGCATTCGTATTTAAAGTACCTTTCTTGAATATTATGTCGAATTCATATTCCGTTAATTCCAGTCTTATTCGCGTCATCTTCGATGATGGGTTTTTGTGCGTGAAAAGACTCACCAGCGGTCTGTGATCCGTGACCACTGTGAATTTTCGTCCATATAAATATGGTCGGAAATAATTTATTGCCCAGTAAATTCCTAACAGTTCCTTCTCTATTACCGGCTTATTCATCTCAGCTTTATTTAATGTTCTGCTTGCATAGGATATTGGTAGATCTTTGCCAATTTCTCCCTGCGAGAGCACCGCGCCTAAGGCAGTGTTAGAAGCGTCTGTAGTTAAAATAAATTTTCTATCAAAATCTGGATATTGTAATACAGGTGGTGACATTAATTTCTCTTTCAGTGTTTCAAATGCCTGCTGACAGTCTTGTGTCCAAACAAATGGAGTATTCTTTTTCATCAGCGCATTCAGTGGCTTTGCTATTTGCGCAAAATTTTTTATAAATTTTCTATAATAGTTACAAAATGCTGTAAATCTTCTAGTCTCATCTGCGTTCTTCGGAATTGGGTAGTTTCTTATAGTCTCAAAATTTTTTTGGGTCAGTTCGTACACCATCCTTCGTTATTAAATGCCCAAGATAAACTACTTCCGTTTGCAGGAAACTGCATTTTTGTGGATTGAGTTTCAAGTTATATTCTCTTAACCTGTCAAATGTTCTTAATAGGCTCCTATTGTGATGCTGTAAGCTACATCCAAAGATTATTATGTCATCTACATACAGGAAACTTTCCGCATCCAATCCCGCTAGTGCTATAGATAGCATGCGTTGAAAACTGTTCGTCGAAATTTTTAGTCCAAATGGTAATCTTTTAAATTGATAATGTCCTTTATTTGTCGAGAATGCTGTCAAGTGCCGCGATTGTTCTTCTAACTCAATTTGATGGAATGAGCTCGTTAAATCTAATGTTGAAAAATATTTTGCTCTTCCAAGATTATCCAGAATATCTTCTAACCTTGTTAAAGGAAACTTATCATCACTTATTTTTTTATTCAGTTGTCTGAAGTCTACTACCATCCTCCACTTAGTTTCTCCATTTATACTTTTCTTGGGTACTACAAGCAATGGTGAATTGTATGGGCTTTTAGAATGTTCTATAATCCCATCTTCCAGTAATTGATCTACTTGCTTGTTAATTTCTTCCAATTGACTTCTTGGTAGTCTATAGTTTTTTATATATATTGGCGTCTTTTCTTCTAGTAATACTTTTTGTTTATAGAAATTGTTTACAGTTAACTTATCTTTTTCCAAGTAGAATATGTCTACATAGTTCTTACAAATTTTGAGTAGTTTCTCTTTTGCTTCTTCATCTAAATTTACTGTATTCAACTCCTTCTTCAATTGCTCAAATCTTTCTTCCATGGATTTCTCATTATACGTCCTTTTCATATAGTAAAAGTTCCTTAGCGGGTAGTGCCTTAATTTTGGTGTTCTACCAGGAATTGTCACATACTCGTCCTCTGGAATTGTCGTATCTATTGGTATTTCTATTTCATCTAGGTTTGTCTGTATTACTAGTATGAAGTTTTCATAGTCTAACTTGCATCCATGCTTAATGAAGAAATCCTTCCCTAACAAACCATCTGTTGTTATAGGAAAGCTCTCCGCAACCACATGTATTTTATGTGCTATGTCTTCGTTCTCTACTCTAAATTTTAACTCTATAGTCCCTATAGTTCAGGGGCGGATCCACGGGGGGGGCGATTGGGGCGATCGCCCCCCCTAAAATAAAAAAAATTAAAGTTTTTTTATGAGAAATATACCTAGTAGTAAAATTTTGTAATTCACGAACATGCATAAAAATGGTTTTTCAAAACATTATAGATAAATGTGCATTTACAGCCTCAACCTCTTTTTCATTTCACTCAGATTTCATTTTATTTCTTAGACATATCCCGAAGTAGAAGCATTCAAACAGTGTACTTAAATAAATATTCACAAGTTCATTGACATATAAACATTACAAATAATAAATATCCTTAAAATTTTTTATTACTCAGATCGCCCCCCCTAAAAAACTTTTCTGGATCCGCCCTTGCTATAGTTTCTACTTCTTCGTTCGTAACACCTGTTATTATGCATATTTCCTCGTCTATCTTTTTGTCCTGCGATAATTTATTTATTTTTATTATTGATATATCAGCTCCACTGTCTATCAACCACGTTGTATTTTCATTTTTGTTCGCATCAGTTCTTATCTTTACATAGTTTGCTAGTTTTGCGTTGCTTATGTTATATATCTTTAAATATTTTTTATTGTATAGGTTTTTTCTTCGTCCCTCACCTTTCTTTCTGTGGGGACGGCTAAGGAGTTTCCCAACTTAACTCTATTTATTCTGTGCATCGGTCTGTCCTGTCTTTCTTTTTGTTTATTATTGAACATTCGTTTTCCTTGCTCTTGATGATTCAAGTACTGCTTCCTTTCTCTTTGATTTTCATACCTTCTTTCATTCGGATGCCTATACTGCTGATATCCCCAACTATTCTTTCGATTATAGTTATGTGCGTTGTTTCGCCATTTATCATAGCTATCATTACTTCTCTCCCTGCAGCCATTCATTCTATCAAACTGCTTTGGCTGCCATCCAGACCACTTAAATTTTCTTAATCTGTTTGCTAACATTACTTGTTTCGTTTGTCCATCATTTGCATCTACGACTGATGCTAATTGTACAGCTTCATTCATCGTCTTAGGTTGTGCTGCAAATAACGTGCTTTTTATATTATACCGCAAACCTGCTTTAAAAGCATTCATAGCTAATTGATCATTCAATTTAACTATCACTTTCCTACTTTCTTCTCCTTGCTCAGCTATTTGCGCTGCATTTAATTCTGCTGTTAGCTCTTCAATTTCATCTGCAAACTCCTCTACTGATTTGTTATGTTGGTTTGCTTTGGCTAAGCTGGCTTGTATTTTCAATGGGGTCACTGTTGGTCTAAATAGTCTTACGAATGTTTCTTTAAGATCTTCATAGTTCGTTGGTGATGTTTCATTGCATAACCTGTTTCGTACTTTATCATTTATTCGTGTCTTTATCACAAACTTTATCAGTTTCTCCTTATCCTCATCTGTTTCTAATGTGTCTCTTACACATTCTATTAGATTCAAAAAGTTATTTAATTTTTTACTGTTTCCATCGAATTCTGGAATCAGTTTTATCGCTACCGTCATATTGAATGCCATTCTATTATTTATTTCTGGTAATCTTTCTTGTACTACCTCTGTCTCTGTTTCCCCTTCTATCGTTCTTAGTACTGTTACTATATTAGCGCACCTTTGCTTTATAATATTATTTACTTCCTCATATACCTCTATGAACCTCTGATTTATATCTCTAATACTCTCATTTTCTTCTAAGTTGTCTATTATATTTTGATATTTGCCTTTACTTTCATCTATTTCAAACTTCTTTTTCAACAGGTACTCTGACGTGAGTATTCTGCCTGTATTCTTTTTCAATGACTCTAAAATTTTAGTTATTTCTTTTACTGTTTGTTCTAACAGATTCATCTACCTTCTAACAAGCTCAACGTAAATTAAAATATCAAGAAAAGAAAGAAAAGAAAAGAAAATTTTACATCTAATCTCTCTTTTTTATTTATTTATTTATTTGTTTGTTTGTATATTTTATCTAAATTAACCTTTAACTAATTTAATTATTTTTGGCCTGCCTTTTAGCCGCAAAGTACTCATTCTTTATTTTTTTTGCCATTAGCAAAAATGATTTTTTTTCTTTTTTATTGGTGGCAATGGCTACCAAACGATACAACTCTGCCAACTCCTTGTTCAGCCTTGCCGCCTTTCCAGCTCTCTTCCTCTTTTTCTTTTGCTGCTCGTTTTGGTCGTCTTTCTTTTCTTCTTGCTTCTTTTTATTCCTCTTCCTATATTCCTCGATAGAAATTGGTTTAGGGACCGCTTCTTTTTCTAGTTCGTCGGGCAGGGTCGCCATGTGTTGTTTTGTGTTGGGTTCTCCAGGCTAGCGGAACCAGCCTTTGCATGTGGCGTCTAGTGACTGCCTTATTTGTGCTTTTAGTTTTTAATAAAAGATATATGTATTTATTATTTCTTTATTTATATATCTTGTCCCGTAAGCAAATTACTGCTCGTATGAACCGGATTGGATCTCAGGGAACTACTGCCCAAATTACAGAAATCTTACGACTATTTATACTCCTAATTAATCCTACTGCGCTTACAAAACTATGCGTTACATAATTATTTTATTTACAATCTACTTGCACCACAGTAGCTAATCATAATAGTCAAATCAAGTTACAATTAATTTATGTCAAAGTATTTCTCATAGTAGGTTTCTACAGTGTTTTTGATAGTACACATACTACATCCACTACAATATAATTAAAAAAAATTATATATTAAAAAATGGAATATTAATATTTATTGCAAATATTTTAATAAATAATAATTTAATAATATTTATTGGCGAATAATTCAATATAGTATGTATATCTACCGCAGTTCTGCAAGCACACACTTTTCATTTAAAAATCAACTTGTAACTGTAAATTCAATCGCCAATTAGCTCTTTTTCCAATAGAAATTTATCTTTTTACTACTTTTTACTTCATTTCTACCAAAATATTTGCTACGGGCTAAATAAAATCAGCCCCTCACGTATATTAAATCCATAAGTGTAAAAAAAGTATCAAAATGTTCAGCCAATTAGTAGCAAATGCAGGCAAAATTACTTTAGAAATAAACAGATACAATAATAATAAACAGAACTAAAAGAAAGAACCGACAACACTGGCATTCTATGTTCGTGAGTAAACCCAACAGAACAAGCGAGTCCACTAATATGTATTACATGTCAGTGAAGAGAATTCCAATGAATCCTAGGGCTAATCAATTTTAGCCCCACTTGGTAGAACAAATGTTGGTTGAATCAATCGCCTTAGTCAAGAAATTTTGCATACAAAATGGTTCATCTTCGGGGCTGACTCAATGATAGCCCCTGAGGAGAGAATTACATGTAAATGGGTATGGA